>JAEOAD010000012.1:18717500-19467500 GCA_036365145.1 Orientallactaga sibirica
AGGGCTGGAGAGATGGCTTATCGGTTAAGGCATTTGCCTGCGAAGCCTAAGGACCCCGGTTCGATTCTCCAGGTGCATGTAAGCCAGATGCACAAGGGGGCGCACGTGTCTGGAGTTTGTTTGCAGTGGCGAAAGGCCCTGGCGTGCCTATTGTCACTCTCCTTCTCTCTCTTTCCCTCCCTCTCTTTCCCTCTATCTCAAATAAATAAATAAATAAATAAATATCACCTGAATCCATTTTAAAAATAATGATAATAATAATTAATCCATAGGACTAGAGAAATGACTCAGCTTTTAAAGCTTCTTCCTTGCAATGTCTGTTGGCCCCAGGTTCTATTCCCTAGCACCCATGTAAAGCCACTCACGGGCCACAGTGTTTGCAGTAGCAAGAGATGTTGTCTCAGCCGGGCGTGGTGGTGCACGCCTTTAATTCCAGCACTAGGGAGGCAGAGGTAGGAGGATCACCATGAGTTTGAGGCCACCCTGAGTTTCCATAGTGAATTCCAGGTCAGCCTGGGCTGGGCAAGAGTGAAACTCTTCCTTGAAAAAAAAAAAAAAAAAGATGCTATCTCAAAGAAGGTAAAGTACAGGCAACTCCTCTGACCTTCACATCTGATGCCACATACACACACATGGGCATATGCACACACAATATTTTTAAACAAAAATGAATAAAAATAGAACTGGAACAAGTGATAGAGCACTTGTCTGGAATAGGTGAGGCCCTAGGGTCAATCCCCAGCACAATAAACTCTCTCAGCCCAGCATCCTCATTTGTCAAATGGGAAGAAGTGATTTTACAGTGGAAGTGAAGCAGATGCCTCTGCACGTGACATACACTTATTCAGACTCAGGCCTTTTTGTTGTTGCTCAGCTGTTGTCAGTTCTTGGGGAACCTAGAAGGCAAAGTGAGTTTGCATTCCTTCCGCCTTCATCTAGAGCCACAGCTGCAGTCCAAATGATGGTCTGCTCGTTTCCCGAGGCTGCCACAGCAAATTACCACAAACTAGATGACTTCAAACGACAGACATGTAGTCTCACACTTTTGGAGACCAGAAGTCTGCAGTCCAGCTCTCAGCGGGGCCATGTGCTCTGAGAAGCCTCTAGGAGACCAGCTTTCCGTAACTGCTCCCGATCCTGGGGTTCCCGGCGCTCACAGCTCCCATCTCTATATCCACCAGCACATCTTTTCTGGGTCTGTCTCCAGTCTCCCTTTCTGTCCTTACACAGACATCCATCTTGGATTTAGGAAGAGCCTAAATAGAAGGTCATCATGTCTTGCAATCCTTAAGTGACTTCACTATAAAGACCCAATTTTCTCTCTTTTGTGTGTGTGTGTTTGGTTTTATTTTTAATCTCGTTCTTATTTTCTTGAGACAGAGTCTCATGTATCTGAACTCTATGTAGCTAAGGATGAGCTTGAACTTTTTTAAAAATATTTTTTTTATTTTTAATTAATTTGAGAGAGAGAGAGAGATACAGAAATAGGCAGGTAGAGAGAGAGAGAGAGAGAGAGAGAATGGGCACGTCAGGGCCTCTAGCCACTGCAAAAGAACTCCAGATGCATGCGCCCCCTTATGCATCTGGTTTATGTGGGTCCTGGAGAATCAAGCCTCGAACCGGGATCCTTAGACTTCACAGGCAAGTGTTTAACCACTAAGCCATCTCTCCAGCCCAGAGATTGAACTTTTGATGCTCCTGCCTCCATCCTTCAAGTACTGGGATGATAGGTGTGGACTGCCACATCCACTTGTATGAACTGCTGGTGATTGAACCCAGAGCTTCATGCATGCTAGGCAAGCACTCTGCCGAGCCACACTGCCAGCCTTTGGTTGCTTATTTGTTTGTTTTTTTTTGAGCCAAAATCTCAATACATAGTCTAGGCTGGCCTTGAATTTGGTTAGCCTCCTGCCTCACCATTCTAAGTTCTGGGACAAGTGTACTCCATTATACCTGAGACCTATTTTCATTTTTTTTTATTTATTTATTTGAGAAAGGGAAAGAGGTGGGGGAGGGGGGAAGAATGGACACACCAGGGTCTCCAGCTGCTGTAAACTAATTCCAGACACATTCACCACCTGGTGCAGCTGGCTTACATGGGTCCTGGGCATTGAAATGGGGTCCTTTGGCTTTGTAGGCAAACACCTTAACAGTTAAGCCATCTCTCCAATCCCCAAAGTTTTTATTATTTATTTTTATTTGTTTATTCACAAGTTCGGAGGGGGTAGGCACACTGGGGCCTCTTACAGCTACAAACAAACTCCAGGTATACATGCCACTTTGTGCATCTGGCTTTATGCTGGTACTGGAGAATCTAACCAAGGTTGTCAGGCTTTACTAACAAGGGCCTTTAACTGCTGAGCCGTCTCCCTAGCCCCTAAGACCTATTTTCAAGTAAATGCCTATTCTTGGAATCTGGGTACAAGTGAACGGCGGGGCACTACTCACTTATCAAAGCAGCTCTGCTTCCAAACACCGCCAACTCCTTCCTGCCAGCTTCCCTTTACGTTAGGGTTACTGCAAACCCTAAAACCCTCAGCTGACATCGTAGGGGGACCTATGTTGTATCAGACCCAGTGCCAAGTTCTGGGACGCAAAGGTTGTACCTTTGAGTACATAAAATTTTGAGAAAGATGCACATTAAGTAGGACCTCAGGCACTAAAGGAAGAAAAAGAGTGTATTCATTACCTCCTGGACTTCCTAAAGGAGGTAAAAACTGCAGTTCTCCTAAATTTTGTTGCTATTATTGTTGTTGTTTGTTTAGTTGTTTGTTTTTGCTTTTTTGAGGTAGGGTGTTGCACTAGCCCAAGGCTGACCTGGAATTCACTATGTAGTTTCAGGCTGGCCCCAAAATCATGGCGATCCTCCTACCTCTGCTTCCTGAGTGCTGGGATTAAAGGCATGTGTCACCATGCCCAGCTAGTTCTCCAAAATTCTTTATGTGCCCACTGCAAAGTGCTGGAGCTAAGTGAAAATATATGGGAGAAAGAAGGGCCTGGGTGGGGTGGTGGTCCTTGTGCCCCCCCCCAAGTAAATTAAACTAAGACACTCTCCTGGTTGCTCAACCCCTTGCTTCAAACACTATGGCACCCCAGATTCCGCACTTAGGCACACAAAGTGTTGCAGCATTAAATTTAAAGGAATTACATTCAATCTCCTATTTAAGAAGCAAATGTGTCTCTAATTTTAAGTTAATTTTTGGCTGACAGTAAATGCACACGTTTATGGGGTACAATGTGTCGTTTTCATTGGTACATACGTGATCAAGTCAGGGCGTTTCATGTACCTATCACATGCTTATTTTAAAGGAGGAAATGTATGGCACAATGTACACCTTTGTCTTTATCAGTTTACAACAGGTCGCTGATTTTCTGTTATTTGTTTAATTGATTCCAGATGGCCATGCTACCTGGTGACATTTAGGTTACGTTTTTTTTTAAGGGAAATTTTCAAATTCAACCTAATTTCATAAATGTGATCATTTTAAAGACTCCCCTGCAGCTAAGTGGTGACTGAAACCTAGATGTTACCTTGTCATTGCACCTCGTTTTGCGAGAATAACTTCAGAGGTGCAATGACACTTATTTTCAGCCCTCAGAATGTGTCAAGTGTGTTATCTCAGAGTTTGTGAAGTTCACCTCCACCTCCCAGCTCCACCCCACCTAGATTCTTGGTGAGTGTTATGTTTTCTGTGATAGAGGCTTTGTCCTCAGACAAAAAGAAATTACATGAACAAGGTGTGTCTCAGATTTTAGCGTGTGTCTGCAACAGCTTCTACTGGAAGGTGCAGACGGAAGCTCCTTCGCCCAGAACCAAAGTCTGAAGCTGTGTTCAAGACGCCTGTGGTTTCAGAAGGCCCTGGGGCCTACTGAGGAGTAATTATTAATCTAGGACAATCAGAAGGGACAGGGCCTTAAGTTCAACTGTGAAGCTAAAGAACTATTTCATAGTTCTCTACCTTCTCTTTGCTAGACTCCATCCGTGTCTGGGAACACTCGGATAACACAGAGCTTTTTGAAGCAGTTCACAAAACGTTGCTATATTTAAATTTTAAGTTAATGTTGTATCACTTTCAGAATTAGAAAATGGGGGCTGGAGAGAAGGTTAAAGGCACTTGCTTGCAAAGCTTGATGGCCTGGGGTTCAATTCCTCAGGATCCACATAAAGCCAGGAGGCCCTCCCTGAGTTTGAGCCCAGGCACCATATAAATCATGCATGATGGAATGAGCCTATAATTCCAACATTGTTGAGGTGGAGTCAGGAGGATCAGGAGTTCAAGACCATCCCCTAACACATAGAAAGTTGGAGGCCATCCTGGGCTACATGAGATTTTGTCTCAAAAAAAAAAAAAAAACAAAGCCGGGAGTGGTGGCACATGCCTTTAATCCCAACACTCGGGAGGCAGAGGTAGGAGGATTGCCATGAGTTCAAGGCCACCCTGAGAAGACAGTGAATTCCAGGTCAGCCTGGACTAGAGTGAAACCCTACCTCGAAAAACCAAAAAAAAACAAACAAACAAACAACAGTTTAAAAAAAAAAAAACAGAGAAAAACTGTGTGGGGGGCGAAGAAGCCCTCAGAAGCAGTTTGGCATAGTGATGCATACCTATAGTCCTTGCCCTCGGAAGGCATAGCAGAGGCAGGATGATAAGTTGTTAAGACCAGCCTGGTCTCCACAGTGATAGCGTCTCCTAAAGACATGGCTGGTTCAAACGAAACCAACCACTTTTTGATTGAGTTTGAGGCCTGGTACTATAAGGCCTGGTCAAAAATCTATGGGAGATGTCCCAGGCCCTAGCAGGAAATCAACTATTGATGTTTTGTTAAATGGACGTACAGTCCAACTCTCTTCAAAATATTGATGTTTATAGCCATAGAATAGCGCTTCTCTGAGCCTTGGTCAGGAAAGCTTCTCTTTGCAGTGAGCAACAGTCTAAGTGCAGAAAATAAGCAAGTATTGAGTGCTTAACCTGAAATAGGACACGTATGTTGTTCTCTCCAAGGCCCGCCAAGGTAGAGGAAGAGAGCAGAAAGATTGTAAGAGGTGGAGGATGGGACAAGGGCTGTAGGTCGCCGTTTTCCAGAAATATCATGGCCTTTGCAATCATTACACACAGTAGCTGTGACTATTTGCACAAGACTTGAACACACACACAAAGACATGAAAGTAGGAGGGGGACCAGTTGGGAAGAAGGTGACATCAGGAATGGGAGAAGGATAAGGGGGAAACAGAGGTGACTATGTGAATATGAACACAATATGTTGTATACATGTATGAAATTGTCACAAAATAGTTCAAGCATATGCTGGGGAGATAATTCATGAGTGTGTTTGCCTTGAAAGCATGAGGACCTAACTTTGAACTCCAGTGCCCATGTAAATGCTAGATGTGGTAGTGCATTCAGTAAACCCTCAGCTCTGAGGAGGCAAAGACAAGCAGATCCCTAACATTCACTGGCCAGTGAGCCCCAGGTCAGTGAGATACTCTGTTTCAAAAAGAGGTGGGTTGGAGGTAAGGTCAGGGGTAGAGCATTGGACTGCAAAAAGAGGTGGGTGGCATACCTGAGGGAGGATGACACCCAAAATTGTCCTCTGGCCTCCACACACACACACACACACACACACACACATATGCATTCCATATACATATATACACACACATATACATACACACAAACACATGTGCATATGAAAAAAGATGTGGATTCGCTTCCTAAAAATATGAATAAATATAGTTTGTAAAATTTGAATGTCTTCTTTCCATACTGCCTCCCTCCTCTGGAGACAGATCCACTGATCCTTCTTATTTTAAGGATTCATCTGTCAATCACTATGAGGTAAAAATGCCAGGATTCCAAAGATCATTGGACACTTGAAAAGATTAACTCTTTTTTTTTTTTTTTTTTTTTTTTTTTTTTTTTTTGAGATAGGGTCTCTCTCTAGCCCAGGCTGACCTGGAATTCACTATGTAGTCTCAGGGTGGCCTTGAACTCATGGTGATCCTCCTACCTCTGCCTCGTGAGTGCTGGGATTAAAGAAGTGCACCAACACACCCAGTCAAAGGTTAACTCTTTTTAAATTTTTTTGTTTATTTTTACTTATTTATTAGTAACAGACAGAGAGAAAGAGACACACAGAGAGAGAGAATGGGTGCACCAGGGCCTCCAGCCACTGCGAATGAACTCCAGATGCATGAACTACCTTGTGCATCTGGTTTAAGTGTGTACTGGGGAATTGAGCCTCGAACTGGGGTCCTTAGGCTTCATAGGCAGTGCTTAACCCCTAAGCCATCTCTCCAGCCCAAGGTTAACTCTTAAATTGACTTCAATTCCTTATTAAAAGGGTTGTGGGAGGGCTAGAGAGATGGCTTAGCAGTTAAGGCAATACCTACGAAAGCCTAAGGACCCAGGTTCAAATCCCTAGGACCCACATAAGCCAGATGCACATAGTGACACATGCATCTGGAATTCATTTGCAGTGGCTGAAGGCTCTGGTGTGCTCTCTCTCTCTCTCTCTCTCTCTCTCTCTCTCAAACAAATAAATAAAATAAATTTACAATTTTTTAAGGTTGTGGGAAATCACCCTTAAAAATTAGGCTGCTACCTAATTTTCGTCTGATTAGCTTAAATTCAGTTCTTCCTTCTCTCTAGAAAGACCTCAGGCTGTTTTGAAAGCTATCTCAAGTAGGTAATTTACACCATGTAGATTTTGCAACCATGTGAGGTCTCAGCAAACATGGGTATTTTCTCATTTTGATTGGCTGCACAAAACCTCTGATCTTTTCACCAGCAGACAGGTATGTGTCAATTCCTCTGGAGCCAATCATATTGAGGCATCTGCTAAGGACGGGAAGGAGAACTGTCTTTGAGAAAGGGGTTGATCCACTCAGAAACTACTTGCTGCTAACCTACTGAAAGCGACAACTGCAGACTGCAGACTGGGAATACAAAAATGAGTTTCAAAACGCAAAACAAAGCAGCCCTGTGGGGACCCACGACGGGGATTTCATTATGTTCCTTATCTTTGCCATCTTACATTCTGCTCTCACTCAGTTTCATTGGTTTACAATTTGAAAATTTCTCCAACTTTATGGGATCATTTTAAGTTGTAAAAACAGAGTAGGTTAAATTCTTTCTCTTTTCTAAGAAGACCGGGAAGTGTTTTGAGAGCACTCTGCATGTTAGACCTTTTTCCCTGCCTGTGTGTAGGTTTTCTTTCCCATAACTCCTCCATCTCGGGTTGCTACGATGAGCAATAGAAAACAAGCCATCCAGTTACATTTGAATTGTAGGGAAGCAATGAATATCTTTTCATGTATGTCCCAATTGTTGTATGAATGCACTTGTGTATTTTAAAAAATATTGTTTATTTGAGAATTTGGTTTAACTTCGTACCCTGAATGTTATCCAGCAACATTATCCCCCCTCCCTATTCCAGTCCTTTTCCATAAAAATATGTTAGGGCTCAACTTTGATGGTTCTTACAGCTTCAAAAAGCACCTTCTTTCTTCTCTAATCCAGGTCATGGAGGGAAATACCAAGGCTCCATGGGAGTCCACTCCCCACCAGGCAGCTTTTTATTTGTTCCTTTGTGACACTGACCCTTTTAGCTGAATAGGACATGTCAGCCATTGCTACTCACACACAAAACTTGTCACATCTGGAGACTGTTTGTTTTTCTCCCCTTTCTTACTGATTTGAACTTTTGATTTTGTCTTTCAATAAACAAGTCCTACAGGTCCTACAGGCTTACCGAGCACCTGTCTTAGATTCTGATTTCCATGAAGAAATTCAAATCAGGCAGACTCCCCAGGATTTGTGGTAAGGGTGCATCAAAACTAGCCAACAGGGGGCTGGAGGGAGGGCTTAATGGTTAAGGTGCTTGCCTGCAAATCCAAAGGAACAAGGTTCAATTCCCAGGACCCACATAATCCATATGCACAAGGTGGCACATGGAGTTCGATTGCAGTGGCTGGAGACCCATTCTCTCTCTCTCTCTCTCTCTCTCTGATTCTCTCTCAAATAAATAAATAAATAATAATTTTTAAAAACTAGTCAACAGGACTGGAAAGATGGCTCAGTGGTTAAGGCACTTGCCTGCAAAGTTTGATTCCCCAGTGCCCAAGTAAAGCCAGATGCACAAATTGGCACATGCATCTGGAGTTTGTTTACAGTGGCTAGAAGCCCTGGTGTGACCATTCTCTCTCTCACTCTCTCTCTCTCTCTCTCTCTCTCTCTCTCTCTCTCTCTCTCTCTCTCTTTTCCTTCAAATGAAAACAAAACAAACAACAACAACAATAAAAAAACTAGTCAACAAATAACCTCAAGGTTAACGTTCAACCTTCTCCTCTGAAAGCAAAGAAGAAAACCAAAGTGGAGAGGGACTGGTTTGCAAGTCACATCTGTTTTTTCACCTGCTAAAATCTGGTAGGACTTAGAATGCATAAAGTGAAGACTAGAAAAATAGACTTCTGATTGGCTTAGCGCCTCTCTAAGAAATGGCTAACTCGGAGCTGAACAGATAGCAGCTATGGTGGAAGAAGGTGGGCACCAGGTGTGTAATTTATTTACCACTCTACACGTATACTATTGTGCCAACTGATATTTTATTTTACATGCAACTGTAACTGAAATATACTATTATTAACATTCAATCAGCAATTAGCAAAGTGGTTTAATATGTGGCTGCTCCCCAATGAATGAAATTTCACGATCCACTCTCCAAGAAGGCTGTCTTCTGGGACACCATTCATTCTTGCTCCTAGCATTAATACGATTCTCTCCAACTATTATACATTGGCTTTAGAACATTCTAACTGTGAAGAGCTGCAGAAAAAGCAGTGATATTTTTGGAAAGTGTGGCCATGTCTGAAACAGGTAACAGATAGTGCAAATTTTATGAAATTTTCCTCCTGTATCCCCTCACGTGCCCAGATTAAAGCCAAGGATGGTGGTACACACTTGTAATCCCTGCCCTGGGGAGGTTGAAGCAGGAGTCACTACCTAAAAAGATCCTAGCCCAAACAAACCCAAAACAACATACAAAGAAATACTTTACAGAACTGACATATGGATACACAAGAAAATGGAGTGTGGACCTGTTATAGCCACACCAAGCGCTGAATCTAAGAATTGGAATTGTGTTTGAACCAAACAAACATTATTTTTAGGTTATCTCCTTTTTAGGTGAACACACAAGGACTCCATGGTTTTGAACTTTGCATGGAACCTCTTTCCCGTCAAGAAACTACAGAGAACTTGCACACTGCTTATCAGCCTGATCAGCCCCATGGGTAAATCAGAGTGTATTAACCTTTGGGGTAGTCCAAGGAAGAGTTCTGTTTTAAGGCCTCAAGACAAGTCAGTCTTAGGTGAAAAATGCCCCCTCTCAATGTCACATTTGCTACTCAGGATAAGTCACATTATTCCTGATTTCAGCCTGTCTAGGAGTGGTTCTGTCTGGTTCTGACTATATCTGCTGGTTCCAATGATCTCATCGCTTTGCTAATTTAATTTTTAACTAACTTCAGTCTCCATTTAATAGTTCACTTTTAGCTATGGGGAAGAGGAAGTCACACCACAGAGAAGGGGCTGCCTCAGAAGGAGCTGTGCAAGCTTCCTTCCTGCACTTCAAATTATATCTTCTTGTCAGGCCTGAGAGAGAACTGAAAACCTAAGTTAAAAATACTTATGTAGGTAATTTAGGATGACCACAGGCTAAATGATTCCTCTGGGAGGCAAAGCAAATAGCCCTCTAGCGTCTAGAAAATGCCAGAAAAGACAGCCCCAGAGCTCACTGACCAAAGGTTAGGTCTCCAGTATCACCATTGCCCTGCTGCTCTTTTCCCACTTCTGCCAGCCTTGTCTTTTTTTTTTTTTTTTTTTAACATATATTTTTATTTATTTATTTGACAGAGAAAGAAGAGAGAGAGAATGGGCATGCCAAGGTCTCCAGCCATTGCAAATGAACTCCAGACGAGTGCATCTGGCTAACAGTGGGTCCTGGGGAATCAAACCTGGGTCGTTTGGCTTTGCAGGCAAATGCCTTAACCACTAAGCTATCCCTCCAGCTCTAGCCTTCTCTTGATTTGGGAATTATCTCTTTACCTTCTTTGTTTTCCTCTTTGCATGTTTGTGTGTGTGTGTGTTGTTTTTGTTGTTGTTTGGTTGGTTTTTTTTTTTTGGAGGGGCGGGGGGAGTTCGAGGTAGGGTTTCCCTCTAGCCCAGGCTGACCTGGAATTCGCTATGTAGTCTCTCAAGGTAGCCTTGAACTCACAGTGATCCTCCTACCTCTGCCTCCTGGGTGCTGGGATTAAGGGTGTGTGCCTTTCTTTTGTTTTGTTTTGTTTCAAGGTACAGTCTCACTGTAGCCCAGGCTGCTCTGGAAACACTCTGTGGTCCCAGAACTCACAGTGATCTTCCTACTTCTGCCTGGCCAAACTGGTTTTTCTCTGCGTTGTTGATCATGGTGGGATATAACACTGATTCCCCATTTGTTCCCTTCAAATAAAGGATAGAGTCTTGGTTGTAGCTGTTGTTTTGTGGGGTTTTTTTTTTTTTTTTTTTTTTTTTTTTGGTTTTGTGAGGTAGGGTCTCACTCTGGTCCAGGCTGACCTGGAATTAACTATGTAGTCTCAGGGTGGCCTCGAACTCTCGGCGATCCTCCTACCTCTGCCTCCCGAGTGCTGGGATTAAAGGCGTGCGCCACCACACCCGGCTCTGTTTTGTGTTTTTGTTTTCAAGGTAGGGTCTCGCTCTGGCCCAGGCTGACCTGGAATTCACTATGGAGTCTCAGGCTGGCCTCAAACTCACAGCAATCCTAAATGCTGGGATTAAAGGCATGCACCACCACACCCAGCTAAGGGCATTTTTAGGTATGAAATCCTACTAGTCATCTATGTATTCTTTTTTTTTTTTTTTTCCTTTTTTGGTTTTTCAAGATAGGGTCTCACTCTAGCTTAGGCTGACCTGGAATTCACCATGGAGTCTCAGGGTGGTCTCTAAATCACAGTGATCCTCCTACCTCTGCCTCCCAAGTACTGGGATTAAAGGTGTGCGCCACCACGCCCTGCTCACCTACCTATTCTTGCTCCTTTATCTACATAATACATTTGTCTACATAACATATAACATATGTTCCTTGGCAGGTTGCCTTTTACCTGAATGAAAAACTCAAAGTTGCCAACCAGGTTAGGGTTGTAGCTCAAGTGGTACAGTGCTTGTTTAACATACATAAGGTTTTGGGTTTGATCACCACCACCAAAGGGAAGGAAAAAAATAATCTCAGTGAAAAACGATGAGGGTATCATGGGAGGTAAATATAAAGTGAAGAGCCAGGTCACAAGAAGTCCTGAACGTAGCAGAACAATTCAAAGCCCAAGGATGCTCTCTGCTTGGGAAGGTTGTGGAGTCTTTGGCGATGGAGGAAGTGTGTTATAAGGAGCAGGCTTTGAGGTTTTATTGGTCCAGCCCTGACTGCTGTTTTCTCTCTCTCTCTTTCCCTCCCTCCCTTCTTCCATGCTGTCTGTCCTGCCTACAGTATCTCCCTGTCTTTCCTCCACTTCCTCTACTGATATAACAATGGGATATAGTTTCCTCTTCTGTCTTGCTTTCCCTGCCACGAGGGACTCTACCCTCAGGGGCTGTAACCTGAACAAAAATTCTTTCCTTCCCCAAACTGCTTCTGGTTGGGCATTTCTTCCCAGGAATGTGAAAATAACTGATATGCCTGCCCACACCATCCACTTGTGCTCAGGGTAGTCGTCATATATGGGGAGGGGGCCGGGAGGAGCATTATCAATGGCTGCAAGTTCAAGAGAAGACCACCTGGACTCAGGGTTTCCTGCTTCCAAACTCCCGGTGAATCCATTCAGTGGCCACACATAGCTCCCCACCATGCTTGCTCCTATAGACATGAATGCCAGGTGGAAGGGAGACGAAGGACTGTTTGAGAGCCCCCCCAAGAAGGGAAATGCTGTGTAGATAATATAAGTATCTAGAATGTATACTTTCCTTGTTTGTCTCTGTCTTTGAGTGCTGAGCCTTACAATAAACATGTCCTGACTTGAGGCTGTGCTCTGCCTGTGACTGCCCTCACCTCAGTGAGGTGGAGAACTCACAAGGGTGACACTCAGTTAACGTGGTGACTTCTGTGTTTCATGCACTTTCTCTTTACTCCTCCTGCATCCTTCTAGAAAAAGTTCACTCACAATCAGAGAACATAGGAAACAACTTGTTTGCTTTTTGACTCTCTAAGGAGTGCTAGAAAGCCATGACAACCCAGAAGTCAATTGCTTCAGTATATTTATTGTTTGCTTATTTTGTGGGGGTTTTGTTTCTTTTATTTTTATTTTGGAGTGTGTGCCCATATGGGTATGTTCATGTGTGTGAATATGGGCATGCCTGTGGAGGTCCAAAGACAACTTTCCGGGATCAATCTTCACCTTCCACCTCGTGTGAGGCAGGATCTCATTCTCTTGTTGTTCACTGCCTCCCTGGTCAGGGAATTTCTGTGATATTCTCCTATCTCCACCTCCCATCTCACCTTCTGTGTGCTGGGATGACAGAAGCCCACTATGGCCTCTGGCTTTTTAAAAAAAAATTATAGGGCTGGAGAGATGGCTTAGGGGTTAAGGCGCCTGCCTCCTAAGCCTAAGTACACTGGTTCCAATCTCCAGCGGTTCCAATTTCCAGGTCCCACATTTAGCCAGATGCAAAGTGACACAAGGGCGCAATGCCACACTTGACCACAAGGGGGAGCACACATCTGGATTTCATTCTCAGTAGCTGAGACACTGCTGGCGCACCCATCTCTGTCTTCCTCTCCCCCTCTCTCACTGTCTTTCTCTATGTCTCTCTCCAAAAAAAAAATTAAAATTTTTTTTTAAAAATTATATTTATTTATTTATTTATTTATTTATTTATTTATTTGAGAGAGAGAGAGCAAGAGGGAGAACTAGACAGGTAGCGAGAGAGAGAATGGGCGTGCCAGGGCCTCCATATGCATGCACCCCCTTGTGCATCTGGCTCACGTGGGTCCTGGGGAGTCGAACCTGGGTCCCTTGGCTTTGCAGGCAAGCTCCTTAACCTCTAAGCCATCTCTCCAGCCTGCCTCTGGCTTTTTTATGTGGGGTCTGGCCTGCCAGAAGACATGCTTAGATATGATTATTTTGGTTACTTATATGCAATTACTATAGTAGTTCATAATTTACATACTCCTTGCATTCATAATAACAATAATTCCATTTTAGGTTTTTTTGTTTGTTTTTTTTCCGAGGTAGGGTTTCACTCTAGCCCCCCTGCAATTCACTATGTAGTCTCAGGGTGCCCTCAAACTTAAGGCATTCCTCCTACCTCTGCCTCCTGAGTGCTGGGATTAAAGGTATGTGCCACCATGCCTAGCTCAGGTTGTTTTAAGTTGGAGACCTATACTTAAAAATGCTCTGGGGCTGGAGAGATGGCTTAGCAGTTAAGGTGCTTGCCTGCAAAGCCAAAGGACCTAGGTTCGACCCACATAAGCCAGAAGTATAAGGGGGTACATGCATCTGGAGATCATTTGCAGTGGCTAGAGGCCCTGGCACACCAATTCTCTCTCTCTCTCTCTCTCTCTCTCTCTTTCTCAAACAAATAAATAAAATGTTTTAAAAATGAAAAAAGAAAAAAAAATGCTCTAATAGCCATGTAGCTTGGATGCTCATGTGTGGAGTATATATTGCAGTCACCTTCATGTTGCTGGCAGAAAGCACCCAACCAAAAGCAGCTGATGGGAGGAAAGGGGTTTATTTTGGCTTCCAGACTCAAGAGGAAGCTTCACCATGGTAGAAAACACATGACATGAGCAGATGGACATCGCCTCCTGGCCAACATCAGGTGAACAATAGCAGCAGGAGAGTGTGCCCAACGTTGGCAAGGGGAAACTGGTTATAATACCCATAAGCCCACCTCCTACAACACCTCCAACAAGGTTCCAATTCACAAATTGCATCAGCTGGGGATCAAGCATTCAGAACACATAAGTTTATGGGCATGCCTGAATCAAACCATCACATTTATAGTTTTTTTTCACTTTAAGAGATAGGATCTGATGTAGGCTAGCCTCAGACTTGCTATGTAGCAGAGGCTGGCCTTGAATTCCTGCCTTTCTGTCTCACTAGGATTGCAGGCATGTACTACCATGCTTGGTGTTTTTTTTTTTTTTTTTTCAGTGCTGGAATTGACCCCAGGGCCTGTGCATGCTTAGCAAGAACTCTACTAAATGAGGTTCCCACTCTTCCTTTCCTCTTTTTCTTCCTTTATTCCCTCCATTCCTTCCCTCTTTCCTTTCCTTTCCTTTTTTTTTTTTTTTTTGGTAATACTGGAGATTGAACCCCAGGCTTTGAGCTTCACAGGCAAGCACTATACAATATACGTTTATCATACAGAAATATCTGACTTGATTCCTTTTGGTTTTTGTCAAATGTGTGGAATCTTGTCATCCAGACTGAAAAATAAAAATAAAAGGATTTTCTACCTCTCTCACTGCTCTGGACTGAATATTTGTGTTGTGTTCCCACACAATTCATGTGGGCACCTAATCCCTAATGCCTTTTTATTTGGAGATGGAACCTTTGGGTAGTGAGCAGGTCCCCAGAATGGAGTCCTTCTAATGGAATTTGCACCCTTATCAAAATACTCCAGAGAGCTCCCTGGCTCCTTCTACCAAGTAAGTTTGTAGCAACAAGGTGTTCTATAGACCAGGAAATGGGTCTTCCACCAAACATCATATCTGCTGGTGCCTTGACTGTCGACTTCCCACCTTTCAAAGCTAAAGAAATAAATGTTTGTATTGCTGCACACAAATGGGCCAAAACAGTTGCCCTTGTGGATCTACCAATTTCTTAAGTCTTCTATTGGTTTTTATTTTAGTAGTGTCAGCCAAATAGAATTTGTTTTATATACCATGTAGCACTTTAATTGTTATCAGGATTGCCAGTGCATAGGACTATAAAATAAATAATTACCTACTGCTCTGAAGGCTCCTCACATAGGAGTACTCAAGTGCTGTGCAACTCTGGGCTTGTGTACATATGTTTGTAAATACAGAAGTGTGCATGAGTAAACAATGTATACAATGTATGTGTATATATGTAGTTTGATCTCTTTATTTTTTTCTTTTTTGTTTTTGTTTTTGTTTTTTGAGGTAGGGTCTCACTCTGACCTGTATGAAGTCTCAGAGTGGCCTGGAATTTACTATGTAGTCTCAAGCTGGTCTTGAACTCACGGTGATCCTCCTACCTTGGCCTCCCAAGTGCTGGAATTAAGGATGTATGCCACCAAGCCCAGCTCTTTTTTTTTTTTAATTTTTTTAAATTGTGTATGTGTGTGGTGTGTGTGTGTGTTTGCATGTGTGTGTGTGTGCAGGTGCTTATGCACAAATGTGTGCATGTTTGTAGAGGCCAGAGGTCAACATCAGTTACCCTCCACCTTCAAAACCACCATGCCTGGATTTTCCATGGGTTCTCGGGGATCCAACGCAGGTCCTCAGCTATGCGACAAGTACTTTATCCACTGAGCCTCACCCCAGCCCCAACGCTGGTCTTTGTTCTCAGTTTTCTGAAGCAGGCATCTATCCAAATCTGTGTTGAAGATTTCTCAACTAAAGACAAGGCCCAGCTGTGAAGGATGCTTGCTTGCAAAGCCGGATGGCCTGGGTTTGGTTCCTCAGTATCCACGTAAAGTCAGATGGGCAAAGTGGTGCATGAATCTGGAGCTCATTTGCAGGGGCGAGAGGCCTTGATATGCTCCCCTCAATCTTTCTTTCTCCTTTCAGATACATAAATAATAAATAATTTTTGAAAGAGTTCTGGCTTCCTTGTGCCCTTTTTCCATAAAAAGTATCAAGCTAAGCATGGATTTCAATCCAGAAGAGAAGATGTTTCATGCCTCAAGCACTAACACACACCATCACACAGGTTTGAATACATCTTTTTATGGAACTCAATATAGCTGCCATGGGTCACAGTCAGTTGGTATTCAAGGACAAGGTTGGAATCCCCCATCCCTCTTTGATGGGTTTTCTTGGACACAGGACTTGGAGTGATGAAATGCCAACAATAGGTGCTGTCAAGATGGCTCAATGGGTAAAGTGTTTGCTGCAGCGCAAGCTTACGGACCTGAGTTTGGATTCCCATAACCCAAGTAAAAGCCAGGTGTAGTGGTGTGAGCCTGCTTTTATTTTAAAGAAAGAGAAATAAAAGAAATGCTGTTAGGCATGGTGCCCCACACCTATAATCTCAGCATTCAGGAGGCTGAAGCAGGAGGATTTCTAGTGCACATAATGAGGTCAAGACCTGTGTAGGCCATATACAGAAACCCAAAAGAGACAGAAGGAGAGAAAGAGAGGGAGGGAGGGAGGATGAATCACTCAGCACTTACCTCTTCTCAGCCTAGTGCAGGTTAATTTCTCCTCGCCCTTCAGATGTCTACACTGCTAAAAGGAAAGCCTTCTCTTCTGCCCCTCTGCTCTGTCAGCATCTGGCTTAGACTATTGGACTGTTGTCACTCTTAGATTTTTCTTCCATAGCTGTTTTCAAAATGGTATATACATATATATATATATATATATATATATATATATATATATATATGTATGTATTTGTTTATTCTACCTAACATTTTCTTTGATTTTTTTTCTTGTCTTTTTTTTTGTTGTGTTGTTTTGGGGTTGTTGTTGTTGCTTTGTTTATCAAGGTAGGGTCTCACTCTAGCCCAGGCTGACCTGGAATTCACTATGTAGTCTCAAGGTGGCTGTGAACTCACTTTGACCCTCGTACCTCTGCCTCCTGAGTGCTGGGATTAAAAGACATGTGCTACCACACCCTGCTCTTGTTTATTTTATTATTTTATTTTATTTTAAGACAGGGTCTTATGTAGCTCAGGCTGGCCTCAGACTCCATGTATCGTAAAAGATGGCCCTTGAACTCCCTTTCCTTCTGTGTGTTCCTTTCAAGTGCTGGGATGATAAGGCCTACACCATGGAGCCTGGTTCCTATTTGCAATCCTATCAGATTTGGTAAAATGTGGTACAGGAATTTTAAAATTATTTCTGGTACTTAGCCAATACCTAATGCATAGTAGGACATCAAATTTATGGGCTGAATTGGTGATGAATTCAGATCACTTACAGATTAGACACGGAACAGTGGAGCAGTTAACTTGTTCTCAGCTGTCTTTGGGGGAGTAAAAATAACAGGGAAGTGCTGCTCTCATGTTTCTGTCTAAAGAAACTGTGTGAAATTTTTCCTTCTATAAAAATCTGCATTATAAATCCATCAACTGATCTGTGTTTAATGTTAATAGATCTTTCTTTCTTTCTTTCTTTATCTATTTATTTATTTATTTATTTATTTATTTATTTATTTATTTATTTTCATAGTAGGGTCCCACTCTAGCCCAGGCTGACCTGGAATTCACTGTATCATGTCAGGCTGGCATCTCTCGGCCTCCCATGTGCTGGGATTAAAGGTGTGCGCCACCACGTCCCGTGTTAATCCTTTTTCAAGAAGCAAAATCAAGGAAAGAAGGGTCCAGAAGGTAGCTCAGTGGCAGAGTGCTTGCTCAACAAGTGCAAAACCCTGGATTCAATCATCAACACCACACAAAAAAATTTTTGTTGTTGTTTTTTGTTTTTGGTTTTTTGAGGTAAAGTCCCACTCTAGCCCAGGCTGAACTGGAATTCACTATATAGTCTCAGGGTGGCCTTGAACTCACAGTGATCCTCCCACCTCTGCCTCCCGAGTGCTGGGATTAATGGCATGCACCACCACACCTAAGATTAATTTTTAAAAATTAAGAGAAATCAGTTGCCCATTTGTTGATGAAATAAAAGGATTTTATTAACTTTATGTGGTGGTTCACACATGTAAACCTACTTAGGAAGCTGAAAGAGGAAGATCAAAAGTTCAAGCCTAGACTGGGCAACATAGTTCAAGTTCAATTTAGGGAGAAACTGTCTCAAAATAGTTAATAATAATAATAATAATAATAATAATAATAATAATGACAGGGAATGTGGCATAGTTGGCAGAGTACGTGATAAGCATGCATGAAGTTCAGTCTCCAGCACTGCATAAAACTGGGTGTGGTAGACATGCCTGCAATACCAGCACAATACTCAGAAAGCAGAGGCAGGATCAGGAGTTCAAGGTCATCCTCAGCAAATGGGGAGTTTTAGGCCATATATGAGATCCTGCCCCACTTTCCCTCCAAAAATAGTCATAATAAATAATAAGGGTAGGGATTTAGCTCAGTTAGTATACAAAAGTCCCAGGTTCAAGGTCTAGCACCCCATAAATTTATCATAGTGACAGATATCTATAATCTTAGCACTCAGGAGGTAGAGGCAAGAGGATTAGAAGTTTAAGGTCATCCTCAGCTATATAGAGAACTCAAGGCCAGCCTAGGGTACAAGAGACCCTATTTCAGAAACAGAGAGAGAGAGAGAGAGAGATGGGAAGGAGGGAGGGAGGGAAAGAAAAATTTAGTCTGGGGATGTAACTGAGTGATTAAGCACTTGTCTAACCTAAGTAAGACTGATCTTAGGTTCAATCCCTAATAACATACACTGGTGTTTTGAACATAAAATGTCTCCCAAAGCCAAAGCCTCATGTGTTTGAATACTTAATCCTCAATTGGTGGCGCTATTTGGGAATATTGTAGAGCCTTTGGGAGGTGGGGCCTTGCTGGAGGAAGTATGTCACTGGGGGTGGACCTTGGAGTCTTATAGCCCAGCCCTGTTTACTGCACTCAGCTTGCTGTGTGCATGCCTGGTCCTGGCTAATGAGAAGATGTGATACCAGCTGCCTGCTCCTGCCATGTTTGCCCTGCCAGGATGAAACTTCCCCTCAAAACTAAGCCGAAATAAACCCTTTCTTTCAATAAGCTGCTTCTGGGAATTTTGTTCCAGCAACAAGAAAGTAACTGATACACACAGAGCGAATATATTAATACTCCTTAGGAAGAACTAGGCAAAATTCTTTCTGTGTGAACACTGAGTGCTGGTGGGCCATCTCACTATCCCTACCACTTCCTTTTATGCCCAATCTGGCTGCAGAGGGAAGCTGAAATTGTAAAAGTTCATCAGGGCTGGAGATAGGGCTCAGCAGTTAAGAAGATACCTGCCATGCCTAATGACCTGGGTTCAATTCCCCTCTACCCATGTAAAGCCAGATGCACAAAGTGGTGCATGCACCTGGAGTATTTTTGCAGTGGCTAGAGGCCCTGGCACATGTATTTTCTCTCTCTCTCTCTCTCTCTCTCTCTCTCTCTCTCTCTCCTTGCAAATAAATTTTAAAAAATATTTTTTAAAATGTTCATTATCTTAGGAGGTGGTAGAATTTAATCATAAGTTTGCACTTTCTTCAGATGATTAAACAATGAGTGTTTATAGAATCAAGAAATGAGATTCGCCCCCCCCCCAGGAGTTTTCTTTTCAAAGACTTCTCTGTGCTCTCTGGCTAATTTAAAAGGAGCCCCCATAGGGTGCTTATTTTTATACGCATATGTTGCCAGAGTAGTTCCTGTTTTGGTTTAAATGTGTGCCTTCTTTTCAGTCAGATGAAAGAGAACTTTCTTTAAAAGGATGTGTCTGCTGACTGTGTTTGTTAGACTGAGACTAAATCAGGCTTCTGTTAAGAGTTCGTTTAGCTCACTTCTCCCTGCTAAATGATCTAACAGAGTTTTGTACTTAAGACTGTGTGACTGGAGTGCTCTCCTTACCGCTTTCCAACCCTAAAGACTATTCTGAGGTAAATGCCTTGGGAAGGAAGCTTTCTCTCTTGCTGGCTGACTTGTTCTTTGAGCAGCTGCATGCTGGGGTATAGGGGTGTGGACTGTGCTAGGCACCAACAATGAGCAGTGGGTTGATTCTGCAGCAGATAAAGGGCTCAGAAGTAGACTGGTCAGGCTATGGGGACATCCTTGAAGGTTTTAGAGTTGGAAGCAGAATGTCTGAAGGGCAAAAGCCAGAGAAAGAAACAGTAGTAGACCCCACAGTTGTCCTAGTCAGCTTGGCAAAAACTATAAAATGAACTTTTCAAATAATGGGCAGTTTTCAAATGAATTTAAAAATTAGATAAATGAGGCTGGAGGGATGGTTTAGAGGTTAAGGCATTTGCCTGCAAAGCCAAAGGACCCAGGTTCAATTGCCCAGGACCCACGTTAGCCAGATGCTAAAAGGGCACATGTGTCTGGAGCTCATTTGCAGTGGCTGGAGGCCCTGGCATGCCCATTCTCTCTCTCCCTCCCTCTTTCTCTGTCAAATAAATAAATAAAATATTTTTTAAAATGTGTGGTAGCAAGTTTACCTTGTATTATACCTTAAAAAGTTTAAAAAGTAGCCGGTCATAGTGGCACATGCCTTTAATCCCAGCACTCGGGAGGCAGAGGTAGGAGGATCGCCGAGAGTTTGAGGCCACCCTGAGATGACATAGTTAATTCCAGGTCAGCCTGGAACAGAGTGAGACCCTACCTCGAAAAACCAAAAAAAAAAAAAAGTTAAAAAAGTAAAGAAACAGGTAAAATTCTATAGAGCCGGGTGTGGTGGCACACACCTTTAATCTCAGCACTTGGGAGGCAGAGGTAGGATTGCTGTGAGTTCAAGGCCACCCTGAGACTACATAGTGAATCCCAGGTCAGCCTGGGCTAGAGTGAGACTGTGCATCATAAAACTCTAAACATGGATAAACTCCAAAACCATTATGTTTAGCTAAAGATGTTAGACAGTCAGAAGTGGTGGTACACAACTGTGATCCTAGCATTTGGGAGATAGAAGCAAGAGGTCAGGAGTTCAAAGCCAGCCTCAGTTACATATGGAGTTTGCATCCAGCCTGGGCTACAGGAGATCCTGCCTCCAAAAACAAAACTAAAAAAGGAAATGAAAAGCCAGGCGTGGTGGTGCATGCCTTTAATCCCAGCACCTGGGAGGCTGAACTAGGAGGATCATTGTGAGTTCAAGCCCACCCTGAGACTACATAGTAAATTCCAGGTCAAACTGGGCTAGAGTGAGACCCTACCTTGAAAAAAAAAAAAAAAAAAAAAAAAGAAGAAGAAGAAGAAAGAAAGGAAGAAAAAAGGGTAGAAAATGAAAGTCAGACAGACATCGAGATCACATGTATTTTTATTTGAATGAAATGTGAAGAATGTGGTTGGTAGTTTTGGGAAGCTTGGGGTAAGCTTGGATTCTATTGAAGTTGATTAAATGTTCTGAAACTGATCATTGTGCTGCATAACTGTAAATTAATTAAAATTTCATTCGCATTCCAAATGGATGATGGACTTTATAAAATGTGTGCCCTGTGTGAGTGTGTGTGTGCGTGCGTGTGTGCGTGCGTGTGTGTGTGTGTGTGTGTGTGTGTGTGTGTGAATTTTAAGGTAGAGTCTAATACTGTTGCCCTGAAACTATGTATGTAACCCAGGCTTGTCTTGAACTCCTGGTGGTGCTCCTGTCTCAGCCTCCCAGTAGCTTGGACCACTGGACCAGGCAGAAGAACTCTTAAATATCAAAGCCTCATATCATGTAAACAATATAGGCGGCTGCATTACATTTCTACAATACAGAAAGCCAGCCAACTTTAAAAAAATGTTTATTTTGATTTATTTATTTGAGAGCGACAGAGAAAGAGATATAGATAAAGACAGAGAGAATGGGCATGCCAGGGCCTCCAGCCACTGCAAATGAACTCCAGATGCATGCACCACCTTGTGCATGTGGCTTACGTGGATTAAACTATGGAGTTTTGCCAGTACTTTTACAAAGGAAACCAGGGCGTGGGCCGTGATAGGCAAGCAATCTACCATCAGGTCAACCAGAAAGCAATGAATTTCAACAGTACTTACAAACACCTCCAGAGCTTATTTCTGCAGGCCTAGGGTGGGACCAAAAGTCTGCATTTCTATCAAGTTCTGGGGTGAGGCTGGGCTGCTGGTTTAAGAAACACCCTTGGAGAAGGATTGAAAAGCCCAGTCATCTGCTTGTTTCAAAGGTCCACATGTGCCATATAAGGAAAGTTATAAGAACAGCAGGCCAGGGCCATAATGTGTAAGAACCTGTAGGATGATCCATCAGAGATTCCAGTCTTCTCAGATTGCTTCGATCACCTGATCACTCTTAGACATTGAAGTGGTCAGCTGAGTACTTATGACTGAAGGAGGAGGGTGGGGCTCTTCTACACTGCTGGTGGAATATAAACTGGTACAGACTAAAAGAAATCACTATGGTGGTTTCTCAAAAAAAAATACACACACACACACACATACACACACGCACACTCAGGGCTGGAGAGATGGCTTAGCGGTTAAGGCACTTGCCTGCAAAGCCTAAGTACCCAGGTTTGATTCTCCAGCACCCACGTAAGCACATGGTGGCACATGTGTCTGGAGTTCATTTGCAGTGTGGCTAGAGCCCCGGCATGCCTGTTCTCTCTCTCTCAGTCTCTCTCTCTCTCTCTGTTTTTCTCTCTCTCATAAATAAACAAAAATAAAATATTTAAAAATATATAGAAACAGAGGGCTGGAGAGATGGCTCAGTAGTTAAAGATGCTAGCCTACAAAGCCTGACGGCCTGGGTTTGATTTCCCTAGTCCCCTGTAAAGCCAGATGCAAGTGGTGCATGTGTCTAGAGTTTATTTGCGGTGGCAGGAGGGCCTGGTGTGCCCATACTCACTGTCACAAATAAATAAAAAATATAAATAGAGCTAACCATATGAGCTAGCTATACCATTCCTGAGTATATAGCTGAAGGACTCTAAGTTAGCATACGAAAGAGATGTTTTGCACCAATGCTTATTGCTGCCCTATTCACAATAACCAAGGTATGCCCCAGCTGAGGAAGGGGGATCAGAAATTCAAGGATTTAGTGAGTTTGAGGCCAGCCTAAGCTACATGACAGACCCTTTTGCATGATAATGGAACTGGAGATCAATAAGTTAAATAAGCCAGATTCAGAAAGATAAATATGCAGTGTTTGCTCACATATGCAGAATGTAGAACTAAATATATGTATGAGTGTGCACAGGATATGAAATCGGGGCCAACGAGAAGGAAGAGGTCTAAAAGGAGTGGAGAGTGGGGAACAAGAGAGGGTAATAGAATGTGTATGTCAGGAAAGCAGAAGGGAACAATTGCAGGGCTGAAAAGAAAAACAAAGAAAGGAGGATAAGACGGTTGAAGGAGGGCTGTGGGTGGGCAGGGGGAGTGAATAAAAAGAAACATAATGGGGTTAGGAGATTGCTCAGCTGCTAAAAAAGTGCTTGCTTGCAAAGCCCGATGGCCTGAGTTCCCTTCCCCAGTACCCATGTAAAGTCAGTGGTTAGGCATCTGGAGTTTGTTTGCAATAGCAAGAGACCTTAGTGTACCAGTTCTATCTCTCAAATAAATAAATACTTAAAAAAAGAAAAAGCAGGACTGGAGAGATGGCTTAGTGGTTAAGGCGTTTGCCTGCAAAGCCAAAGGATCTGGGTTCAACTCTTTAGGACCCATGTAAACCACATGCACAAGGGGACACATGCATCTGGAGTTTGTTTGCAATGGTTGGAGGCCCTGGTGTGCCCATTCTCTCTCTCTTTCTCTCTCTCTCTCAAATAAATAAATAAATAAATAAAATATAAAAAAGAAAAAGCACAAATTATATATATAGAGAGAGAGATGTCAGAGCCAGGCGTGGTGGCAAATACCTTTAACCCCATCATTTGCAAGGCAGAGGTACAGGATCATTGAGAGTTTGAGGCACCCTGAATTCCAGGGTGCTTCACTCACCCTGGAAACAGAGTGAATTCCAGGTCAGCCTGGGCTAGAGTGAAACCCTACCTCAAAAAACAAAACAAAACTATTTTTTAAATTGGGTATTGCAGAGATGGCTCAGCAGTTAAGGCACTTGTCTAGGCACCAGGGCCTCTTGCCACTGAAAATGAACTTCAGATACATGGAACACTTTGTGTATCTGGCCTTATGTGAGCACTGAGGAATTGAACCTGGGCCATCAGGCTTTGCAAGTAAGCACCTTTAACAAATGAACTAGCTCTCCGACCCATAGCCAAAATTTTCTTTCTTAACAACTTGGGAGATGCAGGTAAACATACAGCACCTCATTACTGAGAGGGAACCCAAGCTTAAGGAGGAGATGGTAGGAGCTTTGAAAACAGATAAACAGTCACAAGATTCTTCTCTAAGGAAGGACAAGGTTTGGAGCAGAGTTTGATTTTGAGGTATGGCCCTGCAGTTTTACAACAGAATAGAATTCCTGGAGGACAGATCAGATCCAACAGTACCCGTGCCCTCCTGTCTCCCTCCAGCCTCTCCACCCCAGGCCAGGGAGTCACAAGTTTCCCCTTGTTTGCATAGGACTGTAGAACTGCCTCCTGGATCCTCCCACCCTTAGGCCAAGGGGAAGTGAAAAGCTTAAAATGTATTTAAAGAGAAAGCATTTTTGCCACTTTCTCTTATCTGCCCACAGGGACATTTTTCATTCCAGCAAAAATTATTTTATTTGGCAGACTACCTTTTTAATTTGCCCTTTGATTCATTCCAGCCAGCCTTTGAGTAAGCATAGCTGCATTTTTCCAGAGTATATCAACCATGAGATGTCTCTGCAGCTGCTGTGTTATCTCCCACCTTCCACCGCAGTGTCTCATCTCCACTTGCCTAACGTTATCAGGTCTCCCCTCCCTCGCCAGGTTGGGTCTTACTGTAGACCAGGCTGACTTGGAATTCATTATGTGGTCTTAGGATGCCCTGGAATTCATGGGGATCCTCCTCTGCTTCTGGGAGTGCTGGGATTAAAGGCATGTGCCACCAGGTCTGACTTTTTATCAGGTTTTATTTTTCACCATCCCTCTTGGATAAAAGATGGTATTATGGCGGGGCGTGGTGGCACACGCCTTTAATCCCAGCACTCGGGAGGCAGAGGTAGGAGGATCGCCGAGAGTTTGAGGCCACCCTGAGACTATGTAGTGAATTCCAGGTCAGCCTGAGCTAGAGTGAAACCCTACCTTGAAAAAAAAAAAGATGGTATTATGGACATTCTTACAACACCAAAGGGAAATTCAAAACTTTTTTTTTTTTTTTTTTTTTTGGTTTTTCGAGGTAGGGTCTCACCATTCTGGCCCAGGCTGACCTGGAATTAACTTTGTAGTCTCAGGGTGGCCTTGAACTCACAGCGATCCTCCTACCTCTGCCTCTCAAGTGCTGGGATTAAAGGCGTGTGCCACAAGGCCAAAACTTTTTATTTTTTAAAAATTGTATTTATTTATTTTGCAAGCAGAGAGAGAAGAGAGACATACAGAGAATGGGTGCACCAGGGCTCCTGCAAATGAACTCCAGATGTATGGGCCACCTTGTGCATCTGGCTTTATGTGGACACTGGGGAATCAAACTGGGGTTGTTAGGCTTTGCAGGCAAGAGCCTTAACTGTGAAACCATCTCACCAGTCCCCTATGTTTTTTTTGTTTTTGTTTTTGTTTTGAAAGAGAATAGACACACTAGGGCCTCATGTGTTAACACCCTTTTTTCATGAGTACTGGGGACCCAAACTCTGATCCACAGCTTTTCAAAATAAGACCCTTTAATGACTGAGCCCCATATTCTCTTAATTCTCACAGAAACCCCATTCTATAGGCATAGTTGATAGGATTTCACTTGTAAGGAGACAGCCATTCAGGGTTGCTGTTGTTGTTTGAGACAGGGTTTCCTATTTAGCCCTAAATTCACCTAACATTCCTCATGCCCCGGCTTAAGCCTCACTGCCTCCAGTATGTACAGGTATGAGCTATCACTCTCAGTTTGAGAAGTCTTAAAAAAAAAAAAAAAATCCAAATTCTTACAACCACATTGGAACTCTCAAGTCATGGATTGAAAATAAAGAGGTCTGGCCAGGTATGGTGGTGCACGCCTTTCATCCCAGCACTTAAGAGGCAGAGGTAGGAGGATTGCTGAGTGTTCAAGACCACCCTGAGACTACATAATGAATTCCAGGTCAGCCTGAGACAGAGTAAGACCCTACCTCGAAAAAAAAAATAATAATAAACATTTTGGGCTGGAAAGACAGCTCAGCAATTAAGGCGCTTGCTTGCCTATGAAACCTAACAGCCAGGGTTCAATTCCCCAGTACCCATGTAAAGCCAGATGCACAATGGGGTGCATATGTCCAGAATTTGCAGCTGCTGAAGGCCCTGGAGCACCCATTCTCTTTGTCTGTGTCTGTCTCTCTTCGCTATCTCTCTGCTTACAAATAAATAAATAATTTTTTTTTAAAGAAAGCATTTTGCAGGACATGGCTTATATCTTACTCTCAGCAGTGTGGAAGCTGAGGCAGGAGAAATGTTCCAAGCTTGAGGCTAGCCTGGGCTACAGAGTGAGTCCGAATCTCCCCAACCCTGCCACGTGCCCTCCAAGAGTAATTTAATTTGTGTAATATTTTCTCTCCTAGGACACCTGAGGAAAAAGAAAATAGTTCCCTATTTTCTTGCATCAAATACTGATTTTAAGTCACAGAATAGCTCTCTATATTGTCACTTAAACAGTGCAAGCTATTATCTTTTGTTTGATGTTTGTGTTTTGCCTTTCACACCAGAGGAAAATGCTCTGTTAGGGAGCTACAACTCAGCCCCAGCCAGTGATTTTTAAAAAATATTTTATTTATTCATTTATTTGAGACAGAGAGAGAGAGAGAGAAAGCAGATAGAGAGACTGGAGCATCAGGGCCTCTAGCCACTGCAAACGAACTGCAGATACATGTGCCACCTTGTGTATCTGGCTTACGTGGGTTCTTAGGCTTCATAGGCAAGTGTCGTAACTGTTAAGCCAGCTCTCCAGCCCCGGTGACAGTTTTGATTTGAGTCACTGATGAGCTGTTTTGTTTTATTGAGATGGGGTTTCACTGGCTCAGCTGGTCTTGAGCTCTTGATCCTCCATCTCCCTCTGGGAATACTGGCATGTGTGTGCCACCACACCTGTCTCATCTGATTAACCTCATGCATCTGCTTATAGGGCCATTTGTTTGGTCATAGGTGCTAGGGAGTGGCTTGCCTGGGGATAAATGAATAACAAGCCTGTCCTCAAAGAGTCTACAGACCAGAAAGGAAAAACTAGTAAACAGGAAGCAGAACAGGTTGAACACCCAATATTCACATGCTAGGGACCAGTGGGGCTTGGGATTTAGAATATTTTGGATTTTGGAAATTTGCATAGACATAATGAGATTTTTGTGGAGATAGGACCCGATTCTAAACTCAAAATTCATTTATGTTTCCTACACACCTTCTACACATAGCTTGCAGGTAATTTTATACAATTAAAAAAAAATAAAACCATTCTGTTCATGAAAGAAAATTCATGTCCACTAAACCATCGGAAAACAAGTGTTATTATCTCAGACATCCTTGGGGACAATCTGGGGTTGCTTAGTATCTCTGTTATGATGATGAATTTAATGCTACCAAAAAAAAAAAAAAAAAAAAAAAAAGGACACCCCCCCACACACACACAAAATCCTCAATCTGTTTCCTATCTTTTTCACACATAAGTAGTTAGTGGTTAAGAAAAAAAACGTTGGGCCTGGTGATGCATGCCTTTAACCACTATGGAGGCGGAGGTAGAAGGATCATAGTGCGTTTGAGGCCACCTGAGGCTAGCATGAGACCATGCCTCAAAAAACCAACAACAACAAAAAGACACATAATTAATGCGGGACTGTAATAGTACCACTAGAATCTGTGTGTGAGCACAACCACAGTGCTGGTAACTGCTGTATTCATGTCTCACTGGAATATTAGCTTTTGTTTTTTTCATTTTTCTTTCCTTCCGTCCCTCCCTTTTTCTATTTTTGGTTAGTTAGGAACCTTGCACATGCTAGCAAGTGTTCTACCACTAAGCTACACACCTAACACATACCTGGCTTGTCTAGCTTTTGAGATACATGGCACATAAAAGAAAATTTGATTTGTAAACTCATTTATAAGTGTCTTTTAAAAACATTTTTATGGGGCAGGAGAGATGGCTTAATGGTTAAGGCGTTTGCATGCAAAGCCAAAGGATCCCAGTTCGATTCTCCAGGACCCAGATGCACAAGGCGGCGCAAGCATCCGGAGTTTGTTTGCAGTGGCTGGTGGCCCTGGTGCGCCCATTCTCCTCTCTCTCAAATAAATAAATAAAATATTAAAAATATTTTTTGTTTATTTTTATTTATTTATTTGAGAGTGACAGACAGAGAAAGGGGTAGGGAGAAAGAGAGAGAATGGGCACACTAGGGCCTCCAGCCACTGTAAACGAACTCCAGATGCATGTGCCCCCTTGTACATCTGGCTTACGTGGGTACTGGGGAATCAAACCTTGAACCAGGGTCCTTAGGCTTCACAAGCAAGCGCTTAACCACTAAGCCATCTCTCCAGCCCTAAAAATATACATTTTTTATTTATTTGCAAGGGGAGAGAGAGAAAGAAAGAAAGAATGGGCTGGGTGTGTCAGGGCCTCTTACCATTGCAAATGAACTCCAGATGCACGTGTCACTTTGTATACCTGGGTCCTGGGAAATTGAACCCAGCCATCAGGCTTTGCAAGAAAGAGCTTTTAACTGTTGAGCCATCTCTCTAGCCCAAGTATTTTTTTTTTTCCTTGTGTTTTTCAAGGTAGGATCTTGCTCTAGCCCAGGCTGACCTGGAATTCACTCTGTAGTCTCGGGCTGGCCATGAACTCACAACGATCCTCCTACCTTGGCCTCTTTAGTGTTGGGATTAAGGCATGCACCACCTCACTTGGTCAGCCCAAGTATTTTATAAAAATATTTTTATTTATTTGAGAAATGAGAAAGAGAAAAAGAAGAGCATGGCATACTAGTGCCTCCTGCTTCTGCAAACGAACTCCAGATACCTGCATTCAACACTTTGTGCACCTGGCTTTACGTGGGTACTGAGAATTAAACCTGGACCATCGGCTGTACAAGTAAGTGCCTTTAACTACTGAGCCATCTCCCCAGTCCTGGGAACAAATGTATTTAAGCACCAAACTACACATGGTTGTTGGGGTCCCCCCCAAGGCCAGCTCAGGAGGGACGATAGGGTCTCTGCCGAATTGGGGTGAGCAGCGCGGAGTCACGACACAGACTCCGGGAGTTGGGTGAAAGTGGGAGCGAGAACCCACAAACTCGTTTATTCAGGAAGTGTACATGGGTTTTAAGGGGCTGTTAATCCTTGTATGGGGCGGTCCCCTTTTGGTGACCAATGACAGCTTGTCTCTGGACAGGACATCTCGTAGTAGGCTTCTCGCGAGCATGGGGCTGTAACTGTTGTCACATCAAGCCTGCGCAAAACGCCATTTTTACAGAAGCCACTTCCTATTGTCTTTTGCCATGCGGTCTGGCTAGGACCAGGCCTGTATTGTGCCATACACATGGTAGCACTACCTATTAATACAACAACTAGGAGCTTGAGGCAGGAGGATTGCAAGTTGGAGATCAGCCTAATTAGTGTGTTCCAGGCTAGTCTGGGCTATGAAGCTTCTCACTCTATTCTTCCCTCTGCTTATCTCCTCAGGTTTAGAACTACTATTTTACTGCCAACACTTTTTTCTTGAAAGAGCATCTTGCTATGTTGTATTTTACCCAGGCTGGCCTGGAACTCATGGCAATCCTCTGACCTCAGTGTGCCCATAATGGGATTGTAAACATGCACAATTGTACCCGGCCTCTACTCTCAACATCTACCAACTTTCTTTTTTTTCTTTTTTCTTTATTTTTCTTTTATTTTACTTGATTTTTTTTTTTTTTTTTTTTTTTTTTTTTTTTTTTTTTTTTTGGTTTTTAGAGGTAGGGTCTGACTCTAGCTCAGGCTGACCTGGAATTCACTGTATAGTCTCAGGGTGGCCTCGAACTCATGGCAATCCTCCTACGTCTGCCTCCTGAGTGCTGGGATGAAAGGCGTGTGCCACCACGCCCAGCTCCAACTTTCTTTTTTGAAAATATTTATGAGAGACAGAGAGGCAAAGAGAGAGATAGAGAGAAAGAATGGGCACGCCTGGGCCTCCAGCCACTGCAAACAAACTCCAGACGCATGTACCACCATGTGCAGCTGACTTCTGTGGATACTGGGGAATCGAACCTGGGTCCTTAGACTTTGCAGGCAAGCACCTTAACTGCTAAGCCATCTCTCCAGCCAGTCTACCATCTTTCTTTCACGTGTGTATTTGTCCACGGTGTGTGGGCATACGCATATGGGTACACATGTGTGGACAGAGATTGAAGTTGGGTGTCTTCTTCGAACGCTCTTCATCTTCCTTACTGGTATCTGCATGCCTGTTTTTGAAGGTTTCAACAGTATCTTTATAAGACAGAGCACAGAATTAGCAAAACATAACAGTGAATAATGTCATTCCTCTAGGCCTCATATAGGGAAGCGTGTCACCTCCTACCCCCATCACCCCTCTCCTGAATTTTCTGTTTTGTTTTGTTTTTTGTTTGTTTTTCCAGGTAGGGTCTCACTCTAGAGCCCAGGCTGACCTGGAATTCACTGTGTAGTCTCAGGGTGGCCTCGAGCTCATAGAGATCCTCCTACTTCTGCCTCCCAAGTGCTGGGATTAAAGGTGGGCGTCACCAGGCCTGGCTTTTTTGTTTTGTTTTGCTTTTTGAGACAGTCCATGCTGGCCCTGAATTCACTGTGTAGCTGGGGATCAACTTGCCACCACTACCCTAAGTGCTGTGAGTACAGGTGTGAGCCACCATCCCTATTTATTCAATTAAATTAAAACCACCACCATGCCACATTCTGAAATGGATTGTTTTTCTTACTTTTGGAGTGTTTCAATCTCACTCCCCCAAAAAAAAAAAAAAAAAAAAAAAAAGATAGTAATAGCAGATGGTAATGTGATTTGAAAAAAAATCTTTGACAGAAAGAAAGTTTTCAACTCTGAGTTGATCCCCAAATATTCATAGTCTATACATACAGAAGTTCATTTCCTTACCCTACAGAAGTACAGCCTTTGCTTTCTCTTTAGTTATAACATGAATTACTCCAAAGGTCTATGGCACACTTTGAATTTTTAGTTAATGTTCTAGTAACATTTGAACTGTGAAAAGAGAATAGAAACCCTCAGCCCTTTGAAATTCTAGTTAACTGTCCAATAGTTACCCTATAGAAAGTATTTCCTAAACTGTGAAACCACCATTGCCAAGGCCCTGATATTTGTGCAATTTGCCAACGTATTTTAAAGCGCAGAATCACTTTTTAAAAAAAATTTTTAAATTTTTTTTTATTTTTAGAGAGAGACACAGAGAGAGAAGTAGAGGGAGACAGATAGAGAATGGGCGCGCCAGCAGTCTCTCAGCTGCTGTGAACGAAATCCAGATGTGTGCGCCCCCTTGTGGGCAAGTGTGGCATTGTGCCCTTGCATCACTTTGCATCTGGCTAAACGTGGGACCTGGAGATTGGAACTGGGTTCTTAGGCTTAGGAGGCAAGCACCTTAACTGCTAAGCCATCTCTCTAGCCCCAGAATCACCTTTTGAACTTGTTTTGATAGAATTACCAAGATTTTAATGCTTTGAACACTTTCTGTTTCCCGGTTGGCCCCCCTGCCTCTCCTTTCCCTTCCTTTTTATTTATTTACTTATTTATTTATTTATTTATTTATTTATTTATTTACTTATTTATTTTTTGCTCTAGCCCAGGCTGACCTAAAATTCACTAAGTAGTCTCAGGCTGGCCTCAAACTCAGTGATACTTCCACCTCTGCCTGCTGTGTATAGGCCACCACATCTGGTTCCCTTCTTTTTTCTTCTTCTTTTTTTTCCCTAAGACAAGGTCTCACTTTCTAGGCTGGTATTCTCTTTATAGTCTAGACTGGTCTTGAACTCAGGACAGTCCTCCTGCCTTAGCCTCCTAGGTTCTAGAATGGCAGGTATGACACCATTATTCACTAGGTTCCATTTATCTTAAAAAGATTGCTGGGCATGGTGGCACATGCCTTTAATCCCACCACTAGGTAGGCAGAGGTAGAGGTAGGGGGATCGCAGAGAGTTGGAGGCCAGCCTGAAACAACATAGTAAATTCCAGGTCAGCCTGAGCTAGAGTGAAACTCTACCTCGAAAAACCAAAAAAAAAAAAAAGATACTACCAGGTGTAGTGGCCCACTCCTTTAATTCCAGCAGAGCACAGGTAGGAGGATCACTGAGTTCAAATCCACCCTGAGACTACATAGTGAATTCCAGGTCAGCCTGAGCTAGAGTGAGACTCTACCTTGAAAAACCAAAGAAATTAAAAAAAAAAAAATTTAAGATGATGTAAAGGAGCGCAAGTATACAATTAAAGAAAACTGAGGAACAAGTTAAACCCTGCAACTATTTATTTTTCTTTCAGACAATATCTTCCTATGTAGCCTAGGTTGGCCTGAAACTTAAAATTTTCCTGCCTTAGCCTCCTTAGTGCTGGGATTGCAAGCACAGTGCACCCAGCTTGTCAAACTGATTTTCAACAGAGGTCCTGTTGATGCTTGGGAAAATAGTTAGGAATAGAGAAAAAGTCCATGTCAAATTAGCATTTTGCTAATTTCATTCTTTCTGTTGTGTCTGTGAGTTGGTACACTCAGATCAGGCTTGAAAAAGACAAACTTCCTCCTGATTTCTGGCCCAGGCTCAAAGGACAGATAATATACAGAATAGAGCCAATAATTGGAGGAGGGTGAGGTGGGACTGGGAGGGATACCAGAAATCATTCTAGCCCAGGTTGGCCTTTTACTCAAGGTAATCCTACCTCAAGCCTCCCAAATGTTGGGATTAAAGGCAGGCACCAACACTTCCTACTCTAATACCCTTTTCCTTTTTAATAATTTTTTTTGAGAGAGAGAGAAAATGGGCATGCCAGGACCTCCACTGCAAATGAACTCCAGACACATGCCACCTTGTGCATCTGGCTTACGTGGGTATTGGGGAATCGAACCTGGGTCCTTAGGCTTTGCAGACAAGCGCCTTAACTGCTAAACCATCTCTCCAGCCCAATACCCTTATGGCTAGGTATGATTTATTTCAAGGGTTTACTTTTGTTTATATCCTTTTGGAGTAAAATAGGCTTCATGCCTTCAGTGAAGTAATTATGTTTGCTTTTTAGCACAATCATAACTGCAAAGTTATAGAAGAAAAAACCCATTACCATTATTTTTTATGCATTTTTTCAAAGAAAACACTTTCACACGTCAATGCTTTTAACATTCTTGATTTATTCTATTTGTAACTACCCAATTATTGTGTATTAATGGAAAGAAAAACTATTAACTGCTCCTTCAAATCCAGTTTCATGTATTTCATTTAAAGAAAAACTTCATAACAAGTCAAACTTTTTGCTTCTTTCCTATATGTAGAAATTACTCCAACATTACAAAGAAAAAAAGTGGTGCATTTTGTAATATTGATGACCAATTAAGGTCAGGATATTTATTTCCATCTGGTCGAGTTCAACTTCTGCCTCTTGTTTGCTTTCTCCATCTGCCTGCCTGGCCTTGTCTTTCCTTCCCCTCCTCCTACAGATAGGAGGTTGGGTTAACCCTGTTTTAGGCTTAATCGTTTTAGCAGGCTCCAGCCTTCTTACTGGCCGCTTTCCAAATGTCACTGCAAGTTAAGTTTCACGTAAAAACTTCAGACGTCTACACTTCATCCGTCAACAAGCTTCACCTTTTGTTTCCTTTTGTTTACATCCACAGCAGCAGAACTGTACTGCTGGGACTTGATTGGAATTAAGTGTGTGTGTGATGGGTGGTGGTGGGGGGGGGGGACGCGAGAAACCTCATCTTTTGGCTTTTTGTGTGTCCGTTTTAAAAATGCCTATGTAGATTTTCTTGTTCTCTCCAAAACTTTTCACCGAAATCTACGAGCTTCTGATCACCTTCCACTCTCTCCCGACTCCGGCAGTAACTGAAACAGCGGCCGCAAACGGCCCGTTCTCACGAACCTGTTGTCATTAACCCTTTCACAAAGCCATGTCTCCCCCTCCCCACACACACACACTCGGGGAAGGGACAGCGGGGTCTCCGGACCGTGGGTGGCTCGCCGAGGGGCACCGGGCCGGGGGCTGGCCCTGGGAGGAAGGTCACCGCGCCCCGCCGCATCCCGAGCAGCACAAGTCCACACCGAGCCCGTCCGTCCTCCCGCCCGGGAGCCTCGGAGCTCCGCTCGGGGCGGCACACGCGCGCGCACACGGGGCCGAGGCCCGGTGACTCTCAGCGGCCGGAGCGGCGAGCGTCCTGCCGCCGAACGGAGCTGCGGCCGCCAAGCGCCCAGCGAGCCGCCCGAGCGGGGAGGAGGAGCCGGAGCCGAGGGCGGGGCGGAGCTTTCACACGCGCCTCCCCCGCTCCCTTCCCGCGGCGGCTTCGGCGGCGGCGGCGGCGCTGTCTCGGGCGGCCCACTCCGGGGTTTATTTGTTTACAAGCGGATTACGTCAGCTCCTCCCTCTCCCTCTCTCCCTCTCTCCGTGTCTCTCCCTCTTCCCGCTCTCTGGACCCGCCCCCCTGTGCGCTTTTTCCCGCCCCCCTCCGGCTCCGAATCTGCTTGCGTCACAATGGTGCGATCTCCCGATTGGCTGCGGCCGGCCGTCACGCTCCACGTACGCCACTTCCTCTCCGCGGCGTTATAAAATGGGCTGCACGGCGGCAGCACCTCTTCGCCCCACCACGGAGCTGGCAATGCAAGTCGCGGCATCTTCGGACTCTACCGAGCTGGAGGCGGAGGCGGCTGGGGAGATCCGAGCGATGTGAACCAGGCCGCCATCGCTCGCCTCTGTCTCTCTCCCGCCGCCTCCTGTCTCGAAAATAACTTTTTTTTTTTAAAAAAAGAAAAGGGGTAAAACCAAAAAAAAAAAGAAAAAAAGATAATTCCAGTAGCCGTCCCACCTCCCCCCTCCTCCGCCTTTACACTCTTCTTTTTCCTCTCAGTCGTGTCTGGTCTGTGAGGGGAGCCCGGGGAGGTGGGGGTGGTGGCCTCTCCGTCCGTCTGTCGGGGGTGAGAGGGGCCGTACCGCCGAGCCCCGGCCGCCCCGGGCCACCCTCGTCCGCCGCCCCCATGCATCCCTTCTACACTCGGGCTGCCACCATGATAGGCGAGATCGCCGCCGCCGTGTCCTTCATCTCCAAGTTCCTCCGCACCAAGGGGCTCACGAGCGAGCGACAGCTGCAGACCTTCAGCCAGAGCCTGCAGGAGCTGCTGGCAGGTGAGCGGGGTCGGGACGGGGTGGGGGGGAGGAACCCGCGGAGGACGGCCGCTAACGGGCGCATCCCGGCCGCGATCCGCGGGGCCGGGGAGACTGGGGAGAAGCTGGGCGCAGGACGCCCCCTTGCCCGCGGCTGCCGAGTGGATGGGGTTGGTGGGCTTGGACCGGGGAGGGGGGGCGGGGAGAGAAGGAAACACGCACAACAAAGAAAACTCGAGCCCACCGGAGCCGCGAGCCGCCGCGGATGGGGTGGGGGACGACGACAAAGGAACTGCTGAGCCGGAGGGGGGGTGGCTCCATGTCCCCTCCTCCTCCTCCTGGTCCTTCCCCACCCCCCAACCCCCAGTGCGCGGGGCGAGGGGTCTGCGGGTCGGACCCCCGGGGTGGGATGTCCTCCCCTCCCTCCCACCCAATCCCCCCCAACGTCAGGTCGGGACTGATGTTGTCCTGTTTCTCCGCACGCACCTCCCGTCCCTTTGCCCCATTAATCATCGGATTTGTCACCCCGTACAATTGCTGCCCATCCCTGATCTTCGTGGTTTAGGGGTTTCTTGTTTTTGCTTCCTTTTCGGGGTTACCAGTCCCGTGGCGCTTTGACCCTTTTCCCAAGCCATAAAGTCTATTGTGTGTGTGTGTGTGTGTGTGTTGTGTGTGTGTGTGTGTGTTCGCGCGCGCCCGTGCACGCGCGACCCGGGTGGGTGGGGTGGAGAAAGTAAACAGGTTCCCGCCGGGCTGCCGGGGCCATCCATCCAGCTGGCTGCCGGGGCTAGAGCCGAGGCTGCGCGCGCGCTCAGTCCTGTTTTGGCGGCTCCGTCGGCTTGGTTCCCCCCACCCCCCAACATACACACACACACACACACCCCTAAACGTGTGGGCCTTACTACCGAGTTATTTCGGAAGACCCTTGTCTGCTCTTTCTCGATCCTCTTCCCAAGACCACGAATGCAATCGTGGACATTTCCCAAAGTTGGTAGTTTCCAGTTTTTGCCCTCAAGAGGAGCCTACCGGAGGAGGAAAGTAAAGGCGGGGCTAAGCAACCGTTCTCTCAGCTTTGTTTCTCTGTTCTTTTCTTGTATAGAACATTACAAACATCACTGGTTCCCAGAAAAGCCGTGCAAGGGATCGGGTTACCGTTGTATTCGCATCAACCATAAAATGGATCCACTGATTGGACAGGCGGCCCAGCGGATTGGACTGAGCAGTCAAGAGTTGTTCAGGCTTCTCCCAAGTGAACTCACACTCTGGGTGGACCCCTACGAAGTGTCCTACAGAATTGGAGAGGATGGCTCCATCTGCGTGCTGTATGAAGCCTCACCAGCAGGAGGTAGCACTCAGAACAACACCAACGTGCAAATGGTAGACAGCAGAATCAGCTGTAAGGAGGAACTTCTCTTGGGCAGAACAAGCCCTTCCAAGAACTACAATATGATGACTGTATCGGGTTAAGATATAGTCTATGGATGGATCATCTTATAATGGATGGATAAATTTGATTTTTGCTTTGGGTGGGCTCCTCTTGGGGATGGATTATGGAATTTAAACCATGTCACAGCTATGAAGATCTGGCACAAGATAGAATGGTAATAATTTTTTTTAAGTGACAGTGCCATAGTTTGGACAGTACCTTTCAGTGATTTAATAGCCTGTGAGTCCAAGTTAATGATCACTTTATTTGCTAGGGAGTGAAGTCCTAGGGCGGTTTCAGTTTCTCCCAGACATCATACCTAAAATTTCACATCAGTCCCTTTAAGGAAAATCTGTATTTCAAAGAACCCTTCTCTGCAGTGGATCTTGCAGAGGAGTTTGCACTATTACACTTGAAAGTTATCAATAACTTTTTTTTTTTTGGCAGCTCAGTAAGAAAGCTCAATGTTTTAAGCATGGTAGTACTGGAAATTTTACAACAAGACTTTTACCTAGCACTTAAATGTATAAATGTACATACAAACTAGTACGCATGACCTGGGGAAATGGTCAGACCTTGTATTGTGTTTTTTGGCTTTGAAAGTAGCAAGTGACCAGAATCTGCCTTGGCAACAGGCTTTTAAAAGACCTTTAAAAAGACACTGTCTCAACTGTGGTTGTTAGCACCAGCCAGCTCTCTGTACATTTGCTAGCTTGTAGTTTTCTAAGACTGAGTAAACTTCTTATTTTTAGAAAGTGGAGGTCTGGTTTGTAACTTTCCTTGTACTTAATTGGGTAAAAGTCTTTTCCACAAACCACCATCTATTTTGTGAACTTTGTTAGTCATCTTTTATTTGGTAAATTATGAACTGGTGTAAATTTGTACAGTTCATGTATATTGATTGTGGCAAAGTTGTACAGATTTCTATATTTTGGATGAGAAATTTTTCTTCTCTCTATAATAAATTGTTTCTTATCTTGGCATTTTAATCAATCTCTTGTCATGATTATAGAGGTTCAGCTAAAAAGCATTTTTCTTTGGAGTCAGGTTGGTAAGCTGTGTGAATGTCAGCTGCACACTGGTCACTCAAACACATTTTATGAAGAATGAAGGTTGTATGTAATTAGATGTTAGAGCAAACAGGAGTAACAGGGTTTTTGGGGTTTTTTTTAAACTAAAGTTAAAACATGGACACATTCACAGGCAATGATATCATTAAATAAGGATATGAGACAAAGGTAACATCTTCCAAATAAAAGGATTACATGCTTCTTGTTGAAGTGAAGATGTAAATGTTGCCCTCTGGCCCACCTTTGAGAAACAATTACTTTGCCCCATGGATTCTTTGTTCAGTTAAGAGAATCCTGGGGCAGGTGACCTGTATAGTCTTACAGAACAGGCTAATCACTACAGAAACATTGGTTATGTTTGCTTCATCGCCTGCAAGATTTACACTAAATTCAACAAAAGGTATGTTTATGAACTTTTATTCTCAAAAGTTGAAATGCTGACTCCTCATTTTAATACTCGAGAATGCTGTAGTGTAAGTAGTAACTCCCCTGCTCCATGCAACAAAGATTTGTTGGCAACTCTTTGGTTGTGGGATAACAAATGATAGATACATCAGTGGAAATTGAAAGCAGAGAAGGGAGTTTTCTTTTACAGTTTGGCTAGGGGTTTTTATTTTGTTTTTGTGTGTGTCGGGGGGGGGGGGGGAGTATACATGTAAATGTGTTTACATTGCATAAATACATTAAGCAATTTAAATTACGTCAGTCATTGAAAGCAGGAATCCCAAATACATTGGAAAAATTTTTAAAAATCTGTTAGTAAATTTTTTGATTTTGTAGACTATACAGAATTATACTACTAAACAATAAGTTTTTCTGATTTTGTAGACTACACAGAATTATACTAGTAAACAGTAATTTGTTCTGATTTTGTACACTACACAGAATTATACTACTGAAAGTAAATTTTTCAGATTTTGTACACTACACAGAATTATACTACTAAACATGTCAGGTATTGATAAGAATAACAGCGATATTCATCTACTTTATTGGCAAGTCATTCTTAAAAGAGTGTGAGGGTTTTTTTGTTTTTGTGACAAGCTCTTGCTCTGTATCCCAGGCTGGCCTCCAACTCTATTCCTGCCTCAGTCTCCAGGGTGCTGGGATCACAGATGATGCCACAATTCCATGCTAAGCGTTTGAATTCTTTTTGGTTGTTGTTACTACAGAATAATGGGGCATCTTTATGACATTTTCAACCATGTATGCCATTGTACTTTGTTCATATTCGTCCTCGAGGAGTTGGAGTTTTTATAACCAGAACACACAGATTCATAGACTACTCTTGCCAATTGTTAATGTGCTTTATTTTTTCCGTCCTTTCTGGTTTTTTTCATACTTGAATTTATAATAACGACTAGTAGTAGAGTGGAAGCAAGTAGTTTGAGTCTCAACCCCCCACCGATGAACTGCGCTTCGAGTAGCTCACTGGAAGCTACTTAAGTGAGATGGTTTTGAACACAGTGATACGGTTTTGGGACCTAAGACAAATTGAAATTGAAATGAAGATGACTTCCTGACCGCTGGGCTACATTTCAGCATTTTTTTTTTTTTTTTAAGATCTTCAAATCAGAGTGTTTGGCACTTGAAAAAATTTGGTGGTGAGAAGACAATAAAAATTCAATTTTAGAATTCAGGTGGTGTCTGCCATGTGAGGAGTGATTAAGTTCCTCTTTAAAACACATGCAAATAGCTGGGACCTAAGCATCCAGCTGTTTCCTGTGCCTTTAACCTTCCATTCCCCAGACAATTTAGCTGCCAGCCTAAGTCTGCAGCACAGTAGCTGTTGGATAGTTTTTCTCCTTGCTTCTGGGGAATGTTTTGTTTTAGTTATTTTGACCAAAACACTTGAGAAGTCTGTCTGCTGTATGCATTCACAGGTGTGTACCAACTTCCATATTTATGCCAGGTTTTTTTTTTCTTTAATTCAATAGCTTTGCAACTACCTTAGTGAAAAATTAGTTTATTGGAACTCTTCAAAATTATTAGTTGTGGTTGGCACCAGGAGTTCATAGCTATAACTAAGAAGTTTGAGGAATGTTACTTTGTAACTATTGGCTTTAAAATTGTTTCCTCCACATGTTAGTGGTGTCTTGTTCTGTAATGCTGAAATAAGACTTGAAGTTTTATTTTTCTTGTTTTGGGGGCAGGGTCTATCTGAGCATCCAAGTGCTGAGATTACAAGTGTGCACCACCAAGTCTGGCTTGAAATGGATTTTATAGTAAAAGTTATCCTCATTTATGCTGGATAATCTCTGTCATCTGGAGTGGGAATCATGTCCTTACCATTATTTAACTATTTCTGTAATGATCGACTGGAAAGGCCCAGATAATGGCTTTCTGTTAGAATTACACACAAGGTTTCCTTATGTCGTCATCAGCTCACAAGTCAGCAAGGAATTGTGTTGTAGGTGCTATATCCTATGGACTTGGTCTTCACATGCTAAGGAAGGAAGCAGTGTTTGCTTAATGATTAAAGGGTTCCTAGTCCCTTTTAATCTTAGGAAGAAGGATTTTTTCCCCCTGGTTGGTTTTTGAAATTTTTGAGACTCTTCCTCTTTCTAAAATACAACAAGCTGCATTTTGCATATTAAAGTTTAAAGATAAGTTCTCTGTACTTTCCACTTCTACTTCAGATGATTATGTTCTTTATAAGCTACATGGAGAGAAATTGCCAGTAGTTTTATCTATATACATAGGAAATTTCAAAAGTAATATCCCAGATCACCCAAAATTGCATAGATTTCTCAATTCTCTGAAGATATATACACTGCAAATAGCCTAGACTGAACTTTTATATGTGGCTCCGATCAAAATATACCTGGAATATTTTGTTTGGAATATAACAGCATTAAAAAAATCTTTATACTACAAATTATACTGATCTGCATGACAGGCTTTCAATCACTTACTATCTGGGTCCAGACAAACCACACACAAAAAAATCTATGTAACTTAGGATGTCTGGTTGTATCTATAGAATTTGTACTGTGGGTGCAGAAACATTGTTAAGACATTAGATTTTGTATTTTTGAGATGCTCCTAGATACAGAAGCCTTGGTTGGCATTAATAGTGAGGATTGACAGCATTTTCTCAACTATTCTGGATTAATAACTGACAGCAGCTTTTCTGACTGCAGTATTAGCTTAGTTTGTCAACTGTCTACATGGCTCATTGTGTCAAAACATATAAGGGACATTTAAAAAAAATTCTTATTTATTTATTTTTATTTGAGAGAGAGGCAGATAGAGTGAGAGAAAGAATGGACCCACCAGGGCCTCCAGCCACTGCAAACAAACTCCAGATGCATACACCACCCTGTGCATCTGGCTTACATGGGTCCTGGGGAATCAAACCTGGCTCCTTTGGCTTTGCAGGCAAGCACCTTAGCTACTCAGCCATCTCTCCAGCCCTATAAGGGACGTTTTGAGGTTCAATCATGACTTATATGAGTCTTTTCCTGCCATTATCTTTATAGCATTGAAGATGGGGTGTATGTTTGGCAATTTGTATGCTTATGGGGGGGATACCAAAGCTGAAGGGTGAAGTGTTTTTAAGAATGGTCTAGGGTTGGTATGAAGAGAAATTGGGGGTAGGGGAAGAGAAAGCAGGGAATTAAACCGAGAAAGGAAAGGTTTTAAACAACCAGTGACATTTCAGTTGCTCTGGTTGTAGGTGCATCTCAAGAGGTGTATTGGCAGAGAATCCTTGCTATGGGAATTCTGCAGTTCATGCATCTGAGGCAGTCTGGACTTGGTGAATTCTGTGAACGTGTAGTCAGGGTGGCAGTGCAGGGTTATGGGCCTGTCCAGAATCTGTCCTTGAGGTCGGTACAGATGAGAATGGTGAATGAAGAATACTCTAAGGGCCTTTTTAAAGAAAAACAGATTTGCCCTCGTCTTTCCATACTTTATAAAGGTAGGAAGATGCTTTTTAAGCTGTTCAAAACCACTTCACAATTACATACTCTTTCCTTGTACCCTAAATTGTGAAGGCCATTTGTGCCCCTATTGGTGGTAGGATGATCAAGGACAGTCAAGCAGCAAGAAAGTGTTGTCATGGAGATCCCATAGTTAGAGAATATTCAGGCACCCCTTATCTCAAATGAACATTGATGGAAGAGTGGCCCGTGTTTAGGTGTCATCTCTAAACTTAGGTCTTTCTTTAAAATATTTTTGCATGATTTTATGTGTATATGCAGTATATGCAAGAACACATGATACATAGTATATAAGGAAACATAAAATACACTGTTTTTTTATTTTTATTTTTTCCGAGGTAGAGTTTCACTCTAGCCTCTCCAGGTTCACCTGGAACTCACTATATAGTCTCAGGCTGGCCTTGAACCCACAGCCCTCCTCCTACTTCTGTCTCCAGAGTGCTGGAATTAGTGTGCGCCACCATGCTTGGCTATACTAAATTTATTATTGATGGAGTGCATGATCAAAGTATTCCCCAGATAATTTCTCTTATTACAAAAGTAGTTGAGTACTTGCTCTCCCAAGAATGACTGGGAATTTGGAAGCTTGTGATAAGTGTTAAAATGAGAAGCTGTTGGAGCCGTGTAAAAGACCTTACATAATTCTAGCTTATCTGCATAAATCATTGCTCAGAGCCAACAGATAACCCCAAATTATTACCATTTGTCCATTTGTCACTATATATTCAACTAGGTCATTGTAATGTGTTGAAGTTCAGATTTTATGCTGCTTAGGGTCTTTCTAACATTGCTATGCATGGTTCTAAGAAAACTGAGTTACGGAAGTCTTAGCTCTGTCTCAGTTATTTTCAGCATTACAGTTTAGCCAGAAGTCTCTGGGTCTTTTTCCTTTTGTTTTGAACTATCCCTACATTTTTGGAGGGAAAGATGACAACTAGAATTTTACTTGAGATCTTATAGGTAGATATAAGTCTAAATGGATTAGATGGATACTTGGAAGACCATAAACAGGATGAGGTTATTTCCTAGTTCTCCTGAGTTCTGACAATTTGCATCTTAGGTCAATGAATTAAGTGGAGTTGTCTTTCCTATAATTTGCAGTTATGAGCCTTCTGCTTCTCGATATGCTCATTAGATCTTCCATCATTTGGGTGAGGTTGACAAGTCATTTTTAATCTAGAAGGCTAAGAGCTCAATTGTCCCAAAGCCTAAAAAGCTAGGAAACAGCTAATCTATAATTTGAATTCAAGCCCTTCTGACCCCAGAGCCCCAGCTCTTAACTGGAGGTATATTATGATGCAGTATGATCCCTTTGCATTGTGGGAATGTGTGTGTTCTAACTTCTCATTGGTGATTGGCCAGCTTTGGTTGCTTTCAGTCCTGAAATGCTCCCCATGCCCAAGAAACAGAAAAATGGTTTACAGCCGGGCTTCTTTCTTTGGAAGTAGGGTTTTGTGTAAAGAACTCTCGTCTTGGATCCAGATCAATGAGTTGGATTTGACCTGTGTCACGCTGTGACGTTGGAGAAGTCCCTGAGCCTCTCTGCATCCACCATTCCACATATAAAAAATAGGGATGAGACTTGTGAAGATCAACAGACAAAAGCATGAGGCAAGAAATTGTACACTGGGGGCTGGAGAGATGTCTTAGCAATTAAGGTGTTTGCCTGCAAAGCCAAAGGAGCAAGGGTTGATTCCCCAGGACTCACATAAGCCAGATGCACAAGGTGACACATGCATCTGGAATTCGTTTGCAGTGGCTGGAGGCCCTGGCACATCCATTTTCTCTCTCTGCCTCTTTCTCAAATAAATAAATAAATAATATTTTTTAAAAAAAAAAAAAAAAAAAGAAGAAACTGTACATTGGGCTTTTAGAATTTGAAAACTTTTGGGAGACAATTAAATATGGCAGATTCTCCTTTTATCCCCCCTCAAGTATTTGATTGTAACATGATTGTGTTTGGAGTTTCTTCAAAACCCACCACAGCTAATACCTATAAGAAGTAATGCAGGAAGGAATATGAATGCTCCCTTCTTTTGAAGGGTTGAAAATAGACAGCCCAGGCCTTGTTTATCTATTTTATACTTTCCTGAGCCAAATCCTTTAACATCGCGCTTTTCAGAGTTATATTCCCAATAAACAGGGGTCTTTCTGATCCACTGTCTATATTGGAAACACCTTGAGCTGAGAGATGGCGTAATCCTACCAAGTGTGTGTAGCCATGCGGCCCTGTGTAAAGCAGGTTCGCATGCATGATGTTGCTTGGTCCTCACAGTAACCCTTTGTCAAGTGAAGTTAGTTGACTTTTCCCAGGGTCTGCAGTCCTTTGAGCCATTTGTATCTGGCCATTCTTTTTTACAGCTGTGGTTTTTCTGTAGAGCTCCGTGGTTCTCAATCTCTTCATAAGCTCGGGTGCTGTGTATACTTTCTTGACTACAAAGAAAAGCAGCCTTTATTATATATAAGCTAGTGGCTTGAATTTGAGTGTCTTCTAATGTAACCTAATGCAACGTTTGCCTTAGTCTGTGATTGCCTCTGGTTGGTCATGAATGACTCATTGACCATGAGTTCTTTTGTTTTAAACTCAAGTTATGTGAAGATATACTAGTATGCTGGCTTGTATGGCATTACCACAGGCACGCCGTGATCCGTGGCCAGCAGTTTCAGGTAATAGAAACAAAGCACAGCCCCCCCCCCCCCCCGTCCCCCCGCCATTTCCTGTGGTAATGGAGATTAAACCCAGGGCCTTGTACTTGCTAGGCAAGTGTTCTGCCATTGACTTATATCTCCAGTTCTTTCAACCTGCAAATGAACTCCAGATGCGTGCACCCCTTGTGCATCTGGCTTATGTGGGTCCTGGAGAATAGAGCCAGGGTCCTTTGGCTTTGCAGGCAAATGCCTTAATCACTAAGCCCTCTCTCCAGCCAGTCTATGTTGTTTAAATCTCTCGGGATATTTTCTTTTTGTGTTTATGGGGGAGAGGTTGAAGCAGGGTCTCACTCTAGCCCTGGCTGACCTGAAGCTTGGGCTCTGTCTGTCGAACTCATGGTGATCCTTCTATCTTAGCCTTCAAAGTGCTGTGATTAAAGGTGTATGCCACCTCACTTGGCATTCCTGGAATGTTTTCTGATGCCTAAACTATAACTGGCATATTGCCCTTTTATCGATTACATAACTCTCAAGTCCATTGAGCGAGTACTGAGTCCCTCTTTGCTAAGTACTGTGTTTGCATAAATTCGTCCCTGTTTTTGCTTCGGGGCCCATGGAAACTCGTGGCAGAGAAAGAGCTGGCAGACAATTGTAAACGCTGTTACCTGCCATGCCACATCAAGTTGCGCAGTGATGTGGTGAGAGCCATATAGGTGGGACCGCCCCAGAAAGGTTTTCCAGGGAAAGAGACACAGGGCAAAGGATGGGACACGTGGTTCCAGTGGAGAAGGCAGGCTAGAAGGACAAAGTGCACAAAGCCTGCCGGCATTGAGATTGAGGGTGAAAGAATAAGGAAGAAGGTAGAGAGGAATGAGGAGGAGGAGGCCTAGCCTGGCTTGGTATCATAGCTAGAGTAACCATAGAATTTGATAACTTTATCAACTAAATTGTGGCTCTGGAGAGTAAAAGGGCTGTTGTTAATAATTAAAGACTGCGGGCATTAGCCAGAACACATGGCCACTCACTTGTAGGACCCTGCTTACAGTATTAACTCTTCTCAAGGGCTTGGCAACTGGCCCTGTGTCCACTTCCTGGTGCATGTGTCCAGGAGTGAGAACACCTTATCAGGTACAAAACGGATCCAGGCAAACTCAGAGTGTATCTTTCCAGATAGTGAGGTTGAACGGTTTGTTCTGGTATAGAGAATGGTTATTTTGTGCTTTTAGGGTCAGGCATCAAAAGATGAATTTTAGCTTGAGCTACTAGATAGATATATTAAGAGTCACTGTCATGGTTTATGAAACAGCACAAATCAAATATCCTGAATATTTTCCATATTTTTTTTGTTATTGTACTTGTCATTTTTGTAAAGGTTAATTTTTTCTGAGGTACTGAAGATTGAATTGAGGACCTTGCACATGTCAAACACCCTACAAAGAGTGCTATATATCCACTCAGCCCAAGATTGTTAATTTAAATAGCATTTTAAAAACAATCATATATTAGGGTTAGGGACATAGCTCCGTGGTACATTGCTTACCTAGCATGCACAGAGCCCTACCTTCCGTTCCCAGTTATCAGAAAAAACAACCCTGGGATCCTTGGCACCTAGTTTGTGTTAAAGTTGTCCCCATGCCAAAAGAAACAAGCAGAAAAAAATACTTAACACAGTCTATTGTAAAGGTCAAATAATTGCATTCTGTTTACATTTTGAGTAATATGAACTTCTTGGGCATAACTTTTTAAGGTATGGGCCACTTAGTTTCTTTTTTCTTTAAATTGAAAAAAATATCTGCCATGTGTGGTGGTACACGCTTTTAATCCCAGGACTCGGGAGGCAGAGGTAGGAGGATCACCGTTAGTTCAAGGCCACCCTGAGACTCCATAGTGAGTTCCAGGTCAGCCTGCGCTAGACTGAGACCCTACTTCGAAAAACCAAAAAACAGAAAGAAATAAAATCTCTCTCTCTCTCTCTCTCTCTCTCTGTTTATATATACAAATGCACACACATATCTAGATAGATATAAGCACATATTTATTTATTTCTATTTGAGGCAGAGTCTCATGTAGCTCACATTGGCCTTAAGCTTGCTGTGTAGCTGAAAATGAACTTTTGACAATTTTGCCTCCACCTTCCATGTCCTGGGATAATAGGCATGGGTAACCATGCCCGGTTTTATGTGGAGCTGGGGATTGCATGCTAGGCAGGCACTCCATTCAGCCACGTCTCCAATTCAAAATAAAGTGTCTTCTAACAATAAAATTTATAGAGTTTAGGGTATTTTGCATGCCTACATAATCCAAGCCCAGATTTTTGTTTGTTTGTTTGTTTGTTTGTTTTGTTTTTCGAGGTAGGGTTTCACTGTGGTCCAGGCTGACCTGGAATTCACTATGTAGTCTCTGGTGGCCTCGAACTCATAGTAGTCCTACTCTTGCCTCCCGAGTGCTGCAATTCAAGGTGTGCCCCACCACGAACGAGCATTTTTCCCTTTGAGCACTTATAATTTGATTAAGAAACATGATTGCCGAGCCAGGCCTCCAAATTAGAAATGAGTTGTTCCCTGTGCTTGTCTAACTTTAGTTTTGCTTCTTAAACATGCGGCAATGGTTATTCTAAATATGAAACAAATTTGTGTCAGAAGAAACCATGCCCTTTCAACCAGTTATGATTTAGTGGCTACTAATACACCCTCCCCAGTTCTCTATGGCTTCTTGGCCCTTCAAATGAGTGGTAAGATCTGAGTCATGGCCCAAGCTCTGACTCACAAGCTTACTAAGGATGGCCTGTCCATTAGTAGGCCTAAACTCCACATCAACTCAAAAGACTGTGATAGATAGTGCTCATTTACATAGTACTGTCCACCTCGCCCGCCCTTGAGCTTACGTCACTCTGGTTAGTTTTGCAGCTAAAATGAGAGGACAGTGTTGATCCTGTTTGGATAGCTAAGTCCTATCCTTGAGTGTGTCCTTTCATCACAGAATTCTCACCACCAGTCACTACAGAGCAGTGACAATACCGACCCAAGTCACTGCACAATTATGTATGAGACATGAAACTGACAACTGACTCGCCTTGAGAATTGTGTGGCACTTACTGTTTATTTATTTATTTATTTATTTATTTATTTTTTTTTTTTTGGTTTTCAAGGTAGGGTCTCACTCTAGCCCAGGCTGACCTGGAATTCACTATGTAGTCTCAGGGTGGCCTCGAACTCACTGCGATCCTCCTACCTCTGCCTCCCGAGTGCTGGGATTAAAGGCATGCGCCACCACGCCCGGCTTTTTAATTAAAAAAAAAAAAAAAAAAAGTTTATTTATTTGCACAGAGAGAGAGAGGGAAGGAGAAAATGGGCATACTAGGGCCTCTAGCCATTGCAAACAAACTCCAGATACATGTGCCACTTTATGCATCTGGTTTTATGTGGGTACTTTATGTGGGGAATTGAATCCAGGTCATTAGGCCTTATAAGCAAGCCCCTTAACCACTGAGTAATTTCTTTAGCCCAAGACTCTTTTCTTTTTTTAAATTTTATTTATTTTGAGAGACAAAGAAGGCAGATAGAGAGAGAATGAGCAAACCAGGGCCTCCAGCTACTGCAAACGAACTCCATATATGCCACTTGTGCATCTGGTTTACATGGGTACTAGGGAATCGAACATGGGTCCTTGGGCTTTGCAGGTAAGCATCTTAACCACTATGCCATCTCTTCAGCCCCCCCCCTTTTTTTTTGATGTAGGGTTTCACTCTAGCTTGGGCTGACTTGGAATTCACTATGTAGTCTTAGGCTGGCATCAAACCCACAACAATCCCCTTATTTTAGCCTACCGAGTGCTGGAATTAAAGGCATTTGCCACCACACCAGTCAAGATTCTTTTTGTTAGTAAGAAAAAAAACCTATCTTTTTTTTTTTTTTTTTTTTTTTTTTTTTTTTTTTTTTTGGTTTCGAGGTAGGGTCTCACTCTAGCTCAGGCTGACCTGGATTCACTGTGTAATCTCAGGGTGGCCTCGAATTTATGGTGATCCTCCTACCTCTGCCTTCCGAGTGCTGGGATTAAAGGTGTGCACCACCATGCCCAGCCAACCTATCTTTAAAAAATATATATATTATTTATTTATTTGGAAGGAGAAAAAGAGAGTGAATGAATGAATGAATAGGTGCACCAGGGCCTCTATACTGCAAACAAAGTACAGATGCATCTACTACTTTGTGCATATGGCTTTACATGGGTCCTGGGGAATTGAATCCGGGTCGTTAGTCATTTCAAGCAAGCACCTTAACTGCTGAGTTGTCTCTCCAACCCCAAGATTCTTTTTTTTATAATAACTTTATTGACAACCTCAAAACATATAGACAATATACCATGATCATAATCCTCTCCTTCCACCTTGCCCTTTCTCCCTCCCAAATTCCTCCTCCTCCACTGCATCCTTTCTTTCTAAGTAGTCTCTCTTCTGTTTGGATGTCATCATTGTTTTCTTCCTATTATGCAGGTCTTGTGCAGGTAGTGTCAACCACTGTGAGCTCATGATCATGGTCACTGTGAGCTCACAGCCACTTTGTGTCTGAAAGACAGTATTGCAAAGCACTCCTCCCCTTCTTTTGAGGTCCTTTAAGATTCCTGAACTAAGACCAGGCTTGGCGGTATACACTGTATTCCCAGCACTTGGAAGGCAGAAGCAGGAGGATCACTATAAGTTTGGTGTGTATAAGGAATTCCAGATTAGCCTGGAGTACTGAGGGAGACCTTAGCCTTTATCTCAACAAACAACAACAAAAACAAACAAACAAACAAAAAAAGAACACAAAACAAGATAGGGCTGGAGAGATGGCTTAGTGGTTAAAGTTTTGATTCCCCAGGACCCACATAAGCCAGATGCACAAGGTGGCACATGCGTCTGGAGTTTGTTTGCAGTGGCTAGAGGCCCTGGCATGCCCATTCTCTCTCTTTCTCTACACCTCCCTCTTAAATAAATAAATAAAATATTTTTAAATGCTTTAAAAAACACAAAACAAAAACCACACAGACAAAAGCTTTTTGAACCAGAGGTAGAAAGACTAAAGTCATAAAAAGATTTTTGTAATGAGAAGGATTTATTGAGGGACAGGGAGAGGCGATAATTCCCCAGAGACTAGAAAGGGATTTGCTATTTCTGCCCAGTGTTCCAGTTGGAACCAGATCTTGAATTAACTGTTTTTTTTTTTTTATTTTCCTGAAAAGGGCACTGTGACCTGCCAAAGCAAGGGGTGGGCTGTGATGGTGGTGGTGAGTGGCTTGCAGCATTTTTTTCTCATACAATAATATTAATGTTTCCGAAACTGCCTGAGCTGCCTCTGCTCCTGCTGCAACTCTGAGAAAAAACATCAAATTAGTACACATGGAAGGACAGTAAAAGTCACATGTGGTTACTGGAAAGACTTGTCAGTGACCTGATCCAAATCAGAGAAGTTCCTACTTTGAGGACATGTTGCTATCTCCAGGATCTTTAGTGGTTTTGTTTTGTTTTTTGTTTTGTTTTTCAAGGTAGGGTTTCACTCTAGCCCAGGCTGACTTGGAATTCACTATGGAGTCTCTGCCTGGCCTCGAAATCATAGCAGTCCTCTACCTCTGCCTCCTGTGTGCTGGGATTAAAGGTGTGGCCACCATGCCCAGTTTAGTCCTGTTTTTATAAAGAAATGTCAATGTGATGTTTCACCATATTCACATAGAGAAAGCATTTTTTCCTACATCGCTACCTCAGTACTCTTACTGCCAGGTCTTTCTGGTGCCACAGACAGTTCATCTCCTTGTTCTGTAGCTCAAATGTGGCTGGTCCTGTTGCCTCTTGCCATACACTTCCTGAGTGCCAGAAGAAGAAGTTAAGGACCCCTGCATTCGTCGCTGACTCCTCACAAGCCTTTAAGAGTACCTATTTGTCTTATAGTCATTTCATTTTTTTTTTTTTTTTTTTTTTTTTGTTTTTTGTTTTTTGTTTTTTTTTTTTTTTTTTTGTTGTTGTTGTTTTTGAGGTAGGGTCTCCTTTTAGCCCAGGCACTGATCAGGAATTCACTATGTAGTCTCAGGCTAACCTTGAGCTCACAGTGATCCTCCTACCTCAGCCAGTGCTGGGATTAAAGGTGTGCACCACCACACTCAGCTATAGTCTTCTCTCTCTCTCTCTTTTTTGCATATATGTCTGTGTGATGTGGTGTGTACACAGATGTGAATGTGGAGGCCAGAGAACAACCTCGGGTATTGTTCCTCAGGTATGCTGTCTACTTTATTTTATTTATTTAATATTCATTTATTATTATTATTATTATTATTATTATTATTTGGTTTTTCAAGGTAGGGTCTCACTCTGATCCAGGCTGACCTGGAATTAACTATGTAGTCTCAGTGTGGCCTCGAACTCATGGTGATCCTCCTACCTCTGCCTCCCAAGTGCTGGTATTAAAGGCATGTTCCACTACACCCGGCTTATTCTTTGTTTTTTTTTTTTGAAGTAGGGCCTCACTCTAGCCCAGGCTTACCTGGAATTCACTATGGACTCTTAGGCTGACCTTGAACTCATAGCAGTCCGCCCAAGTGCTATTACTACACCAGCTCTGTAGTTTTGTTTTGTTTTGTTTTTCAAGGTAGGGTCTCATTCTAGCCCAGGCTGTCCTGGAATTCACTATGTAGTCTCAGGGTGGCCTTGAACTCATGACAATCCTCCTAGCTCTGCCTCCCTAGTGCTGGGATTAAAGGCGTGTGCCACCATGCCTGGCTTCTATAGTTTTTTTTTTTTTTTTGTTGTTGTTGTTGTTTTGGTTGCTGTCTACTTCTTATTGAGACAAGGTCTCTCCTTTCTTGAAGCTCACAATTAGTCTAGACTAATTGGCCAGCAAGCTCCAGGGATCATCCCATCTCTTCTGTTCCAGAGCTGGATTAGAGGCATGCACCACCATGCCTGGTAATTTCACATGGGTACTGGGGACCAAACTAAGGTCCTCATGCTTGAGGAGGTAACTCCTCAGCCTTTGTCATTTTTGACTCAAGAATGCTATACTGTGGTTCAGAAGTGTTATTTAACGTCCCCAAAGCTCATGCATAAGTAGCAATGTCAGATACCAGCTAGCTAATAATCACCTCCGTAAACCACCCCTTCTCTGTCACCTGGGCTAGGCTTGAACTCATCGTCCTCCTGCCATGGTGTCTCTAGTGCTGGGATTACAAGTGTGCACCATGTCTGACCCCAAGCATCGCTTTTCTGACCATTAGGTTTTTGTGTCTGATTTAAAGCCAGGGACTTTGGGGGCTCAAGCGATGGGGTCAATGGGTAAGAATGCTTTCTGGGCAAGCATGAGGATTTGAGTTTGAGCCCCAGCACCCATGCAAACAAACAAACAAACAAACAAACAAACAAATAAACAAACAAAAAATACCTGGGTATGCCACATACACCTGTAACTCTTGAGCTGGGGGGTGCAGAGATGGGTAGCGGAGGGTTGCTGGGTCTCTCTGCAAAGTGGTTCAGTGAGTCTGTGCCAAGGGAATCAGGTGGAAGAGCAGTAGAGAAGGACATTGGGTGTCCTCCTCTGCCTACCACATGCATACACATGGGGCATGAGCATCTGCACACACATGCATATACCATACGCACATATACCACACAAAAAGTTGGTGAGGAGCCAGGGAGTCTGAGATGGAAGCTTTACAAGATGCTAAAATTAGGTGAAAAGATCATACATTTAAAAAAAAACTTAAATATTTTATTTATTTATGAGAGATAGAAATAGAGAGAAAGGGAAAGAATAGGCATACCAGGTCCTCTAGCCCCTGCAAATGAACTCCAGATGCATGCACCACCTTGTGCATCTGGCTTTACCTGGGTACTGGGGAATTGAACCCCGGTTGTTAGGCTTTGAAGGCAAGTGCCTTAATCACTGAGCCATCTCTCCAGCCCCATGACCACACATTTTAAAATACTCACTGAGCACCTACTGTGTACTCGGCATTGTTTTAGGCATGTAGAAATAATACAAATTGCCTGCTCTCCGAAAGGCAGGTGAACAAGGGAGGAAATGCATGCTGTATTAGAGACAGGGCATAGAGTTGCTGGGTTGGTCCTGTGAGAGCTGCATGGGGGGGGTGGTTATTGTGCAGCACTGTGTGTGGTCTGCCATAAAGGGAGATAGGGAGCTAGCTGGTCCTGGGATAGTGGTGGGAGGGCAGGTGGCTATTTTAAGTAAAATGGCCAGGGAAGGTGTCACTGATAAGGTCTCATTTAAATAGAAACCAGAAGTAGACCAAAGAAATAGCTTAGTAGCTATCAGGGAAAAGAACATTCTACTCAAATAATTGAGTGAATTCCAGAGTCCTTCCTGCCTCGCCTTTTCCCAAGTTATTGTGACTTGGCATCCTGGGCTGTTTTTATGATAATATCAACCAACCTGGTTTATGCCAGTTGTTTCCTGACCACATTCTCCTTTCTGATGATTCAGCACACCTTTGACTACTGGAAAACCTTAGCAGAGTGTCCCCTTTCCCTCTCCACTATAGAGAAAGTTGCAAATCATAATAGAAGCCTGATAAGAAGAGCTGAATTTGAACACTCTTTCAAGTCTGTGATCAGCATGAAGTAAAATTAGTGTTCAGCTAGGCTCGATGTTGCGTCAGGATGAACAGCTAGGCAAGCTAACAAGTGTTGAGCACAGAAATGATTATGCTGATATTTAGATAACTAGATAATTCAGCTATCCCAGACGCCTACTCCTTACAAAATCTGAGATTCTAGTATGAAGACTTATTATCATGTAGAGACCTTGGCTTTTTGTGTATGAGATGAGAAAAAAACAGTACTTTACTTTCGTCATATAGGCATGTAAGAATCATGACTCTTGCTTATTTTTAAGGTACTGTCAAGAGTTTGGCCTTCTTGAGTTCCAGAAAGTCCCTGATATTAGTTAAGCTTTTGTGTTTGTTTTCTTTAAGAATTCAGTTTTCTGGGTATTTTTTTAATTCTTTTATTTTTTTAGGTAGGGGTGTATTGAGATTTTGTTTGCCTGGTTTGGCTTTTTGTTTTGTTTTGGCTTTTTGAGGTAGGGTTTCACTCTGGTGCAGGCTGACCTGGAATTAACTATGTAGTCTCAGGGTGGCCTCAAACTCACAGTAATCCTCCCTACTTCTGCCTCCCAAGTGCTGGGATTAAAGGCGTGCGCCACCACGCCCAGCTATTTTTTAAATATATATATTTGCAAGCAGACAGAGAGAAAGAAAGACATAAAAAAAGAGAGAGCAAGAAAAAAAATGGGCATGCCAGGGTCTCCAGCCACTGCAAACAAGCTCTGGATGCATGTACCACTTTGTGCAGCTGGCTTTATGTAGATACTGGGCAATCCAACCCTGGTCATTAGGCTTTACAGGTAAGTGCCTTAACTGCTGAGCCATCTCTCCAGCCTGCCCTGATTTTGTTTTATTTTATTTATTTGCAAGGAGAGAGAGAATGGGTGTACCAAAGCCTCTAGCCACTACAAAAATGAACTCCAGATGCATGCACTACTTTCTGCATCTGGTTTTACATGGGTACTGACTGGAGCATCAAACCTGGGTCATTAGGCATTGCAGGAAAGCTGAGCCATCTCTCCAGCCCAGTTGTTTGTTTTTTTTAAGACCGGGTTTCATGTGGCCCAGGCTGGCCTTTCACTCTACTAGGTAGTTGTGAACTATACACGGTTCTCTTGCCTCCACCTCCTGTTTCTGAATTTTTTTTTTTTTTTTTTTCAAGATAGGGGCTTGCTTTAGCCCAGGCTGACCTGGAATTTACTATGTAGTCTCAGGCTGGTCTCGAACTCACAGAAATCCTCCTACCTCTGTCTCCTGAGTTCTGGAATTAAAGACGTGCACCACCACGCCTGTGTTTTTGAAATTTTTGAGACCGAGTCTTGTTATAACCAAAGCTGGCTTCAAACACACAGCAATCCTAGTATCCTGAGTCAGCTTCCTAAGTGCTGTGCTTTCTTTTTTTTTTTTTTTTAATTTACTTATGTTAAAAAAATTTATTTATTAGAAACAGAAGGAGAGAAAGAGAGAGGGAGGGAGGGAGAGAATGGACATGCCAGGGCCTCTAGGCACTGCAAACAAACTCCAGAAACATGCACCACCATGTACATCTGGCTTACATGGGACCTAGAGAATCGAACCTGGGTCCTTAGGCTTCACAGGCAGGTGCCTTAATTTGCTAAGCCATCTCTCCAGCCCAGTGCTATGATTTCAGATGCCAGCAACTAATCCCATCTTTGATGTTAAGATTTTATTTATTTATTTAGCCTGGGCAAAGTGACTTTATTAATGAGAGCCAAGATTACATAGGATTTAAGAGTTAGCGTTGGGGCCCTTCTTCTTGCCAAAGCCGGGGACAACACTGACAAAGGTCCAGTTGAACTGCATCTGAGGCTTGGCCTGGCCTGTCTTCTTCTTCTTCTTCTTCTCCTGTTTGGCCACCTTGGGCGTTTGACATATCACTTTTCCAGCACGGGCTAGGGAGCCATGGACTTGACCTCCCAGCATGCGCCCAGTTACTTCCAGAGTTCTCAGGGCCTCCACTCCACAATGGGCTGGGGTTACCTCATCTTCCAGCAGTGTGCCTGCCAGGAGCACGACTTGATCTTCCAGGGTGATGCCCTCCAGAGAGGCCACATGAGCCTTGATCTGGGCCACCGCCTCCTGGCCGGTCTCTGCGAGGGTATTTAGCTCCTGGGCAAGGGCAAAGAGCAGCATGTTGACGACAGACCCTGACAAGGTTGCAGCAAAGATGGAGTGGAGAAAGAGGAAGAAGTGGGGGGGCGCCTGTCCTCAGCACCCGATGGGTGCCACATCACTGCATGGTGTTAAGTAAGCTAGAAAGGGGATATAAAGGGAATAGAAAGGAAGGGAAGGGGGACTTAATGGATGGTATTGTATATATGTAAGTAGAAGAACAATGGGGGTGAAAAGGCCTAAGTGAGGTCAGGGGAAGAGACTGAATAAAGGAATGGTGGAGGGAGGGCTAATCAAAATCTAAGAGGATATAAAAAAGTCATATGGAAACCTACTTTTCTGGACAATGGAACACTCAGAAGCCATAGATAGTTACTAGAAAATTTTCAGTGCTAGGGATGGGATACCTTCCAGTGAGTTGTTGGCCAGGGAGGTCATGGATATCCTCAAAACATTATAGGCCATTGCCAAGGCCCTTGGTTTCCCACCAGGAATAGATGGTAAAACCCTACTGCTGAAGACTCCACATGCTTGGGCTGCAAGGTCACTGAGAAATCCTGCTAGAGTTGAGCTGAAAGCCTCCTCCATGTGGACCAGCTGACAGAAAGATGGAAAAAGCTACACTGCATGCAGTTCAATGGGAGAAAGAGAAATCACCAGTGGAGACACTCAACAGTGGGCACTGCAAGCCTTAAATTTGGCCAGTCAGGCCAAATGAGCCAACAGGTGCAATAGTGGCATGTCTGTTATGGGGGAAACCAACCACTCTCTAATTGGACTGGAGGCCTACTTCATGGGAGAGAATACATCCCTGATTCTGAAAACCTACAACAGGGGAAGCCATGAGCCCTAGGGGTGTAACATCTGCTGGTGTCTGGCTAAATGTATATACTATGCTCACCAAACTGCCCAGTAAGTACTTCTCTTAATGTTCATACCCATATATTAATGCTACTTTCACTTTTGGTTAGAGAAGCTTCTCTTTTCAGATGGTGGTGACCTTGGGATGACTCAGAAAGTACCATGGTGCTGAGAAGAAGGGACAGAGGAGTGCTCAGCACTGAAACATCTCTAACACACCTTCCAAGGCTCAGGGTCCATTGCCAAAGAGTGGGCGGAAAGAATGTAAGAGCCAAAGGAAGAGTAGGACTCCTTACAATGTGCTCCTCCAGACACAAAATGGCCTGAATATCCATGACCTCACAGTGCCTGACACTACCTACATAAGACCATCATAACAGGAGGAAAAGATCATGACATCAAACTCAAAAGAGAGACTGATTGAGAGGGGGAGGGGATATGATGGAGAGTGAAGTTTCAAAGGGGAAAGTGGGGGTGGAGGGAGGGAAATAACATTGGATATTGTCTACAATTAAAGAAGTTGTCAATAAAAATAAATAAATAAATGAATAAAAAAGGTAAAAAAATATTTTTATTTATTTATTTATTAGAGACTAGAGAGGGAAAGAGAGAGAGGGAGAGTGAGGATGGGCGCGCCAGGGCCTCTAGCCACTGCAAACGAACTCCAGATGCGTGCGCCCCTTGTGCATTTGGCTTATGTGGGACCTGGAGAATCTAACTGGGGTCCTTAGGCTTGGCAGGCAAATGCCTTAAGGGTGTTAAGATTTTAAAGTGAATATTTCTCCATTTACATTCTCCTTATCAAAGATGAGTGGGAAAGTACTTTCTCAAATATATTTCACCATGAATTCTACCCCTGTCATGCTTCCTAGGCAAAAAGATGAGGTTATTTCTACCTGCTGAATTTGAAACTTGTCCTAGTAATCCAGTGCACGTATTATTCTTTTTCCTGCATAAAATTGGCTGAATAGGCTGGGGAGATGTTAAGGTGTTTGCCAGATGCACAAGATGACACGTGTCTGGAGTTCATTTGCAGTGGCTAGAGGCCCTGGCCTGCCCATTTCTCTCTCTCTCTCTCCCTCTCTCATAAGTAAAGAAATAATAAAATATTTCTTTAAAAATGGCTGAATACTTTTGGAATTGTTAAGACAGGTCATGGGTGGGAATATAGTTCAGTTGGTAGAGTGCTTGCCTAGCATGCATGAAGTCCTAGGTCCAGTTCCTAGCACCACATAAACAGGGCCTTAGTGATACACAGCTGTAACCAGCATTCATAAGGGAGAGGCAGGATGATAAGAAGTTCAAGGTCATTCTTGGGTACATTTGATCCAAACTGCTACTATGGAATGGTTCTCCTCCATTTTTGAGAGGCCAAGGAAGGCTAAAAAGGAAGTCAGAAGTCCTTTCTAGAAAGGTTCTCGCCTAAAGCCCAGAAATAAAAGCTAAGAGATAATGTTGGCCATTTGGTAAAATGGAATTACAGGAAATGGGGGGAAAATGAAATAAAAAGGCGGAGAAATATTCTGAAAACTAGTGGTAGCATTTCATGCAGAATTAGACATTTTAAAAACCAAAGCAAACATTTATCAGAGTTGGCATGTGACCTTTATTTGTTTCTTATTTAGAAGGGGGAGGGATTTAAGTATACTCTTAAATCCCCAAACCTGTTCTTATAAATGCTGTGTAATTACATCAAAATTATCCTCAACACCAATTGTATATCTATGTACCTAATTATGCTAGGCCCTCAACCAAAATTCTCTAATATTAAATTTGGCAGCACAAGAAAAATAACCATGGATACCAACAGTGATTTCAGACTTATGAATCTGCTAATAATATTTGTTACAATAATCTGGCACATCTCCCAGAAGATTTTTCAGATTCATCAGTGTGGATCAAAGTTCATTCTCTTATCAAAATGCTGGCTATCATTCTCTGGCTAGAAAAGGTGTGTTTTCATGAAAAAACGTACTGCCTTCATTTCTTAATGAGAGTCCTGTGTTTTCCTCATTTCTACCCACTCACTGAACTTGTCCACTTAGGAAGTTACTCTGCAGCATAGAATGAAATAAAAATGTCTAAAGTGTGTGATTGGAAAAGTTGTTTTTAAATTGCAACATTTGGCATAACACTGTGTCAGGCAATGAAGTTATGATAAAACTAATTAAAATGGAATTACTTGGTTGGCTTTTTCATAATTCAAGGTTTTAGAGTGTTAGACTAAAAATATAGCTAAATGTTTGGAGTATAGTTCTGCATTGGAAAAATATATACACAGACATTGTTTTCAGTGAAAAATTTTCACTAGATACTTATTTCGAGGGAATAAAATACAAACTGTGGGGAGTGTTTGCAGGGAAAGTAGAGTGAGTAGAGTTAGCATCGGAGAGAATAAAGTAAAATTCAAGAAATTGTTCAGAGGATTTCTTAAGGCTGGGGAGATGGCTTAGCAGTTAAGGCACTTGCCTGTGAAGCCTAAGGACCCAAATTCAATTCCCTAGTATCCACATTAAGCCAGATGCAAAAAGTGATGCATGCAACTGGATTTCATTTGCAGTAGCTGGAGGCCCTGGTGTGCCCATTCTCTATCTGCCTCTTCCTCTCTCCCTCTCTCTTTCTCTTTGTCTCTCAAATAAATTTTTAAAAATTAAAAAAAAATTATAAAAGTGTATGTATTTGTCCTTATTTAAATTAGAGCAAGGAAATATACATACATACACATATATATATTTACTTTCTTATGCCAGGCCATCAATTTTTATAAAAGAAAAAGCTACAGAGAAAGAAAAAGAAATTCTTCCCCCACCATGTGTCATTGTGTCTTGTGTATATAACATGCACACCCTCCTCCTTTTTGATTTAAACGAAAGCAAGTGACAGACAACTTAGGATCCTGGAGGTAGATTTATCACAGGTTTTTTCCAATCAACTTTCAGGTGGTGCCTGTTGTGCACAGGGGTTCTCACTGTGATGAGCTCTGTCTACATGCTGGAAATAAACATCCACAGGGAAACGGATGGACAAGACTTCAGCTGTACATTGGATGTAAGGTCCCCAAAGTGCGCATTTATAAAGAACCAAGGAACGAGGTTGATGGTGGCACTTGACTGTTATCCCTGTACTTGGGAGATGGAGGCAGGAGGATCAGGAAGGAGTACGAGGGCTGCGCTGGCTGCCTAGCAAGTTTGAGGCTAATCTGAGCTACATGAGCCCCTATCTCAAAACAAAACAAAAATAACAGGAGTAAGTTAGAACATACACCTACAAAAGAAAAAATGATGTTAAAATCTCACCTTTAACTTTAGACCTAGATCAAATGCTTTTAAAAATTTATTTATTTAATGATCTCCACATAAAGCCAGATGCACACTGTGATGCATGCATCTGGAGTTCATTTGCAGTGGCTAGAGGCCATGGCACACATATTCTCTCTATCTGCTTTTTCTTTCTCTCAGATAAATAAAAATAAAATATTGAAAGGTAGGGTCTTCACTCTAGCCCAGGCTGATTTATTTTGTGGCACCAGGCTGGCCTTGAACTCTTGGCGTCCCTCCTGTCTCAGCCTTTTGAGTGCTGGGATTACAGGAGTGAGCCACCACACCCAGTTTCAAATATGCCCATTCCTTAGCAGCACGTTGATACTAGCTGAGAACAACTGTCAGAGGACCGACTGCTCTAGCTTGAAGGCTGGAAGACAGACACCAAAGCTACTGTGCCATATGATTCCTGTGAGCTTGACACCTCTGGTGTTAGTGTGATCACAACATTGAAGTCCAGTCATTAGGATTTTAAAATAAAAGTCCAATAGACACCACCGCTTTAACTGCTTTGACAGGCAAGGCCTACAGCATTCATAGATCACTCCTTTTTGTCCCTGAAGAAAGCATGGAAGAGCCAGGCATGGTGGAGCATGTCCATTAATCTCAGCCTCAGGAGGCCAAGGTGGGAGAATTGCCCATGAGTTGGAGGCCAGCCTGGGGGAGTGAGACCTTGACTCAAAAAAAAAAAAAAGCCGGTTGTGGTGGCACACGCCTTTAATGCCAGCATTTGGGAGGCAGGGGTAGGAGGATCACTGTGAGTTCAAGGCCACCCTGAGAATACAGAGTGAATTCCAGGTCAGCCTGGACTAGAGTGAGACCCTACCTCAAAAAATCAAAAAGAAGAAAGTTAAAAAAGAAAAAGAAAGAAAGGAAAGGAAGGAAGGAAGGAAGGAAGGAAGGAAGGAAGGAAGGAAGAAAGAAAGAAAGAAAAGAAAGAATGACAGGCTGCGAGAGATAAGAGGATCCACAGCACTTATAAATGTAAGTATGCTTACAGAAATTTAATCCAGATTTCAACCAGGACTCCTTGCACCTCCACTGGGTAGACCAGCTGCACTGTTCACTCTTCTGGCGTCCCAGTGTCCCAAGTCATTCTCAGTCTCCGGCTTTCATACATTCCCAGATTACACACCTTCTCTTCTGAGCTCTGGCATGGAACCCCGGCCTGTGCCAGGTTAGGCCAGCGTGGTGAGGATTGTGTCAGTCTCTGTGTGCGATCCTTTTTGCAAGATGACCCAGTTGTGAAGTGATCTCATCTCCATTCCTGCCGACGATCTCTAGAAGATGGAGTCTCCTTGGGCCGCTGACTCACAGACACTTGTTCTGAAGGAGGATAGATGCCCTGAACGGTCACAGCATGTCTAGATTGCAGGCTCTGGCCTCTACCCCATCTCTTTCCTTTCCCCTTTCTTCTTCACCCTCCCTTTCTTGTCCTTTTCTTCCTCCCTCTCCTTTCTCTTCCTCTACACTCCCTTCACTACAACTCCTTTCTCTTCCATTTACTTTTTCTCAGTTTTGCTTCTCAGCCACTCAAAATTCCAAGGGAATAATAAGAACAAAGCTGCTGGGTGAGGAGGCACACACTTTTAATCCCAGCATTTGGGAGGCCAGTTTAGGAGGATCGCCATGAGTTCAAGGCCACCCTAAGACTACATAGTGAATCCCTGGTCAGCCTGAACTAGAGTGAAACTCTACCTTGAAAAAAACAAAAAGAACAAAGCTGATGTTGCCTCCACTCTCACTAAAAGGTTTTGTGTTTTATTTTGCTTGTAAGAGCTAGTATCTTGTAGCCTAAGCTAGCCTCAAATTAGCTACATAGCCAAGGGTGACCTTGAACTCCTGATTCTCTTGCCTTTATCTCCCAGGGGATGAGATTGAAGGTCATGTTCATGTTCAGCCCGAGTTGTAATCTTGAATGAACACGTGATGGATGTTTATCTCCACAAACACCTACAAAGCTTTCTCATAGAGGATTTCCTAACACAGTGAAGTTTCTGCATTAGCTAATTGTTAGCAGTTGTTCAACTGTCTCAATTTTCTAACTAGGTCCTGATTGTCTTTTTAACCACTTTCTCAATTCCTCTAATTTTACTTTTATTCTTTGCTTTCTTTTTGCTTTAATTTTGTCTCTTTTTATCCTGACCCCACCTCCTTTATTTCTTGTGTTTTGCTCTTTGAGACAGGGTTTTGCTGTGTAGCTGTACAGACCAGGGGATTCACCATATAAATAAAATGGGCCTCCAATTTGATTTCATCTTCCTGCATGTGCCCCACACCTGGTGCTCCCTGCTTTGGTTTGCTTTCCTCTATCTCTCCACCCCCTCCCTCCCCTCAGGATCCAAGGATCTCTGGGAATTGAAGAACCAGCCACTCTGGAGGTGGCAGGGGCTTTGTCTCACAGTGGTGATTAATGGTGAAGAGATGCTAAGTGCTAGGCAGCCATTCCCCAAAGCTCTCAGGACATTTCTCAGGGGCCAGGGGCTAAGAACTTCTCAACAGGGAAAACTCAGGAAATGAAAAACGAACACAAACTATTAAACTCAGGCTGTAAATGCAGGATGATTGGTGGTCAGGGGAGACTAGCAAGTTGTTTGGTGTTTTCTTCATGTAAGCCCCATTGCTTGAGGTAGATAAAATTCTTTCTCCTTGCACACAAACTAGAAGTTGAGTATGAGGAAGAATAGATGGGTGTGGGCCAGTAGGACTTGTTGGATTAAAACAAGAAATTAAAGTTTTTTTGTCAGAGTGATAAGATAATCAAAACTTCTTCCTATTGTAAAGATTTTTGTTTGCTTGTTTGCGTTTGTTTTTCGAGTTAAAGTCTCGCTCTAGCCTTGGCTGACGTGGAATTCACTCTGCAGTCTCAGGGTGGCCTCGAACTCACTGCAAACCTCTCACCTTTGCCTCCTGAATGCTCGGATTAAAGGCGTGTGCCACCATGCCCTGTTCCACTGTAAAGAATTTTGTTTGTTTGTTTTGTTTTTACAGGGTAGGATCTCACTCTAGCCCAGGTTGACATGGAATTTACTATGTAGTCTCAGGATGGCCTTGAATTCATGGGTGATCCTTCTACCTCTGCCTCCTGAGTGCTAGGATTTTTGACATTTAGTTAAAACAAACCAAACCAAACAAAACAAACAAAAAAGACTCTGGCAGCAAGGTGAACATTCGTTTTGCCTCCTGTGTGCCATTTTCCTAAACTCTGTTTAGGAAAAGAGACTTTTTTTTTTTTTTTTTTTGGTTTTTCGAGATAGGGTCTTGCTCTGGTCCAGGCTGACCTGGAATTCACTGAGTAGTCTCAGGTTGGCCTCGAACTCACAGTGATCTTCCTACTTCTGCCTCCTCAGCGCTGGGATTAAAGGCGTGCACCACCACGCCTGCTTTTTCTTTTCTTTTTTTAAAATGCAATCTAATTTTTTGATTTTTAAGCCAACAGATGTGAAACTTTGAAGGTTAAGGTTTATTTATTTATTTATTAGGGACAGAGAGGGGTAGACAGAGGGAGAGAGGGAGAATGGGTGTGCCAGGGCCTCTTGCCACTACAAAGGAACTCCAGACGCTTGCTCCACCATGTGCATCTGGTTTATGTGGCACCTGGAGAATCGAACGTGGGTCTTTAGGCTTCGCAGGCATGTGCCTTAACCGCTGAGCCATCTTTCCAGCCTGAGACTTGAGTATATATGCCCTTAAATATTTTAAGTTGTTTGTTTTTAAATATTTTTATTTATTTTTTTCAAGCAGAGAGAGACAGAAAGAATGGGCATGCCAGGGCTTCTAGCCATTGCAAATAAACTCCAGATACATTGCCACTTTGTGCATCTGCCTCTGTGTGGGTACTGGAGAATCAAACCTGAGTCATTAGGCTTTGCAGGCAAGCACCGAAACTGTTGAGCCATCTCTCCAGCCCAGGTGTTTGGCTTTTGTCACATTTTTGTTTTGCTATAAAGGTGAGTTCCCAGATCCTAGTCTAAGATCTGAATTACTGTGTTGTTTTCTTCATAAAAGCAAAGCAAAAGTATAGCAATGCATGGGATAAATCATTGTAAGTGACAAGGAGAGGTGCACAGAGCACGAGAAACCTCAGATTGTAATAACATCCATGTTCACTTTTCACATTCAGGCACAAGTCATTTCTAGATGGCAGTTATGTTAGGAGTCAAGGAAATAAATTTGTATTAGACAGACATGATGGTGTATTTTTCTATAATCTCAGCAGCCCTGAGGCTGAAGCAGGAGGATTATAGTTTGATGGGCTCATGGTGAGACCTTTTCTCAAAATAATTAGAAAAGAATATATAAGCCGGGCGTGGTGGCGCACGCCTTTAATCCCAGCACTCGGGAGGCAGAGGTAGGAGGATTGCCATGAGTTCAAGGCCACCCAGAGTGAATTCCAGGTCAGCTTGGGCGAGAGTGAGACCCTACCTTGAAACCCCGCTCCCCCCAAAAAAGAATATATAAATCATGTGCCCACAGTTGCTACAATTTTTAAAGTAAATCCATACTTATATTTACTTGTCAGTGGCTTTCCAGGTTCTATATGGCACACAAATATACCCCCATTCCCTGTCATAATACCCCAAGATAGAAATAGAGGATTTGTACAAAATCAAGCACTCACATCTGGTGTTAAGAAGGAAGTTTCTCAAGGCAGGTATGGTGGTGCTCACCAGCACTGAGATTACATAGTGAATTTCAGGTCAGCCTGGGCTACAGCCAGACCCTATCTGGAAAAAACATCACACACACACACACACACACAAAACACACACATACACACACAAAAACATAAACACACACACACATACAAAGAGAAAAGCAAAAGGAAAGCAGTCTCCTTATTCTTTAGCAGAAGCAGGCAAGTCACCACTTGTCTTGCCTTCTCTTACAGAAGCTGCCACTCCAAGCATATCCTTAAGAATAACACAGTAAACGCTTGTCATCAACGCTGTGCTTATGCTGTGTCCAGGTGTGCTACTTAGCTAGCAGTGTTGTGTCTCCTTTTCAGACATAATAGAATTGAGCCACTTTAACTTCTTAAATTCCCTTCTGAATTTCCAAATCTCTCTTTTTTTAAAATTTTATTTATTTATTTGAGAGAGACAGAGAGAGAGAGAGAGAGAGAGAGAGAGGCATAGACAGAGGAAGAGGGAGAGAGAGAGACAGAATGGGCATGCCAGGGCCTCCAGCCACTGTAAATGAACTCCAGATGCATGTGCCTCCTTGTGCATCTGGTTTATGTGGGTCCTGGGGAATGAACCTAGGTCCTTTGGCTTTGCAGGTGAGCGCCTTAACTGCTAAGCCATCTCTCCAGCCCCAAATCTCCTTCATTCTTATTAAAAATATTGCTATTTATTTAGCAGACAGAGAGAAAGAGAGAGAGAGAGAGAGAGAATGTACCAGATGCAAATGAACTCCAGACACATGTGCCACTTTATGCATCTTTCTTTCCATGGGTACTTACTGGAGAATCAAACCCCAGGGTGACATGCTTTGCAAGCAAGCACCTTTTAACTGCTGAGGAGCCATCTCCCTAACTCTCTTTGTTTCTTTTTATTTTATTTATTTGTTTATTTTAATGATTTGTTTATTTGTTTTAAATATTTTCTTTATTTATTTGAGAGAGACAGAGAGGCAGATAGAAAGAATGGGGTGCACCAGTACCTCTAGCCATTGCAAACAAATTCCAGACACATGTTCCAGATAATGCATGTGTCTTACATGGGTACTGGGGAATTGAACCTGTGTCCTTAGGTTTCACAGCCAAGTGCCTTAACCACTAAGCCATCCTCTAGCCCCCTCTTTGTTTCTTAATTTTGAAAAGATTTGTTTATTGCTTTTTAAAATTGTTTTTATTTATTTTTGTTTTTTCAAGGTTGGATCTCACTCTAGCTCAGGCTGACCTGGAACTCACTCTGTAGCCCCAGGCTGGCCTTTGAACTCACAAGGGATTCTACCTCAGCCTCCTGAATACTGGGATTAAAGGTATGTGCCACCATACCCAGTTTAATATTATGTTAAAATATTTTATTTTTATTTATTTATGTATTTGACAGAGAGGGAGGGAGGGAGAGAGGGAGAGAGAGAATGGGGCATGCCAGAGCCTCCAGCCACTGCAAACGAACTCCAGATGTATGCGCCCCCTTGTGCATCTGGCTAATGTGGATACTGGGGAATTGAACTGAGGCCTTTGGCTTTGCAGGCAAACGCCTTAACCTCTAAGCCATTCCTCCAGCCCTTACTATTATTTTTATATTAATTTCAGTCCAAAGGCAATGTCCTAATGTCTTCTTCTCTCTCTTATACTAAATACATGTATTAAAGATCAAGGAAAAAATGGTTCCTCACTAGTGTTCAGTAGAAAGCAATCAGGATTTGGAAAAAATAGGGGAAACCCATCCTGCCTCCCCTTTCTCTCTCTCTGTTTTTCTCTCTAGCTCTCACTCTCTCTCTCTCATCTCCTCGTTCTTTTTCTTAACCTCACAAGCATCCTGCCTCAGCCTCTTGTGTGCTGGAAAGTTCCTGGCCCTTTCTTTTTCCATATGCATCAAACTCTGATTTTGTGTTAGCTCATGTGCAGGATTTAGCTAAACCCTGATGAGAATTCAAAAGTGTTATTGGCACCAGGAGTTGATGCTGTAATGAGGCAGGACCCCTATAAACTATAACACAGTGGTATATTGTATCAGGATCAAAATTCAGTGAAGTGAGCTTAGAAGGGAAGAATAGTGAGACTTAGGACAGTCCATAGTGGTTTAGGGGGGTGTCAGTTATAGAAAAGGAAATGACATAATGACATCAAGACTATTAAACAACAACAACAACAACAAAACTACAAAGCAGCCCAGTGAGGGAGAAATGTAAAAAAAGTATATGAGTACATTTGGCACTCTATGCAAAAAGCACTTAAAAATAGAGAAACTGTAAGTCTGGGGTTGGTTGGAAATCTTTGTTAGTTTTGCATAGTAGAAATAAAATGGCTAGGTTGCCACTCAATAAAAGAACATAGGCAAAACCCTGGTCCAGTCCTCAGTGCATAACACACACACACACACACACACACACACACACCCCTTACAATAAGGAAATGAAACACACACACAAGGACACAAATTCCCTTTATTTTTTTTTGCACTTATAATAAACACTCAAACATGCTGGAACTTTCTAAGGAAATTTTTCTTAAAGATTACATGAAGCAGCCAATCTGCCTCCTGTAAACTGAAGTGTAAAGGAGTTCAATTTCTGCTTTTTCTTTCCACAACAGTTTCCTAGTGTTTTCCTCATCTACTCCTGTGGGCATCGATCACGTCCCCTTAATAAATCTCTTTGTTCTCTTCTTACCTGTAGTTCCAGCCCATCTTGCCATAACTCCAATGTATTAATAAGCAAAAATTGAGGGCTGGTGATGCCCGCCTTTAATCCCAGCACTCAGGACGCAGAGAGGTAAGAGGATTCCTGTGCATTCAAGGACAGCCTGAGAGTACAGGTCAGCTTGGGCTAGAGTGAAGGCACGGCAGGACTTTCCCCAGGATGGCAAAATAATCTGTCTGCAGATGCGGATGGGATGGGCTTTCCATTTGGGACTCTGTGTTCCATTGTTCAATTCTATCACTTACTAAATATTTAATCTCCAGAAAGTTACTCAGTCCTCTATATGTCCTTTTTATTTTATTATTTATTTACTTATTTATTTTCAAGGAGAGAGAGAGAAAGAGAGTGAGAGAGAGGGAATGGGCATGCCAGGACCTCCGGCCACTGAAACCAAACTCCAGATACCTGTGTCACTTTGTGCCTCTGGTTTTATATGGGTACTGGGGAATCAAACTTGGGCTTGTTGGGCTTTGCAGGCAAGCACCTTAACCACTGAGCAATCTCTCTAGCCTCTTATTTTTATTTTATTTAAAAATATTTTATTTATTCATTTATTACAGAGAGAGAGGCAGATAGCTAGAGAGAGAGAGAGAGAGAATGGGCATGCTGGGGTCTTTAGCCACTGCAAATGAACTCCAGACACATGCATCACCTCGTGCATCTGGCTTACATGGGTACTGAGGAATTGAGCCTGGGTCCTTAGGCTTCACAGGCAAGTGAACCAATAAGCCATCTCTCGAGCCCCCATATCTCCTTCTGAAAGTTATCTTTTTGTATGTATATGTGTGCGGTGTATGTATGCATGTTCCTATGTGCATGGATGATGTTCCTGTGTGCATGGATGCACGTATGTGGATGTGTGGAAACCAGAGGTCAGTGTCTGGTGTCTTCCTCAATCTCCACCTCATTTTTATTTTATTTTATTTTTTGGCTTTCCGAGGTAGGGTTTCACACTAGCTCAGGCTGACCTGGAATTCACTCTGTAGTCTCAGGGTGGCCTCGAACTCACGGCTATCCTCCTACCTCTGCCTCCCAAGTGCTGGGATTAAAGGCGTGTGCCACCACGCCCGGCTCCACCTCATTTTTTGAGGCAAGGTCTCTCACTGAACTTGGATTTCACTGATTTGGCTAGACAGCTAGCGGCCAAGCTCCAGGGATTGCCTGTTTCTGCCTCCCAGGGTTCTGGGCTTACAGGCAGAGTGCTGGGGGTTCACATGCAGGTCCTCATGCTTGCATGGCAAGCACTTTACCCACAAACACCTCTCCAGCCCTGTTCTATATTTCAATTTTCTCTTCTATAAAACACAAATAACAGGGTACCTTATGGGATCATTGTGAAAATTAAATATGATAATCCACAGAGAGCACTTAGTGTCATGGCTGTATGTAGCATACATTTTAATAAACATTTGCTATTATTTAAAAGTAATTGCCATTTACTTAGGCCTTCCTAGCTTTGTGATTACACCTCATGACTTAGCTTGTAGTGGGTAATTTCATCAACAATTGGGCCATGGAATGCCCACGTATCTGGTTAAACATTGTTTTTGGACATAGTTCTGATGATACTTTCATAAGAGGCTTGTATTTTAATTGGTAGAGAATCCATGACATTAACCCATTCAGAATTCCAGCAGAGTTGAAAACCAGAGGCAGGTTGAATGAGACCTGGCTGGCTGCTTGAGCTGGGATACTGATCTACTGACCTTGACTTTCCTAGTTATGAGGCCTTTAGTCCTAGACTGGAATCCATTCTGTCAGCTTGCCAGCTCTCAGCCCTTTGAACAACACTACTGGCGTTCTGCATTTCCAGTTTGTTGGCAAATCATGGGTTTCTCAGCCTATGTAACTGGATGAGATTTATATATGCATACATATGTATTATAATACTATTAGAATGAATATGCATATTATATATTAGTATTAGTCAGGGTTCTCCAGAGGAATAGAACAATTACAATGTCTACATAATTATAAAGAGGAATTCATTAGCCTGTCTTACATAATCATATCAAATAGTCCCAGTCTGCAGGATGGAAGTAGCTTCTCAGTCCAAGAAGCTGAAAGCCCCCAAACAAAACAGATCAATGATGCAGCCCTGTCCAAGGCTGGAGGCCTGTGGAGAGCCACTGGTGAAATTCCATGCTCAAAGGCTAAAGAATCTGGAGTTGGATGCCTGTGCGTGACGGCGGCAACAAAAACCACACCTGATCAAGAACCACACAAGATCAAGCTTCCCCTGTTCTCTTTCTGTTCTGCTCAGGCCCCCAGCATATAGGATGGTGCTGTCATATTCAGGGTGGATCTTCACTTGCTTCACTGACTCACATGCCAATCTTCTCTGGAGGCACCCTCATAGCCGTATACTCTACCAGTTCTCTAGGTATGACTCAATCCATTCAAGTTGACAAGATAACATGTGTACACAGTTAATGCTTACGTTTAGCATATATGTCTCTCTATATATCATTCACATAATATATGTACTACTAGCTCTGTTTCTCTGGAGAACTTTGACCAATGTGTAATTTGTAGCCAACAGCACCTGCATAATCTAGTAGTTTATTAGAAATGTGGATTCCTGCAGCCTGGGGCAAGGGTTCACTGGTTAAAGGTGGTTACTTGAAAAGCCTGCTGGCCTGGATTCAATTCCCTAGCCATCCACATAAAGCTGGATAAGCATTCAGTTGTAGCAGTAAGAGACCTTGGTATACACACACACACACACACACACACACACACACACAGAGAGAGAGAGAGAGAGAGAGAGAGAGAGAGAGAGAAGGCAAATAAAAAATTAAAAGAAAGGAACTTTGAGTTGGGCATGACAGTGCACACCTTTAATCCCAGCACTGTGGGGCAGTGGTAGGAGGATCACAGTGAGTTTGAGGCCAGCTTGGGACTACAGAGTGAATTCCAGGTCGGCCTGGGCTACAGTGAGACCCTACCCCCACCCCCCAAGAAAAAGCCAAAATATGTGGATTCCTAGGTCTGCATAACAATTGTCATAAAAAATTCTATTTATTTGCAAGCAGAGAGAGAGAGAAAGAGAGAGAGAGACAGAGACAGAGAGACTGAAAGTAAGACAGACAGAAAGAGAGAATGGGAGCTGGACATGGTGGCACATGCCTTTAATCCCTGCACTGCCAAGCCAAAAGAGCCAAGTTCGATTCCCCAGTACCCACATGAGCCAGATGCACAAGGTGGCACATGTGTCTGGAGTTCGTTTGCAGTGGCTAGAGGCCCTGGAGTACATTCTCTCTCTCTGTCTCTACCTGCCTCTCCCCCTCTCTCTCAAATAAATAAAATAAAGAAAAGAACTCTTAAAAATTAAATTAAGAGCCAGGCATGGTGGCGCACGCCTTTAATCCCAGCACTCGGGAGGCAGAGATAGGAGGATCGCTGTGAGTTTGAGGCCACCCTGAGAATACAGAGTGAACTCCAGGTCAGTCTGAACTAGAGTGAGACTCTACCTCAAAAAAAAAAAAAATTAAATTAACAAAAAGAAAGAAAGAAATCTTTCACTGAAGCTGGATGTGGTGGTATACAGCTGTATAGTCCCAGCACTCAGGAGGCTGAGGCAAGAAGAGTGTGCGTGCAAGCCCAATTAGTTACATGGCAAGTTCTAAGCCAGCCTGGGCAACACAGAAAGACCTTGTCTCAAAAAACCAAACCAAACAAAGGAATAACTAACCAAATAAATAATAAAAAATATTGCTGTTGGTGAATTTCTACATACCTGGGATTTACCTACACCCCAACTATCACTACCTTCTCCTCCTCCTTTTATCGTATACTTGGCACGAATTCTACCACTGAGAGGCATTACCCCCCCCACTACCACCACCACCTGCCTCAACCTCTAAGTAGCTGGGATCACAGAAATGTGGTAGCAGGTCTGGCCGTTCTTTTTTATGAATAATGGGAAAACATGCCATAATCTCTCAGTGTCCCTTGAGAGGTAAATAAGAATTTATTTATTTATTTATTTTTGATTTTTTGAGGTAGGGTCTCACTCTAGCCCAGGCTGACCTGAAATTCACTCTGTATTCTTAGTGTGGCCTTGAACTCACAGTTATCCTCCTACCTTTGCCTCCCAAGTGCTAGGACTAAAGATGTGTGCCACCACGCCCAGCCATTTCTTTTTTTGTGTTGTTTTCTGTTTTGTGTTTATTTTGTTTCTCGAGGTAGGGTTTCACTCTAGCCCAGGCTGACCTGGAAGTCACTCTGTATTCTCAGGCTGGCCTCGAACTCATGGTGATCCTCCTACCTCTGCCTTCTGAGTGCTGGGATTAAAGGTATGTGACCCCATGCCTGGCACATCATATAATTTTTGTTATGAAATAATTTATATAGTATGCCTTAAAGAGAACCTTTTAAGATTCCAATTTAATTTATTTATTTGAGAGAGAGAGAGAGGAGAGGGAGGATGGGCATGCCAGGGCCTCTAGTCACTGCAAGGGAACTCCAGACACATATGCCAATCATGTATCTGGCTTTGGGTACTGGGGAATCAAACTGGGTTCTTAGGCAAGTGCATTACCTACTGAGCCATCTCTCCAGGCCAAACTGTGTAATTAAAAAAATTATTTATTTTTTATTTTTATTTTTTTTGGTTTTTTGAGGTAGGGTCTCTCTTTAGCCCAGGCTGACCTGGAATTCCCTCTGTAGTCTCAGGGTGGCCTCAAACTCAAGGTGATCCTCCTACCTCTCCCTCCTGAGTGTTGGGACTAAAGGCGTGCGCCACCATGCCCAGCATGGGTTTATCTTTGGACAAGCCAGAAAAGGGCTTCTGAGTGGAGGGGTGATGAATGGAGGCATGAGGCCGTACTCATAGATCAACTATGGTGAGGATGAGCTGGATTAGATTGAGCAGTATGGGGTCAGTGATGACATGGGGCCCATCCGTGAGGGTAGAAGGAGCTTGTGTGGATGGTACGGAGTGGACTCACAGGAGGGCTGGCACTCTGGGTAGGGAGAGTGAACTTTATGTACACCGGTGGAAGAAGTGGATCACAGCCTGGTGTGAGGGCACGTGGAAGATGGGTGGTGAGGTTAACAGAGGGTTTTCTTTTTAAATATTATTTATTTGAGAGAAAGAGAGGCAGAGAGAGAGAGAGAGAGAATGGGCACGCCAGGGCCTCCAGCCACTGTAAACGAATTCTGGACACATATGACACCATGTGCATCTGGCTTATGTGGGCACTGGGTATCAAACCTGGGTCCTTAGGCTTTGCAGGCAAGCAGCTTAACTGCTCAACCATGTTTCCAGCCCAGGACTTAAAAAAAATATATATTTTATTATTTATTTACTTATTAGAGAGAGAGAGAGAGAATGGGCACGCCAGGGCCTCTAACCACTGCAAACGAACTCCAGATGCATGCACCACCTTGTGCATTTGGCTTACATGGGATCTCTAGAATCGAACCTGGATCCTTAAGCTTCCCAGGCAAGCACCTTAACCACTAAGCCATCCAGCCCGGGTCTTGTTTTTTTTTTTTTTTTTTTTAAAGACAAGCAAACAAAGCAGGGCATGGAGGCCCACGCCTTTCAGCACTTGGGAGGCAGAGGTAGGAGGACTGCCATAAATTTGGGGCTACCTTGAGACTACATAGTAAATTCCAGGTCAGCCTGGGCTAGAGTGAAACCCAAAATAAACAAAACAAAACAAAACACAACAAAACAGAATAAATAGTATGTTCATATGAATAGATGAGTAGAATCAATTCACTTAATTTTTTTTTTTTTTTTTTTTTTTTTGGTGTTTCAAGGTAGGGTCTCACTCTAGCTCAGGCTGAACTGGAATTCACTATATAGTCTCAGGGTGGGCCCTGAACTCACAGCGATCCTCCTACCTCTGCGTGTGCCACCATGCCCAGCAATTTACTTAAATTTGATGGGGAAGAAAAGAGATCAAATATTTTTGTTTACATAATATTGATTAAATTCTCCCTCCCTGCCTTATGTTTGTATACTCATCTATCATATTTTGCTGAAAAGTTCCCCACTAAGAATATAATTCGAAAGTTGTACCGTCTTTGTCAGAGCTTTTCCTTATGCACTTTCCTGCTGTGGATTTAGATATATTAAGAATCTCCGAATTATACATTTAGACATTGTAGCAACCCTCCTTTTCTTGTGTAATGGCCTTGGTCTTGAATTTTTAAAATATTTATGTATTTGAGAAGAAGATAGCTAGAGAATATGAATGCAGGTATGCCAGAGTCTTTTGTTGCTGCAAAAGTCAGGTGCATTCACCATTTTGATCATCTGGCTTTATATGAGTACTGGGGCTTTGAACCTAGGCCATCAGGATTTGCAAGCAAGCATCTTTAACTGCTGAGCCATCTCCCTGGCCCCTCAGTCTTGAATTCTTATCTGATGTTGAATGTGCCATTCCTGCTTTCTGTTGTTTGCATATATTCGCTGGTGTAATTTTCCACATGTCTTTATTTTTAAACTTTCTCTGCTATTCTTATTTAGGCATGTTTCTCGAACATAGCATTGAGTGGGTGTTTCCATGAGGATAATTTGACTTGCAAATACACTGGCTGCAAAAGGGAAATGTGTTATGTTTGTTCTTATAAAGTTCCAAGGTAGATCTGATTTGAAACATGATTTGTTCCCATGTTGTTGTTTAATTTTCCTCAATTATTTTTAAAATTTAATTAAAAATTTTTACTTTTGTGTGTTTGTATGTGGTTGCATGTTTGTATGTGAGTGGGTGCATGTGCACCAAAGGTCCTTGGGCATCATTCCTCTCTTATTGGTCTGCTGTTCACCAATTAGGTTAGACCGGCTGGCCGAAGAGCTCCAGGGACTCTCCTGTGTCCTTCTCCCCAGCACTGGGATGAGAGGCATGCCTGTGACCATGCCAGAAGTTTTACATAATTACTGGGATCAAACTCAGATCCTCAGGCTTTCAAGGCAAGAGCTTTACCAAATAAACTATCTCCCCACCCCTGACTTCTCACAATTTCTTTTGAATTTTTTAATTTAATTTTTATTTATTTATTTGAGAGCAACAGACAGGCAGAGAGAGAGAGAGAAAGAGGCAGATATAGAAAGAATGGGCACATCAGGGCCTCCAGTCACTGCTACCGAACTCCAGATGCATGTGCCACCTTGTACATCTGGCTTACGTGGGTCCTGGGGAATCGAGCCTCTAACCAGGGTCCTTAGGCTTCACAGGCAACTGCTTAACCACTAAGCCATCTCTCCATCCCTTGAATGTCTTTTGTATGCTATGTGCTGTTTCTCTCACTTGAACAAAATAACCTCAAGATTTGATTCTAGCACCCCCCATTCCCATGAGTTTATAGCTTATAGCCAAGAAGAGAGACCTTCTATTATGGTTTCAAAGCAAAATGTCCCCCATAGACGCATTGTTTGGATCTGTCACCCCTAGCTGGTGGAACTGTTTGGGAAGGAGCCTTGGACCCTTTAGGAGGCGGGGCCTTGTTGGAATAAAGGAGTCGCTGAAGCTCTTCCCGAGCTTTTCTAGCCTGACCCCAGACCTTTTAGTTCTCTACTTCCTGCCTCTGGCAGAATGTGATGAGCTCTACTACTGTGGCTGCCCCACCATAGTGGACTACATCCCCTTGAAAAGTAAGCCAGAATGAACTCTTGCCTTCCGTAAGTTGTGTCTGGTCAGCTGTTTGCTCACAGCAATGAGAAACTAATACAGCTCCTATTTTGAAAAGCTTAGAAGTCTGGGAGTCTATGGCCAACCTGGTGGTGTGCCGTGCCACACTGGTTCCAAGCCTGTGACAGTAACCTTGATGAGGTAGTTGATATCGATATATGATTGATATATGATATGATATGATATGATAAACGAATAGTTTTACTGAATTAAGCCTCCAGCCTGTAGCTGAGGTTTGAGATACATTCCCACCCAAGCTAATGGGTAATGATTCAAAGAAACAGAAAAAGGAGGGTGAATATCGAAAAGAAGTTAACATAAATCTCATGACCGAATAGCTTCATAATTTCCCATCATCAGAAGCAAATGCACACAGCTAAGGAGATGGCTTGTGGATAATTGCTCCCTGTTCAAGCCTATTGGAGTTTGATACTCAATACCCGCCCACCCCCCATAAATAAAGGAATAAAACAGAGGCCCTGCAGGCTTCTGAAATCTCAGGACTCTGGTGACAAGGTGACGAGTGGAGACAGGAGAATTTTTCCGAAGATCTCAGTGAGTTCAGCAAAAACAAGGGCAGAACTAGAGTCAGAGAAACTGCCTGGGATGAGCTGGACCAGCGAGGAGAGACCTGAAAGTTGTCATCTGACCTCTCCATGCATGAACATGTACACACACAACTAAATACACAAGTAAAAGTTAAAAAGCCAAATGCAACGGAATACGGTGGCCAACAGCCGTAATCACAGCACATGGCAGGCTGAGGCATGAGCATCAGAAGATTGGAGCTAGTCTGGCTACCTAGAGAGATGACACACACACACACACACACACACACACACACACACACACACAGAGTATATCTCATTTATAAGCTTGCTTAGCTTATGCAAGGAACTAGGTCAATTGCTAGCACTGCAATTTCACAAAAAGAATGAGCCAAATGTGGTGGTGCACGTTTTTAATCCCAGCACTCAGGAGGCAGAGGTAGGTGGATCGCCATGAGTTCCAGGCAACCCTGAGACTACAGAGTGAAAAACCAAAACAAACAAACAAACAAACAAATGAAATCTAAGTTGTAAGATATTTCTGGCTAAGAAAATATCTGTTCTTAATAATTTTTTGCAACTTTAAAAAAGTTTATTGATTTATTTATTTATTTGAGAGAGTGAGAGAGAGAGAGAGAGAAAAAAAGAGGCAGACAGAGAAAGGGAGAGAGAGAGAGAGAGAGGTGTGGGTGTGCCAGAGTCTCTAGCCACTACAAATGAACTCCAGATGCATGTGCCACCTGGTGCATCTGGCTTACTGAGTCCTGGGAAATTGAACCAAAGTCCTTTGCAAGCAAATGCCTTAACCACTACACCATCTCTCTAGCCCCCTTAATAATTTTTTTTTCTTGGTTTTTCGAGGTAGGGTCTTGCTCTAGTCCAGGCTAACCTGGAATTCACTCTGGCCTCGAACTCACAGTGATCCTCCTACCTCTGCCTCCTGAGGGCTGGGATTAAAGGTGTGTGCCACCATGCCTGGCTCCCCTTAATAATTTTATAATAAAATCATTCTATAACAAACATTCTATACCAAAATTATTGCAATCAAAATCAATAATTTTCTTTTTTGGAAATGTATTTGGCTAAAGTCAGTCAAAACAAAAGATTTTATTAAATGTTTCTTCTTTTTTTTCTTCTTCTTCTTTTTTTTTTTTTTTTTTTTTTCTTGAGGCAGGATCTCACTGTAGCCTAGAGTGATCTAGAACTCATTTTGTAGCTCTATCTGCCTCAAATTCATACCAGTCCTCCTACAACAGCCTTCTGAGTACTGGGATTAAAGGTGTGAGCCATCACTCCTGGTTTGGGTCCAAGTCTTAAATGAAGCACCATTATCTTCCTGGTGATAAGAGCTCTTAATTAACTTGGGTTCAAATTCTGTCCTCACATTTTGCATCTGATACTTGCTGGTTGTATGAACATGGACAGAGATTCTCCAATCCTTTCTGAATTTGTGTCTTTGTATACAAAGTGGGTATGACAGAAATATGCAACTAATAATGAGGATGAAATGAGCTAATATTCAAACAATATGAGAATAGTGACTGGCTCCGGTAAATCAGAATAAAGAGACAATGATTTTTTAAAATTTTATTTATTTATTTGAGAGAGTGAGAGAGGGAAAGAGACAAACAGAAAGAGAGAGGGAGGGAGGGAGAGAGAGAGAGAATGGGCACATCAGGGCCTCCAGCCACTACAAATGAACTCCAGATGCATGCACCACCTTGTGCATCTGGCTTACGTAGGTCCCTGGGGAATTGAACCTAGGTTCTTTTTGCTTTGCAGGCAAACGCCTTAACCACTAAGCCATCTCTCCAGCCCCATTGCTTTTATTGTCACAATAATTATACAATTACCTATGCTGTTGTTTTGGCATCTGCATTAAATGTTTATTTGATAAGTCTAAAAATATGACATGACCAGTCTAAAATGACCTTTCCCTCCCTTGGCTTTGCTCTGTTCCAATCACAAACTAAAAGATTTTTAGGGCCGGGTGTGGTGGTGCATGCCTTTTTTAATCCCAACACTTGGGAGGCAGAGATAAGAGGATTGCTGAATTTGAGGACTCCCTGAGAATTCTAGGTTAGCGTGGGCTAGAGCGAGACCCTACCTGAAAAACAAAAACAAAAGCAACAACAAAAAAAAGAATTTTTAGTTTGGATATGGTGGTTCCAACCTGTCATCCTAGCACTTGGGAGGCTGAGGTAGTAGGATTGCCATGAGTTTGAGGTCAGCCTGGACTACAGAGGAAGATGCTATCTCAAAACAACAAACCTAATATTATATGAGAATGATAATAAAATTTGCTGGGCTCTGGCAAACACTAAAGGAGTCTTTCTTAGGTACACTGGTTGGTTCTGGGAATATTCTTCAATAAGACATAGATTGTGCCCTGAGTGAGCTCAGAGAACTGTGAAGAAAGGACTTCCATGTGGTAGTAAATGGAACCATGGCGAAGGATGCATCTCCTCTGTAACATGGAGCAGACTAGAGGGAGAAGGCTATGTCTGGCTGAGGAAGGCTTCATAGTGGGTAGAAGAGGAGCTGGACCTTGGAAAAACAGGAAAAACAGGAGAGGATATTCCAGAAAAAAGAAGAGTGTGAGAGCTGGAGAAATGGCTTAGCAGTTAAGACACTTGCTGCAAATCCAAAGGACTCAGGTTTGATTCCCCAGGACCCACGTAAGCCAGATGCACAAGGTGGCACATACATCTAGAGTTTGTTTGCAGTGGTTAGAGGCCCAGGAATGCCCATTCTCTCTCTCTCTCTCACTCTAATAGTAGCTAACTTAAAGAAAGAAAGAAAGAAAGAAAGAAAGAAAGAAAGAAAGAAAGAAAGAAAGAAAGAAAGAAAGAAAGAAAAGAAGAAGAAGAAGAAGGGAAGGGAGGAAGAAGGAGGGAGGAAGGGAAGGGAAGGAGGGAGGAAGGAAGGGAGGAAGGAAGGAAGGAAGGAAGGAAGGAAGGAAGAGTGTGAATACAGAGGCAAAGTGACAGGAAAGTCCCAGGCAGACCTGGGGAACGGGAAGTTGTCCGCCGTGTCTGACCATCAGATGAGAAGTGGCATTGAGGGAAGGCTGGAGGAGCACACCAAGCACACCAGAATTAAGTTACAGTTGATTTTCTAAGTATTTTAGAACATTTCAATATTATCTTATTGTTGGATCTTTTATGATAAGCCTTCAAGTCCCATTTAAGACAGGGTTGTACTTTTTGGATTCTAGAAGAAATCTGGTATAAATGTTGCTTGAATAATCAAATGAATAATATTCAGAATTTAGGATTTAGAAACAGAATATTTTTTTCTTAAGATACATTATGATCAACTAAATGTGATCTCATACTTGCCAATTTGTTTTCAGTATAGCTATGTAAGCTATGATGATGATAACAATGATAAACAGCCCCATTGCTTTTATTGTCACAATAATTATACAATTACCTATGCTGTTGTTTTGGCATCTGCATTAAATGTTTATTTGATAAGTCTAAAAATATGACATGACCAGTCTAAAATGACCTTTCCCTCCCTTGGCTTTGCTCTGTTCCAATCACAAACTAAAAGATTTTTAGGGCCGGGTGTGGTGGTGCATGCCTTTTTTAATCCCAACACTTGGGAGGCAGAGATAAGAGGATTGCTGAATTTGAGGCCTCCCTGAGAATTCTAGGTTAGCCTGGGCTAGAGCGAGACCCTACCTGAAAAACAAAAACAAAAGCAACAACAAAAAAAGAATTTTTAGTTTGGATATGGTGGTTCCAACCTGTCATCCTAGTACTTGGGAGGCTGAGGTAGTAGGATTGCCATGAGTTTGAGGTCAGCCTGGACTACAGAGGAAGATGCTATCTCAAAACAACAAACCTAATATTATACAAGAATGATAATAAAATTTGCTGGGCTCTGGCAAACACTAAAGGAGTCTTTCTTAGGTACACTGGTTGGTTCTGGGAATATTCTTCAGTAAGACATAGGTTGTGCCCTGAGTGAGCTCAGAGAACTGTGAAGAAATGACTTCCATGTGGTAGTAAATGGAACCATGGCGAAGGATGCATCTCCTCTGTAACATGGAGCAGACTAGAGGGAGAAGGATATGTCTGGCTGAGGAAGGCTTCATAGTGGGTAGAAGAGGAGCTAGACCTTGGAAAAACAGGAAAAACAGGAAAAACAGGAGAGGATATTCCATAAAAAAGAAGAGTGTGAGAGCTGGAGAAATGGCTTAGCAGTTAAGACACTTGCTGCAAATCCAAAGGACCCAGGTTTGATTCCCCAGGACCCACGTAAGCCAGATGCACAAGGTGGCACATACATCTAGAGTTTGTTTGCAGTGGTTAGAGGCCCAGGAATGCCCATTCTCTCTCTCTCTCTCTCACTCTAATAGTAGCTAACTAGAAAGAAAGAAAGAAAGAAAGAAAGAAAGAAAGAAAGAAAGAAAGAAAAGAAAGAAAGAAAGAAAGGAAGAAGAAGGGAGGAAGAAGAAGGGAAGAAGAAGAAGGGAAGAAGAAGGAGGGAAGGAAGGAAGGAAGGAAGGAAGGAAGGAAGTAAGGAAGGAAGTTAGGAAGGAAGGAAGGAAGGAAGGAAGAGTGTGAATACAGAGGCAAAATGACAGGAAAGTCCCAGGCAGACCTGGGGAACGGGAAGTTGTCCGCCGTGTCTGACCATCAGATGAGAAGTGGCATTGAGGGAAGGCTGGAGGAGCACACCAAGCACACCAGAATTAAGTTACAGTTGATTTTCTAAGTATTTTAGAACATTTCAATATTATCTTATTGCTGGATCTTTTATGATAAGCCTTCAAGTCCCATTTAAGACAGGGTTGTACTTTTTGGATTCTAGAAGAAATCTGGTATAAATGTTGCTTGAATAATCAAATGAATAATATTCAGAATTTAGGATTTAGAAACAGAATATTTTTTTCTTAAGATACATTATGATCAACTAAATGTGATCTCATACTTGCCAATTTGTTTTCAGTATAGCTATGTAAGCTATGATGATGATAACAATGATAAAAATAACAGCATGAGTAATAGCTATCTAGCATTCATCGACAGTTTTTACATGTTGAGAACTACTATAGAATTTTTATTTGCTTATTTATTTGCAAGCAGAGAGAGTTAGAGAGACAGGAGAGAGAGAGAGAGAGAGAGAGAGAGAGAGAGAGATAATGGGCACACCAGAGAGAGAGAGAATGGGCACACTAGGGCCTTTAGCCACTGCAAATGAACTCCAGATGCATGCACCACTTTGTACATCTGGCTTTATGTGGGTACTGGGGAATTGAAGCTGGGTCCTTAGGATTTGCAGCCAGGTGCCTTAACCACACAGCCATCTCTCCAGCCCTATTGTAGCATTTTTTAATCCAAGGAGCATATTTAGTACTCTCAATACCTCTGTGAGACAGCTACTATTCTGTTTATCACAAGACCTTTTGTAAACCAGTAATAAGACTATGCCAATGGTAAGAGTGGGTTGTGTTAATTTCTTTAGATGTATTTAGCTCTTGTCTGTCTTTTATTTGCCTTCTATGCCCATCTTTTTTCTACTTTATGCTCTAGGGTAGAGAGATAGAAAGACAGTGATGGAGAAAGGAAAGGAGGAAGGAAGGAAAGAGGAGGAGAAAAGGGAGGAGAGGAGACACAGGGAGGACAGGGAGAGACAGAGATGGAGAAAAACAGACAATGCCAAGGAAAGTGACGACTTCTAGGAAAGTATTATCCCTGACTGATTGCAATTTGAGTTCTGTTTTTCTTTTAAAAACTCACTTAGAGTGTTCACTTTGGTACCACTTATACTAAAATTAGAACAATACAATACAGAGAAGATTAGCATGGCCCCTGCACACGGATGACTCGCAAATTCATGAAATGTTACATATTTTTAAAGAACAAGAAAAAAGTTCCCTTAGGAAAAAAATAATGCAATTTTATCATACATGAATATCATTCTGTCTTATTGAGTTTGTCCAAGTTGAAACCTGTATATAATTAAAGATTCTGGAAGACACACTGGGTTTCAAGCAGGCTGCAGTTTTGTCTTCTCTATCTCCCTACCAAGTGAGTGTTATGATATTTATTGGCTGTTTCCCTACCCACTCATTTTGCACAGAACCATATGTCACCTCGAGGTAGTCCCTGGGACCACTCACCTAGGTGTGGGAAAAGTAGAATGAATGTTTGAAATTTTCAAATCATCAGGAAGAGTCAGCTCACAGTCCCTTAATTAAGAATGAATTAAGACACATGGAAGCAATGATGTGTAAATTTTGGACTTCCATTCAAAAATAAGAGCCGAGAATGTAGCTCAGTTAGTAGAGAGCTTGCCTAGCACGCTCAAAGTTCTGAGTTTGATCCCCAACACTGAATAAAGCCGAGTGTGACGACACATGCCTGTAATCCCAGCACTCCAGAGGCAGAAGCAATAAGATCAAGAGTTCAAGGCTGGGCTGGGGAAATGCTTCAGCAGGTAACAGCTTGCCACATAAACATGAGGGCCTGAGAGGGTCTGAGATGTCCTAAGGTTGATCTCCAGAATCCACATGAGAAGTTGGGCATGGCCATGCATGCTTGTCATCCCAGTTCCGTGAGGGGTGGGGACAGAATTGGTGGGGCTCACAGATCAGCCTGTCTAACTAAAACACCAGCAGCATCTGTCTCAGTGAGAGACTCTGTCTCAAGGAAACCATGTCAAAGAGCAATAGAGAAGGACACTGGTCATTCTCCTCTGGCCTCTGCATGTGGGTGCACAGGTCACATGCATCTGCGCGCACAGGTCACATGCACACACACACACACACACACACACACACACACACACACACCCTATACCACACATACAAAAACAAATTAAAAACAAACATCCAAGGTTATCCTGGAATGTATAGGAATAAACAACCTGGGAAGTTTATCAGAGCTTGTCTCATAAGCAAGTAAACACATAAATAAAACAAACAATAAAAATAAAAACAAAAACCCTTGTAGCAGTAGGGATTCGCCTCAAGTTCTATGTAATTCCCAGCAACTGTGAGTCTAAGACTTTCACAAAATGAGAACAAAGGAATTATGTATAATTTCCTTACCCAGACTAGTTTTTTTTTGCTTACTCCTTTTACAAACATTGGCTATTTAGCATGTCTGCCAAATACTACAGCAAATGTTACGTTCAATAGCCAGAATGGGAAAGCCAGAGGCCCGCTTCTTTACAATTATGCATCAACACATCCAGACTAATCAGAGGATGCCACTCAACAGATCAAATACCTTTTAAAGTAGAATTTAAGGCATACCATCAGTAATTGATTTTCTTTCTAGAATAATTTGAGGACAAAGGAATATTTCACTTAAACACAAAAGAAAGTCACTTCTTTAATATGAAAACAGGAATGGTGAAATCCTTTTCTGATACTGCAAACCAATTTTTCTTATTGTTCCCTCTATTTTAGTGCCTGTCAGTCTCTGCTATAACTCTTTTAAAAATTTTATTTATTTGCACATGTGTGTGCATGCATAAGCTAGGATCTCTTGCCACTGCAAATAACACCAGACACTTGCGTCATTTTTTTTGTGTGTCTGGCTTACCTGGGTGGTTTGAGAATTCAACCCAGGCTGTCAGGCTTTGTGAGAAAGTACCTTTGCTTTGGCTCAGTGGTTAAAGCATTTGTCTGCCGAGAATGGGCCTGGCCAGGGCCTCCAGCCACGGCAAACGAACTCCAGATGCATGTGCCACCTTGTACATCTGGCTTTACATGGGTACTGGGGAATCAAACCTGAGTCTTTAGGCTTTGCAGGCAAGTCCTTAACTGCTAAGCCATTTCTCCAGCCCTATTGACTTATTTATGACAAGAAGCTTAATTTGGCTTGGTTGTTGTGAGGGTACTCCCAGGTTGTATCATTTTCTGATGATGGGAACATGTGTGTATTTCATAATTCTTGGATTAAATTCTTGGATCCATTATAAAGTCATGAGCTCCTTGAGATCAGGAATCTCTTCTTATTGAGTGTTATAAAAGATATCATTAGTCATTGCTACAGCATTTGGTACCCAACAGTTGAACTAACGCTGAGTGCACGAGTGCAGAGCACAGCGGAGCTATGCATGACTTAGAAGTCCTCAAGTCCATTGAGGTTCCCTCATTAAGTACTTGGAACATTTGATTTGATGTTTCATCACCTTCCATGGAAGTTTTCTTGTGGTAAATGTTCCCTTCTGTGCAAAAGATGTACAGCATTTTACAAAATGTAAAGCATACGTTATAAATGAATCATTCAGGCTGGAGAGATGGTTCAATGGTTAAGGCACTTGCCTGCAAAGCCTAATGACTTGGGCTCCATTCCCCAGTACCCATGTAAAGTCAGATGCAGAAAGTGGCCCATGCATATGGAGTTTGTTTGCAGCAGCTAGAGACCCTGGTATGCCCATTTTCTCTCTCTCTCTCTCTCTGCTTGCAAGTAAATAAATTTTTTTTAAGAAAGTAAATGAATAATTGAAGTTTTAATGTTTTACTGCCTTGTACTGAAAATATGAGTATTATATACTCCATCTCTCCTACTTTGTGAAAGATTTCAACTATGCTTCCCTCATTCTGCTTTGGATCCTCTACTGATTCTAAGGAAGGAAAAGAAGTGAGGAAAGAATGACAGTGTCCAGACAATATGCAGGGTCCGAGAACTCAGCTATCACTGCTCGCTCTCGCGGCTTCATTTCTCCATGCCAGCCTGAAGTAGCAGTGGAGTCTCTTTTCTTATCAGGGTTCTACTTCTGCAGTTTATGACCATGGAGTGAAAAACAGGGAGACAATAGATTAAGTTGGATTTTCTGAGGAAATTGATGAATGGGTAGCATCTACTTTTTTTTTTTTTTTTTTTTTTTTTGAGGTAGGGTCTCACTCTAGCCCAGGCTGACCTGGAATTCACTTTGGAGTCTCAGGGTCTCAGGGTGACATCCGAACTCACGGAGATCCTCCGAACCTCTGTCTCCCCAATGCTGAGATTAAAGGTGTGCACCACTACATTGGGCTCATGTACTTATTTTAAAAAACACAGTAGTGAAGGTACTCAACAGTGAACACTGCAAGCTTTAAATTTGGTCAACCAGGCCAAATGAGACAACGGGTGCAATAGTGGCATGTCTGTTATGGGGGAAACCAACTGCTCTCTACTTGGAGTGGAGGCCCGCTCCATGGGAGGGAACACATCCCTGATACTGAAAATGTACTACAGGGGTAGTCATGAGCCCTAATGTCTGCTGGTGTCTCACTAAATGTATATACTATGCTCACCAAACTGCCCAGTAAGCACTTCTCTTAATGTCGACACCCATATATTAATGCTACTCTCACTTTTATTTAGATAAGCTTCTCTTTTCAGATGGTGGCAACCTTGGGATGACTCAGAAGGCACCATGGTGCTGAGAAGAAGTGACAGAGGAGTGCTCAGCACTGAAACATCTCAAACCTACCTTCCAAGCTTCAGGGTCCATTGCCAAAGAGGGAGCGGAAAGAATGTAAGAGCCAAAGGAAGAGTAGGACTCCTTACAACATGTTCCTCCAGACACAAAATGGCCTGGATATCCATGACCTCACAGTGCCTGACACTACCTACATAAGACCATCATAATAGGAGGAAAAGATGATGACATCAAACTGAAAAGAGAGACTGATTGAGAGGGGGAGGGGATATGATGGAGAGTGGAGTTTCAAAGGGGAAAGTGAGGGGAGGGAGGGAAATAACATGGGTTATTGTCTACAATTAAAGAAGTTGTCAATAAAAAAAATAAAAAATAAATAAAAACCATCTGGGGAGGTAATCTCAGCACTCAGGAGGCAGAGATAGGACCGTCTTGAATTTGAAGCCAGTCTGAGAGTACATAATAAATTCCAGGTCAGCCTGAGCTAAAGCAAGACCCTACCTCAAAAAACCTACTCATACACACATCTGGATTATTCCAACTGTACATGGGGCCAATAGCCCTAGAAATTTTCCATGCTTTGAAAGCTTCCTTAATTGCTTAAAGGGCAGTTGCAAAATCATGTGAGTTTACATCCAAGAAGGAAGTATCTGACTCAAAACTGCAGGCTATTCCTCCTGCTGAGATGGAGATGGAAGGGCTGGGTGGAGAGGGAGAGCTGGTCAGGAAGGCTGGAAGAGGGGAGGGGTTGGCATAATGAGTGGAAAAAAAAATTGAAGGGTTGTTAGACAGTTGCAGTGTGCTGAGATGACCACATTTGACACTAGAAAAACCAAAACAGCAACCCATAAACCTGGCCATTTGTCCTCATTTCAGCAGACAAGGCAATTGTCCATCTGCATTTTGTTGTTTATGGTTCTTTTTTTGGGGGGGGGTTTGCGAGGTAGGGTCTCACTCTAGTCCAGGCTGACCTGGAATTAACTATGTATTCTCAGGGTGGCCTCGAACTCACCGCAATCCTCCTACTTCTGCCTCCCAAGTGCTGGGATTAAAGGTGTGCGCCAGGCTCTATGTTTTCTTTATTTTATTTTATTTTATTTTATTATTTGAGAAGGGGTGGAGAATGGGCACACCTTGTGCATCTGGCTTACGTGGGAACTGGGGAATAGTACTTGGGTCCTTTGGCTTTGCAGGCAAGTGCGTTAACCACTAAGCCATTTCTCCAGCTCATGTTTTCTTTTTTTTTTTTTTTTTTTATTTAATTTTTATTTATTTATTTGAGAGAGAGAGAGAGAGAGAAGGAGAGAATGAGCACACTAGGGCCTCAAGCCATTGCAAATAAACTCCAGATGCATGTGCCATCTTGTACATCTGGTTTATGTGGGTAATGGGGAATCGAGCCTCGAACAGGAGTCCTTAGGCTTCACAAGCAAGCTCTTAACTGCTAAGCCATCTCTTCAACCCCTTTAAGTTTATTTTTATTTATTTATTTGAGAGAGAGAGAGAGAGAGAAATAGGGAAAGAGAGAGAGTGATAGAGAGGGAGGGAGGGAGAGAGGAATGGGCATACCGGGGCTTCCAGCCACTGCAAATGAACTACAGACACGTGTGCCCTCTTGTGCATCTGGTTTATGTGGGTTCTGGGGAATCGAACCTGGGTCCTTTGGCTTTGCAGGCAAGCACCTTGAACACTAAGCCATCTCTCCAGCCCCCAGCCCATGTTTTCTATGTTTTGGAGATTGACGGTAGAATTAAAACAATGAGATACTCACAGTATTTTCTTTCCTTATTTGCATGATGCTGAAGGTAGCACATGTGCGTTTATTCAGCATCTCTGTGAGTGGCTGTGTGAGCATTTCCCTTTCTCTCTTCAATTGTAAGAGAATTACAAAGGGCCCAGAAATTTCTTACCAGAAATCATTTTAGGTGCTTATGATTTGGGAGGAGGATTGATGATCTGTAATCTAAGATCTGAGAGGATGAGGAGAAGAATTTTAAAAATAACTCAAAGCATAGTTTGCATAGAAAAAGACCTTAAAGAGTCATGTGATAAGAGAGTCTAGTCAAGGAATTTCAAAGCCAGCTGCTTGAAGTTTCCTCAGAAAGTCTTGTCATCTAAAAAAAATAAGCCTTTGAATTTTTGTGTGTGTGTGTGTGCGCGCGCGCGCGCGCGCGCGAGCCTGTGGCTTTAAACAATTAAATAAACAGAGACAAATAAGAGACTTTTCCCAGCCATCCTTGATGTGCGCCCCTCCTCCCCCCCAGCAAGTTGGCAGTCCCATGAACCTTTGCTTTTGGTGTCTGGGGCAGCTTGGCCAGTGTAAGACAATGGATACACATGATAATGACAGGGCAGTTGCTCTGTGGCCTTGCCCTTTACCAGGATTAACTGTTATACCAATAAGCAAAACAGGGCAGTGGGGTTTTTCCATCACTGGCCTTTGCTGTCCCTGGGTGCCAGATGGCATTATATCCATGAAAAAAAAATGCTGCAAGTTATAATGTTGACCAGGCACGGTTACTTCCACTTGATCACACTGTTTGGGGCTCTCTTTGATGTACAAAACACTCCTAAGATAATGAAATGCGTTGGCAGCTGGCTAATGGCTGGGAAAGTGCAAACCCTGCATTGAACCCTTCCCATCAAACTATTCAATGGCTAGGTAGTGTCAGGCTAGAGCTGCAGAAGGGGCAAAGAGGCTCGTTGCCAGGCAGGCCCCAACTCCTGGGCAAGCTGCTGTGGAGGGGCTGTTTTTTTTTTTTTTTTTTTTTTCTTTCTTACTTCAATAGAACTGGTCTGTGCCTGCAGCCAATGAGAAATAAATCCATCAGGGCCAGGATGGGGCTTATTTGGAGCTGACTGCTGGAATTTGCATAAGAGCCTTGTGCTTACAGGTAAACAAAGCTTTCTTCAGACAACTGGTGTGGAGGTGCTCTGAGAACTACTGGTTTTCTTGTGTCCACAAAGTGAGGCTTCATCTTTATGCAAAACGGAGGAGGGGGCTGCTAATTTTGACTCTGGTGCTGATCTTTTCAGAGGCCTGGTTCACTGGGCAAGTAGAGCATGCATAATCGGATAGGGAGGTCTTTTCTCACCCACTCCTTCTTGCTATTACAAGCCAACTCCATGGAGATACACCTTGGAGATGTAGTGCTCCTGCGCCTCTTGACCCCACAACTCTATGGCAATCACAGCTGAGTTTCTGGTCTTGAAAGTGCTTCCACTGTGTAGATCCCCGCCCTTGTCCCCCATTCAAATTTTTTTCTTTCTGCTTAAAAAGACGTCTGTTTGCACTTTCTGTTGCTTTGAGACAGTGTCTTACTCTGCTGCACAGGCTGGTCTGAAACCCGTGATCCTCCTGCCTCATCCTCCAGAGTACTGAGACGCAGTGGTGCACCCCTACATCCAGCTCCTGTTTGCGCAGGTCTGTGTTCCTAGAATGTAAACCTGAATTCTGCTGTTAGGTTAGGTTACGAAAAGGACAGCCTAGCCCCATAGACTGAGAGCTAGTTGACAAGCTAAGAGGTAATTTAAAAAAATTGTTTTGGGGGGCTGGAGAGATGGCTCAGCAGATGCTTGCTTTGCAAAACCTGCCTCCATGGGTTCGATTCCCCAGTGCCTATGTAAAACCACATGCACAAAGTAGCACATGCATCTGGAGTTCGTGTGCAGTGGTATGAGGTCCTGGTGTGCCCATTCTTGTTCTCCCTCTCCCTCTTTCTCTGCTTGCAAATAAATAAAACAAAAATTATATTTTCTTTTGAGATAGGTTTTCACTCTAGCCCAGGCTGACCTGGAATTCACTATGTAGTTCCAGGGTGGCCTCAAACTCAGCAATCCTCCTACCTCTGCCTCCTGAGTGCTGGGATTAAAGGCATGCACCACCAGGCCCAGCAAAAAAATATTTTTGAATTGTAGAGAAAAATCAAGATTACTTTGTAATGCATGATAATTTTCTATAATTTCCTTTTTACCTTCCTTCCTTCCTTCCTCTTTTTCTCTCTTTGTGTTTTTTAAATTTTTTTAAATTTTTATTTATTTATTTGAGATTGACAGAGAAAGAGGGAGAGAGAGAGAATGGGCACACCAGGGCTTTCAGCCACTGCAAAAGAACTCCAGATGAATGTACCACCTTGTGCATATGGCTTACATGGGTACTAGGGAAGCAAACCTCGAACTGGTGTCCTTAGGCTTCACAAGCAAGCACTTAACTACTAAGCTATCTCTCCAGCTCTGTTTTTCTTTCTTTCTTTTTTTTTAAGGTATGGTCTCACTCTAGCCCAGGCCGACCTGGCTGGGATTCACTATGAAGCCTCAGGCTGACCTAGAACTCTTAGCCATCCTCCCACCTCTGCCTGGGATTAAAGGCGTGCACCGCCAGGGTCTTTGTAATTTCTGAAGGTTAGTATCCCTAAATAGGATTTAGGAACCTGTGGCATGGCCCGGGGCAGCTTTGGCGCCTCCAAGGCTGTCAGCTTTGGGCAAGGCCTTCAGACCTTGACTGCCTGAAGAGAAGAAAGAATTTACTTTGGGGTTCCTTCTAGAAAGACAGTGCTGCCCCTGAGGCTTAGTGCTTGGTTAATCCCTCTGGATCTTTCTAAAGGCTCAAGGTCACTTTGGCCTGGCCAGAATTTCCCTACAGCCCTAGACTTTTCATCACCTTTGTCTGAAAACGAGTTATGCACGCTACTCGTTTGGCACTTTCCTTTGTACGGAGCTTAAAATGGAACTGATTTTTGAAATTCCTTCTAAAGCTTCCTTCCTGTACTCAGCCTTTGTCTGCAGTCCACTCCCAGCTTGGCCCTTAAACAAATACTTGGGATTGGGAATGCCATAAAAGGGAGACATTTCAGTCCAAGTGGAAATTAAGTGGAGTGTGTGTGTGTGTGTTGGTGGTGGTGGTGGTGGTGGGCGGTTGGTGGGGCGGGGCATCTGATGATAAAACAAGACATTTTCACATTGCTGAGTCTCCCAGCCAGTCCAGAGGGCTGGGTTCACAGCCCAAGGTTGCAAGTTTCTCTGAATCAACAGAAATGACCCTACTTATTTCTGAACCTGAGTTTCTGCCTTTGCAATTGCTGCTTGTTCAGTGTCTCCCTCTCTTTTTTTTTTTTTTCTTTCTTTTTCCTTCTTATTTTTATAGAACTTTGAGTTCCTTTTTTGTCTTTTGTTTGGTTTGGTGCTTTTGAGACAGGAGCTTGTTTAGTAGCTCAAGGTGGCCTTGAACTCGTGATCCTCCCACCTCTGCCTGCTGAATGAATGTTGTCTTTAGGAATGGAACAATATGTCCAACTTACTGTGCTTTTTCAAAATAAGTCACTGACCGCCTTTTGGCTTCCTTTTCATGATGTTGATGTTTCTCAGGGTCTGGTGGGTGTGGGGTCTATTACTTCCTACTTCCTCAACTTGATCTTACAGTGCCAGGGGCTTCTTTAAAAACTTAAGCATTTTTGCAAGACTGTTAGCCACAGGCTGGTCTAGCTGTTTTCATCATGGCATTTTTCTTCATCAAAAGTTAACGGTGGTTGGTTCTGTAAGATGGGTTATTGGTGATGAGTTTCTTCTTTGTGATTTTCTATGTTTCTCAGGGTGAACATTTATTTCTTTTTAAAAATTATTTTATTTTAATTAATTTATTTGACAGAGAAAGAGTGGGGGAGAGAGAAAGAGGGAGAGGCACCTCAGGGCCTTCAGTCATTGCAAACGACTTCCAGACATGTGTACCTCCTTGTACATCTGGCTAATGTGGGTCCTAGGGAATTGAACCTAGGTCCTTTGGCTTTACAGGCAAACTCCTTAGCCTCTAAGCCATCCCTCCAGCCCCAATTATTTCTTTTATATATTAAAAAAAAGGTTTAAAGAAAAGTTCTAGAAGTATCAATGATGGAGACAGAAATTGGCTAGGCAGTAAGGATAACAACAACAAAAAAAGTGAATGGTTATTTTATTCCTTGACTAAAAGCGGGAAATGACACTAAGCTTGCAGATGTGACGCCCTCCAGGAAAGATCTCTAGACTAAGCCTGCACCCTTCCTAGAGGACAGAAACTCTGATCCTTACCTAAGATTATTGACAAAGACGTAAAATCTGGTCTCTGTCCATCGTAACCTGCTGACCTGGTCTTCCTCATGAAGCCATTCCCCATAAAAATCCCAGATCTGAGTCTCAAGGTGGGCTTCTCAAACCCCCTCTTGCCTCCCTGGGCAACGTCTCCACCTTGCTTCTTTCTCTTATGTTCTAGGCTTAAGCCCCCTTCTCTTCATCCTCCTAAAGCTTTAAGCTATAATAAAATCTTTCTGAACCTTATCCTCTCATCCGTGGATTTCTTTCTTCCAATTCATAGGACAAGGATTCGGGAACACCCAAAATGATTGGTGCATTGGCAGACAAGGAACCCCAAATTCCTGTATTGTCAGTACGGTAGTAATCTGTATTGCTGCTGGGGAGGGTCTGCATTCATTTCTATCTCTTATGTACGAGTACCCAGATATGTGTAGAAAGTTCTTACACTAATGACAGTGGATCAATTCTATTTAATATGACACATTAAAAATTCTGTGTGTAGAGCTGAAGAGATGGCTTAGCAATCAAGACGCTTACCTATGTAGCCAAAGACCCAGGTTCGATTCTCCAGATCCCACTTAAGCCAGATGCACAAGATGGTGCATGCATCTGGAGTTCATTTGCACTGGCTGGAGGCCCTGATGTGCTTATTCTCTCTCTCTTCCTCTCTCTCTGTGTTTAATAAATAAATAAATAAATAAATAAATAAATAAATAAATAAAAATTACCACCAAAAATTCTGTGTGTAGCTGGGCTTGGGTGGATCACACCTTTAATCCCAGCTCTCGGGAGGCAGAGGTAGGAGGATCACCATGTGTTCCAGGCCACCCTGAGATTACATTGTGAATATCAGGTCAGCCTGGGCTAGAGTGAAAAGCTACCTCAAAATAAATAAATAAAATAAAACAAAACAAAATAAAATAAAATTCTGTGCATGAGAGAGGGTTTGGGGTGTGTTGTATTTGCATTGAAATGTAGCCCAAACCTCTAGTTTCTGGTGCATTTACAATGGCATGTAAAAAGTGGAACATTAAAAACCATAACAAACAAAATAAATCTTAAGGGCTGGAGAGATGGATAACTGTTAAGGTGCTTGCCTGTGAAGCCTAAGGACCCATGTTCACTTCCCCAGTACCCATGTAAGATGCATTAAGTGGCACACGTGTCTGGATTTTGTTTGCAGCTGCTCCTTGAGGCCCTGGCATGCCCATTCTCTCTGTCTCTGTGCTCTTTCACTCTCAAAAAAAAAAAAAAAATCAGACTCATTAAATTAAAAAAAACAAAGAACAACTTGTAAATCACACAGTTCTCAAACTAGAAAAGGTTCACGGAAGAAGAGACTTGAGGTGGCGGTACACGCTTGCCCCAGGATGAGATTTTAATGAATCACTGACAAGCTGTATAACATAGACCTTTTAGTTTTAATCACCTACCTTAATATATTTTTTTAACTGACCTGATTTTGTATATAAATATAGAGAGATATACATAGATGTTTGTGTACATTCCTCATTTTGTTTGTTTGCTTTTTAGTTTTTTTGTTTGTTTGTTTGTTTTTTGGTTTTTGGTTTTTTGAGGTAGGGTCTCACTCTAACTCAGGCTGACCTGGAATTCACTCTGTAGTCTCAGGCTGGCCTCAGACTCACAATGATCCTCCTATCTCTCCCTCCTGAGTGCTGGAATTAAAGGCATGCAATGTCACACCCAACTTCATTTGATTTTGATTTATTGCCAAATAAACATGACCTTTGGCTTCCTTTCTTTTTTTTTTTTTTTTTTTTGTTTCTCGAGGTAGGGTCTTGCTATAGTCCAGGCTGACCTGGAATTCACTGCCTGGAATTCACTGTGTAGTCTTAGGGTGGCCTCGAACTCACAGTGATCCACCTACCTCTGCCTCCCAAGTGCTGGGATTAAAGGCGTGCACCACCATGCCCAGCTTTGGCTTCCTTTTTTTGGTGGTGGTGGTGGGGGTGGTGGGGTGTTTCCTGTTGTTTTTGCAAACTACCTTTCATACACAAGTCATAGTCCATACAGGCAGAAATTCAGTCAAGTTTCTTAGTCCAGGTTCATTGTTCGTAATAGTACCAAACCACAGTAAGCACCTATGAAACTTTTTTGATTGACTAACTTTACTATCTTTGATTTCTGTGTGTGTGTGTGTGTGTGTGTGTGTGTGTGTGTGTGTGTGTACAGGTTTTTTGAGGTAAGATCTTGCTGTAGCCCAGGCTGACCTGAGGATTCACTATGCAGTCTCAGGGTGGCCTTGAACTCATGGTGATCCTCCTACCTTGGCCTCCTGAGTGCTGGGACTAAAGGTGTGTGATACCATGCTCGGCTTGGTATCTTTGTTTTCATACACAAATTTTGATGAATGCCGGATGCTCTGAATCAGTCACTGATCTGAGCCAATGCCATCAGAGCAGATCCGAAGCCTTGCTTCTTTTCATTCTAAAACCCAGCTATGGGGGTCCTCCTTTTCATAATGCCAAGGCCCCAACCTTTTCAGTCATCTGTGAGTTTGTCTCTGACCCATCCTACATCTATCCATATTGTGTTAGCCATCTGATTTCATCTGTCTGGCTGCTGTTTGCCAGTGTCTGTCAAACCATTTTGTTCTTTCCAGTCCTTTACCCAGCTCCAGATCGTGATCTCACTCAGCCTGACTATTATAATTTCCATTATGATCCCTTCCTTTCAGGTTTTTTTCCCCCTTACTTTCCTCTTTGTTAAAGTCTATTCTCAGATTGCTTCTAGAAAAATTATCCTTAAATAGGTTTGACCTTGTCAGTATGTGCTCATAATAATTTCTTGTCCAGAGAACATAGTCAAGCCTTCCAACTTGCTTTCAGAATGTGTAGGGACCCCATCATCATCTCTAACTCAGTCGATGTCCTTCCATGCACATTCTTCTCCAGCCCGGGCAGTACACTGTCACTCCTGGACCTATCCCATATGTCCCCCCTGCCATCTTCTTTCAGCCTCTCTGTGCTCCAGCCACACAGATCCTTTTGATTTGCTTCTCCATGACTTTGCCCACCAAAGTCTTTGCCAGTGCTGTCCTCTCCAGCTTGTATCCTGCCTGTAGTTGGCTGCATCAAGGTCACCACTCATTCTTATTTTCCAGGCACTCTTCAATGATGCTTTTCCATGGTCCCTCACTCCTATTCCCCTCTACTATTTTTTCCAGACAGACAGAGAGAGAGAGAGAGAGAGAGAGAGAGAGAGAGAAAGAGTGAGAATGGGCACTCCAGGGCCTCTAGCCACTGCAAACAAACTCCAGATGCATGCACCACTTTGGGTATCTGGCTTTATATGGGTACTGGGGAATTGAACCTGGGTCATTAGGCTTTGCAGACTACTGCCTTAACTGCTGAGCCATTTCTCCAGCCACCAGGTCCCCTCTTTTATACTACCTTCAGTACTAGCTTTGGTACTAAACAGTGCATGGCTTATAATGAAGGACTATCTCCTCCACTTTAACCTTAATGAGTAAAGACAACAGGGGTTGCTTTACTCGCCATTGTATCCCCCTTGTATCCAGCACAGGAATACACACTAAATGTCCAATGAATGAATGCATCTCTGCCTACAAGTGTCTTATCTCAGGCTGGAGAGATGGCTCAGCAATTAAGGTGCTTGCTTGCAAAGCCTAATGACCCTGGTTTGATTCCCTAGTATCCACATAAAGCCAAATGCACAAGGTGGCACAGGCACCTGAAGTTTGCAATAGCTACAGGCCCTGGCACACCCATTTTCTCTCTCTCTGTGTCTTTTCTCTCTGCTTGCAAATAAGTAAAATAAATAAAAATCAAAGTGTCATCCCTGATCTTAACCCCACCTTCTCTCAGAAGCTGTTCAAAACCCCCATTTTGAATTCATGCCTTTCTCTCCCCCAGACCCATCACATTTACTGCTTCTCTAGTAAGTGACAGCTCCTATAGACTAGTGACATCAGGAATGTGGTCAGGGTTGTATTTAAGGATAGCTCAACACAGGCTTTGTTCATAGGACGGAGTAATAAGAATTTGTAAAAGCCAAAATCTTAATTAGATTTCAAATGCTCCACATATTATGTCATGCCTCTAATGGGACCACAGTTTGGTCAGAAGCCCATCAGAAAGAGTGTTCTTTGATGACACCTTATATCTTATTATATCTTAGCCATTCAATTCACAACATGTGAGGGTGTTAATTAGGGAAACTGGAATGGACTGCTTGCTGAATTTAGTGGGAGTACACAACTACAAGAAGAAATTCCAGCATGAGTGCCAGTGGGTTAATACCATCTTTTTACCCTTCTGTTTGGTTTGATTTTACAAAAACATCTGACTTGATTATCTTGTTAATAAATTTTAGTGAATAATGACATATAAGAAATGACAGAAACGAATGTTTAACAAATTTGACTATGTCCTGGCAACTGTACTCCACCTAGAGACCTAAATCCTCAGAGGAAAATTTGACCTTTGTTTATTCAACTCTGCTTGTAATGTGTAAGTTCTACCAAGGCCATGGGTCTATTTCCTTTTAATTCAAAATGATTTTAATAACAAAATGATTTTTCCATCAGCCAGCTTTTGTCAAGCGACCACTTTAACTAATGGATGGTCTATCCTAAAATGGCATCACACTGTTCACTTTGTACTGAGCCACGGAAGGCTTGGAGAATTTTGGGGGAGGGCTTATGGATACATTTGGAATCATAGCAACAACTTGGGAAGGGATAGGCAAAGCTTGGGAACTCCTGTATCCTGGAGCCGCCAGGGGGGTTTGTATCAATGCAATCTTGCAGTGCTAGATTGGGATTTTCTTATGTTGGTGGGATGGGTCTTAATAACAGGAAATAGACCATTTGTCTTTTCCTTTTTTTTTCTTTCTCTCTCTCCCTTTTTTTCTTTCTTTCTTTCTTTTCTTTTTTTTTTTTTTTTTTTTTTTTTTTTTTTTTTTAAGTTTTTCGAGGTAGGGTCTCATTCAGCCCAGGCTGACCTGGAGTTCACTATGTAGTCTCAGAGTGGCCTTGAACTCACGGCGATCCTCCTACCTCTGCCTCCTGAGTGTTGGGATTAAAGCGTGCGCCATCACGTCCGGTGTCTTTTCTATTATCAGAGAAGGTGGAAAAATCCCTAAGAGAAACCATTTTTCTGAGGGTCAGGAAAGGCGCTATCCCTAACTCTGCAGGTGCCAGGGCCCAAACCCCTCAGCTGTACAATACAGCACTCCATGTGCTGCTTGGATAGAAGAGACGTCCACAAAGGAGGAGGACTGTGTCTCTACTCTTCCCAAGGGTAAGGACCAGAAGAGGAAAAAGGCGAATTCCAATCCTCTGGCAGAGACGGCTGAGGTCTTTGGATTATAGTGTAGAGTCAGGGTCTACAGGACAGAAAGCAGGAAATGAGAAGAGAGACAGGCTCCAAGGCTTTTCTGACTTGTCCTTCTGACCTTTGTGATGATCTCTGCTCTGTCATAACTACCAGAACAGTGTTTAAAGTCAAACACACCTGTGGGCAGTGTGATAGATGTGCTTGATTATTTCACCCACCAATTTAAAAAGTATTTCTTATTTTTACTTATTTATGAGAGAGAGAGAATGCTCATGCCAGGTCCTCTAGCCACTGCAGACAAACACTACAATGTGCATCTGACTTATGTGGTTCCTGGGGAATTAATTAAACCTGGGTCCTTAGGCTTCACAGGTAAGCACCTTAACCATCTCCCCAGCCCCATCTGCTAATTTTTATTGAACTCCTCCTCTGTGCCGGGGGCTCTTCTGGGGTCCCTAACTTCCCTGACTTTTCTTTCTAATGAGGAGGCCGACCAAACCAGATCTATAGGTTATTAGGTGTTGAATACCATGGAGGAGAAAGAGGGTAGAGATAGAACATGTTCATGGCGAGGGCTTCAAATTTAAATATTCAAGAAAGCTTTATTGAGGGGTTGGAGAGATGCTTATTGGTTAAGGCACTTGCCTGTGAAGCCTAAGGACCAGGTTTGATTCCGCAGTACCCACATAAGCCAGATACAGAAGGTGGCTCATGCATCTGGAGTTAGTTTGCATGGCTAGAGGCCCTGGCACACCCATTCTCTCTCTCTATCTCATAAATAAATAAGTAAATACAATTTTTTTTTAAAGAAATGCTTCATTGAAAAGTGTTTGTGGGCTGGAGAGATGGATTATCAGTTAAGGCGCTTGCCTGTAAAGCTGAAGGTCCTCGGTTCAATTCTCCAGAACCCACGTAAGCCAGATGCACGAGGTGGCACATGCATCTGAAGTTCATTTGCAGTGGCTCAAATCCCTGGCACACCCATTCTTTCTTTCTCTCTCTTCCTCTTTCCCTCTCTCAACTAAGTAAAGAAAAATAATAAAAATATTTTTTTAAATATATATTTTTAAACTTTTAATTTATTTATTTACAAGCAGAGAGAGAGAGAGAGAGAGAGAGAGAGAGAGAGAGAGAAGAGAGGCAGACAGAGAGAGAATGGGCATGCCAGGGCCTCTAGCCACTGCAAATGAACTCCAGATGCATGTGCCCCTCACACATCTGGCTTATGTGGGTCCTGGAGAATAGAACCGGGATCCTTTGGCTTTGCAGGCAAACGCCTTAACCACTAAGCCATTTCTCCAGCCCAATAAAAATATTTTTAAAAGTGTTTGTGTTACTTGCTTTTCTTGCCACTGTGACAAAAATACCAGACAGAAACAACTTAAAGGAAGATACACTTATTGTGGCTCACAAGTTCAAGTCTGCTGTAGCAAGGAAGTGATGGCGAACGCAAGGAATGCACGGCAGTGAGACCATGGGGCAGAGGCTCCTCACATCTTCACAGATCAGGAAGCAGAAGACGGGACTGGAAGTGGGGCTAGACCAGAATTCTTAAATATTTTCTCCTACAGATTCCACCAGCGAGCTCCTACTTCCTAAAAGTTTCCCAGCCTCCCAAAGATGCACCGCCATTTGGTGAGCAAGGGAACGAATACGTGAGCGCCTTCTGAAGGGCATTTCCAATTTAGGTAGCAACAGTGACATTTAAAGACCTGATGAAGGGACCCAGTGTTTGCTAGAGGGAATGTGCTCTAGGCGGAGAATGACAAGTACCCATGTGACTCTGAGATTAGTTTAGGAAAGGAATATAGTCTCTCCTAGCTGAAGGCTCAAGGATGCATGGTGGGTAGCTTCAGGGATGATAAGTTAAAGTGATTTTTGCAAATTCTATGCTTTCCCTATTCATTTTGCTGTCCATTCTTACATAGGTTGGCCTTTTGTGGCTGAGATAGCTGGAACATGACTGAGGCTTACATCTGTGTATTGTAATTCTGTGAACAGAGCGAAGGTCATTGTTGTATTACCAGGAAAAAGTCATCTCTTTCTCTCTCTCTGTCTGGGTCTTTTGCTTTGATAGGGCCATTACCCATTTCTGCCCTGTGGTCAGAGCAAGAGTTGTTTTCTGTGTATGTTACTTCCTCAATCACAGTGACATAGCCTGAGAAAGTAGGTGTGACTCCTTTAGAGTGGGGGTTGGGTCCGTGTGGGAAAAGGAGAGGAGTTCCCCTAAGTAACGCTGGGGTTCCAAAAGAAGGGCAGATGGATTTTAGTTTGAACAAGCTCCTTGGCAGAGCCAGATGTATCATATGCATGAGGGGAAGGCCCTTCATCCGTGTTTCTTTTTTGTCAAAAAGAAGTGGCTGAACCCATGACATTTAAGGCTACATTCTAACCTATACCCTATTATTCAGTGTTTTTTAAAAAGTCAATTTAAAAAAGGGATAAGGTTTACAAATATAGTCAGTTGAAGAAGAGTAAAAATAGAATTTTTGGCCTTTATGATGGTTGTTGAGATTTGGCATAAGGGGCAGCGTGAATCATCAAATGCAAAATGAATATAGAAGCTTATTTCTCTTTCTTTCTCATTCTCTTTCACGTGGGCATGCACATGTGTGTGTGTCTGTGTGTGTGTGACTGTGTGCACATGTGCAAGTGCATGGCAGGGCCTCTTGCCACTGCCATTAAACACCAGAGACTTGTGACACTTTTAGAATCTGGCTTTACATAGGTATTGGGAAATTGAATCTTGGCTGTCAGGTTTTATAAGCAAGTGCCTTTAACCACTGAGCCATCTTCCCAGGCTAAAAGGTTCTTAAAACAATGTGGTCAAGGGCTGGAGAGATGGATTAACAGTTAAAGTTCTTGCCTGAGAAACCTAAGGACCTAGATTTGATTCCCCAATATCATGTAACCCAGATGCAAAAGGTGGCGCACGCATCTGGAGTTTGTTTGCAGTGGCTGGAGGCCCTGGTGCACTCACTTCTCTCTTTCTCTCACAACTAAATAAAACAAACAAACAAACAAACAAACAAACAAACAAATAAATAAATAACATTGTGGTTAAGCCCAAATGCTTCCACACACTCATTTACTATTTCCTCTATGTGATAAACTATGGAGAGACAAAGAAAGGGTATGAATCTGGAGCTTAACTGAATGCTTGTCCTGTTGTGACTGTGGACACTCAGTTGTACCAGTCGTTCTGGGAACAAGCCTATCCCAGCTTTTTCTATCTGAAACTGACAGTTGAGGGCCTGCACATACCCTTCTGGAATGCCCCAGGTGACATCATAGTATCATGAGCATAAGCTTCCCTGAAGTTGGGAGGCTCTTAGAATTCATTTCTTTTAATATTTAAAAAACTATATTTATTTATTTGTTTATTTGCGAGCAGAGAGAGGTAGAGAGAAGAGAGAATGGATGCACTAGGGTCTCTATTATTATTGTTGTTATTATTAACAACAACATATTTCACATGGATACATCATGTGTTGGTAGCCTCTTTTCCCTCATCCCTGCCCCCATTCCACTGGGGACCCTCCTCAGTGGGGTTGCAGGTATTCCCCATGGGGTTGTGGTTTATGCATTGTGGGAACAATAGTCAGTTATTTGGGGGGGGGGGGAGGGAATGCCTCTGGGCATGATGTCTCAACCTGTGGTTCTTACAATCTTTCTGCCTCCTCTTCCGCAAAATTCCCTGAGCCATGGTGGGTGTGTTTGAAGTCTACTTCAGTGATAAGCTCCTAGGAGCCTCTGGATCTCTGCTTTGGTAGGTGTTGAGTGTCCTCAGGGTCTGTCTCCTTCACCCTGGAGCTGCTTATCAGGTTCCACATGGCAGCAGCACTCTTGCTCGTCTCCCAGTTCCTCTGTGGTTTCAGCTGTGGCTTGGCTGAAGTGCAAGGAGTTGTATATCTCCTCAGGTCTCACTACCTTCTGAAAAAGAAGTACAGATTCTCCAATGGAGAGTGAAGTCAGTATGGTTCAAATGGGATAAGAATTATTATTATTTTTTAAAAAGTATTTGTAATTTTTAAATATTTAATATTTTATTTTTTATGTATTTGAGAGAAAGAGGGAAAGAGAGAAAGACACAAAGAGAGAACAGCTCTAGCTGCTGCAAACAAACTCCAGATGCATGTTCCATTTTGTACATCTGGCTTACATGGGTCCTGGAGAATTGAACTGTGGTTCTTTGGCTTTGTAGGCAAGCACCTTAACCGCCAAGTCATTTCTCCAGCCTAGATAAGCATTATTAATTTAGGGAGAATTTGATGTATGTAACACCTCTTTTAGCCAAAGACTACTGAGAGCTTGACACTGGAGAGCATAATCTTAGTCTCCATAGGGTTCTGATCTGATTCCCAATTCCAGATATGGGCTTCTTTCCACTGAGTGGATCTCTTAGCTAATCAGAAAAGCTACTAGTTACCCACCAAGGCCGGGTGCCACTATTGCACTGGCGTGTACATCCCGTCAGGGTGTTTGCTTCTGGTTACTGAGACCGTTGTTGGCTACTTTCCCCCAGTACCTCATGTAGGGCTTTCCAGAACTAGACAGGCTAACTGTCTGGGGACTGGCTTTCTTCCAGATTCCAGCCAGGTATCTCCACGCCCTGTGTTGGCAGCATATGGTGTCTTCAGCACTAGGGTCTTACCTTTTGCCTCGGGCAGCTAAGCAAGGTGTGTACCACTTTCTGCATCTGGCTTAACGTGGGCACTGGAGAATCGAACCCAGGTTGTTAGGCCTTGTAGGCAAGCACCTTAACCACGGAGCCACCTCTGCAGCCCCCATCTATTGACTTTTAGGTGACATGGCATGTCTTTTGGGCTGAGCTCATTAAAGCAGGGCTGCAGCCATTTGCACAGGAAGAACCCCAAGTCTTAGCTTTTTGTAATTTCATAATGACTACTACAGGATTGATCACAAGGACATCCTCCATGGGCAATATCTGAGCTTAGCGTATAAAACTTCTAGATGGATGACGCTGACACATGGAGCTATGTCAAGAGAAAAGAAGTATCTCCTCATGCTTCCTGTATAATTTGAACAGCACCTAAAATATCTCTGTGTGTCAGGAACAGTGGGCTGAGGTTACCCATGGCCTGTCTTTGTGGAAATGGCCATGCACTTGAGCACAGAGAACAGAGACATGGATTTAGATCATCCTTCCATGACAGACTCTGAGATCTATGCACTGTTGGCCTGCATAACCCAATTAAAAGTTTTTTTTTTCTTTTTGTGTTTTTTCAAGGTTGGGTTTCATTCTAGCCCAGGCTGACCTGGAATTCACTATGTAGTCTCAGGATGGCCTCAAACTCACGGTGATCCTCCTACCTCTGCCTCCCGAGTGCTGGGATTAAAGGTGTGCATCACCACGCCCGGCTTAAAAGTTTTTTTTTTTTAATTAATTCTTTCAAGGTCTTCAGAGGCTTATAAAAATCACGTGATTTTCTCCAGATAACTTGTTTGGACTTGGGGCAATAGCACAGACCTCCAGGAGAGGGTGGGGTTCCTGGAAATTCCCTCTCCCACCCACCCAAAACATTCACCTTATCGTAGACTTCAGATGATTGACTCATCAAAGTGATCTCTGTCCCTGAAATATTTTCCTAAGTCAAATTGTATCTGACTGTCACTCGGAAGACAATGATTACCAATCGTTCTCATGCCTTAAGTATTATCTTATGCTTTCTGCCAACAGGTATAGCACAGCAAGCTACTTAACATTCCCAGCCAATGAGAGCTCTCCTGCACTTTCTGAGTTGAATGTATCTGCAAAGTGTTTTGTTTTTTCCCACCTGTGGTCTTCTGCCATCTGCATAGGTTCTTTTCATGACTGACAAAAGAGCAATACCAATAGCCTTGATGCAGAAAAAGAAAAACATTTATAGGAGATGTTATAATGTGAGCCTTACCAGGGGAAAGAGACGACAAGTCACAAAATGGGAAAGACATAGCTGATTAAGAACTAGCATCCAAAGTATATAAAGAAACCTACTTAGGGCTGGAGAGATGGCTTAGTGGTTAAGGCACTTGCCTGTGAAACCTAAGGGCCCATGTTCGACTCTCCAGATCCCACATAAGGCATATGCACAAGGTGACAGAAGCATACAAGGTCTCACATGTGTACAAGGAAGCACGTGCATGTGGAGTTGGATTGCAGTGGCTGGAGGCCCTGACACACCAATTGTTTCTCGATCTCTCTCTTGTTCTTTCTCTTGCATAAGAAATAGAGCATATTTCAATTTATAAACTTAAAGTTTTAATTATAAAGAAAAAAAGAATCCTAATGACCCAATAATAAGAAAACAAACAACCCAGTTAAAAATGACCAAAAGACCTGAGGAGATACTTCACCAAAGAGGAGGTACAGGTAGGACATAACCATGCTCAAAAAATCATATGACCTCTTCCAGGGTTCCTGCTCTGGTAAGCCTCCCCTTGTCTCAGCCTGGCTGGGCTGAGAGAGGAGGGGACCCCTATTCCCATGTGGGCTCCCTCCCCTCCCCTGCCTTCCACATGGCAGGAGCTTTCTGTTCTTCGTCTTTCCTTTTCTGTTTTTTTTTTTGTTTGTTTGTTTGTTTGTTTTTCGAGGTAGGGTCTCACTCTAGCTCAGGCTGACCTGGAATTAACTATATAGTCTCAGGGTGGCCTCAAACTCATGGCGATCCTCCTACCTCTGCCTCCCGAGTGCTGGGATTAAAGGTGTGCGCCACCACACCTGGCTTCCTCTTTCCTTTTCTGTTTAAAAATATTTTACTTATTTATTTGAGAGAGAGAGAGAGAGATAGAGAAAGAGGCAGATATACATAGAAAGAATGGGCATGCCATGGCCTCTAGCCACTGCAAACGAAATCTGGACACATGGCTCAGGCGTTAAGGCCCTTGCCTGCAAAGCACAATGACAGGAGTTCGATTGCCTAGTACCCATATAAAGCCAGATGCACAAAGTGGTGCATACATCTGGAGTTAGTTTGTAGTGGCTGGAGAGGCCCTGGCATCCCCATTCTCTCTGTCTTTCTTCTCTCTGCTCACAAACAAACAAACAAACAAACAAATAATTTTTTTTGGAGGAAGACACACAGAGAGAGGGAGAGGAAGACAGAGATGGGCGCGCCAGCAACCTTTCATCTGCTGCAAAGGAAATCCAGATGCGTGCGCCCCCTTGTGGTCAAGTGTGGCATTGCGCTCTTGTGTCACTTTGCATCTGGCTAAACATGGGACCTGGAGATTGGAACTGGGTTCTTAGGTTTAGGAGGCAGGCGCCTTAACAGCTGAGCCATCTCTCCAGCCCAACAAATAATTTTTTAATGTCTTTAAGGAATTGCAACTTAAAGTAAGAGTGAGCTATCATTACCTACCTATTAGCATGGGTAAAATCCAAAATACCTACTGCATCAACTGTTGGTGAAGACGTAGAGCAATGGAAGCTCACTCATTGAGAGCAGGATCAGAAAAGAGTGCAACTGCTTTGGAAAAGTTTGGCAATTCCTATAAACTAAACACATTGAGATCATATGGCTCAGCAATCAGGTTCTTTTGTAGTGAACATAATGAGTTGAAAAATTATGTCTGCCCAAACCTGCATTCACATATTCATATCCATAGCAGTTTCTTCATAATTGCCAAAATTTAGAGGCAACCAAGCTGTTCCTCAGGGGTGGGGTAGATAAATACACTGTGGGATAGCTAGAGAAATGAATATAATTGAATGCTACAAACAGAAGGGCTGTGGAGCCATAAAAAGATATGCAGGGTAGTTCAATGCATATTATTAAATAAAAAGCCAACTGCAAAGGCTCTATGTTATAGCATTCCAATTGTATGACATCTGGGAAAGGTTGGAGGCTGGAGACAGTGATGTGTCAGTGGTCAGAGGTTAGGTGGCAAGACAGAATGAGCAGATGGTGCACAGAGGGTAGATATATGTCATTATACTTTTGCCCAAGCCTATAGAAATTCCACCGCTAAGAGTCAACCCTTATGTAAACGATGGACTTTGAGTATTATTGATGTGTCAAGGTAGGTTGCTTGGTTGCAGCAGATGCTCTAGTTCAAGTGTGGATATGGAGGAAAGCTATGTGTGGGGGTGTGGTGGGGGAGGTGAGCTGGAACTCCCTGTGCTTCTTATCCCAATTCATTTTACTTTGTTTCTAAAGCTGAAATAAAACCTAGTTTAAAAATATTTTATTTAGTGCTGGAGACCTAGCTCAGTGGTTAAGGTGCTTGTTTGCAGAGCCTAAGGACTGGGGTTCAATTCTCCAGTACCCATGTAAAGCCAGATGCACAAAGTGGTTCATGCATTTGGAGTTTGTTTGCAGCAGCTCGAGGCCCTGATGCACCCACTCCCTCCTTCTCTCTCTGTCCCCTTGCAAATAAATACAAATAAAAATATTTTATTTATATAGGTATACATCATAATACATACCTATATAAATATGAGAGAGAAAATATGAATATAAACATAGCAGGGCCTCTTGCCACTGTAAGTGAACTCCAGATGCATGTGCGTCTGTGTGTCTGGCTTTAAGTGGGTATTGGGGAATCAAACTTGGATGTACAGGCTGTGTAAGTAGGCACCTTTAACTGCCAGGGGATCTCCCCGGCCCTTATTTATACTTTTGAGGTGTCTGAAGTTGTGTGCCATTATAAATAGCTTCATTGGCACAGCTGGGAGGACCAGCATTCAGTTCTATACAAGCGAAGAAAGAAACAATGGAGACAAGGCATGAGACTTTAGGGGTCCCCCAGAGCTGACTAGCAAGATAGCTTTTTTGGCCCTGCCTCCGGGTACAGCTATTCAGTGACTCGCCTGCCCTACCTCTGTCTGTTTCTGGAAGACTGGGGAAGGAAGCTCAAGAGGAATGCACCTCTCTTGAGTTTCTCAAAGGCCCTGCTAGGAGATAAGATAGCCACCCCCCAGCCTTATCTGACCGGGCCAGCCTTAGCTGGAGGACACTTGGTAACAGCTGAAGCTTTGTTTACCATTGCAGCTGCTGTAGACCAGCCTCTTGCTGTGAACATCCTTTGCCCTCCCTGGCTGAAGAGGGACAGGCTGCATTGAGGGACTTTGGCTAATAATTATGGTCATGGCTAACACAGAATGTTTGTGCATGTTCTTCCAGGAACAACATTTTGTGTTTTACACAGATTGCCTCAATCTTCAGAAGAGAGAATAGCACTTAGTATATGACAGGCATTGTTCCCAAAGCTTTACATACACTATACTCATTTAATCATGAGGAGGACCCCTTGAGACGCTACCATTACTTTTCCTGTTTTCCAGATGAAGAGGCTGAGTCTTGGAGACACAGAATAACTTGGCTAGTGCCCCACAGCTGCTAAGAGGTGTAGCCAGTCTCTGAACTGGCTACATGACTGCATATGACTGCATGACTGGTCTACATGACTCTGCAGTAGTCTTTTTTTTTTTTTTTTTTTTTGGAGAGAGACACAGAGAGAGAGGGAGAGGAGGGCAGATAGAGAATGGGCGCACCAGCAGCCTCTCAGCTGCTGTGAACGAAATCCAGATGCATGTGCCCCCTTGTGGTCAAGTGCAGCATTGCGCCCCTTTTGCATCTGGCTAAACGTGGGACCTGGAGATTGGAACCCCTGGAGATTGGAACCAACGTTCTTAGGCTTAGGAGACAGGCGCCTTAACCGCTAAGCCATCTCTCCAGCCCTGGAGTAGTCTTTTAATCATAGCTGTATGGAATTGATCCCTGGTAATTTTAATTATCTTTAAAATAACTCCTAAAAATACAATCATATAGAAATCCATGGCAGGCCACTGCAAACACATGTCCCCATGTTTCTCTTGGCTAAGGGAGCAAGCACGATCAACTGTACCATGCAATCTGAATGAACGTGGGTGGCTGCAGCCAACCAGGACACAAAGTATTAAAGCTTAGTAAAGCAACACATTGGCAGGTTACAGAAGGGGCAGGAGAAGTCAGGGTAACCATCTAAAGAGGTTTTATAGGTTGCCATGAACTTGGAGAGTTTGTACAGTCTAAGAAGCTACCTACCTCTTTGCAGAAACCTGCCTTAGACAGTGCACTGGGGGGGTTCCCCTTCTCTGGGATGAACTCCCAGAGACCATTTTCACAAGCAGAGCATCAGCGTGCAGCGAGTGTTAGAACCGTTCAGGGGAACCAAGTCCTCTCATCTTTAGGTCAGAGGAAGCTCTTCCTACATTGCAGGAAGTCAAATTATAATTATAATTAAGTTTCTGGGTGAACATGGGATCAGACCAAGGGAAGGTTTATTTTAATTTTCTTTTCTCTGATGCAAATACTTAAAGGTCATGAGAGTCAGATGCATTCCATGTTAATGCAGGGAGAAATGTCTCACCCAAGAGCAATGAGGAGAAATCGTTGGTTTGCGTCACAAATTGGCTAGTATATCTCTGTCCTCGACAGAACACGTCCTTGTGAATTATTTAGATGTAACAGAACAAAAGTCTTAAGTAAAATAGATGTTCATTCTGATTCAAGTCAAAGTCCAAACTGATGGTGCATCTAAAGCAGGCACAGTGTTTCATTGTGTCACAGGTCCAAGACCCAACCTTTTATCGTTTCTCTGCTCAGTACAGCCTCAGCCTTATAGTCCAAGATAGTGGTGTTTGTGTTTTGAAAGAGGCTGAAGAATGTATCAGAGAGCAAAAAGCAGGCTTTTATTCCTTTTAAGGCAGGGTCTTGGAAGCTGTCATATGACACTTTTGCTCTATCCCATGGTGCAGAATGTAATCCCATAACCTTCCTGAAAGGAAGTATGCCCAACAACTCTCTCTACCTGGCATAGCCAAATGCTCTGCCAAAAACCAGGGGCTAGGCAATAGCTCAGTTGTTAAAGGGCTTGCCTTAGCAAGCATGAGGACCTGCGTTTGGTCCCCAGCATCCACATCAAATGTCTGGAGTGGTGGTGTGTGCCTCTTTATCTCTGTGCTGAGGAGCTCAGAGACAGGAGGACCCTTGGGGTTTGCTGGCCAGACAGTCTAGCATAAGTGTGAGCCCCAAGACAATAAGAGTCCTTGTCTTAAAAGACATGGACTAGTTCAAGGCCACCCTGAGACTATATAGTTAATTCCAGGTTAGCCTGGATCAGAGTGAGACCCTATCTTGAAAAAAAAAAAAAAAATAAAAACAACAAAAAACAAACAAACAAAAAAAGACGTGGACTGTATGCGTGAGGCTAGCATTCAATATTGCCCTCTGGTTTCCACACTCCCCTGCACAGCCATATGAAATCTCATACACATGAGCATGCGTGCTCACACACACACACACACACACACACACACACACACACGCGCGCGCGCGCGAATCTAGGTCTGCAACAACATGGACAAGATAGAGAACAGTTTCTAGGGATGTAGAGTGCTGTCATCCATGTCTGACCCCCTCAAGTGTGACACCCCAGTAGTCATCATGCCAGGCAGGATTGGCGAGCCACCCACCTATGAATGACAGGTAGCCAATCCTGCTGTTGCCTCTCTGCATCACACACTGTGACTGCAAAGCCTTGGCTTCACCCCCCACCCCGACTAATTTCCAGTTATTTCCCAAACCACAAAAGCTGAGCTGGAAGGACAGTCAGGGGCCTGGTTCTGCCGTTGTTGCAACCGTCCTCAGCCTCTCAAAGACGTGCCATGCGAATCACGTAGCTCACAAGCCTCTCAGTACATAAACTGAGGTGTTCGTCATCCCAGAGCCTCACACCCAGTGTGTCCAGTTTGCAGTGCCATCCCATAATATGAGGAGCCGGAGAAGCTCTCAGCACCTGCTCCTGTCGCCTGCCTCCCTCCTCCCCGTGCTCCCACAGTGGTGCTCCAGCACACTTTCTTGGGAACTTAGTAGTCACCTGCCCTGTGTGTAAGAAGGGATGCCCCTGCCCCAGTCTTAACACACGCAGCACAGGAATTTTTTCTATGGATCCATTTTTTTAGGTGTGTGTGTCTGTAAATGGTGTGTGTGTGCGTGCACATGTGCCTGTGTGCATGCAGGTGTGGGTGTGGGGATCAGCAGACAACTTCAGGTGCTGGTCTTCAGTATCCACTTCATTTGAAGCAGGATCTATCATTGTTCGCCACTCCATTCATCAGGTTCGCTGGCCCACCATTTTGAGGCTCTTCCTTAGTCTGCCTTCTTTCTCCTGTTAGGGATGCTGGTATCACAAATACTTGCCAAGGTATCTGGCGAGTCTTTTGTGTGGGTCCTGAGGATCCAAATGCAGGTCTTCATGCTTACTCCTCAAATGCTCTATACACTGGACATCTCTCCAGCCCTTGATGGATCTATGGTGTTGCATCTTCACTCTGTAGATTATTCTTTCCAGTGGGCTGTAATGCTTTCTGATCCCGAGTACTCCAGTCTTGTTGGCCTGCACACTCAATCCCACTCCTTTGAGTTCCACTTTTCCCTGACCCCTTTTTCCAGTTTATTCTGGTGTGTATGATTATACCACTTTATAAAAGAAATGAAAGTAATAAAGAAGAATATTAGAGAAAATAGTGTTTGTGATTTATGTGTCTCAGAAGCAGGATGGGCAGGCCTTCCATCACTCATTTCTACCTTCATTTAACACTGAGACAATTCCTAAGTAATGCAGAGTGTTTAACCCCAGCATCGATGCAAGAATTGATGCCTGATTATGTATTTGGACATAGCAATACACAAGACACTGATTAAGCTTTTTTTTTTTTTTTTTTAATCACACAGAAGAACTGAGCTTTGCTTTTTAAGTATTTCTCTGTGCAAATAAAAGCTTTTTATATCCCGGAAACCTCACCATGTAGCGTAGCAGGAAGCTAAAAGGTACTTGAGAAGCTGGAACGTGTACCTAGGGGAATGGAAGGGAACTAATATCAGCAAACAAGGTGCTTTTCCCTGACTCTTCTCTCTGCATGCCTTTCACTCTGCTTTGGAGCACTGAATTTCTCTAATTGCTGCATGCCGTCACCTCACTTACAGTGCAGTAAGAAGAGCACATTACTATAGTTTTAAACAAGACTGGAGAAAAGTCAAAACCAAGACAGGACTCTCCCAAAAGCATGCTATCTTTTGAAGTGAAACTTATCTTTTTGTATGTTTATTTATTTTTGAGAGAGAGAGAGAGAGAGAATGGGCACACCAGGGCCTCTAAGCCACTGCCAACGAACTCCATAAGCATGCGCCACTATGTTCATTTGGCTTACGTGGGTACTGGGGAATCGAACCTGGGTCCTTAGGTTTCCCAGACAAGTGCCTTAACTGCTAAGTCATCTCTCCAGTCCCCAAATTTTACCTTTGATTCAAGAAGTAAACACTATTTCAGAGCTAACCAGGTTCATGTCTTTATTTAAAATGTATAGAAATTGGCCTGGAGAGATGGCTCAGCCATAAGAAAACTTCCCATGCAAGCACAGAGCCTAAGATCACCCGAGTTTGATTCGCCAGCATCTAGGTAAGTGAGTGGGCACGAACACACACATCTGTAAGCCCGGTCCTATGGGATGCACAGACAGAAGAATTGCTACAGCTTGTGAAAGCAGCAAGTTCCAGGACTAGTGAGAGACTCTAGCTCAAGGAAACACGAATGAGTGATGAAATGGGGCACCTGGCATTCTCTCTGCCTCCACACTCATGTATAGGGAACTCACATATCTGAACACATGTGTATAGACTACACAGACATACACACACACCATGCCACACATACTACACACATGTACATGCAAAAATGTACAGAGGGCTGGGGAGGTGGCACAACAATTAAAGGTGCTTGCTTGTAAAGGCTGAGGCCCCTGATTCAATTCCTCAGTACCCACGTAAAGCCAGGTACACAAAGTGACATATGAGTCTAGCATTTATTTGCTGTGGCAAGAGGCCCTGACATACCCATTCTCCCTCTCTTCTCACAAATAAACAATAAATATAATGATTTTTTGTTCATTTTTTTTTTTCAATGTAGGGTCTCTTTCTAGCCCAGGCTGACCTGGAATTCACTATGTAGTCTCATTAGACTTTGCAGGCAAGCTCTTAACCACTGAGCTATCTTTCCAGCCCCTTAAAAAAAAGAACTGTTCTAGAGAGATGGCTTAGGAGTTAAGGCACTTGCCTGCGAAGCCTAAGGACCCAAGTTCAATTCCTCAGTACCCATATAAAGCCAGACGCACTAAGTGGTACATGTGTCTGGAGTTTTTTTGCAGTGGCTAGAGGCCCTGGCATGCACCTCTCTCTCAGATAAATAAATAAAATATTTTTAAAAGTTGGAAAAAAAAATTAAAGAGCTGGGTAAATTTTAATATCTAACTAAAACTGTCAAGTTAAAATGTTTTGTTGTGTTAGAATTAGATATTTTTTTTTTTTTTTTTTTTTTTTTTTTTTTGAGTTTTCGAGGTAGGGTCTCACACTGGGCCAGGCCGACCTGGAATTCACTATGTAGTCTCAGGGTGGCCTCCAACTCACGGCAATCCTCCTACCTCTGTCTCCCGAGTGCGGGGATTAAAGGCGTGCGCCACCACGCCCGGCAGAATTTGATATCTTTTAAAAGAGTTTCTATTAAGACTTCTGATTTTGGAAGTTTAGTCTTTGAAAAAAAAAAACAAATTTAGTCCCAAGTAGAATTTCTACAAGAGAAATCGATGCCATTTAAACTTATTTCTGCCTGTTCTTTTATATTTATTGCTTCTAGGGAGAGTGCCTTCCTTAGCTTTGGTTTTATTTGCTTTCTCCTTGGAGTTAGTTTTGTTTCATTTTTCTATCTGTGCTAGATTGGACTTATGGTCTTTAATTTTAGTATAAGCTTCTTTTGTTCTGTTTTTAAAAACATTTTTATTTTTATTTATTTATTTGAGAAAGAGAAAGAGAGAGAGAAAGCAAGAGAGAGAATGGGTGTGCAGGAGCATCCAGCCAAAACAAGCAAACTCCAGCCTCATGCGCCACCTTGGGCATCTGGCTTACGTGGGTACTGGGGCATTGAACCTGGGTCCTTTAGGCTTTGCAGGTGAGCACCTTAACTGCTAAGCTATCTGTCCAGCCCCAGTATAAGCCTGCTATCTCTCCATCCTAAATCACTCCATGTGTACTTTGCAGATTGTCTTCTTCCAGTGTCAGGGTTTTGCTATATCAGTCTTTGTGGTCTGATGAAGGCTTCCTTTCTGGCTGCTCTTCCTGTCTCCTAAGGCCAGCCATATCAAGTTAGTTGCCTGCTCCCCTCCTCACACTTCTCACTTGTGTGTTGTTGCCCCTCTGTCCAGGGCACTGCTACTCCCACAGAGAACCCCTTCCTTCCCATGGTCTTGCTCCGTCCTCTGATGTCTCCAACTTCTTGCTTTGGAATCCTGGAGTCCTGGATCTACCTTGTCTCTTGCTTTTAGTGTGATAGGCACTTTGGCTCCCTCCCTCTCTCCTTCCTTCCCTCCCTCCCTCCCTCCTTTCCTTTCTTCCCTTCTTCCTTTTTCCCTTCCTCCTTCCCTTTTCTCCCTCCTTCCCTTTCATCCTCCCTGTCTTTTCTCCCTCCTCCTTTCCCTCCCTCTATCTCTCTTTAATTTACTTTTTTTTTAAAGTCTTATTCTGTGGCTCAGGCTGGCCTGGAACTCATTATATATAGTCAAGAATAACCTTTAACTTATGGATAGCCTTCTGTCACAGCCTCTAACTGCTTTACATTTTTTTCTATTGCCCAATTTAATTTTCAGATTGGAATCCTCATTTTACTTCTTATTACCCAAACCAAATGAGAGCACCTTTCCTCTCTTTTTCTCTGGGGTCACATCTAAACCTCTGGCTTATTCAGAGCCAAAGCATATGGGGGAGGAATGTGTTCTTGGTCATCAGTTGTTTTCACTGGCTTCCACTTAATGCCCATGGCCCTCTTTGTTTCTTTGGCTGTGGGTCCGGGTGAGTGTCTCTCACCTTACCGTCAGTGACATATTTGAAGGGACCTCAGATTCAGCACAACTCCCAGCCTCAGTGCCCTTCTTAGACACAGCACTTTATATTCCCAGGCTATGCTGAGAAAAGAGGCAGTTCAGGCTTCTAAGAGCTCTTTCTTCTCCCTTTCTTCCTTCCTTCCTTCCTTCCTTCCTTCCTTCCTTCCTTCCTTCCTTCCTTCCTTCCTTCCTCTCTCTCTCTCTCTCTCTCTCTTTCTTTCTTTCTTTCTTTCTTTCTTTCTTTCTTTCTTTCTTAAAAAAATATTTAATTAATTTATTTATTTGAGAGAGAGGACGAGGCAGAGAGAATGAGAGAATGGGTGCGCCAGGGCCTCCAGCCACTGCAAACGAACTCCAGACACATGTGCCCCCTTGTGCATCTGGCTTATGTGGGTCCTGGGGAATCGAATGGGGGATCCTTAGGCTTTGCAGGCCTTAACTGTTAAGCAATTTCCCCAGTCTTTAAGAGCTCTTCCTTTGTAGATTGGTCTCAGAAACCTGGGGTCACTCTGCCAACTGGGTGGAGTACCCTGAGATCCTGTCCTTCTAGGTGCAGCGTGCTGGTATTTCTGCCCTGAGGTGTGAGTGCTTTACACAGATTCTGTCTTTGGAGCTCATTTTCTCTAGGAGTCCTAGCATTTCCCCTCCCCCTTCCTGCAAGCAGATCCTTCTTAGTGAGCCAGCTCCCTCTATGTTCTCCTCTGCTCTGACTCTTCTTGCTCCTCACACTCTGTGAAAATGCTGTGTAGTTGATGGTGAGACAGGGTGTGGTGTGGGGTGAGATATGGCAAGGCTTACTCTAACCCCATCCTGTGGTCTCTGAGTTTCCTTAGGGTTAGGGCTGGGCTTTTGAAACTCAAAAACTTACTATAGCTTTTGCTATACCATCCCTTTTGGCAAAGAATCCCACATTGCTAAAATGGGGCAAAGAAATGCTAAATAAGAAATGGTGTTAATGTTTCAAAATGACATCCTCCTGAAATAGTGCTCATATTGTCTTAAAATAGATCATTTAATTTTCTCCTTCAACTAGTCTGTGACCTTATATCTTTTCTTTATTAACTCTCTAAATCATGACATAATCTTAGAAAAAAAGATAGAGGAAAGACCCTGATTTTCCTTAATCTAAGTAGCTACTAATATATACAATGAAGGATCAGACTATAAATTAAATAGGGAAAACAGTATGTGAGCTGACATGTGTACCTATGGCATTAAATAAGGGCATGTCCAGTGTTGCATGATGTCATAGTGCAGAGAAGAGAGTACTATCTCACTGTCTGATGAGCTACTTAATCAGTTACATCATTGATGCTAACATTTTTCATTTATCCATGTGCCAAGTAAAAGCCATTCATTCCAATAATCTCATGAGGAAGCTCTGGGAAGTGACATCTTTTGCCCAAATCAAACAGCTGGTGAATAGCAAACACAAGATTCTAACCCAGATTATAAGGCCTGTTTGATCTTACAAGATCCAGTGTGAGGTATGAAGTGTGTACACATGGATAGATAATTTTATTGTCATTAGTCCCTAAACAATACAGTATAATAACTACATATACACCACTTCCATTATAGGAAATATTTTAAGTAACCTAGATATGACTTAGAGCACACAGAAGGTTATGTGCCTAGGATATAAGCAAACATCATACCATTTTTTTGAAGTAGGGTCTCATTCTAGCCTAGGCTGATCTGGAACTCACTCTATAGTTCCAGGCTGGTCTTGAACTCACAGCAATACTCCTACCTCAGCCTCCTGTGTGCTAATATTAAAGGTGTGCACCACCACACCCAGCCTATGCCATTTTAAATAAGGGACTTGAGAATTTTTGGATTTTTGTATCACTAGGGAGTCCTGGAACCAGGATTTTTGCCTTGTTTATGTTTTTGTCATTCTTTCTCTCTCTCTGTGTGTGTATGTGTGTGCACATGTATGCATGCACACACACATGCACACCCAGGCTTGATGAATTCCCTTGCTGTTTGGGAATTAAAAGTGTTTTCCAACCATAAAAAAGGAAAGATTAAAGACATTGTTTTTGTTCAGCTGTTCTTAGAATTTTGATTAGTCATTCTGTGAAGTGTATCAATTCATCTAATCTTGATTACCTTGCTTATTAATGACCACAGGATTCGGAAATCTCTTTATTTTCATTTGGAATTGTGGTATGTTTGGGCCAAACATTAAATTTATCAGTTAGGCCATGGAGGAGAGTCAAGAAAGAATGCTTGTGTGAGGTACATGGGGATAAATGTTTGCTTTCTGCACTGCCTGGCAAGATGGTGGCAGTATTTTTTACAAATAAGATATGTAATTGTGTATATATTTCAAGCAGCTTGTTTATATTTCCCCCCAGGGCTTAACTTTCTTAGATGTTGAAAATACTCTGAGGGGAGGGAGGAAAGGCTATAAAGTTTTACAATCAGACATTGTTCCTGTTTCCTAGGCAAACTCAATGCACCTTCTGTTGGGTAATTGGAATCCAAGAAGTAGCATGGGGTGTTTTAACAAAATGTGAATGAGCTGTGTTTATAATGGAATAGCAGAGACTTGGAAACTCAAGCTATTTATATGAGAAAAAGTGATAAAAGACACAATGGAGAGATCAGAGTATGTTGACTCAGTTGTAGAAGCTGGCTTACAACACCTTAAACACAGGTTGACATGAGCAAATATTTCCAGAAGACTGGTCCTACACCCTGTCTATTTCTGGAGTAAATTTCCATTGAAATTTGCTACTAATGCACTTTCTTCTTTTTCGGGGGTATTGTTTGTGGGAAGAGGGGTTTAAACTGTATTGTTAAAAATATGCTATCCACAGGTAGGAACATAACACAGTGGTAAAGTGCCTATGTAGCATACATGAAAGCCCCCATCCCTGGAACTGTACAGACAAAAGTTACAGATCTAATAGGAAAGCAATTGTTTAAAAAAATGCTGTAAAAAAAGAATATTTTCCGAGTATTATGACAGTAGGGGAAAGGCATTCGAGGAGATGAGAGTGAGAGTAAAATTAGGTGTGTGTGTGTGTGTGTGTTGCATTGTATACATATGTATGTGAAGATGTGGCACCCCATGCACAGAGGCCCAGAGGAGAATGTTGGGTTTCCCCTTCATTGTCCACCCACTCATTTCCTTGAGACAGAATCTCTTTCATTGATTCTGGAGCTTGCTGATTTTGTGAGCACTAGCCATTCTCTGATCCTTGTTCCTCACAGGACTAGGGTTACAAACATAGGTGGCAATGGCCAACTCTTTATGTGGGTTCTAGGGAGTTGAACTCAGCAGTCTCAGGCCCTCATGCTTGTGCAGAACGCAGAATTAACTGCTGTTCCATCTCTCCAGCCCATCAGTCATTCATTTTAATTTTCCATTTGATTGGTTGGTGATAGCTCTCAAATGTCAAAGGTTACTTTAAATAATATTTTATTTTTTATACATTTTATTTGAGAGAGAGAGAGAGGAGAGAGAGAAAGAGGCAGATAGAGAGAGAATGGGTGTTTCAGGACCTCTGGCTGCTGCAAATGAACTTCAGATGCATGTGCCACCTTGTGCAGCTGGCTTATGTGGGTCCTGGGGAGCTGAACCTGGGTCCTTTGGCTTTGCAGGCAAGTGCCTTAACCACTAAGCCATCTCTCCAGTCCCTCAAAGGTTACTTTTCATTTCATGTAGGAATAGTGACTTGTTATTTTTCTGGAGTCATGTGCCTTCTGTCTTATGAGCTACACACTCTTTCCTAAGAGAAGTTGATAGGTTCTGGGACTATTAAAGATTCCGAGACTCTTCCAACTCATCAGTGGACCCTGGTCAAGAACCATGTTCAGTGATCGGTCACATTTATCCCTAGTACTATTCTGGTGGGTGTTGGTCACCTTAGGACTCGTTTACTGAGGTAGGTGCTCTTCTTTTGAATATTAATTATCGAAGCTGTTGTCTTAGTCCATTTTATGTTGCCATAATAAAATACTCTAGGAAATTAGACAGTATGCAAGTTTATTTGGCTGATAGTTCTAATGAATGTTATGACCCAGAGCATTGTGTCAGTACTCAGTGAGGGCCTCTTGCTATAACTTAGCATGGTGAAACACAGAAGCATGTTCTCTCAGGTGTGTCAATCAGCTTTCCATGGTTGTGACAAAATACCTGCAATAATCAACTCATAAAGGTGGCAACATTTATTTTGGCCTACAATTTCAGAGATTTCAGTTCATGGTCTGTAATGAGGCAGAATACAGGGTGGGAGCAAAGCTGCTCACTTTATGGCTAGCAGGAAGCAAAGAGAGACGGAGAGTGCAGAGCCCCAATATCACCTTCAAAGGTATAACTCCAATGTAGCACTTCCTTAAACTAGGTTCCACCTCCAAATAGTGTTATCAACTTTGTTTGCTTGCAAAGCCTTCAAAATAGACATGGGCTTTGGGGGACATTTAGATTATAGCTATAGGGGCTGGAAAGATTGCTCAATGGTTAAGTTGATTGCCTGCAAAGCCTAACAACCTGGGTTCGATTCCTCAGTACCCATGTAAAGCCAGACACACACTGGCACATGCATCTGGAGTTTGCAGTGGCCAGAGGCCCTGGCATGCCCATTCTCTCTCTGTGTCTCTCTTCTTTCTCTCTCTGCTTGTTAAAAAATATGTTAAAAAGATTAAAACTATAACCTCAGAAGCTGAGCGTGGTGGTGCACAGCACTCTGGGGGAGGCAGAGGGTCACTATGAGTTCAAGGTCACTCTAAAACAACATAGTGAATTCCAAGTCAGCCTGGGCTAGAATGAGACCCTACTTCAAAAAAGCAAACCTCAGGTCTTGTGGTGCTTTGAATATAAACTTTTTCCCATAGACACATGTATTTGAATACTTAATCTCCAACTGGGAGCATTGTTCAGGAAAGCTGTGGAAGCTTTAGGAGGTTGAGACTTGCTGGAGGAAGTGGGTCACTGAAGGAGGGCTTAGAGGTGTTACATTACAGCCCAGGCCTACTTGTAGGTAGCTAGCTTTCTCTCTCTCTCTTTCTCTATCCATCCTCCCTGCTGATGTGACAATGTGACACTGGCCGTCTGCTCCTACTGTGCTAGACTTCCCATAAAAGCTGGAAGCCTAAATAAACTCCTTCCTTAAGCTGCTTCTGGTCCAGTATTTTGTGCCAGAAACAATAAAGTAACTGATACACATCTCCCTTTTCTAAAGCCATTAATGCCATCATAGATATTCCACCCTTAAGATCGCATCAAATTCTGATTACCTCCAAGAGAACATACCTTCTAGTACAACTAACTTATGAATTCAGGATTAAGTTTTTAGATTTTTTTAATTATTATTTTTTATTGACAACTTTTATACTTACATACAAAAAAACCCACCTGATATTTTCCTCCCCTCCCCCATTCCACTTTAGAACTCCAGTCTCCATCATATCCCCTCCTTCTCTCCATTAGTCTCTCTTTTAATTTGACATCATCATCTTTTTCTTCTATTTTGAGGGTCTTGTGGAGGTATTGCTAGGCACTGGAAGGTCATGGATATCGAGGCCAATTTCTGTCTGGGCAGTTGCATTGTAAGAGGTCATACCTTTCCTTTGGCTCTTCCATTCTATCGCCCCCTCTTCCACAATGGTCCCTGAGCCTTGGAGGGTGTGACAGAGGTGTTTCAGTGCTGGGCACTCCTCCATCCCTTCTTCTCAGCACTATGTTGCCTTTTGGGTCATCCCAGTGGTAATCGCCATCTGAAAAGACAAGCTTCTCTAACCAGAAGTGAGAGTAGCATTAGTATGTGAATATGAACATTAAGTGTAGTGCTTTCAGGGCAGCTTGGTGGGAATAATATATACATTTAGTCAGACAAGGGCAGGCTTATACCCCTAAGGCTCATGACCTCACCTACCATAGACTTTTGCTTAGGGTTTTTGGTACTAGGTATGTATTCCCTCCTGTAGAGAGGGCCTTCAGTCCAATTATGGAGCAGTTGGTTACGCCAAGAGTAGACATGCCACTATTGCACCTGTTCAGTCATTGGGCCTGTCTGGCCAAGCTTGAATATTCAGCGTCTACTGTTTTTACTGTTGATGGCTTCTGTCTCCCATACGCTGCGTGCAGTGCAGCTTTTTCCAGCTTTCAGTTGGCTGGTCTACAGGGAGAAGGTTTTCTGCTCCACACCTGCTTGCTTTCTCAGTGACCTTGCCTCTCAGGCAAGAGATGTCTTCAGCAATAGGGTCTTACCATCTGTTTCTCAAGGGAAACCAAGGGCTTTGGCAAAAGCCTTTAATGTTTTGGAGGCTACAGGGACCTCCTTGGCCAACAACTCACTGGAAGGTATCCCATCCCAGGTACTGAAAATTTTCTAGTAACAGTCTACAGCTTCTAGACGTGCCTTTATTCATAGATTTTTTTTTTTTTTTTTGTGGTTTTTCTGAGGTAGGGTCTCACTCTAGTTCAGGCTGTCCTGGAATTCACTATGTAGCCTAAGGGTGGCCTTGAACTCAACGTGATCCTCCTACCTCTGCCTTCCAAGTGCTGGGATTAAAGGCTTACGCTACCATGCCTGGCAGTTTTTAGATTTTTTTAAAAAGCTTTTATTTTTATTTATTTACTTATTAGAGACAGAGAAAGAGAGAGAGAGAGAGAGAGAATGGGCACACCAGAGCTTCCAGCCACTGCAAATGAACTCCAGACTCATGCACCACCTTGTGCATCTGGCTTATGTTGGTCCTGGGGAATCAAGCCTCAAACCTTGGTCCTTGGGCTTCACAGGCAAGTGCTTAACCACTAAGCCATCTCTCCAGCCCCCAGGATTAAGTTTTTAACACATGAGCTTCGAGAGGATACATTCAAACTCTAGCAGCTACTGTGTTTCTTCCGTATCATAAAGAGGTGGAGGACAGCAGGTAGTGTACAAGGGCTTCCATGGTTGGGGAGATGGCTCCGTGGTTAAATGCCCTTGCTTGCAAAGCTTGACAGCCTGGATTCAATTCTTCGGAACCCACGTAATGCCAGGTGCACAGAGTAGTAGCACATGCATCTGAAGTCCATTTGCAGTGCAAAGAGGTTCTGGCATGTCCATGCTTTGTCTCTTTCTCTGTCCTTGCCTGTTTCTGCTTGCAAATAAATACAAGTATTTTTTTTAATTAAAAAATGTACTTCCATGTGATAGTATAAAGTGTCATGTCCAATGGACTCTTCTATTGGATGCCGAAGGTGCTGGAACACTGGAGCAGAACATAGTCAGTAAGATGCTTTTACAGTGAGGTAAACATGTGCTGTATAATCCTACCCATTCTCCTTACCACGGCCCTTCTTGAAATCAAAGCACAAATATTCAAGGTGGTCTTAACAGTTAATGAGGCTCTTTGGTGGCAAGGTTGAGTAAAGTTAAATGCTTTCCACAGGAGTCCTATCTGTGATTAAACCAAAGGTCTACAACATATAGAAAACCAAACTCTAAATGTTCATGCTTTTAAAACTAAGAACCATCTTAAAATATTGTAGACATGCAGGGCATGGTGGTGTACACCTTTAATCCCAACACTTGGGAGGCAGAGGTAGGAGGATTGCAGAGAGTTCTAGGCCACCCTTGAGACTACATAGTGAATTCCAGGTCAGCCTGGGCTAGAGTGACACCCTACCTCAGGAAAAACCAAAAATCAATCAATAAATAAAATCACACACACACACACACACACATATGTTATATATATTATGTTCACTCCAATTTGAAAAATGCTGATTTATGAAGCTAAAATCCTGCTTGCTCCAAGGCCTTGCTTCTCAAATGCTAATTACAAATGCAATTTTTAAAAATGTAGTGCAGGATGGCTCAGAGGATAAAACTTTTACCTGCAACCCTTAAGTACCTGAGTTCAGATCCCCACACTTTCTATAAAAGCTGGAAGCCATGGCAGGCTTCTATCATCCCCACGTGTGTACAGTGAGAAGAGGAGTAAAAACAAGAAAATTTCCCCAAAACTTGTGAAAGGAGCAGAATAGTGAACAACAGTTCAAGACCCTGCTTCAAAATGAGACGGAATGTGAGGATCAGCCTGAAAGATGTCCTCTGATACATGCCTGGACTCACAGGACAACACATATACATGCACCCCCATATACACACACTAAATAAATATAAAAGAGTTAAGAATTGAGTTTCAAACAGGCCAGAAAAAAACTCATGTTAGACAAATACTGACCTTTTTCCTACTATGTCTACACCTTCACTTCTAGAACCCGTGAATGTAAGGTTGTTTACCTTGGCATGGCAAAAGGGACTTTGAAGATTAAACTTAAGGACCTTCAAGCTGGGTGATGAGCTCTAATAGTTAGAACTCTTATGCTTAGGAAGCCTCTCAAGGCCATCTCAGAGCCAGAGATGAGAGGCACAAGGCCAGAGAGATGCTGCACCACTGGTCTTGAAGATGGGGGGACACAAGCCAAGGAAAGGAGTTGTTCCAGAAGCCAAAAAGGAAAAATAAATAAATAAAAAGATTTTCCCCTGGAGCCTCTAAATAGGAGCTGAGTCTGACTAATGACTTGCATGTGGCCTCGTGAGAGATCTATGTCAGTCTTCTGACCTTAAGTCAACGTTTGTGCTGACAAGATGGTCAGGTAAGAAAACAACTTCGTTATAGCAGCAATCAAAAATAATCATAAGCCGGGCGTGGTGGTGCATGTCTTTAATCCCAGCACTCAGGATGCAGAGGTAGGAGGATTGTCTTGAGTTCGAGGCCACCCTGAGGCTACATAGTGAATTCCAGGACAGCTTGGGCTAGAGTGAGACCCTACCTTGAAATACCAAAAAAAAAAAAAAAAAAACAAACATAGTTCTGTTAAGAACTTACAAATGATCAAATAAAAATATCATTAGTATGCTAAATTTAAAAACTTTTCAATCATTCATAGTCCCTTCGAAGATTCTGGTGGAGGAAGGATGAGGCTGCTAATAAGAGCAAGGTACCATGTTATATAAGCATGAAAATTTCAGAGAGAAGCCTGTTACTTTGTATGCTAAATAAAAAGTTAACAAATAAAAAAAGAGGATGTCATCTGGAGAGGTGGCTTAGCGGTTAAAGCGCTTGCCTGCAAAGTCTAAGGACCTAGGCTTGATTCCCCAGGACCCATGTAAGCCAGATGCACTAGGTGGTACATGCACCTGGAGTTCATTTGCAGTGGTTGGAGGCTCTGGGATACCTCTCTCTCTCTCTCTCTTTCTCTAAATAAATAATAAAAATAAAATATTATTAAAAAAAGAGAGGATGTCAGTGGCTGTCCCCATGGCCCTTGAGTCCAGACTGAGAAACTAGTGTATTTAAACAGAGAGGAGAGTTCTCTTCAGCTGTGCTCTAGTTAAGCATATTTATAAATCTCCTAATTTATTGCCTCCAGTTTGGCTTATTTTGTGAAATCTTTCCTCATGTGTCAATTTCCCTCACATTGCTAAATTTATCCTTGGGTACCCAGTTTACCCACGGTAGTCAATATATGACACGTTTTTATGTTTAGTAATACCTTCTATAATTGCCAGAAGATTTTTTTTTTTTTTTGCATAAGTCAGGGATTTTCTGTTTAGGATTAAAATAGCAGGTTGGTTTATTGGCAGTGGGACTCTTTCATGTAATAAAAATGTAGATTGTTTTTCCTTTTTTACTTAGTAATATTTTGAATGGTAACTGTGTTATCTCTTGGAATAGTTCATTTGAACCATATGGGAAGTTGCACATCTCATTCAGATGATATGGTAGTCTTTTTTCGGTCTAAATTTATTGATGAATTGAGTATAAAGAAAAAGATCTCTATCTGTATCATCTACAGCTATCTGCCTATCACTTATCTGTCTAGAGAGTATATAATAGATCAAGAAAAGATCTTGAAGGTCATTTCTTTCTTCAGGCACGTATGTGAAGGGTTCTGAACGGATAAATGTATATGCTAGGGATGGAAATGGAACAGTTCCCCCTCGGGAGCGTTAATATATTTTAGTAAGCTCATTTGAGTGAATCATTTACATTTTTTGCTAAGAACCATTCCTAGGTCTTCATATAACCTTTGACTTAACAACCCCTCATCTCTTTCTCTCTCATTATTCATTCAATTCACACTGTGTCCTTATACTAGGAATGGTCCTATGCAAGGTATGATGAGAATCTCAGAGAATGAGTGCACAGCACCACCACCAAACAACAACAACAACAACAACAACAACAACAACAACACCCGAAACAAAAGGCAGTCAGCTAGAGAAACCACCACATGGCCCTCTGGAAAGGTTTGGTGACTACAAGTGTTTATAAGCCACCGTGCAATGAAGGGCTAATGAGGATGATACTAGGTGAGGGTGAGTACTGCTGATGGGAGGAGAGACAGCTGGCAAATACCTTCCATATATCAGGTCCCTTTTGTGTGTTATCTTTTTTAAAAAAATTATTTTTATTTATATTAATCTAATTTTACATTCATAGTGGTGACTCCATTATCCTCCTCCCTGTCCTCCCTCTTCCATAGGGATCCTCATCAATGGGGAATGTGGTTCACGCATTGCTATGGGGGATAGGCCAAGTCTCTGTGCATAATGCCCCAACTTGTGGCTCTAACATTCTTTCCGCCCCCTCTTCCACAAATTTCCCTGAGCCACATTGGGGTCATTTTAGTTCTACTTCAGTGATGAGGTTTTGGGAGCCTCTGTGTCTCTGGATATCTGGCTTAGTAGGAGTTGGATGTTCTCTGTATTTATCTCCCTTAGCCTTTTTCTGGTGTCGTGATCCCCAAGAACACTTTTCTTTTAACATTATCAACAAACTTTTTTTTGTTGTTGTTTTGAGGTAGGGTCTTGCTCTAGCCCAGGCTGACCTGGAATTCACTCTGTAGTCTCAGAGTGGCCTTGAACTCATGGCGATCATCCCACCTCTGCCTCCCAAGTGCTGGGATTAAAGGTGTGTGCCACCACATCCAGCCTATCAATAAACTTTTGAAATGGATTTTATTTAGTTATTTATTTATGACACAGAGAGAGGCAGACAGAGAGTGAATAGTCATGCCATGGCCTCTGGCACTGCAATGGAACTGCAGACCATGCACCACCTTGTGCATCTGGCTTTATGTGGGTCCTGTGGAACTGAACCCTGGTCCTTAGGCTTCGCAGGCAAGTGCCTTAAGCACTGGGCCATTTCAGGCAGCCCTGAAATGGATATTTTTATATTCATTTATGTATTGGAAAATGAGCACTTGCTGAATAGACGTTGAGTGGAGTGATGAAGACACCACAAAAGCCTGATTTGATTGTTGTTGCAGGAGAATCCGAGATACTTTCATGCAGAGCGCTCCTAATGAGGCATCCGTGCAGCCCTCGCCAGGTCATGCTTCACTGCAGAAGTTCTGAGAGTTGCCAGGCCACATGCTACACAGACACTTTTTACCCAGCGTGTTCTTTCTCTCCCTAGCTCTACAAACAACACCTATCGAGTTGTCTCTGACTTTGTGGGGCAGAGGATCCTTAGTTTTAATTTCTCAACATCACTTGTCCATTGACAAAGATTCTCCCTGACTACATTTTAGTCATGCTCCTTGGAGTGCTCACTTGACTAGGACTCAACATTGGTCTAGGAGCCTAATTTCAGCAAATAAGCACTCTAAATTGATTTAGCAAGTCCATCCACCCTATGTCTTCTGTCAAGCACAGGCTTTCTTTCCTTCTGGGCTATAAACTTCCTATCTATCTTTGCTGAATTCTGTTGAATTCTTTCTTCCTCTCTTCCCCCTGCTGCAATAGGGTGACAATCTTCCTTGCTTTTTTTTTTTTTTTTTTTTTTTTTTTTGTTTTTTTTCAAGGTAGGGTCTCACTCTGGCCCAGGCTGACCTGGAATTCACTATGTAGGCTCAGGGTGGCCTCGAACTCACAGCAATCCTCCTAGCTCTGCCTCCTGAGTGCTGGGATTAATGGCATACACCACCACCATGCCAGGTTTCCTTGCTTTTTTATTTATTTATGAAAGAAAGAGAGAGAAATGAAGAAAGAGAGAGAGAGAGAGAGAAGGAATTGGCCTGCCAGCGCCTCCAGCCACTGCAGATGAGTTCCAGATGCATGCATCGCCACCTGTGCATCTGGCTTACATGGGTCCTGAGGAATTGAACCTTTGGCTTTGCAGGCAAATGCCTTATCTGCTAAGCCACCTCTCCATCCTCCTAGATATTTTTAACAAATGTCCTATGCAAATTTTCTTCTCATTTTTTTCTCCTGAAATAAGTTATTTGTATCTACTTCCTAGTCAGTCTTTTGAGCTCACCCTTGTGGTACATTCCTGAGTCATGGTATTGGTTACAGCAAAATTTAACAATGTACTTTCAAACTTTAACTTAATTAGTAAGACTTTTGGTGTTTGGTTGCCTAAATATGTTTAAATCAAAGGATGTCAGATTAAAAGTACCTAACATATTGGAGGTACAAAATATATTTTGTTTTCTTTTCTTTTTTTCTTTTCCTTTTTCCTTTCCTTTCTTTTCTCTTCTCTTCTTTTCTTTTCTTTTCTTTTCTTTTCTTTTCTTTCTTTCTTTCTTTCTTTCTTTCTTTCTTTCTTTCTTTTTTTTTTTTTTTTTTGAGACAGGGTCTTGCTTTAGCTCAGGCTGACCTGGAATTCACTATGTAATTTCAGGGTGGCCTCAAACTCATGGTGATCCTCCTACTTCTGCCTCCTGAGTGCTGGGTTAAAGGCGTGCACTAGCATGCCTGGCTGTGTTCTGTTTGGTCTCGATCTCTAAATGTACATAATTTCCTCAGATGGTATACTTCATCAACATAGGATGGCAGTTGGTACTTTGCCTTTCTAAAAAATTTTTATTTATTTATTTATTTATTTATTTGGTTTTTTTGAGGTGGGGTCTCTCCAGATGTAGTCTCAGGGTGTCCTTGAATTCATGGCAATCCTCCTCCCTCTGCTTCCCCAGTGCTGGGATTAAAGGTGTGAGCCACCACGCCCGGCTGCCTTTTTTTTTTTTTTTTTTTTTAATGTCGAAAGTAGAGGCATTGGAGTAGAAAGTCCAAAGCTCAAAAAGTCTCTAGAGCTCATCATTTCAAAATAAACCAAAATATTGCAAGTAAAAGAAGTATATATGCATACATATGGAGAGAGAGAGAGAGAGAGATTTTTGTTCACTACGTCCTGAGTAGAATGAGTATATTCTGAGCCTGACCAGAAAATTGCAGAACTTTGATAGCCTCCCTCCACAGCGATATCAAAGAGACTTGAAGTTTTATGGCCCTGTTGATGCACTACTAATAAAAGGCATTTGGTTATGGTTACTGTGACGGTTAATCATTATTGTCAAGTTGACAGGGTTTAGGGTACTTTCAGAGGGGATTACGTTAGAAGGGAAGACCTACCCTGAATATAGGCGATGTCATCCCATGGGCTGAGCCCCAGACTGAATGCTCAGGGAGGAAGGCGAAAGCCGGTTAAGTGGCAGTATTCTCTACTCACCCGTGTGTCCAGGTGTGAGCAAGCAGCCTCATGCTCCTGCCACCCCCGCCACGATGGACTACTCCCTCAAACCAGGAGCCCAAATAAACCCTTCCTCCCTTGAGTTGCTTCTTGTTAGGTATTTGGTCACAGCAAAGAGAAAAATAAATAAATAACTAATTCAACTACTGCATGGCTTTGGGGATTCTTGAGTCATTGGCTAAACAGGTATATTGGTCGTTTTCCCTCCTGTGACAAAATGCTCATGAAAAATAATTTAAGTGGGAAGATTTATTTATCCTGGGAGACAGTTTCACAGGTTTTTTTTTTTTTTTCAGAAACAAAACAATGGTGTCCCACTGTTCCCACTTTTATTTATTTTATTTTATTTTATTTATTTATTTTTTTTTTTTATTTTTAAATTTATTTTTTTATTTATATTATTCTGATTTTACATTCATAGTTTTGGTTCCATTGTCCTCCTCCCTGTCCTCCCACTTTCAAAGAGACCCTCATCAATGGAGAATGTGGGTCGTGCATTGTGAGGTTAGTCAAGAGTTCTGGGGTGTAGGCCCCAGTCTTTGTGCATAATGCCCCAACTCGTGACTCCAGCAATCTTTCCGCCCCCTCTTCCACGAGTTTCCCTGAGCCTCTTTGGGGTCATTTTAGTTCTGTTTCAGTGATGAGGTTTTGGGAGCCTCTGTGTCTCTGGATATCTGGCTTAGTTGGAGTTGGATGTTCTCTGTGTTTATCTCCTTCAGCCTTTTTCTGGTGTCATGATCGCCATGAACGCTGAACTCTTGCCCTTCCCCTGCGTTGTTAAATGGTTTCAGCTGGGGCCCTGGTGAGGTGTGGTTAGCTGATCCTCCCTTCAGGTTCGTTTTCCACCTGAAAAAAGATAAGCAAATTCTCCAACGGAGAGAAAAGTTAGTACTAGGTAGAAGGGATGACCGAGTTTCACAGGTTTTAGTCAGTGTTTGCTTCACCTCGTCACTGAAGGCTTGAGGCTAGACGTGGTGGGAACGAACATGAAAAAGCAAAGGTGTTTATTTCATGGGGACTGGGAAGCAGCAAGAGAAAAGAAGGGGCCAGGGAGGAGCTATACCCTTCAGAAGCTTGTCCTCAGAGACCTGTGTCTTCCAAGCAATCTCCATCTTCTAACAGTCCATGTGACAAGAGGGAATGAATGGGTTCATCCACTGATATGTTACGGTCACACCTACTGATCCGGTCTCCTCTCAATGGCATCTGCAGTTGCATTCAAAACTGTCAACACAATAGCCTTTGGGGTCCTTTGAAAGTCCACTCAGTTGATGTTGCCATGGCTGTTATGCCTGAAGGATAAGAGCCTATTAGAAATCAAACCTGAAAAGAAGACTCCAAACTAGTGTGCAGTCTCTACTTGAGTGCTGTGATTGGACCATCTGTCCATGATGGCCCTTCCTAAAACGGACCAATAGCCCAAGGTCAGAAAAGCAACCTGTTCCCTTCTCTGGCTTCCATGTTAACCTCATTTCAGCTCTTACACAAAAAAGCAAGCATCATTTGAAATTTCTTGGGAGGGGCATCAACTCAGCCTTTATTTATTTATTATTTCTTTTCATTCAGGCTTGCCAGGTAGCATAGGCAGGCTTTGAACTTGACATCCTCTCAGATGCCTGAGTGCTAGGATTATAGGTGCATTTCACCATGTCTGCATCAAGGCTTTTGTTCAGAGCTTACAAACATACAATTCCTGAGCACCAACCATGTAATTCTGAGTAAAATTTTGGAGAAGACTTTTCAACTTTTGTGGCTTATGTTTTATTTATTTATTTGAGGGGGGATGGGCATACCAGGGGCCCCTGCCACTGCAAATGAACTCTAGATGCATGTGTCCTTTGTGCATCTGGCTTTATGTGGGTACTGGGCAATCTGGGTTGTTACACTTTGCAGGCAAGTGCTTTAACCTCTGAGCCATCACTCCAGCACCCCCTTTTGTTTTTTTGAGGTAGGGTCTCACTCTAGCCCAGGCTGACCTTGAATTCACTATGTAGTCTCAGGGTGGTCTCTAACTCACAGCGATCCTCCTACCTCTGCCTCCCAAGTTCTGGGATTAAAGGCATGCACCACCACACCTGGCTCTAGCCTTTATTTTTATTTTTAAAATTTTATTTATTTATTTATTTGAAAGAGAGGACAAAAGGGCCTCTCTTGAAAAATCTGCAGAGAAACTCCAGATGCATGCACCACTTAGTGTGACTACTGGGTAATTGAACCCAGGGCCATCAGGCTTTGCAAGCAAGCATCTTTAACTGCCGAGCTATCTCTCCAGCCCCAATTTATTTATTTATTTTTAAATATTTTATTTTTATTTATTTATTTGACAGGGAGAAAGAAAGAGTATGTGTGTGAGAGAGAGAGAGAGAAAAAAATGGGTGCACCAGGGCCTCCAGCCTCTGCAAACGAACTCCATCACCTTGTGCATCTGGCTAACATGGGTCCTGGGGATTGAACCTGAGTCCTTCGGCTTTGCAGGCAAATGCCTTAACTGCTAGGCCATCTCTTCAGCGCCTATTTTTATTTTTTAATAACTATTTTTATTTATTTATATATGTATATGTGAGAGAGACATACAAACTGACAGCAAAAGAGTATGGGCATGCCAGGGCCTCCTGCTACTACCACCTATACACACATGTGCCATTTTGTGCATTTGGCTTTATGTGGAATTGGGAAATTGGAACCTGGGCCATCAGACTTTGCAAGCAAGTATTTTTAATTGCTGTACTATCCTCCCAGTCTATAGATGACTTAAGTTGTGTTTCTTTCATATCAATTCAGAAAAGAGTATGTTATATCTTCATGAGTCTTTTGGTCAAACTAGCTATTTTGTTAATATTTGAGCACATAATTACTATAGAATTCCTGAACACCAACCATGTAATTGTGAATAAAATACTGAAGAGTTGCAACTCTCACAACCATTGAATTTTGGTCTAATTATTTCCATGTGCTCCCACTGATGAACCAACCTGTAGTTATTGCATAATTCCACTAAAAAAGGTTTTTTTTCTTTTTGCAGTTTGTTTTTACCATTACATTTGTGTTTCTCCTTGTTCCACATCAAATCTTCTGTTTTCCACCAGAGCTCAAGAGTGAGAAAGAAAGAGGACAAAGTGCTGAAGTGTTGAATGGAGTGAGCTGAACCAAGTGCCAAGTCTCCTCTCAGGGAGAATTACAAGAGTGGGGAGCCGGGCATGGTGGCACACGCCTTTAATCCCAGCACTTGGGAGGCAGAGGAAGGAGGATCGCTGTGAGTTCGAGGCCAGTCTGAGAATACAGAGTGAATTCCAGGTCAGTCTGGACCAGAGTGAGACCCTACCTCAAAAAAAAAAAAAAAAAAAAAAAAAAAAAAAGAGTGGGGTTGGGTTCACAGTAGGAGCAAGAAGCTTTTGAAGTGGGAGGGGCTAGCTTCCACACCCGGCTATATCTTGGCAGAAACAAAGGAGCTTGTCTACAATCCTTTCCTGGGGTTACTGGTATGTCTAAACCACTCTATATCAACATGCAATGCTATGACATCTGACAATTCAAATCTGAAGAGTCTTTCCTTAGACTTATTAGAGTAAGTCTTGTCCATGGTTTAGGAAAGATATAAAAAGTTTGGAATGTGGTAGCTTCTAGGATTAGTGAATTTGTTCAGTGCATTTACTGAGTAATTATTGCATAACATTCAACTTTTTCTAGGAATTATGGAGAGAATTTTGGGGTCACTACTCCACGGAGCTTACATTCCAGTGAATATACTCTAGGAAGTGGTGAGACACATTCATTAGAAGACCATGGGCAAGCTATTTCAAATAAAGCTAATAGTAGCTTCATCCTCTCTCTCTCTCTCTTCTCTCTCTCTCTCTCTTTTTTTTTTTTTTTTTTTTTCAAGGTAGGGTCTCACTCTAGTCCAGGCTGACCTAGAATTCACTCTATATTCTCAAGGTGGCCTTGAACACATGGTGATCCTTCTATCTCTGCCTCCCAAGTGCTGGGATTAAATATGTGCGCCACCATGCCTGGCTGCTTCATCCTCTTGAAGCTACTTTAAAAATATTTTAGTTATTTATTTGAGAGAGTGAGAGAAAGAGGAAGACAATGAGAAAGAGAGAGAGTGAAAGAGAGAGAGGGTATGGGCGTGACAAGACATCTAGCCACTGCAAACAAACTCCAAGATGCATGTACCACCTTGTATATCTGGCTTTACCTGGGTCCTGGGGAGTCAAACTCAGGTCTTTGGGCTTTGCAGGCAAATGCTGTAACTGCTGAGCCATCTCCTCAGCTCTCATGAAGTTATTTTAAGGAAAACGTGAGTAATATATTTGACTATTAACAGTAACTGTCATGTAATGACCAGTGAACAAATATTTAACATTGTTTCTTTTCTCCCGCAATGCCCTGCTTTGTGGAAGTTTGATTGTCAGCTGCTAGAGGAGTTTAATAAGGACCAAATTCACCTTCCCTCCACAAATTGAGGCTTCCCTCCATTGATTAGCTGCCTCCTTGGATATGGGTATGGATGACAGAGATAGAGTGGACGGACACTGTGGAAACGGACTCCTGCTAACTCCCAAGAGGAGCTTTGTGTTTTGCTTGAAAATAGAGCTGATGTGTTCAGGCACTGACACATTTTGACTCTGAAATGTATATGTGTCATCGGACCCTTGTCTGCTGCAGCAGACTCCCGAGGTATTTTCCAAACTGCTTTTCAATCATTGTTGGTACCTGCTAGAAGGCTTGTTAGGTAGGTGGCTCAGAGACATGCCTTGACAGAAGCAAGGAAAGGGTGAGCATTACTGGGCTGAGCAGAATATTTGAAAATGCCTTGTCAGAGGCTCGCTTAAAGCAACTGGCCTACCTGCAAGTAAGTCCTCTCAACAGCAACCATGATGTGGCGCAGAAGGACAGTAGCTTCCAGGAGTTTACTGTCTAGAAACTTTAGTTTACTTATTTACAAATCACTATCCTGTTTTTATTAATACTGTTTTAGTACTGTATTTTTTTTTTTTTTTTGAGGTAGGTTTTACTCTAGTCCAGGCTGACCTGGAATTCACTATGTAATCCCAGGGTAGCCTTGAACTCATGGCAATCTTCCTACCTCTGCCTCCTGAGTGCTGGGATTAAAGGCTTGTGCCACCATGCTCGCCTCTTATTGTATTTTTTTTTCCTAGCTAGAAAGAAATAAATCATCTTTGTTTGGACGCTTGTTTTAGATTCTTGCCATCTTCACAGCTTAATGATGGTATCCACTGAGGTCTTGTAGTCATATTTGAACTTCTTTCTCATGAAGAGTCATGAATTAGGAAAAGTCTCTCTCCGAAGAAATCAGAGATATGAAGAACATGTCGTCATTTGTTAATAATCCAATCCATCCTTCTTTAACGAATCTTGTATTAGAAGCAGCTAAATTTAGTCTCAGCTTCCTCCTGTGACCTGGACACAAAAGCATTCCATTCATCCACAATTCCCAAGAAGTGATTCCTGGCCAGGAATTCCCAGCATGCACTGCCATCTGTTCACCTCTCAGATGCTTGACCTCATCCCCTTTCCTAAATTAATGCTAAAATGCATTGTTGTGTAGATACGTTCTATGACTGGAAATACTCCTTCTGGAAGGAGAAGGGAGGCTTGTAAGGTTCAGGAAGCTAAGGAAAGTTTTGAGTCTGCTGAACTTCACAGACTAAGGAAGCTCAGAAAGTTACAAGATCCCAGAGGCCCCTCTTTGAGTTTATAGAAGTAATCTACAGGACTTTTCAGTAGAACTGCCTGGAAGCTGGGTAGGAACCTCCAGAGATGTAGCTTTTGTGAGTTGTCACCCATGCTGGGATGAACTTTATGGTGAGGCAGCTGCCTAACAGTTGCCCATATTCCTGAGTGATGCCAATAAACTCCCTGGGTTGCCAAGCAAGACTTGAATGGATAGCTTCTTTTTTTTCTTAAATATTTTATTTTTATTTAATTATTAGAGGGAGAGAAAGAGAGACAGGCAGAGAGAGAGAGAGAAAGAGAGGGAGAGTACCAGGGCCTCCAGCTACTGCAAACAAACTCCAGACATGTGCGCCACCTTGTACATCTGGCTTACGTGGGTCCTGGGAAGTTGAACCTGGGTCCTTTGGCTTTGTAGGCAAGCACCTTAATCACCAAGCCATCTTTCAGTTTAATTTTCCAAAAGGAAATGACTGTATGGGACTTGGAAAAGATCAATAAAATGAAATGATCAATGTCAGCCATAAGAAACTGATCCAAATCTCACCATGGGTGCAGATAGTTGCAGAAAACAGGGGTTGCTTTGGGATCCTCATTGGCTATTTTCTTCAGGACCCTCACCTCCTTATATGCGCATTTTTACACAATGCTAACACTCATGTGCACACGCACGTAGGCACACATATAAATAAAGTGGTTTCTCCAAAGAAGTTCTTATTATTTGTCCCTGGATATTGGCTTTCATTTCTTTTATATAGCAATAACCTTTTCCACTTGTTTTAATTTTAATTTCTTTTCAATTCTTGCCCACTGTTTTCAAGGCCCTGCCAGCTATATGCCAGCAATGTAACAAGAAGATAAACTGTTCTCCCCTGGAGAAAACCTCCTTTATCTCAAAGAGCTGAATTACCAGGTGGAATTGAGTAAACTTTGTAGTTGCAACACAAATGAGGCACAAAGTTCACCACCAACGTAAAACAGCCAACCTAGTTCTGCTTTTTAGTGTCTTCTAAACTGATGGCGCTGAGCAATATCAACAAGGGTGAGGCAACAGCCACCCGGGAGTAAGAGTTGTGTTATATTGACAGCTAATGAGTAAATGACTACTTTATCATCTTTATGTGCTGCATACAGTTTTGTTTATCTGTCCCCAAAGTTTACTGTGAAATACAGGCCAAGAAGAGACAAGCTATGTGGAAATAGCAAGAGAGGAGTTGTTTGTTTCTTGCTGGGTCAAATGATTCACAGACTAAGAGAATTAGATGAACCTTTCTGAGAGAGCAACAAGTTGACTCTCCTTGTTTACTTATGTAAAGACACTCCAATATGGGCAAAGGAAATTGCTGTATGGTTTAAGGCAAAGTTGAAAGGCTTTGGGTTTCAAACATAACTTTGTAAAATGGGAAATAAAAAGTTGCTATGAAGATGAATGGAGAGAGCCCAAAGTTCCTAACTTGTCTCTTCACAAGTGACCCTCCCTCCTTTGACCCAGGTCACTCAGCCAATTAATCACAGAGAATGAATTACACATCATTCTTAGTTTAGTGTCTCACCAGCATCCACTGTTATCTCAGTGTACCTAGCACAAGGTTTTTGCAGTCTCCCAAACAAATGAACTCTGAGAAGCTTTTTCCAGTTAGTCATTTCCAGCCACGCCACCAACAACTTTTACCGGAGCTGCTAATAATTAACTGAAGGGATTGGCTAGATGGAAACTTTTTCAGGTCTCTCTAGAGTGAAGCTTGCCAAAAACGGTGTGGGAGGCCACCAGAGAAAGGACGAGAAGGGAGAGCCAGGAGAACACATGTGCACTTGAACAGCCTGGCTCTGGCACAGACAGAACGGCGAGACAGCAATGCTCTTTCTTCACGCGTGTGCCTACAAAGTCAGGGCCTCATCCAGGATCCAAAGGCACAGCAGTGGACCAATGCTCTGGGTTTACTCAGTGGAGGTAACTCAATAAATTCATCAATGACTTTTCTGCATCCATACCTGAATCACACAAGCTCCTACCTCAGCATCTTGACCTTGCCAGGGATCATGGGAGAGATTCAGTGGGTCATGGGGTCTGAACACAACACACTTGCTGGCTGATGTCCTGTGCCTGGGATCTCTGTATAGATCTTGGTGAACAAAGAACACTTCAATTAGATATGAAGACATTACAGAAACCAGTCATCCATACCTTCTAGCACATATGAGGGGTTTCTGAGAGAAGGCTGCTTCTCGGGTTCCATCATTGCTAACTTCCCCTGATGAGGTCACGGCAGGTAGAATCCCTGTGTGGTTGGAACCTCCGCTTTTCTCAGGAAGGATTAGAATTCTACCTAAATGTTTCAGAATGAACAGCTGAAATGCATGGGTGAAATGTGAGTTGTTAGGCCACTCCAATCTATCAAATATTCAGAGACTCTGGGGGCCACCAACAACTCCCTAGGGCCTAGCACGGAGCAGAATATATTCAGTAATTCCTTATTGAGGAAATAAATGACAGAGTGGCTACTTCGAAGATTGCTGCCCTTGACTTAGGTGACTTGTACTAGCTCTGGCTACTTGGATAGATACAGCTTTAAGTACAGTTACCTGTATTACTTACCTTTGCATCACCAATAGAATGCCTGACATAAGTCATTTAAAGCAGGAAAGATTTATTTTGACTCATGGTTTCATAGGGTTCAGTCCACGGGCAGAACATGGTGGGAGCATGGATGGATGAAGAAGAGGGGGAGGGAGGGAGGGAGAGAGAAAAAGAAAGAGAGAGAGAAGAGATAAGCAAAGAGAGAGGGAGGGTGAGAGATAAGAAAGGAGAGAGAGAGAGAGAGAGAGAGAGAGGTTTGTATTCTCTGCATACCTTCTGCTAAGCTCTCAGGCACATAAGTCTTTGGTGACCTGAAATGTACTTCTCCTTTTTCTTCTTTGCTTTATGGACATTCACAAATGTATATTTTTGTTTTTTCTCTTTTTTTTTTTTCCATTTTTTTATTTTTATTTTTTGGTTTTTCGAGGTAGGGTTTCACTCTAGCTTAGGCTGACCTGGAATTCACTATGTATTCTCAGGGTGGCCTTGAACTCATGGCGATCCTCCTACCTCTGCCTCCCGAGTGCTGGGATTAAAGGCATGTGCCACCATGCCCGACTTAGGTCTTTCTCTGAAATGGCTGCTACTAATTCACAGTGCGCATGACCTGTAACCTGTCCCACATTCTCCTTTAAGTGGCATCTACTTTTATCCCATCCCCCTCCTTTTCTTGTCAGTAAAGATACTCCCATAATAGTGTCCTTTCACACACGCCGTAGGTACTGGTGATGTGTGAGAGGGGCCCAGGAGACAAGCTGTAAGGCTGACTAACACATGGAGCTCTTCATTTTTATGTACACTGTTACATGGCTTTCCAAAAACCAATTTTTGCACTTAACTTTTTTTCTCAGGAATATAGGCGCATTCCCATCTCCATCTGTCCATGTAAGAGTTGGATGCATTTGGAACCTGTAGTTAATTTGGAATCTGTCATTGCACACATCTTTCCATATATGTGTATCTATTTGTCCCCAGTGTGTTTGGATACATACACCTCCACATGTCCCTAGCTGTGTACAGATGCATACATGTGACACTCATGCTCTATTTTTGTGACTTCTATTGCTATCTGCAGGCCTCTATCAGCCATTTGATTCAGCAGTCCAAAAGAGATTTGAATTGGTTACAGATAAGAAGAAAGCTGTATGCAAGTATAGATTTCACATTAACCGTGGATTCTAAATCTTCTCTTTCAAGAACTTTAATCTTGCCACCATACTTGTGACACTTTTCTCAAGATGAACCATAATCTTTTTTTTTGTCAGTATCTGTCGCTTATATTACTTATCACCAGCAGTCTTTAGATAAATTCCTTTGTGTTTAGTTACACTCTTAAAATTCCACACATCTCCTGACCAGTACCCTTTCTATAATAAGTAGCTGGAGAAGGCAGCAGGGAGCCGCACTGCTTGTCAGAGAAGATAAGAATGAACCTAATACATTTATCTCTTTTTGTCCCCCTAATTTCTTTTGCTCAGATATTCTCTGTGGTATCTTGGTAACGAGACCCAATTTTACATATATCAACACTAAAATTTTGAGTATTCCTTGTGGAGATTTTCCCGCCATGCTGGCTAGATTAGACAGTTACATCCATGCAAGTCACAAAAAGCACATTTGACTTATTTAGAAACATTTCCTATTTACTCAAGCTTACTTCACTTGAATTCTATTTAAAGTCATGGGAAGAAAACACGGACAGGACAATTGTTTAAAGTGAAATGGGATGTTCAGCAGGGATTCTCACTCATCCTAGGACAGCCTGCCTCCACTTGCTAATGACTTAAGGGCATTGCTTGCCTATGGGTTTTCTCCCTGGTGACCTTTACAGACTGAGGGAGAGCTCTCACTGAGTCCTCCCTCCCTCCTCCTCACTGCTCTGAAAGAAGCACTGGGGAAGTGGCATTCCTACAAATCAAGTCCCGACTCAGTGCCAAAGGGTTTTAAGGAATGGAATTCTATATGCAGATTGCATAGTGGAAGACAATTTCATAGTTCCCAGGACATTCATTTTCTTCAGGGGTGGGAGGAGGGGGGAAAGAGGTCCTTTGCTGTGCCATTGTCTTATATAAAGTACATCTCTTCTCTCTCTCTTTTGTACTTAAAACAATGTTCTTGCTGCCCTCATCACACACACACTTCTACAAGCACAGAATCTTAGAAATGTAAGGGGGAGTTATACATAAGACAGCCTACATTAGAAATCAACTACTTTAATTTTTTGCTAAATACTTTATTATTTTTTTTCTTCCCAGATACCAGTTGATTTAAGAGAAGGCAAGACTCTGTAAATACTTGAACTCTATCTCCTGTCTTACTTCTGTGTTCCTCTGAATTTTGTTTAAATGGCCTTGCTAGGACTCTCCAGGGGTGGGACTTTATACTTGAAGCCCATATAAGAATCATCTCCTGCCCTACATTTTTTGAGAAGGGGACGTGATCAGAGCCAGGGATTTTTTTTTCTTCCCCTGTACAGAGGAAGAGTGCATGAGTGTTTTTCTACTCACACAGCTGGTAGTTCCCTGCTGACTGGTGTTTGTTTTGAAGTCACGTGGCAAAGGGGGTTTCTGCCAATGTTTACTCATTACACATTCAAATCTGACGCCCTGACATCCATTCACTGAGAACTGCAGTGTTGTTATCCAATTCTCCTGCCAGAAAAGGAAAGTTTATTCCCAGAGTGAAAGTTGCTTTCTTTGCAAATGTGGAAGATTTACTATCCTTCAGGCATAATTTAAAACTGTTCACTTAAAAATATTAAATGTAGTTTTTTTTTTTTTTTTTTTTTTTTTTTTTTTTTTTTGCAAGGTAAGGTCTCACTCTGGTCCAGGCTGACCTGGAATTAACTATGCAGTCTCAGAGTGGCCTTGAACTCTAGGCGATCCTCCTACCTCTGCCTCCCGAGTGCTGGGATTAAAGGCATGGGCCTGGCCGTTAAATGTAGTTTTAAGTATTGAATATTTATATTATTTAAGGTGACCACATGTCTGATTCTGAAATATTTCTTTTAAAATATTTTATTCATTTATTTTTTTATGAGAGAGAAAGAGAACAGGCATGCAAGGGTCTCTTGCTGCTGCAAATGAACTCCATATGCATGTGCCATGTCATGTGCCTGGCTTTACATGGGTCCTGGAGAATCTAACCTAGGTTGAACCCTGGCTGACAGGCTTGGCAAGCAAGCACCTTTAACCATTGAGCCATCTCTCCAGAGCCCCCTGAGCTATTTCTTAATGAGTACATTTATTAGAGAATGGTTTCAAGGTACAAGGAAGGGAAATTCACAATCACTTTATACATTACCACAGAGATAGAAATTGAAACATTTGGATTCCCCTTTGGGGGCCTTCCCTGAGGGAGAAGAATACATGTTGCCATGCTGTGGGAGGCCAAGGCATTGCAACTTGCTTTGAACTGAGAGTGAAAGCCACATTATCTATCAGAGGTCAAAAGAGCTGGCATGGAGGGGTGATCACTGGCATGTCTCGCTGTCACGTGACTCCTAAGGGTCCAGATGGAGCCAGTTGTCAGCTAGGGAATTCTGGGGCAAACTTTACCAAGCAGGACAGAGCCACAGCTAACAAAGGGCTGTCATTTATTATTATCACTTCCTTAAGTTTCTGCACAAAGTAATGTGTTTCATTATGACGTTTTCAAATATGGAAATGTAGTTTTGCTCTCAACCATTCTCCTCCCTAACTTCCAGAAGCCACGTTTTCTTATTGTGAGCCCCAGAAAATGGGAGACCATTTGTTACTGCAGTAAAACCCCTGCTATGATGACTAGTGCAGATTGTACACTGGAAAGAGCCTAAGATTGGGCTATATAGTCCTTGCTGGCTTGAATATCCCAAAGTGGTCTCCAATTCGCAGCAGTGCTGTCTGGTGTTGGGATTCGAGGAATACACCACCATACTTAACTTTGGAAATTTCTAAAGTTCTGAAGGACTTTACAACAAACATGTCTCCACAGATCAGAAATGAGCAATGATAGTTTGAATTTTTTAGAGGCAGGATCTCAATCTAGTCCAGACTGACCAGGAACGCACTCTGTAGTCCAGGATGGCCTCAAATTCATGCCCATCTCTTACTTTAGCTGATGGAGGGCTAGGATTCAAGGAGTGAGCCACCAGGTGGGGTTTGCTATTGTGGTTTAAGTGTGGCCTGTCCCCTGTAGGCTCATCAGTTTAGATAGTACATGTCTTGAAAAATGTACAACCTTTAGGAAATAAAACCTTGCTGAAGAAAGTGAATTGTTGGGGGGTGGTGGTCTTGAGGTTTCATAGTCTGGCCTTACTTTCTGTCTGTGGTTATCAGATTGGGCCTGCAGTGTGACCAGCTGTCTCCCATTCCTGTCACCGTATCTTCCCTGCCAGGATGGACTGTACCCCTTCTTAAACTGTAAGCTAAAACAAATTCCCCAACCCCACCTTAAGTTCTTCTTGTCAGGCATTTGGTCATAGCAACGAGAAAAGTAACGAATACTATATAGCCACCCCTTTCCTCATCTCACAAGGAGAGATGGCGCCATACAGGTGACAGCCCCTTAGGACCGTGCTCCATCGAAAGTCACACACTATTACAGCCGAGTTTTTCTGCTTTAGTGAGTTACAACCGCTGGTCTTTACCTCTTGTCAGCTTCCTAGTAAATGAAGGCTCTGAAGCATGTCCCTGATGTAACGTTTATAAGCAGACAAGCACAGCTAGGCACATGACATGCCCGAGAAGGGCACTTCTGATTGTGCAGTGCCATCCTTTACCAGATTCCAGCTTGGACATGGGCACATGGGACTGCTGCTGAGGCAGGTGGAGACCTGTCACCTACCTATGCCCATTCACCTCATTACCCTTTCTTCCTGAGTCTCGTGTTTCAGCCAAATTGCTTTCATGTTCTGAGAGAATGTTATACATGACAGAAACTACAGCTACGTTACTTATTTTACAACAGATACTCATAGAGGTGAAAGAGAGCTTTTTTAAGGAGGGAGTCAGCCAAGGACAGAGGCCCAAAGGGAACGTGGATGTCACCCTGTCTGCACAGGCAAGACTAGTACCAGTGTCATCCAAGATGCTGCGAGCAACACTCCCCAAAAGCAGCTTCCTGCTTCATCTTCAAGTGTTCCCGGGTCTGGTACACCTGGCTGGGCTGGTCTCTCCTGAGTTAGTCTCTTGAATCCACCAGCCAATCAGGTTCCACACCTGAGTCAGATGAGGGGGCTCATCCTAATTAGATTTTTGATTCTCATAAAGGAGCCTAACCAGCTGTGTAATCTCTCTCTTCTTCCTTGTCTTGGCCCCCTTCCTTCTGTGCTTCCACCTGAATACAAGTGTGTCTTGCCTGCGAAGGGGAGGCACTTCCTTTCGCCTGGGTTTTTCCTGCTTGCCTGCTACATGAATTCGTTTTCGCATGCTTTCTCACTTTGTTTCATGCATGATCTCTCTTTAAGCACTGAGCCCTTCACTACACTATGTCTTGGCTTTTCCTGACCCTCTATGTGAAGGCGAAGGGCTTGCCTTCACATGCTTTGCTCCCCATGTGTGCGTGCGCATGTGCGTGTGCATCCTCTGAATCTTTGGCCTGTGCTCTCATGTTTTGCTTCCACGTGTGTGTGGGTGTGGGAGTGTCTTCCGCAGAGGCTCCCCCACCCAAAGGTTCCTCTGCCAGTTGGGCAAAGGGTGGAGGGAATTCCCTTCTGACTTGCGTCTTTCAGCTAGACTTCTCCCGGGATCCCAATTCTTCCTAAAATAAACTGCATAACTCATATTTACCCTTCTCGGAGTCTGTTTCTTTAAATTATTTGCTAAATTTAAGAAGAACCCAAAAGTTTGGGTTCCAGGCCTGGGATGCCCTGCATTTTTATAGAATTTAATTCTTCCCCAAATTCTGCATCACTAGGAAGAGGGTTAACTTTGGAACTAGACAAACCTGGCACAATCTAGCCACTCAGTCAATATTTCTGAATAAATCTACTGAAGGTTCCCCAACATCTCTAGCTATATCCTGTTGTATAAGATACTTAACTTCTCTGAATCCCAGTGTCTTTACTTGTAACCAAACAAACAATAATCTTTATCTTAAACACAGCTTTTCTTTGTGTGTGTGTGTGTGTGTGTGTGTGTGTGTGTGTGTGTTGCTGTTTTGCAATGTTGGGAATCGAACCCAGGGCTCTGTGTGTTCTAGGTAAGTGTTGTACCACTGAGCATTTTCTCCAACACTCAGAAGGTTTTTACTAAAGGAGTAATACAATGGAAGGTGTAGAAGACTGATTTGTGTTTAGTAAAGACTGAATTAATGTGATTCTTTAGTTTATTAGCGATGTTATATCCTGGAGTAAGTGGCCAGCAAATAGAAGAAAAGAAAGTATAAGAAAATGTAGGTTTTCAGGCAAGTCTCAAGGCTTCACTAATGAGATCTCTAGATCCCTTTGGGAAAAAAATCAATAGCATTTTTATATGCCCACACTCCTTTGCCACAAAAGCAATTCCATATGAGTGCACCAAGGAGAGCATTTAAAATGCTTTTGCTATACAAAAGCGTCAAGGGCTCTGCTTTGGAAAAGCTTTCCTAACAAAAGGAACTAAACCACCTCCCACTGCCCGCTTTCTAGATTGGTTTTCCATGCCCTCTCATTGGTGTCACCTTTATGCTCTGGAGCAATGCTTCTGTCTGCCTTTTTAAAATACACTTGCATGTGCTTGCAAGATCCTTCTACAGGCGTTTCTCAGCATCAAACTTGGGAATTTATATGCACAACAAGAATATAGACGGCAAACCTTTCAATGATGGGCAGTGACACAGGGAGAGATGCAGCCTCGTTCGGCTGGCTGCCTGTTAGGTACGTACCTGATGTTCTTCTGGTCTTCATCATGTCATTTCATCCCCATGGCAACCCTGTGAGATAAGTGGCTTCTTATACTTATTTTTGCAGGGGCGATTTTCAAATGAGAATATTCAGGGACAAAGTTGTTTAGGAATTTGCCCAGGGTGGCACAAGTTAACAGCATTGCTTAGAACTGAACTCTGGTCTGTTTTCTTCAAAACCATTTTCTTTTCTTCATACCACCCTGCCTCATTCTTCCCGGGGCATTCCTGAGCTTGATTCAGGATCCAGCAAAGAAACCTGGCAGTGTGGTGTGCTTCGAGGAGAGCCTTCAGAAGAGGAGGATGCAGGGTCTCACAGGAGCCATTTGCTAATGACATGGCTGTGGGCATGACCCTGACCCTCAAGTGCTTCATTAGCAAAAAAAAGAAAAATCATCACTTTTGAGCAATGCCATTGTGAGGACCAGAAACCTAACTGATTTTTTTTTACACTTATTGAATGATTTTCCCAGTACCAGACACTCTACATACTTCCGGTTTTCACAATAGCATTAGGAATATATGGGTCCTGACCTTTATCCAAATGTGACAGTGTGTGTGTGTGTGTGTGTGTGTGTGTGTGTGTGTTATGGTCTCACTCTAGTCCAGGCTGACCTGGAACTCACTCTAGTTCCAGACTGGCCTCAAACTCCCAGAGATCCTCCTACCTCTGCCTCCCGAGTCCTGAGATTAAAAGCATGTACCACCACTCCTGGCTTGACTAAACTATTTAACACAAACTCTGCATGTTCAATTTATTTTTTTCGAGGTAGGTCTTGCTCTATCTCAGGCTGACCTGGAATTTACTATGTAGTCTCAGGTTGGCCTCAAACTCACAGTGATCCTCTTACCTCTGCCTTCCGAGTGAGGGGATTAAAGGTGTGCACCACCGTGCCTGACCATGATCAATTTGAGACTGGACTAAAATTCACTTGTTTCTTCCTTGCTTCCAGCAGGTCATGTAAGGCGAAGTGGAGAACATGCAGACGAAGAACAAATGTTCCCTGTGTAGTCGAGTATTGCATAAGCAGTTTTATGGCTTCACTATGTCAGTTCTTCAATAACTACAGGACAAGGTGGAAGGAGAGAGACACAGAGTACATAGGTGCTGTGGGAATTTGAAGGAATTAGTCAGTGAATTCAGGAAGTGTTTTATGGAGGAGATGGAATTGCAGCTGTTTTTTTTTTCTCCAACTAAAAATTTTAAAACAAAAAGAAACTGGAAGGATCTTGAACACTTAATTAGCCTTCAGTGAAATTCACCATACAGCAATCTCTTGGCATTGTTTTCTACATACAAAACATATATATATATACACATACGTACTCACATATATGATTTTTATTTTATTTTTTACTTATTTATGTGTGTGAGAGAGAAAATGGATGCACCAGGGCCTCTAGCCACTGCAAACATACTCCAGATACATGCGCCTCCACGTGTACATGGGTACTGGGGAATTGAACCTGGGTCCTTAGGCTTTGCAAGCAAGCATCTTAACCACTAGGCCATCTCTCCAGCTTCACATGTGTGCTTTTTCAAATGATGTGTGTGTATGTGTAAATGCTGGGGCATGTGTGTCATAATGTGTGTGTGGAGGTCAGAAGACAACCTCAGTTGTCAGTCCTTGCCCCTTGTTTTGAGGCAGGATGTCTCTTGGAATCCACCAGTGCATCTGCCAGCCTCGCTGCTTCCTGAGCTTCAGGGCTGTCCTGTCCATGTCTCCCTCCTTGTTGAAGGTGAGCGGTGGTTACTGATATTCACATTGTGTCCATCTTTACCTGGCTCTAGAGACCAGAACTTGGATTGTCAGGCTTGCACAGCAAGGGATTTACACACTGGGTCATCTCTTCATCCTCAATCTCACACACACACACACACACACACACACACACACATTGCACTTTATGTTTTGGGGACCATTTGGAGTAAGTTGTGGATGTTATGATATTCTGTTCCTAAATACTTCACAGTGTCTCTTGTGATCAAAACCGTGATTCTCTATAGCCATAACCTCATCAATATCTCCAAAGAAAACTACGAAATCGGTTGGAGTTTGGAGGAAACACAGTATTTAAATTCTTTAGCCCAGCTGGATTCAAACTTGCTATGTAGCTGAGGATGACCTTGAATTCCTGATTCTCCTGCCTCCACCATCCAAGTGCTGGGGTCACAGGTATGTGTCACCATGTCTAGTTTTATGTAGTTCTGGTGATTGAACCCAGGGCTTTATGCATGCTAGCCATGCTGAGCTGCACCTTCAGCTTTGGGTTTGTATTTTTAAAATATTTTATTTATTTGCAAGCACAGAGTGACAGAGAGAGATAGAAAAGAGAGAGGGAGGATGGGAAGGGCAGGCAGAGAGAGAGAGAGAGAGAGAGAGAGAGAGAGAGAGAGAGAATGGGCACAAACATCAGGGTGTCTAGTCACAAGAAATGAACTCCAGATACATGTGCCATTTTATGCATCTGGCTTTACATGGGTACAGGAGAATCAAACCCTGGTTGTTAGGCTTTGCAGGGAAGGGCCTTAGCCACCGACTCATGTCTCCTGCCTCTTGGGTTTATATTTTTGATGACCAGTGAAGATGTCTTTTGGTCATAGGATGAGTCTAAGCCTAGCTTTAGTTGCCTGTTTCATCCTGTCGATTTGATAGGACATTGCTCCTAGACCAGAAAGCTGAAGTGACTTGCTGAAGGCCACAGATCTGGGATCCAAGGCCGCATTTCCTCATTTCTTTGCTTGGCTCCTACTGCCCTCCTCTTCCTGGTACAGCACTAAATTTAGAATATGACACTCTGGTTTTAAGCAGGGGCACAGTGAACTCAATTTCAGTTTAAAAAGTTGGTTGTATAGCACTTTCTGTGTGGGATTCCAAGGTGTTACCAATCCAAATTTTGCCAGTTCGCCTGTGAGATCAAGCTCTAGACAGGTGGGGGAATAGAAATCATGATGACTAACTGACACACTGAGTTGTGGAAAAAAACCAGGAATAACACTGCAGGTCCCTGAGCAGAAGCAGTGCTATAGTGAGAACTGGCACCCACTTCTTTACCACAGGGCCCTGTGGCCTGGGTGCCCCACCCTCCTGTGTTCTGTTTCTCACAGCAAGAGCAAGAGCAAGAGCGGAGGAACCAGAAGTTGAGACAGGGGTGGTGGCTGGGGCAGGGGCGGAGTTGGCAAGGCTGTGAATAAAATAAGGTAGTTCTCTTCCAGGGGTGACTTTGATCCCCAGGGCATATTTGGTCATGGTCCTCCTGATTTATACAGGCAGCCCCCACCCTAAAGATTGCTCAGCCCAATGTCAATAGTGTTGATGTTCAGACACTGGGTTTTGGCAAGATGTTCATTTTCTTCAGGCCTTCCGAACTTTACTCAGGCTGGCTTGAAACTTGCTCTGTAGCTCAAGCTGACATTGATCTAGTGATCTTCTTGCCTCAGCCTCCCAAGTGCTAGAATTATAGGCATGTACCACTATGAGATGTTTTGGTTACTTCAGTGTTTTTAAAAGAATATTTTATTTTTTTTTTTATTGCAAGGAGAAAGGTAAATAGATAAATGATAGATAGATAGATAGATAGATAGATACATAGATACATAGATAGATAGATAAATAGATAGATAAATAGACAGACAGACTATGGGCATGCTTGGGCCTCCAGCCACTAAAAGAAAACTCCAAACACATGAGTCACTTTGGGCATCTGGCTTTACATGTGTACTAGGGAAATGAACCCTGATCATTAGACTTTGCAGGCAAGCACTCTAACCACTAAGAAATCTCTCTCTAGCCCTTCAGTGTTTTTTTTTTTTTTTTTTTAATCCCAAGAGTGCTTCAGAGTTCTCTGACATTCTTGCTTAAAGTGCAAGTGTCTGGTCCCATCTCAGGGATTCCACAACCTGTACATATCTTGAGACTACCCACATTGGATGGTTGTAAGCTCCTTCCTAGCTCTGCTAGTTTCCAGTTTTAAAACTGCTCACATAACAAATGTACTTAGAGTTCCTGTCGGAATACAGATGAAACAGCACGTAGTTCTCCTGAGAGCCTCCCACATGCATATACCAGCACTCACGTGGTCCACAGAACAGTCATCTCTATGTGGGGAGACTTGAGGCCAAACTTTCTTTGAAGCTTACATGCTCATAGACACCTGATGTGGATAACTGTAGACATGTGACAGTGCCAGTTACATTAGAACACCTGCTGTGACAGACCACCAGCCTCCAATGGATGCTCCCTGGAATTCTAGGTATCCACCCTCCAACTATCTCCTCAGCCACACCTTATCACACAAAGCCATCACCTGACATGAATTAGTGTAAAGAGTATTTACAGGGAGGGTGTAGACGTGTTGGTTTGTTTGCTTGGTTTGGAAAAGAAGGGATCCTTTTGAATCATGTGTTATTTTGGAAGAAGGACAAGGCTGGGTGTGTTGCTACTGTCAGCAATTGCATGACTCCAAGGGTACTCACTGCTTCTCATCACTGAGTAGCTCCTGTGAGTCAGGCAAGATGCTTATGACATCACTCAACTCTCCAAGAGTCCTAATACGGAAGTTACTTTAATTTTCAGATGAAGAGACCGAGGCTCACGGCATTTAGTTGCTTGTCTGAGATCACACTCTTTCTAAGTGGCAGTGTTTGCTTTTTTGTCCTAGAATTCATTCTCTCTTACTGTTTAATTCTCCTTTGAGGTGTAAAATTGACCCTGTCAGGGCAGATAAAAAGAAAGTAACCAGTATCAGATATCAATTAGCTCACATAAGCCTGTCCCCAATACCTATGTATTTATGCAATTGGACTGAATTTGTATTTAGTTTTTTTTTATTTATTTGTGTGTGTGAGAGAGAGAGAAAGAGAGAGAGAGAGAGAGAAGAGAAAGAGAGAGAGAGAGAGAGAATGGAGAATATGCATGCCAGAGCTTTTAGCTGCTGCAAATGAACTCCAGATGCATGTGCTATCTTGTACATCTGGCTTATGTAGGTTCTGGGGAATCAAACCTGGGTCCTTTGGCTTTGCAGACAAACATTTTAACTGCTAAACCATCCCTGTAGTCCATGGACTGGATTTTATTTTACATACTTCCCATTGCATTATCTATGCCACAAGTATATTTTCTCATTAGAGTGAATCTTTATTTATTTATTTTATTAAGAATATGCTTAGTATGGACACAAGATGTATTGGTACCATCATTTCCTTTCTTCCTGCCCACAACCTGCTGAGGGCCCTCCTCAGTGGGGTTGCAAGTATTCCCCATGGGGTTGTAGGTTATGTATTGTGAGAGCAGATGTTAGTTATTGGAGGGGGTGAATGCTTCTGGGTATGCCTTCCCGACTTGTGGCTCTTACAATCTTTCTGCCTCCTCTTCCACTAAATTCCTTGAGGCATGGTGGGTGAGTTTTAAGTCTACTTCAGTGATGAGCTCTTAGGAGCCTCTGGATCTCTGCTTTGGTAGGTGTTGAGTGTTCTCAGGGTCTGTCTCCTTCACCCTGGTGCAGGTTGTCAGACTCACCATGGAAGCAGCACTCCTGTTCCTCTCACCAAATTCTCTGTGGTTCCAGCTGTGGCTTGGCTGCAGTACGAGAGGTGGTTTATCTCCTCTGGGTCTGGCTACCTTCTAAAAAAGAACAAATTCTCCAACAGAAAGGTTTCGATGGATGTAGTCACTCTTTGGGCCAAAGACTAGTGGGAGGTTGCCTTTGAGTCCATAATCTTGGTCTTCATGGGATTCTGACCTGGTTGCCAGTTCCAGTCATGAGTTTCTTTCCACAGAGCAGACCTCTTAGCCAATTAGCAAGCCATTAGTTACCACCACGTTTACACCAGGAGGGCAATCAAGTGGTTTGACTGAAGCCTGTTTTGTTTTGGGGACTTTGTAGGTCTCTCTGGTCAACAGCTCAAGGTGGGTAGCAGCCACTTTCTGGTATTGGGGGTTATAGGCTAGAGCAAATAATTTATTTATTTACTTATTTATTTAGTTATCTATTTATTTTTAGAGAGAGAGAGAGAGAGAGAGAGAGGCAGAATGGGCATGTCAGGGCTTCTAGCCACTGCAAACAAGATCTAGATGCATGTGCCACCTTGTGCATCTGGCTTTATGTGGGTACTGCGGAATCAAACATAGGTCCTTTGGCTTTGCCAGCAAGTGCCTTAACTGCTAAGCCATCTCTCCAACCGAGAGCCAAATATTTTAAGGTTAGGCTTCATCCCACCTTCTCCAGTGCTCTTGTTATAAGATGTACCCCCCAAACCCCCCATACTCCCTGTTGAGGGTTCTATCTTTTAGTCTTCTATCAGGGAGGAAGGTTTCTATGGTACAGTTCATTTTGGATTTGGTTTTGTGTTTATTTCCACCCCCAACCTCCCACTCCCCTCCCCCCTGACCCTTCTATCCCTATTGTCTGGCCCTCGAGTTGCCTGTCAGGTATGCCAGCAACTCACGCTCTTTCAGGTTAGGAACCACAGATATACGAGAACATGCACCATTTATCTTTCTGTATTTGTGTGAGTTCACTGAGTATGATTGACTGGATTTTTTTTGCTTGGAGCTTATTTGGATATATTGTGGTAAGATGCCTATTTGTTTCATTCCTTAAGTATCCAAACTTCTCCCTCAATATTCATATCTCCTAAGGAAGGAAAATTAACACTTTTTTTGCTGGGTTTTTTTTTTTTGTTGTTGCTTTTTCTCCCCCAGGCTGCTTTGGCATGGTTCCTACGCCGCCATCTTAACCGGAAGTCAAAAACCCTTTTCTATAGATTCATTTAGATTTCTGACTTACAATCTGAGCTACAGAATTTGAACCCTAGGAGGGCCTACTACTGTTGCTTGGCCCAATGGATATATTGTGCCCATGGCATTGCCCCACAGTTATTTATGTTTACGTCCATAGGTCAGCACTGTTCTCAGAGAAACAGCGTTTTTTTTTTTTTTTTCTTTTTTTGCAGTTGTCAATGACAACTGGTGAGACTAAAAACTCCCTGAAGTGCTGAGAATAAAGTGACTGTTGACTGCCCAGTCCTCAGTGAGGTATCTCTGCCACACCTGCCAAAGCTCAGGGAACACTGTAGAAGATGAGGCGTAAAGAATGTAAGATCCAGAAGGCAGGGAGGCGTGCTTGGAACGCGTCTTCCGGACATGAAGTGTCTGTTGCATTCATGACTTCAAAGCAACTATTATTACCAGTACAAGAGCTGTGCAAGACAAAGCCTGTCCACGTTCTGTCATAGTTGGTGGAGGAGGGTATGAAGTCTCTATCCCTCCCTGAGGAATTATTGGCTGTTAATTGCTTCTGGGGCAGACGGAAGACATTTTCTTCAGATGTGTAGCCACTGGTAAGTTGCAGGCTCATGCAAGAACCCTAGTTAAACTCAGTGGGTCACAAAGACAAACACAGGGGAAAACAAGACATGAGCCGGGTGTGGTGGAACACTCCTTTAATCCCAGCACTCGGGAGGCAGAGGTAGAGGTAGGAAGATTGCTGTGAGTTTGAGGCCAGCCTGAGACTATATAATGAATTCCAGGGCAGCCTGGGCTAGAGCTAGACCCCACCTGAAAAAACAAAAAACACCCCCGCCCTTCAAAAAATACAACAAACAAAAAAAAAAGATACCAAAGTAGAAGAGAGACTATTTGGGGAGAAAAAGGGATTCAGTGGGAAGGGTTGAGGATGGGGAACAAGAGAAGGTAGTGAGAGAGTATTAAAGGTTTGGAAGTATTTTTTTTTTTCCCATGAATCTCCAAAATTTCTACCAATATCATCATTATTATCTGTATTTTCTCTAGAATGTCCAATTCTAATGGAGGCATTTATCTGGAAGCAATGTCATCATGATTCACTTCCTCTGCCAACCCGGTGGTGCAGGCAGCTGTCAGACTACGTCTTGTAAGAAAGAATAGTTGGTATGAATAGATGTGAAGATACACTTGGGAAAAGTCTGTCCATCTTACCCAAGTTAAGTTCAGGAGACAGAATCTGGGTGGGTCCTTCAGTGGGAAATTCTAAGTTATCTCTTAGGACCTTTGAAACTGAGAACAAATGACTGGATTTTAGAAAACTTAAACACCATTGAGATTGACTAGAAGGAAAAGCCAAAGATGAATTATTTCTTCTGTCTGTTCCTTCCCTTCCCCTCCCTTCCCTTCCTCTTTCTTTCTTTCTTTCTTTCTTTCTTTCTTTCTTTCTTTCTTTCTTTCTTTCTTTCTTTCCTTCCTTCCTTCCTTCCTCCTCCCTCCCTCCCCTTCCTTCCCCTCCCTCCCTCCTTCCTTTCTTTTTCCTTCCTTCTTCCTTTCCTTTCTTTCTCCTTCCTTTTCCTTCTTTTCTTTCTTCCTTCCTTCCTTCCTTCCTTCCTTCCTTCCTTCCTTCCTTCCTTCCTTCCTTCCTTCCTTCCTTCCTCCCTCCCTCCCTCCCTCCCTCCTCCTCCTCCTTTTCTTTCTTTCTTTCTTTCTTTCTTTCTTTCTTTCTTTCTTTCTTTCTTTCTTTCTTTCTTTCTTTCTTTTTTTCTTTCTGAGGCAGGCTCTTGTTATGACTCTGAACTCAAAGCAAGCTTCCTGCCTCAGCCTCCTAAGTTCTGGGATTATAGGCATGTGCCATCATGTTTGGCCTGACCTTTCTGTCCTCCCTTCTTTCTTCCTTCCTTCTCTTCCTTTATTTTTTGAGATAAATCTTGCTATATGGCCTAGGCTGACATTGAATTAATGATCCCTCCCACTACCTAAGACTCCTAAATATTGAGATTGCAGGTGTGCACAACATGCCTGACTATATTTCTGGTAAAGACATTACTAAGTGTTTTAAAAGGAATTAAGATATACTTTTATATATGCTTTCTCAGATGCACTTACATTTTTAAAATTTATTTGTTTATTTGTGTGTTTTTCAAAGTAGGGTCTCACACTGGAATTAGTCTCAGGCTGGCCTTGAACTCACAGCAATCCTCCTACCTTGGCCTTCCAAGTGCTAGAATCAAATGTGTGCATCACCACACCCGACTTAAATTTATTTATAAGGAGAGAACATGAGTGCACCAGGGCTCTTTAAATGTATTCCAGATGTATGTGCCACTATGTGCATGAGGATTTATTTATTTATTTATTTATTTATTTATTTTGTTTTTTCGAGGCAGGGTCTCACTCTAGCCCAGGCTGACTTGGAATTCACTATGTAGTCTCAGGGTGGCCTCGAACCCATGACGATCCTCCTACCTCTGCCTCCCAAGTGCTGGGATTAAAGGCGTGCGCCACCACGCCCGGCTGTGCATGAGGATTTATGTGGGCATTGGGAAATCAAACCTGGGCCAGCAGGCTTTGCAAGCAAACACCTTTGCCCTCTGAGCCATTTCCACAGCTCCTATTAGATGCTTTTTATTATTTATTTATTTATATTTTATTTTATTATTTGGTTTTTAAAAATAGAGTTTCGCTGTAGCTCAGATTGACCTGAAATTCACTATGTTGTCTCAAGGTGACCTTGAACTCATGGCTATCCTCCTACCTTTGCCTCTCAAGTGCTGGGATTAAAGGTGTGCACCACCATGCCTGGGCCTTAGATGCTTTTTAAAAAGAAATAGAAGAGAGTGTCCATATATGATTTTTTCCAATGCAAAGAAAACTGTATCATACTTCTTGTATTTTCTCATTGGGATGGCCTGTCTGATAGAAAACAGCACACTTTAATTCATGCAATAGATGCTAGGTTTTTGTTATTTTCTTTTTTAAAAATATTTTTATTTATTTATGAGAGAGAGGCAGATAGAGAGGAGAGGATTGGCATTCCAAGGCCTTCAGCCAGTGCAAACAAACTCCAGATGCATGTGCCACCTTGTACAGTTGGCTTACATGGGTACTGGGGAATCAAATCTGGGTCCTTAGGCTTCACAGACAAGCTCCTTAACAGCTAAGCCATGTCTCCAGCCCTATTATTTTCTTTCTAACATTTAGGATAATTTTTATGTGTATGAGATTATTTTCTGAGACAGTATCTCAATGCATAGCTCAAGATGCCTTGAGCTAAAGACAATACTCTTGTCTCAGTGTCCCAAGTGCTGAGATTATAGATGTGAGCTACTGCATCTGGCAATATGCAGAATCTCTACAGTTTTTTTTTGTTTGTTTTGTTTTGTTTTGTGAGGTAGGGTCTCACTCTGGTCCAGGCTGACCTGGAATTAACTATGTAGTCTCAGGGTGGCCTCGAACTCTCGGCGATCCTCCTACCTCTGCCTCCCAAGTGCTGGGGAATCTCTACAGTTTTTACAACTCATTTTTTTGGGGTGTGTATGTGTATGATGTATGTATGTGTATGTGCATTAATGTGTGTGTGATCATGGGTGCATGTGCACCACAGTGTGTGTGTGTGTGTAAATTTGGGTGTTGGTTCTTGCCTTCTGTATGGCACAATGCAGGTCTGGCCCTAGCCAGACTGCATGCTTAAAGAAACCAGGCCACACCCCTCGGGTTTTCTCACTAGGCTGGCGGGTAGTCAATGATGGGTAAGACTCCATGAGATGGGGCAACCTAAGACAGGTAGCATCACATGTGATGATCCCTTGGGGCCTGGGTTCAACAATGGCTTGGCAAAGAACCATGCCTCCCAGGGTTGTCAATAATAAAAACAAAAAGGAGGATATGTATGGCACAATGCAGGTCTGGCCCTAGCCAGACTGCATGTCAGAAGAAAGCAGGAAGTGGCTTCTGTGGACATGGCATCCTGTGCAGGCATGGCCTGACAACAGCTACAGTCCCATGCTCGCGAGAAACCTGCTATGAGATGATGTGTCTGGAGACAGGCTGTCATTGGTCACAAAAAGGGGACCACTCCATACAATGATTGGCCAGCCAAGCCCCTTAAAACATCCCTACACTTCTTTGAATAAATGAGTTTGCTGCAGCTCGCCCTCTACCTGCTTTCATCCAGCTCCCAGAGTCTGTGTCTCATCCCCAACTTGGCAGAGACCCTGCCATTCCTCCCGGGCTGGCCCTAGAGGGGACCCCAACAGCCTTCCACCTTGTTTGGTGTGTTTATCAGGTGAGCTGACCAGCAATATTCCAGGGGATTCTTCTGTCTCTGTTTCTCTTCTTATTCTTCTTTTTTGAATTTTTTTATTGACAACCTCCATACATATAGACAATATGCCATGATCATAATTCTTCCATCCTATTTTTTTCTGCTATTCCCACTCTACTGAATCGCTTCTTCTTTCTAACTAGTCTGTCTTCTATTTTGATGCCATCATCTCTCCCCCAACCCCATATTATGTAGTTTTATGTTGTAGCATCAGCCACTGTGAGGTCGTGAATGTCATGGCCACTTTGTGTCTGGAAGACAGCATTGCAAAGCATTTCTCCCCTTCCTTTGGCTCTTATATTCTTTCTGCCATCTCTTCCACAATGGTCCCCAAGCCTTGGAGCATGTAACAGAGATGTCTCATAAGCTCCTTGGTTCCTACTGAGCAAAAGACAGGTGAAGGAACCTCCAGTGACCTTATCCAGTTTTCCCAATGAGGAACAAGGATCCTCAATTACTATTTCCTGAGGATATGAAGAAGAGGTGTCTCTAAAAGGACACTAGGGTGCCTGAAGGAGAGCAGAATGGGTGACACTCAATATAGCAAAACAGGATATTTATTTAAATGTTATGCCATCACGTGAGGAAAACATTTGGTGGTTTTATTTTAATAAGTCTTTTATTCTGTTTTTGGCATGCACGCGTGTGTGTGTATTATATGTGATATGAATTGCATGGTATATGTGTATGTGTGCAGATGTGTGTGCATCTGTGCACACATGTGGAGGTCAAAGGAGGTTGAGTGTCCTCCTCTTTTGCTCTTCCCCCTTATTTCCCTGAGATAGGCTCTCTCACTGAACCTGGAGCAGCACACTTTTCAGTTAGACTGGTCAACCAGTGAGCCCTTGTGATCTTATCTCTACCCCTCCTCAGTTCTGGAGTTATAGGTGTGCTCAGCCACACTCAGCATTTGAAAATATCCTTTCAAATTTATTTGCAAGCAGAAGGACATGGAAGAGAGATGGTGAAAATGGGTATGCCAGGGCTTCCAGTCTCTGCATAGACTCCAGATGCATGCACCATTGTGTGCATCTGCTTTATGTGGGTACTAGGGAATTGAACTCTGGTAGTTAGGCTTTGCAAATGAGCATCTTAATCTTGAGCCATCTCTCTAACCTCACCCAGACTTTCATATAGATATAGGAGATGAAACTCAGGCCCTCATGCCTGCACAACAGGTACTTTTACCCACTGAGTCATCTCCTCAGCCCACATTTGGTGTTTTTAATTTTCTTTTCAGACCTTGTTTCAAAAGAGATGTACTGAGTTTGAAATTTCTAAATTTCAAAAATTTCTAAATATACACAAAATAGGGAAAGACCATCTAGACTTAACATGTAGCTTTAAAAACTTTTTTTTTTTTTTTAGAACGTTTAGAGTCCTAAGAAGAGGATGAAATTAGATAGGAGAGTTAAGAAGACAAGGGTCAGGGACTGAAAATGACAATTAGAGAGAGAGAGTGTAAGTGTTCCAGTGCCTCTTACCACTGCAAATAAATCTAGATGCTTTGCATAGGTACTGGAGAACTGAACCCAGGCTGGTCCCCAGTCCCAATGAAATTATTTCAAGAAAACAGAGTGAAGGCTGGGAAGACATCTCAGCAGCAAAAGATGTTTGTTTACAAAGCCTTATAATCTGAGTTTGAATCCTTAGCGCCCTCCACACGTGTGCCTGGCCCACATGCAGAGGGCCCACACACACACACACACACACACACACACACACACACACACACACACACACAGAAGCAGATTGAGAGAGTAAGAGTGGTCATAGAAGCATAAGTAGGAAGATGTTATGGAAGAAGTGTGTCAAAACTGGAGGAAGGGGAAACAGTCCCATATAGGAGCCCTACATAGGAGGCTGTTTGCTTCTTCAGCTGGAACAGCTTCCATGGGGGAAGAGAGTCAAAAGTTAGATAAGCACATACTGTAATACAACAAGGGAAGAGAGATGGAGAGAAGCTAGAGAGGACCAAGAGAGGCTGCTGGTGTCTAAATGGTGCCAGATATTCATTTGGATGAGATTTTCAGCTGAGAGAAAGAAGGCAGAGAAAAGGAAGAGGTCGCATGTGCAAGCAAGAAAGGACAGTTGGTTCATTTATTCTTTCATTTCTTTTTTTTAAATAAAAATATTTAACTAATTTATTTGCAAGGAGAGAGAAGAGAGAGAGAGAGAGAGAGAGAGACAGCTACTATAAACAAACTCCAGATACTGGTTTTATATGGGTACTGGGGAATCAAACTTGGGTCATTAGATTTTTGTAGGCAAGCATCTTAACTGGTGAGCCATCTCTCCAGGCCCATTTCTTCATTTCTTCACTCATTTATTAGTCAAGCACCAAAGAAATAAATTGCCTACTATATGCTCAGTACTATTCTGTATACTGGATGTAACAACAGTCAAGGCAGGTTACATTGCACTTTCCAGACAGGGTATATCCTAGAGAGAAAACAGATAATACAAACTGATATGGGGATGCATAGAAGGCTTAGCAGTTAAGGTGCTTGCCTGCAGAGCTTAAGGACCCAGTTTCAATTCTCTAGTACCCATACAAGCCAGATGCACAAAGTGGTGCATATGTGTGTGGAGTTCATTTGCAGTGGCTAGAGGCCCTGGTGCACTCATTGTCTCTCTGTCTCTCTCCCTCTGTCTGAAATAAACAAACAAATACAATACATTTAAAAAACCCCAATGATATAAGCACACCATGAACTTAATTTAGAAAGTAAACCTTAAAAAGTAGCATGCCTATTGAGCAGTAAAATAGACATGCTGTTTCCTTCTAAGTGGATCCTTTAGACTGGGTATTCAGGACTGGCTTGTCTGAGGAGGACTGGATGACAAGGTGACAGTCATGTGAAGACCCATAGAAAGAGATCTGAAGTAGAGTTAGTGGTGTGCCATGGCTCCAAGATAAGCTTGGTATATTTGGGCAAAAAATAAATAAATAAATAAATAAATAAATAAATAAATAAATAAATAAAAATAAATAAAAAGGCTATGTCAGTGGGTAAAGGAAAGAGAAGTGTGATCATTAAAGAAAGCAGAGGTAACATGTTGATGGGATTTATAGGTCAAGGTTTTATTCATCATTGGATTAAAAAGGACCAGAAGAGACAAATGTGGCTGTATGCCTGTTTCATAGGGATCATGCTGATTGCTGTGAGAATACATTATAGGAGGCAGAAACAGAAGATGGGGGCAGGCAGCCTCTTAACCAAAAGATGGGGCCAGTTAAGACATGATTGCTGAGCCAGGCTTAAGGGTATGTGACTACACACCCCTGCACTCAAGAAGCAGAGGCTGGAGCATAATTCAAGAGTTCGAGGTCAGCCTGGTGGACATAGCAAAACAAACCTGGGAAAACAACAAAACCAAACAAAAACAGACAGAGGGCTGGAGAGATGGCTCAGCGGGTTAAGGTGCTTTTCTGCAAAGCTTAAGGACCCAGATTCAGTTTCCCAGTATGCATGTAAAGCCAAATGTACAAGGTGATGTAGGAATATAGTTTGCAGTGACTGGAGGCTCTGGCACACCTATTCTCTCTTTATCTCTCTCTATCTGCTTCTTTCTGTCTCTCTCTCTAAATAAATAAATATTAAAAAAACAGAAAATAAGTGATTACTGTAGTCAAAATAAGGAATGATAAGGCTTGAACTAGGGTGGGGATAATGAGAAGTAGATTTTATTTTATTTTTATTTATTTATTTGAGAGAGTCAGATAGATTGATAGAGCGAGAGAGAGTGGGGGGAGAGAATGGGCATGCCAGGGCTGCCAGCCACTGCAAACAAACTGCAGATGCATGTCCCACCTTGTGCATCTGGCTTATGTGGGTCCTGGGGAATCGAACCTGAGTCCTTTGGCTTTGCCAGCAAGCACCTTAACCACTAAGCCATTTCTCCAGCCTGTCCTATTTTTTTTTTTTTTTGGTGTGTGTGCACATGCCGTGACTGCAGACACATGCTGGTCACTATGCATGTGTAGAGATCATAAGGTAATTTCCACTGGTAGTCCTTGTGAGCTTCCGATGGACTCTGTGGTAGGCATGTTGCGATTATAGATGCCTGCTACAGCATCTGACTTTTCAGTGGTTGGTGGGGATTTGAACTCAGGTCCTCACACTTGCACAGTGAGTACTTTGCCCAGGAACTATCTCCCCAGCACCCCTTGTTAGAATTTTTAAACTTACATCTGGATTTAGATGTTCATTAAACTGGCATCACCTCATTTGGAGCCACTATCTTTCTATCCTTGACCCTTTGAGAACCCTCCTCATTGGTCTCCCTTTGTCCAGTCAGTGCATTTCTCCCAATGTAGCTTGGTCAAGTTTCACAGCCTAAGCTTGACTGCAGCCTGTTTTCTGCTATGCTTCTCCAATATTATATTATTTACATTCCCAGAGTTGTCACCAAATAGCTAAAAGAAACAATGAAGAGGAGGAAAGGTTTATTTGAGCTCACAATTTCAGAGAGAAACCAGGGAAGTCGTGTAGGGGCAGCTTAGATCATGGCAGACAGGAAACAAGGACAAGGGGTATATAGGAAGAAGCCAGGGTAAAATATAGTCTAAGAAACATGTGCCCAGTGACCTCTTTGCTTTAGCTAGGCTCCAATTCCTACTTGTCTTCATCTACCAATACTGCTGTCATATTCCAAATCCATAAAGGAATTAATGCCTTCATTATGTCAGAACCTTCATGATTTCCAGGGTCTCTAGAGACACTCTTCTAGACACACCCAGCTTCACTAATCAACTAGGCATTTCTTAATCCAGTCAAGTCAAGAATCAGGATTAACTAACCACCACAACTACCTGTAAAAGAAAGAGAAAGGCTGCTAATGCTTACATGCCTTGGCAGAGTCATTGATGATCCCTAGATGGTCTGTGTGCTTCCTGTTTCTGGTACAGTTCTTGGGTCTTTGTGGCTAGATATAATTAGCAGAAAACTAGCATGTCACTTTGGAGTCAAAGCATATAAGAGTTGGGTGCCACCTCCACCTTCTCTCATTCCTATTGTGGTGACCCTCCAGAACTACATATTGATAAGCTGCTGACATAAAATGATGGTGAGATCCTGTGAATATTAGTAATTCCACAGAGTAAACCATCCCTGTAGTGTCATCTGATCTGTATTAGAGATTTCATACACATATGCATAGACAGAAAAATAAATCTTCATTGGTTAAACCACCAAGCTATAGGGTTTTTGCCACATAGCCTGGCCTCCTTGCTCAGTGTCCCGGGCTACCATGCCTTGTGAGCATTACTACTCTGATTCTGTGGGCATATGAGAGGCTTTTACTTCTTTCAAATTGCCATGCTTTTTCTGGCTTCTCTTTATGTCTCATTTGTTGGGTAATGTCAATCTCTTCCCCCTCCTCCTTCTAACACGTGCACTTTGGCCAAGTCTTAGTCATTCTTTAGGTCATAACTTGACCATCACTTTCTCAGGAAAGGCCCTGTGACTCCTCCCTTCCATAGCTTCCCATCATCTTGTTCACTACATGTCATAGTCAGCTACACATTGTTGGGATGAACTTCCAAATCAGGCACAGTTTATGGGAGACACAGGATTTACTGAAGCTTATAGATCTAGGGGAAATTTCATCATGGCAGAAGAAGCTGGCCCCCTTTCATAGATTCATGGAGGAAAAAAATACCACCTCCAGCACAGTAAGTAAGCACACTCTTGGAACCCTAAGCAGAACTCAAGCACTCTGCATTTCTTTAGTCTGGAATTCAGATCTGCGCCAAACACACCTTAGGGCTGGACCCCAGGATCTACCCACAGTGATACCTCCTCCAGCCAGGCAGCTGGGAATCTAGCAAGTTACAAGCTTTAATAAACTCCTGAATCTATTGGGAACTATCTATTCAAGCTTCCACATTCTACCTTGGGTCCCCAGTAGATTTATAACCATTTCACATTGTAAATTGTATATTGTTTTCAGTTCAAATTCAAAAGTACCATAGTCATTACCAACTTAAAATAGTTCCACATTCCCAAGTCTCATTTGTGATTTAAGACTGTCTCTTAGCTGTGAGTTCTGTAAAAATCAAAACAAGTTATATACTTTCAACATATAAAGGTATGGAGTAAACATTTCCAACTGCTGTAAGGTGTAACAAGGAGAGACTGGACCAATGTAAACTTAATAACCATCAAGCAAATATCAAATATCTGTAGTTTAAGTCCAATATCATAATCAATGACTGACAGTCTTTGGGTTTTCTAGTTTTTCCCCTCCAGCTGGGCTCACTAGCCAGGAAATTTTTTTATCCTATGCCACCAGCACTCCATGGTAGCCCTTGCACAGTCCTGGTATATTTAAACATACTTGGGTCTCCACTATAAACCACAGTCCATCTTCTCATGGCTTTACTAGTCTCTTTATCAGGGTAATCATGCACTGTCTCATGCTGCATCTCAGCAACATTCTGGAACCATGTGTACTTCATGACCCACTCCACACATTTTTCATGCTTCCTAAACCAATTCCAGGTGTGTTGGACACAGCTATATTCTCAATTAAAAGAGAGAATAATCATGACCTTGAAGAGCAGGTTGTTTTCTTTCAGTCAATTTCCTTTCAAAAGTTTGTATGTTTGCTATTTAGTCTTTTTTTTTTTTTCCAGGCACATTTCTTATTGTTTTAATGTAAAACAGTTGGGCTATTCTTAATTATGGTAATATCTCCTTCATCACAGCAGCTTCAGAAATCTGTCTCAGTGTCAGTAATTTTAAACTTGTTTAAGTTTTTTAGTTCCATATCTTTAGCCAACCATGTCAGCCCATTACAAATCTAACCTTAATTAAACTCTCTGGGAATGGGCAGCAGAATGCATTCAGCTCTTATGCCAGTAGCCTAGTTTCAACAAAGTTCTCTATGGTCTTTCCTTCCCCTTGGAAAGTGCATAAGCAAAACCTCCAAATATAATTTTTTTCTGTACTCAGCATTTTAAAACTTCCACCAGAATAGTCCATAAAACTTGGTTTACCATTCTGGAAGGCATCTTCTATTCCTATTACCAAGTACATGTCCATTTCTCCAAAACAAAAGTTCCAAAAGACCAAAATCCCCATGATCAGATTCATTGTATAACAACACCCCACTCCTGATACCAATTCTGTATAGTCAGCTTCATGTTGTTGGGATGAACTTCTAAACCAGGCACAGCTTACAGATCCAGGGGAAGTTTCATAACGGCAGAAGAAGCTGCCCCTTTCACAGGTCTACACAGAAATGCTACCACTAGCACAATAAGCAAGCACACTCCTGGAGCCCCAGGCTGAGCTCAAGCACTCTGCACACCTTTAGTCTGGAATTAATATCTGCCCCCAAACATACCTTAGGGCTGGACCCTATAAGCCACCCACAGTGACACCTCCTCTAGCCAGGCAGCTGGAAATCTAATAAGCTACAAGCCTTAATAAACTCCTTTAATCTATTAGAGGACATCCATTCAGGCCACCACACTACACATCATTGCAATTTGATTTGTCAGTCCTATCACGTGAGTCAGGTCCAGATGGCATCCTGCTGTGTTATAGGATCTCCAGCTCCTGTCTGAGTGCTGACATTTAGTAAGGATTTAATGACAGAATGATGGATTGAGTAAACAGAAGTAAGTAGAGATAAGTGGCATGGAAATTACAAAGCAGAGAGATGGAGGAATGTGTAGGATCCAGCTGGTGCAGCAACTATGGGTACCTGAGTTGGGGCCATCACAGATGCAAAATATTGATGGCTAGCAGACATTTCAACTATCCTCTGTGATCTCACCTGAATTATTTAATGAAAATAAAATCTTTTCTTTTTACAATAAGCCCCCAATGGATTTCTGTTACAAATGGGGTAAAGTTCAAATATCTTAGCATTGAAGTATGAGTCAAGTAAAAGCTAGCCCTTGTCATTCCTCGTCAAATACTACTTCCTTCATCCACACCCAAGCATGTTCTCCTCCAACCAAAGCAAATCCACCATCCTTTCTGAAGTATGTGTGAGATTCCCACTCTGCCCCATGACACTAAAGAGCCTTCCTCTGTGAAGGCCGTTCACTCTCTCTCAGTGTTCACCACTTGGCATTTTGGGCTCCAGTGACACTGTGTTTATAGTCCTTGTTGGGCAGCACTTACTTACAGCAGAATGACTTCTTCACCTGTGCATCCATTTCACTGGGGCATGAGTTCCTCTTGGTATCCAGTATAGAAGCAACTTTCTCATCCATTCCTTCTGTTAAAGTGCTTGGTCAAAGAAGAAGGGAGCTCTGTGGATGCTGTGGAGTAAGTGAATGAACAAATAAATGGCCTTCACAGCACCGCGGGTGCCATGTCACAAGGATGTCATTTCCAGTTTTGCTCTTTGGTTTTAAATATTTGCTTTTCATGAGACAATGAGAATAGAGAAAATAGTCTTTTTTTTTTTTCATAATGTATTTTCCACTCCATTTCTTTTGAGAATGGCCAGGTTAAAGGGTACTTAATATGGACAATGGATTTCACAGTCTGTGGCCATTCATGATTTGGTAGCAAAATCTTGATCGATGATACATTTAACTTTGATTTTTGACAACTAAAAAATAGCTTTTCCTCATTGCCTGAAAATGTATGTTCTGGATATTTTCTTTTTTAAGATCTGAATTTTTTTTTTCTAAAAGTTTCTTTGCTTTCTGGGATACACAGACACAGACACAGACACACACACACACACACACACACACACACACACAAGATTAACATTCCCTCCTATATTATGAATGAAAGGAGCTTAATTTATATTGCTCTTTCCTCTTAATTTTCAGTGTTTTGTGAATTGCTGTTTAATTTTTTTTCAGACATTCTGCCTTCAGCACTTAGGAAATTCCATTCCTTCTTCCTCATGGAAGATGTGGTGGTGACAGGCTATTAGCCTTGACAACTTTCCAAGACTGTCACTGGCCGGGGATGTCAAGCTGATAAAAGCCCACATGTCTCAGAAAGAGGGGGTTGATTCTTAAGAACGGACTGAAATGCTGAACTACACCCTCAGTGCTGCTTCTGGTTCATTCCTGTGATGTGTCCGTTGCATGCTTCCATTGACTCTGACTGACCATGGACGTCCCAACCCCTCCCTCTCCCAGAGGAGCTTGTAGTGATTTCAAGGTAGCTGTTCTAGCTGAGAGAGACTAGGGATAAATAATGTTTTGAGGAACATCACGTGCAGTTCAGAATCTTTTGTTGGGGGAGGACTTTATCACTTTTGGAGAATATTCAAACTTCTTTCAGATGATTCTAGGGGTTCATGGGGATCATTAGGAAATAGACATAAGATGTCAGGAGGAGTAGAAGGCTATTGGCTTCCATTCAATATGGTCTAGAAGTGTCAATCTTGACATTCCTCTGTAACCTGGTTCAAAGACTGCTAACATAATCTAAAAGGTTGTCAAAAACAGTGTGTGTGTGTGTGTGTGTGTGTGTGTGTGTGTCAGAGAGAGAGAGAGAGAGAGAGAATGTATGTATGCTTCTGTACACATTTTCTTTTTTTCCTTTTTATTTTCTTAAAAATGTTTTTATTTATTTGCAAGTAGAGAGAGAGAGAAGAGTGACAGAGAAATAGAGAGATAGATAAAGCATGAGGGAGAGGGAGAGAAAATGGGCTGGCCAGGGTTTCCAGCCACTGTAAATGAACTCTAGATACACAGTCCACTGTCATCTGGCTTTAGGTGGGTACTGGGGAATCAAACTCAGGTGGTCAGGCTTTACAGGCAGGTGCCTTAACCACTGAGCCACCTCTCCAGCCCTATTTTCTTTCTTTTTGTATGCACAGAGTATATATGTATGTGATGTTCACGTATGTCTTGTATATTTGTGGATTTATGCATATGTGTGTGCATGTAGAGGTCAAAGGTTGACATTGGTGTCTTTCTCAATTGCTCTCTACCTTTTTTTGGGGTGTTGTGTGGGGGGTTTCAAGGTAGGGTCTCATTCTGGCCCAGGCTGACCTGGAATTAACTATGTAGTCTCAGGGTGGCCTTGAACTCACAGCAACCTTCCTACCTCTGCCTCCTGAGTGCTTAGATTAAAGTGTGCACCACCATTCCTGGCTTCCTTTATTTATTTATTTTTTAAGCAGGTTTTCACTCTAGCCAAGGCTGACCTGGAACTCACTCTGTAACCTAGGTTGTCCTCCACTTCATGGCAATCATCCTACCTCAGCCTCCCAAATGCTGGGATTAAAGGTGTGTACCACTATGTTCAGCTATCTATCTTATTTTTTGAAAAGTGTTATTTATGAGAGAGAGAGAGAGAGAGAGAGAGAGAGAGAGAGAAGAGAATGGGCACGCCAGGACCTCCTGCTGCTAAAAATGAACTCCAGATGCATGTGCCACTTTGTGCCTCTGGCTTTACATGAGTATTGGGGAATCAAACCCAGGCTCTCTGGATTTGCAAGTCAGCACCTTTAACCACTGAGCCATTTCTCAGTCCCCATTTTTGGTTTGGATAGAATAACTGGCCAGCAAGACCAAGGATCCTTCTGTCTCTGCCTCCCCATGACAGGTATGTGCCACCACATCTGTGTGTGTGTTTTTTTAAATGTTTAAAAAATTATTTATTTGCGAGAGAAAGAGGCAGAAAGAGAGAGAGAGAGTGAGAGAGAGAAAGAGAGAGAGAGAGAGAGAATGGGCATGCCAGGACCTCCAGCCACTGGAAAGTAACTCCAGACACATGTGCCCCCTTGTGCATCTGGCTTATGTGGGTTCTGAAGAATTGAACCTGGGTGTTTTGGCTTTGCAAGCAGACACCTTAACTGCTAAGCCATTTCTCCAGCCCCACATCTGGTTTTTTTATGTGGGTGCTGCAGATCTGAGCTCAGGTCCTCATGCTTGCATAGCAAGCAGTTTGCCAAATGAAATATCTCCCCAGCCCCCTGTATATGTTTTCTTATGTGTGTGTTGTCTTCAAGCAAGGGCAATTGCATTTTGGCTTACAGGCATAGAGTTCTGCTTTTCCTGTTATGTGACTCTGGATTTTGTTGTACTCAGCAGGTCCTTTGTCTAATGCATTGACACCTTAATGAAAAACAAAAGTTAGATTCATCAAAAGAGACAAGATTACCCGAGTCATAAATGGAGACCATCAGGGAGGCTCGCACCAATAATAATAATGAATTGCAGTGATTGTCCACAGAAACTTGCTTTTCTAAGGTTCTTTTGATAATTACCTGTCAATGTTTAAGTGTCTACACCCACTCCTTGAATGGATGGACCCTATTTATATCACATGAAATTCTTGTATTTGCCTTGTGAAGTACATTCCATTCCCAGGCACGAATACGGCCGGGATGATTTTATTTTTCCAGGGAGGGAAAGTGACATTGTTGAATTTGATATATATAAGCATCGCTTTTTGGCGGCAGCAAAGCAAAACAAAACAAGAAAGGAACAGCATCCTCCATGGGAAGCTGGTTGGCAGGTGAGCTGCGTGCAGCTCTGGCAGCATGGCCCTGTTCTCTGTGAAGTTGTTTCACTTGGGAGATATCTAACTTGTTATATCTGTCAGGTGGCATGTTAAAGCTTGGATCAAATACCAGTACAACAGGGGAGATGGAAAAAATAGAGCCGGTGAAAATCTATGTCAGGAGTATGGGAACATCAGGGATTATAATTTGTCTTCACCAAATGAATGTTTTAACACAAATTACTGCATTTAATAAGATCACAAGTGTCTAAAGAGACTGGATATCCCACTGGTTCAGTTATTCTCTGTGGCTTAGTTCATTTGACTACATGTGGGTGGGATGGTTAAAAAGGACATTAAGGCAAAGAATTCTTACATTTCTATCAGAGAAGGAGGGAGACCCAAATCGGGACATGTGTCTTTGATATCTGTTTGCTACTGTGTGACTTAGGGCAACTTGTTCTTATTTGTTACGTGAGAAAATTGGGCTAGATCTAATCTAGCATGAAATTTAATTTTGAAATCCTCGTATTCCCAACTCTCTTTACACAGTGTCAGTCATAAAAACAGGGTCAGGGCTGGAGAGACGGCTTACTGGTTAAGGTGCTTGTCTGCAAACCCTAAGGATGTAGGTTGGATGCCCCAGTACCCACGTAAGCCATATACACGAGGTGACGCATACGCCTGGAGTTCACTTTCAGTGGCTGGAGGACCTAGTGCACCCATTTTCTCTCTCTATATTTCTCTCTCTCTCAAATAAATAAATTAATCAAAAATTATTGATGTGTACTAAATGAATAACCAAATAGATGGGGTAGAATTTCTCTGTACAGGTCTCATACCCAGTCTCTTCAAGAGATGATATTTTAGAATTAGGGGCTGGAGAGATGGCTTAGTGGTTAAGGCACTTGCCTGCAGAGCCAAATGACCCAGGTTCAATTCCTCAGGACCCATGTAAGCAAGATGCACAAGGGGGTACATGCATATGGAGTTTGTTTGCAGGGGCTGGAGGCCCTGGTGCACCCATTCTCTCTCTCTCTCTCTCTACCTGCCTATTTCTGTATCCTCTTTCAAATAAATAATAAAATAAAATAAAACTCTAAAAAAAAAAGAGATGATGTTTTAGAATGAAAAGGATTGGATAACAATGGCAACACAAATGCATGCTTACTGATTTCTTTGTGTGTGGAAGGCAGTGTCTGAGATAAGCTCTGATGACCACACCTCGTGACCACACCTCCTGGTACTCATGGTTCCCTGTATTCCTTTCCTCTTAGTCTAGGCTGGAGATGCTGATCCACGTCTGGCAGAGTACGGGCAGCAGCGAGGGGCTGTCCTTTCTGAGATCAGGTTGCTTGTCGCTTCTGACTTCTTCTTTCTCATCTTTGCTCCAGTGGAAACCTCTGCTTTGCTGTGACTATGCTGAGGAGAAGCCCACAAGGTGGGGAAATGATGGCTCCAGACAGCATGCTGTGAGGCTTGTTTATACCACACAAATGAACCTGGAAGTAGGTACTTCTTCAGGTGAATCTTAGGATAATGGCCACCCTGGATAACACCTCAGTGCAGCTTCCTTAGAGTCTGTGGTCGGTTCCCAGATTTCCAACACATGTGCTGTGAAGTAACAAGTACTTATTTTTTTTTTTTGTTGTTGTTGTTTATTTTTTATTTATTTATTTGAGAGAGACAGACAGAGAAAAAGGCAGATACATATAGAGAGAATGGGCATGCCAGGGCCTCTAACCACTGCAAACGAACTCCAGATGCATGTGCCACCTTGTGCATCTGGCTTACACAGGTCCTGGGGAATGGATCCTCGAACCATGGTCCTTAAGCTTCCCAGGTAGGCGCTTAACTGCTCAGCCATCTTTCCAGCCCCGGTACTTATTGTTTTAAACTAACATCTTGGGGTGATTTTCTAAGCACCAATAGATGAGAAATATACTATCTTGCTGCAGTTTTCAAGTGTCCCTTTTGCAAGGTTCATTGGAGATCTAATCTCCACCGCAGTGGTGTTGAGAGGCTTGGCCATGAAAAGGTGTGGTGGTTTGGTCATCCTGGGAGTGGGATCTTGATGAAAGGTTGAGTCTGGACCCTTCTTGCTCTTGGGCGTACCTGTGCTGTAAGACGATGACGTGTTTATAAGCCCTAGCCAAATACGGGCCCCTTGACCTTGGATGCTCTGGCCTCCAGAATTATAAGGAATAAACTCCCGTTCTTTATAAATTACTAAGTCTCAGTTAGTGTAAAAACTAAATGAAATAATGTTTTTATTTATTTATTTTTTGAGGTAGAGTCTTGCTGTAGCCCAGGCTGACCTGGAATTCACTTGGTAGTCTCAGGCTGGCCTTGAACTCACTGCGATTCTCTTACCTCTGGCTCCTGAGTGCTGGGATTTAAAGGTGTGTGCCACCACACACAGCTTAAATTAATTAATTTAAGGTACATATAATAAATGGTGTAATATACTTATACCTCTATGTATATTCACAACAGTAGTAAATAATTCCTCCAAAGAACTTACCATACTCCCCAAACAATGCCTTGCAACAACCCTCCAAGTTATATAACCCCACAGTGTCATAAAAGGGTAAGTGAATTACTCAAGGTTACACAGATGTAAAGGTGATAGATAGTAAAGAGACGTTCTAAACCCAGTTTCCAGATGGCTTGTTTGTTCCTATGAAGCTGTGATGCCCCCACAGATAAGATAAGGGTGTAAACCTGAAATGATAAGAGGGTCAGAGCGGAAATCACCTCCAGTTTGAGAGATAAGAATAGGATTTTGTGTAGAAGTAAGCTATTTGGGAAGAAGAAGGGGCTCAATGGAGTGGGGAGAGGGGGACAAGAGAAGGAAATGGAGACGGGATCATCCGAATACATTATATACTGCTATAAAAGTTTTGAAAAATAAACAACTAACAACAACATAGAGGACAGGAATGTATGAAGGAGGCGAATGGTAGGCAGGAAGGAGTCACTTTAATGGGTCTAGGAATGATGGCACAGGTTCTCTATTGAGGACCACAGCAAAGTCCAGAGCATGGAAGGATGATCATGAGACTGAAATGGCTTCTAGTGTTTGTCTGTCAGTCAGTCTGATGGTCTGTCTCAAGGACATCAGTAGCAAAGCCCATGGGGAAGGACTTCCTTTCCGGAAGCCATATTAGTTGAAGTTCAATGCTCGGTGCAGTGTCCTAGGGTTGATCCTGGCCCACTCCTCATTCCCTTCCTCCCAAGTCTTGATTTTCTCATTGCCATGACTAAAATACCTGACAAGAAACAATCTAAGAGAAGGGGTTGTTGGGCGTGGGGCTCACGCCTTTAATCCCAGCACTCTGAAGGCCAAGGTAGGAGGATTGCTGTGAGTTTGAGGCCAGCCTGAGACTGCATAGTGAATTACATGTCAGCCTGGACTACAGTGAGAACCTACTTGGAAAAACCAAAATAAATAAATAAATAAATAAATAAATAAATAAATAAATAAATAAATAAAGGAGAAGGGTTTATTTTGGTGTACAGTTTGGGAGGATATAGCCCATCATGGGGGGAGGCAAGGTGGCAAGCAGCTGCATGGTGGCAGGAGGGTAGGGCAGCTAGTCACATTGTATGTGCAGTCAGGAAGCCAAGGGCAGTCAGGAAGTGGAGCAGGGCTGTGAAACCTCGAGGTCTGGCTCCAGGGACCCACTTTCCTCCAGCGGGAACCACTTTCTAAAATTCTCACAACCTTCCAAAATAGTACGTCCAGCTGGGGCCTACAGGGTCAAACACAGGAACCTTTGGGGGACAGCTCTCATTCCAACAATACCTTTCTTCTGTTCTCTGCCTAATTCTACTTAATATTCCTTCTAAGACATATCTTTTCAAGGTGCAACTCACCTTGTCAATTAATGTTCCATTCTTATAGTCTTTGGATGCCACAAAAAATAAAAAAAATGCCCAGAATCTGAAATATCATATTAATATATGGCATCCAGAGATATTAGTATCTTTTGGCCCCAATCCAAATAGTCAGTCATTCCTCATATCTTGTAAAAAGGTTTTATTTAAATTATTTTCAATTCTATTGAAATTACTTTAAAATTTTATTTATTTGAGAGAGAAGAAAAGAGAGACAGAGACATACAGAAACAGAGAGAGAGAGAGAGAGAGTATGGGCATGGCAGGAGTAACACTGTGAGCAAACTCCAGATGCAAGCCCCTCTCTATGCAACTGGCTTTATATGGGTGCTAGGGAATCAAACCTAGGTTATTAGGCTTTGCAAGCAAATGCCTTTAACCTCTGAGTTATCTGTCCAGCCTGTTTCTTCACGTTTCTATCTGTAAATTTCTCATGTGGTCACTCAGTGATTCTACAGCTATATATCTAACCTTGATGGAGTTGGTAAATTATCAGCTCTATTCATGAATAACTCAAACAACAAAGTGAACAGAACTTTCTAGACACAAATTTATGTTTTGCTAGTGGTATATAGTTATCACCAACATTGCCATGCATATCCATGCATTCCTGTAGTAACTGTGTCTTTATTTATTGGTGCTATTAACGTAAACATATTGCCTGTTTCTCTGAGGCAACTGAGCTCATGAGAGACAACTCTCCAGCCCTAGTTCATTGTAGTCTTGAAAAATGCAGAGTGATTGCTAAGTGTTCTTATCACAAAATGGCAATGCAATGGCTAAATCTTTCTGCAATGTATATGTACTTCAAAACATGTTGTACAGGACAAATAAGTGCAATTTGCATTCTAATTAAAGGAAAATTTAAAGAAAAAAAATCAGCTTTGCAATTGTCTGGCATACCCCCACTATAAGTACATAGGTTTGGCCTTCTGTGGTAGTGGTCAGTGGGAGAAGCTGCCGCCTTAGGTGACCAAGGCTCAGAGCCTGCTACTACCATCCAGAGCCCATCCACTGCCATCTTCCCCCTGGCCAGCCATACCACCCTCCTAGCTAGTCTCTCCACACTCTTTCCCACCTCAAGTTTTAGTCAGTAGAATAATCACTGAATTGATTTACTGTTTTTTAAGTGGAAAAAAATGCATGACTATATTTTTTTAAAAGATGAGCTCAAGAGTGCATGTAATGAAAAATAAGTCCATTAAATTAGCTTACTAATTCCCAACTATATTGACTGATGATTGAGTAGCTTTCAGACTGTCTGTGTGGATGCAGATATTTTTGTTTTCTATACATGAACATATATATATATGGTATAACTTAAGATTATCTCTCTATCAATCTTAGGATAATAACCCCACATTTTAAACCTGGCCTTCAAATCTGTGCATGACTTGCCCACATCTCTCTTAACTGTGCAGTCATCTGCATGACATTCTCCTGTTCATTTCCTGATTTCTACACTGAAATTATAGTAGATTCTTAAACAGCTAGTTGTGCTGCACATTTTTCGCTCTGTCTACAGTACCTTTCTCTTTGACATGAGAGTGGTGACTGCTTCCTCCATACACATCCCACCCTGCTATGCGGCCACATGGTTTGGGGTGGAAGGGACTTTACCCTTCAACCTAAAGGGACACAGATCAATCCACCCTTCTTACCACAGGGGTTGGTTCAAACATCTCATCATGGCAAGGGCTGTTTTGGAGGTGACTTGTCAGCATAAAAATGGGACTTTTGCTGGGCATGGTGGCGCACGCCTTTAATCCCAGCACTTGGGAGGCAGAGGTAGGAGGATCACCGAGAGTTCGAGGCCACCCTGAGCCAGGTCAGCCTGGACCAGAGTGAGACCCTACCTTGCAAAACCAAAAAAAAAAAAAAAAAAAAAAAAGGGACTTTCTCTTTGTAAATATGAGTTAGTAAACTCTGGTTGCTGGTAGACTTTACTATGCTCAAAATTGAAAGTGCAACCGGCACATAATTTGGAAGGACAGTTACAGTCTCTGAGAAACAAAGTCAGAGCTCTGAGCAGGATATGCCTAAAGGTGTCAAATCTCAGCACCGAATCCATACCATCTGTTTGAAGCAAAGTTTCCTTGGGTTTTTTTATGACACTGACAATGACCATCTAAAGCTTCTTGCCTGGTCCCTCCTGCCTCCTACCAGTCTTCCTGTATCTGGAGAACTCTTACCAAGTCTCCAGTCCTCACAAGTTTTTTTTTTAAAAATATTTATTTATTTATTTAACAGAGATAGAGGGAGAGAGGGAGGGAGGGAGAGAGAGAGAGAGAGAGAATGGGTGCACCAGGGCCTCCAGCCACTGCAAATGAACTCCAGACGCATGTGCCACCTTGTACATCTGGCTTACATAGAACCTGGGGAATCGAACCTGGGTCCCTTGGTTTTGTAGGCAAACTCCTTAACAGCTAAGCCATCCCTCCAGCCCCTTGGCAGGTTTTTAATGATTTTCCCAGACTAGGTTGGGTGTCTTCTGTTTTTCTTGCCTTGCGGTCTTTTCTTCTTGAGTTCTGTCATGGTTGTAGTGAATGATTGTTTCTAATATCCCCCTCCCCAGTGAGTTGTAAACCAAGTGTAGCTGAGGCCACACGTGTCTGGTTCACTGCATTTCTGCCTTGTGCCGCACACATTGACTGCTCAATAAATATCAGTTGTAGGGAAACGCAAATGAATGGTAGAATTTATTATGGATAACTCGCCCTTTAAACAATTTTTAATCTCTCTCTCTCTCTCTCTCTCTCTTTTTTTTTTTTTTTTTTTTTTTTTTTTTTTTTTTTTTGAGACAGGGTGTCATGTAGCTCAGGCTACTCTTGAACTCATTATGCAGCTGAGGGGTGACCTTGACCTTGACCCCCTGATCCTCTTGCCTTCACTTCCCAAATACTAGGATTACAGGTTTGCACTCTCCACGAGAGTTAACAGCTTTCGTAGATTGAACCACAATATTTTGTCTTTGTTCTGTCTTGAGCAAAGTGACTTGCTGGAGTCCTCAGGATGCAGAGATCCTATTTCTGTCAGTGAAAGGAAGCAAGCATGATGCTTAGGAGTGCTGCTCCAACAGGGGCCCAAGTCCTGGGTTAGAAACAGGGACCCTCCTTATTTCTGTTTTTGGGGTTGCAGAATGAGGTTCCTCTTTACTCCAGGACTTTCCTTATGTTTGACTTAACAATTTAGATAAAATTGACAAAATGGTAGTCTTTTGCTTGCTTGTGCTTGATCCAGCTTCTCTGCAGTAACTCGCACATTGTGAGTTCTCATTGCTCTTCTAAAAGGAAAGTGGATCTGAAGGAGTGTTTATACCCATTTATTGTTTGTTGAAATGTAAATAGTCCTGAATGTGCCACTCACTGGGCAAGGCCAGGGCTTTTTACTAGGGACAAAACAGGCTTGTTTCACGTTAATAACCTGCTGTGCTCCAACCAGTCATGGGATTCCTTAGGCGAAGCAGAATGCCTGCCATTGTCCTTGTGTGTCAATGAGCAGACAGTCTCTGCTTACAGCCAGTGTGCAGGCTGCCATGTCCCTGACTTGGTGCAATGTTTTGGTGGGAACCACATGTCTGATGCCTTCTTACACACACACACACACACACACACACACACACACACACACACACACACACAAGTCCCAAGCACAGGCAGTGGTGGCTGAGGTAGTTCCACCATTATTGAATACATATTTGTAGAATTTGTAAGCTCAGAATTAAATTGTTCACTTTTCATATGTTATAGGCATATCTGTACAATCTTTTAAAATTTTTAAAAATTTATTTCAGAGAGAGAGAGAGAGAGAGAGAGAGAGAGAGAGATCTCTTGCCACTGTGAATGAATGCCAGACATGTGTGCTATGTTTTACATGGGTACTGGGGATTTGAACCAGGGGCATCAGGCTTTGCAAGCAAGCACCTTTCACTGTGGAGTCCTCTCCCCTTCCCTATATATTTTTTTGCAGAGGTAGTTTATGAAGTGTCATCCTGAGTTTTCAAAGTTGGATGCATTACATGAGGAACATTTTTTAAAAAAAGATTAAAAACATGAATAGCGTTGTCTAAATAAAGTTAGATAAAACAACCCCCAACTTGTTTTCCCTGCTTATTACCTCATTCTCACTGATGCGTTTCCCAGCTATATGTCTGTTTCTGACTTGGAAATAAATGGTGTGCTAGTCTCTCCCCTAAGGACCACTGTGGGAATGGAAGCTGAATGCAGAGTTTTGTGATTCTAGGCTGATGCCCAGAACTATCTAGAAAGTGAGGCCTGCTAATTCTGTGATGGTGTCAAGCTTGCTTTCCCAATGTCTACCACAAGTCTTTTTGTCTTCATTTCAGGTGGCCTCAATCACACCACAGCATCACTTAGCAGTACTTCCACCACAGAGCCATGGTTTGCCCTGCACTCATTATTCTGAGCAGTTCGGCGCAAAAGCAGAGCTGAATCTTGTCACACAAGTTGCAGCTGGACTGTGTTGGCTAAAGAATCCATTCTGGAGGAAAAAAATGCACACCTCTCAGATTTTTCGTTAACTTGAAAACTGGATACAGGCCTCATGTTCATGTTTAGAGAAATGGAACAGAACACTGAGTAGAACAGGGCATGAGGAGCCGTGGATAGACTTCGATCTGCTTAGGACCATTTTAGATTCTGTCTGGGAAAGAACTCATCTGACTAACTCTCACAGTCTGAGAGTTACACGATGATGAGACACGTACTGTCTTTGTCCAGAGTTTTTTTTTTTTTTTGTTGTTGTTCAAACTGCCTGTGTGTCTCTTTCCTGAAGGCATCAGGCACTACCAGAGGTGGCAGCAGCTGGGGAGGCAGCCAACCAAGTTCTCTATTGTGTTTGTGGAAGCTGTAATGGTAAGACATGAATGGCTCATCTCTAATCACATATCATATGGATAATAAAACAATGAAAGGTATTAATGAAGATAACTACCATGGCACAAGTGTTTCCTCGGCTAGGCCAGCACTTTCCCATCCGCTCTATGTATACAGATATTTCCAATTCACATGGTGTCAGTGATTGTTTTTTGTTACCTTACAATGGCATGAGACTGATAGGCATTTAGCAGAAACCATACTTAAATGTTTTACTTTTTTTTTTTGCATGTGTATAGCCTGTGTGGTGTGTAGTGTATGCCCCCTTCCATCTCTTACTCACCTGCTTCTCCTTGCATTGATTGCAGAGTTTGCTGTTCACAAGATCCAGTGATTCAGAGTCTCCCTTCCCCGTAAGACTGAGGTTACAGATGTGTGTGGTCACACGTAGCTGTTTATGTGGGATCTGGAGATTGAATTCAGACAGTCTCAAGCCCCTCAGGCCCTCATGCATATACCTGAAATCTACTTAACTCCAAGCTGTCTCTCTAGCTCTGAAGGGTTTTTAAAAAAATATTTTATTTATTTATTTGCAAGTAAAGAGATAGATAGATGATAGATAGATAGATAGATAGATAGATAGATAGATAGATAGATAGATAGATGATAGATAGAGAGTAGGGGGTGCACCAGGGCCTCTAGTCACTGCAAACGAACTCCAGATGTTTGCTCCACTTTGTGTACCTGGCTTTATATGGGTACTGGGGAATTGAACCCAAGTCATTGGGCTTTGCAGGCAAGCACCTTAACTGCTGAGCTATCTCTCCAGTACCACCCCCAAGTTTTCATTTTGGTCTTTTTCCAGACTGGCCTTATGAGAATTGATACTCTTGCTTTACCAATCAGTGGCAATAATGCCTGCCTCCAAGTTAGCCATGTGATCACAGGGTAAACCATTGATAATCTACAATATACTGAGTTGACACTGTGGACATGAGTATTTAGTTCATGTACATATTATATTCATACTTTAGTAATAAAGGCTTTGTTGTAAGAAATCTTACCCAACTGTTGGCTAAAATGAGTTTCTAGGCATGTGTAAGGCAGGTGAGGTCAAGCTTTGATGTCAGTAGGTTACATATATCAAATGTATTTTGATTTATAATATTTTATTTATTTATTTATTTTTATTTTTTGGTTTTTCGAGGTAGGGTTTGGGTCTAGCCCAGGCTGACCTGGAATTCGCAGTGTAGTTTCAGGGTGGCCTTGAACTCACGGTGATCCTCCTACCTCTGCCTCTCAAGTACTCGGATTAAAGGCGTGTGCCACCATGCCTGGTGATTTTTTAATTTATTTTTATTGAAGAGTAGTTTCATTGTAAGTCTAGAAGCAACTGCATTATTTTATTGAATCATCACCAAAGCCTAAAGAGTGTCATTTTGTTTATTTTAAGGCGATATTATCTCAAGCAGATGGAAGTGAAACCCTATGACTTAAGTCATGTGTCCAGAAAGTAAAAAGCTGGGATTTGAACCCTTGAACTTAGCTGATGAGCCACTGGCGTCTGGGAGCACACTGTGCGTCTCACGCAATGCTGGCTGCCAAGGACAGAGCGAGCCTATTGGGTTGCTTCTGCTTTTGCCAAACCTCAGGAAATTTCCAGACCCTGGTTCTTACATTCTGCTACCTTGCTCCCAAAGGGCTCCATTTCTGTAAGAGCTGGCTTGGGCTCATTGGCAGATGGCCAGACTGAGAACCTACTTCACAACCATGTGTAGTGGGAGCAAATGAGTTAATGTGGTCCAGATCTTACAGACTTTTGGCATCGACTTTCTCCAATATACTCACAGTGTATTATCCTTTTGCCCAACAATTGCTCTTTTATTTGTTCCATAAACACTGAGTGACTCTGATGGCCTGGGCCCTGGGCTGGGTTAGCATTAGCGTTTGTGACTAGAGCATTTAAAAAAGGCAATGCCCATTCATCGGAGTGAGTTTAATGGCGGCAGCATTCACACCTTGGCAGGCAGGCTTTTTGGCCTTTCCCAGGACTCATTAGTTCAATGGTCATTGACTGCCTATCTGAACAACTGGACTTATTGGCACATAAAAATAAAGTAACAGAATTTGATTCCATTGTGAAAAAAAAGGAAGAAAATAGCTTGCCTGGGGTGAGATGATATTTTTTTGTTGCTGTTGTTTAAAATCTAAAAGATGGTATGTTTTTTTCTAAATAGAAAAATGAAATTCATGAAATGGAATTTAACTGGCCTGAAAATTCAAGTTTTGGAAGAGACGTTTCCAACTTGTGATCCTGATGGAATGAGATGGACACAGTGTCTTTGTCATTTTTTCCCTCCAGTTTGTTTAGGTGACTACATTTCTTTTATCGACTTGCAGACCGTGAGAAAGCACACATCTCTCAACAGGATGAGCCCCTGTGATGCTGTGTCATTTTGTTTTGTCTGTTAACCTCGTGTTTGCATCTCATACAGGCTGACGGTCATCTGGCAGTCTATGTTGTTGACAGTCTTTTCTGACTCCAAAGCAGCCTCGTATGGAGATGTGAGCAATTAGGAGACGCAGAGCTAGCCTGAGCAGGATCGCGAGATCTAATGAAGACACTGTCAGGCTCGATTTGGATCTCCTTAATGAGGATCTGACTGACTTCACCATCTGCACGAGAGCACAGGGTCTTTGGGATAAGTGAACAATTTTCCTTGCTTTTCTGCACAGAGCGTGGATGAAGTCCAGTCGTCAGCGTGAGCACTCGTGTGTCATAAGCTGTCAGAGGTCATGCATGTGGTGGATGGTTTACTAGGTCACCTAAGAAAAGCTGTTGGAGGTTTTTGTGCTGTATCTTTCCCATATGTGCAAGCATGAGTTACACGTAATGGGATTCTATGCAAAGTGCTGTTAGAAGGTTATAGCAGATATGTCTTCTATATTTGAGGGGTTTTGCTAGAAGAATTCTGCTCCCAGTTTGCTAGAAAGAGCATCATCCTGAGGTCGTTGAACAACTTTAGGGTAAGATAATCAATCCAAGGAAAAGCGCTTGTCAGGGAAACAAGGGACCTGGGAGAAGGGAGGGCTTATTCCTGGTGCTTCTCATGATGTGGAGATGACTTCTTTAAGACCGTGTGGGCTTTGTACTGTCTGTTGCAAATATCTGAAATTGTGAGAGTACTAGGTATGAGTCCAAAGGAAACATCCCCACGACAGAAAGACAAAGTTTTGGGCGCTCATCTTCAGCTTACAAAGGGCCAGCAAATTCCTAGGAGTTTTGGTCTTTTGCCTCAAGGGGTGAGCAGTGCTGAGGCAGAATTCCACACACAGCCCTCAGCAAGGCCAGGGCTCAAAGATGCCGAGGTCAGCATGTCCAGCTTTATTCTCCTGTCATGATCCAGACCGCCCTAAATCTCCCAGACCACATCTGCTTTTGGGAACACACTCAGAAACAATCAGGATTATTTGGGATCACTGAAACTATTCCTCAAAATTTCTTAATAGTAAGACATATGATGCAAATACATCCATGTCAGAGAATTATTTATTTTTCTTAGTATATATTAATCTTTTTTTTTTTTTTTCCGAGGTAGTGTCTCACTCTAGCCCAGGCTGACCTGGAATTCACTCTGTAGTCTTAGGGTGGCCTCAAACTCATGGCAATCCTCCTACTTCTGCCTCCCAAGTGCTGGGATTAAAGGCATGTACCACCACACCCAGCATTATTTAATAATGGGTTCCATTATGACATTTTCATATGCATATATAAGATTTATATAATGCATTTTGATGATCATCACAACTTTTCTTGTCCCCCTCCTACTCCTACAGATTCCTTTCCTCTTGCCAACTAGTTAAACTTTCACTTTCATATCTTTTTAATATATATTTTTATTTATTTGCAAGTAGAGAGAGAGAGAGAGAGAGAGAGAAAAGACAGACAGAGAGAATGGGCGTACCAGGGCCTCCAGCTGCTGCATATGAATTCCAGGTGCATGTGCCACTTGGTGCATCTGGCTTCACATGGGTACTGGGGAATCAAACTCAGGTCATTAGGCTTTGCAGGCAAACACCTTAACCACTGAGCATCTCTCTAGGTGCTTCTCTGTTTTGTGACCTTTTTTTGTGAGCAGGGGTGATGGGTTATTTACAGGATCATGGGCGCTTTACCAGTGGCTATACCACTGTAGAGAAAACATCTCCTTCCCCCAGCAGTGAATGATTTTGTTCCCTCAATTTTCAGTTCTTTTATTTCCAAACCCTGGTTTCCACCTTTTCATCCATGTAAGTAAAACTCAGTGGAGCCCTGCTTTTCCTGTTGTCATCAAGCTTCCTCCTTCCTCCATGTCTTTGAAACTACCAGCAGGAGCCCATTTCTTCATCTGTGGGAACTTCCCCCTGCAAGCCCCAGCTCACACCATCCCTCTGGCTCTCCAGAGAGGACCATCACTCTGTGTGACTGTGTGCAGTGTGCTGTTCTGCCCTGCCTGGGCCTGCTTGTGCACCTTTGCACAAATGTAAGCAGAGGCACTGTGACTGCCACCCGGAGTGGAGGGCAGGACTCAGAGTACCCCAGTGCCTGCGGGAAATGTTGCTCCTTCCCCATGAGGCAGCTGTGTTTGCGGGGGGATGGGCTCTCTCATGGCCTACTTCAGAGCTCTAGGTTGTGGTGACTGAACAAAGAAAGCTCTTTGGAGATAAAAAGCCACCTGCTCTGAGTTGTGACAATTTGTCAGTCTGTGTTCCTACACCCGTTAAAAACTCCCAGCAATGACATTTCTGCCAGTATCGAGGGGACATTGTTAGATGGTTACAGTTTTGAACATGTAGTTAGGTTAGGTTCATAGTGTATTTATTGTTTACTCTACCTCAACTCTAGAATTGACTTAAATGCTCACAAGAAGATTTGATTAAATAAACCATAGTGTCCATCTCTCTTTTTTTTCTGGATATAGGTGTTTCTACTGTTGAAAGGGAACGTATAAAATAATAGCTTTATGATTTCAGATTAGAACCTTGTTAAACTCTCATCCATGTCTTGCAAAATGCATGGCACTTTCACACTCTATCAGGGGACTTCAACAGGCTCTTGCCTATCACTTAGAAGTTAAAGACACTGTTAAACTTAGAAATAATATGTAACAATTTGGATGTATGGAATTGTGGCACAAACATGTTATAATAGCACATAATCCCTTTCTCTCTTCTCCCTTCCCCTTCTTCCCTCCTCTCTCTTTCTTTCTCTCCTTTCCTTTCCTTTCCTTTCCTTTCCTTTCCTTTCCTTTCCTTTCCTTTCCTTTCCTTTCCTTTCCTTTCCTTTCCCTTTCCCTTCCCTTTCCCCTTCCCCTTCCGCTTCCCCTTTCTTTTCCTTTCCTTTCCTTTCTTTTCCTTTCCTTTCTTTTCCTTTCCTTTCCTTTCCTTTCTTTCCTTTCCTTTCCTTTTCTTTCTCTCCCTCCCTTCTCTCTTTCTCTCTCTTTCTCTTTCTTTCTTTCTTTCTTTCTTTCTTTCTTTCTTTCTTTCTTTCTTTCTTTCTTTCTTTCATAGAGTCTCAGATAGCTCAGGCTGGTCTTGAACTCTCTTTGCAGCCTAGGATGATCTTGATCTGCTAATCCTCCTGCCTCCGACCTAAATTCTTAAGTGCTGGGATTACAAGTATGTACCACCATGCCCAGTGGTACTGGGGATCAAATTCAGGGCTTTGGGCTTGCTAAACTGAGCTACCTCATCCACCCTCAAAACAAAGAGCAAACAACAACCAAAATACCCTATTGTATATGAAAAGGCTTTGGCAGATTGAACCTAAAGTGGTTCCCCTGGGGGTGATGTTATGTTTATGATATTCCTCCCTCCCTCTGGTCCTTCTTCCTTCCTATGTTTCTGTCTTCCTCCCTTACTTCTCTTCATCATTTTTTGGCATTTTGTGTGTGTGCATGTGTGTGTGTGTGTGTGTGTGTGTGTCGCGCGTGTGTGTGTGTAATGTATGTGTGGTGCATGCTTGCCCATGGCATACCATAAGCTCGCCCGTGGCATGGAATTGTTCCCGTATGGTGGCTGGAGTGGAATATCTCGGGTTACTCTCCATAGCTCTTTCACCTGACCTTATTTTTGAGCCAGAGTGTCTTCTTCACTGTTTCCAGAGCTTTCAGGGCTTCATCGATTCTCAGGTCTCTGCTCTCCAGCGAGGCTGGGGTTAAAAGTACATGTGGCCATGCCCACTTACTGTAGGTGGGATCTAGAGATTTGAACTTGGCCAGTCTCAGGCCACCTCAGGGCTAGTGCCAGAAATGCACCTAACCACAGAGCAATCTCTTCAACTTTCCATCGCTTTGTGCCTACTTGTGTCATCATCTTCCTCCTCCTCTTTTTGTTTTTTATTTTTTTTTTTTTTCAAAGTATAGTTTCACTCTAGCCAGGAATATATGTATAGCTCCAGGCTGGCCTCAAACTCACAGCAATCCTCCTACCTCTGCCTCCGGAGTGCTGAGATTAAAGGCATGCGCCACAACACCTGGCCTCCTCCTCTTTTAAGACAGAGTATCAATATATAGCCCAGACTGTCCTCAAACTCACAATCCTCCTCCGTCAGTCTTTCGAGTGCTGGGATTACAGGTGTATACCACCATACATGGTTTATTTGTGTCTTTTATCTTGTCTTTTTTTTATTGACGACTTCCATAATTACAGACAATAACTCATGGTATGTTAAAACACATGGGGACTTTTTTTTATTCTTTAAAGTTTTTATATCTATTTTATGTATTTGAGAGAGAGGGGATGGGGAAGATCAGATACACACACACACACACACACACACACACACACACACACAGAGAGAGAGAGAGAGAAAGAGCAAGAGAGAGAGAGGGAGAGAATGGGCATGTCAGGGCCTTCAGCCACTCAAACAAACTCCCAGATGCACCCGCCACCTTGTGCCTCTGGTTTACCTGAGTCCTGGGGACTTGGGCCTTGGGCCTTTGGCTTTGCAGGCAAGTGCCTTAACCACTAAGCCATCTTCTCCAGCCCTGTAAATGGTTCTTGAATGTCTGTTATGGACATGATATATTCAGTCCAACTTGTTGAAGGGTGGTGGCCGATTTCATGTGACTATTCAGTTCAGTTTGAGAATTAAAAATCAAATGGCAACATGGCCAGCATAATCAATTCTTCAAGGACACAGCTTCCAATGCTTGTTATCCTGACTCTCCTTTTTACACTTTCACTTACATGTACTTTTCTTTTGAAGAAAAAAAATAAAATATTTAAGTTCACTAAAATTCTGAAAGTTTGTACAGAACTGAATTAGAGTCCTTTGACATTTGTTGTCACAAAGTCCCTTTCATGACCGATACTTCCTTCATTCTGGGTCCAGGAGAGGTAACACAGGAAGAACAAGATTCCTAAATGCAGAGTCTTGAGTTATGAAGTATTCAGATGAATGCGCATGAGCATGCTGCAAAACTGCTTTCTGTTGGGCTGCAATGTGCTTCTGCTCGGTGTGGTCCCGGAAGTCCTTGTTGAGAGAGGATATGGAGAGGGCAATGAGAGCTTCAGGGTGATTCCTTGAAGACTGGTTTTAAGTGAGTAATTTTCTTTTCTCTTGGTCCAGTTCTGCCAAGATTGCAACTCTATTTTGGTTTTGAAACCCTGGAATCCCAGTACTTGGGAAGTAGTGGAAGGAGGATCAAAAGTGTAAGGTCATCCTTGGCTGCATAGCAAGTAGAAAGCCAGCCTTGGCTATTTTGAGGGCTTGTCCTGAAGGATTTGCTGTCATCTTCCCATTTTCTGTTTCAGTTATATCTGGTGGCAACTGAACATCACTTTACAATCATTTGGGATGAGGTGACCCCCCAGTGCTAAGATCCCCCAGCTGCAGCACTACAACCTTCCCGCTGGCCACATTCTTTTATTTATTTATTTGAGAGAAAGAAAGAGGCAGAGATAAAGAAAGAGAGAAAGAGAGAAAGAAAGAAAAGAGAGAGAATGAATGTGTCAGGGCCTCCAGCCACTGAAAATGAATTCCAGACACATGTGCCACCTTGTGCATCTGGCTGACTTGGTTCCTGGGGAACTGAACCTGGACTCTTCTGGCTTTGCTGGCAAGGTTCTTAACCGCTAAGCCATTCCTCTAGCTCTATATTCTTGATGTAGTGAAACTCATTTCCTTTTCTTTCTGTGTCTGCTGATCAATGCAGAATTTACAGCTCTTCTGGACAAAGTTGTAGCCCATTCCTTGGCCCCAGTCTTAACTTCTCAGCCATGCTGTAATTTGCTTTATTTCAGCCAGTATCCTCCATTAATGTCAGAATGATTCCATACAGGACTTGGTTCTGGGTGTGAGACCCAGTCATTGCTTCATTCTCTAATCACCGTTTTTCCCCGTGGTTGAGTTCAGTGCCCATACCTTGATTTTCAAGAACTGGACAATTAAAATGTTTTCATGCTTCATCAACAACATGAGGTATTATAAGGATCTATACAGTGTGAAGTACTGTCTTTTTAATCTCGAACATTCCATGATCTCTCCACTTTTCAGACTACCACTCTACTGATATAATCCAAGACTATCATGAAAAGCGGGAGACCATTTACCAACCTTGAGGTTAGAGGACTTCCATCTTTATCATGGAAAACAAGAAGTCCATCAGAGGAACCCAGGGCATGAATGATCATGTTTCACTGGGCATGTCAGGGCCTTCAGCCACTCAAACAAACTCCCAGATGCACCCGCCACCTTGTGCCTCTGGTTTACCTGAGTCCTGGGGACTTGGGCCTTGGGCCTTTGGCTTTGCAGGCAAGTGCCTTAACCACTAAGCCATCTTCTCCAGCCCTGTAAATGGTTCTTGAATGTCTGTTATGGACATGATATATTCAGTCCAACTTGTTGAAGGGTGGTGGCCGATTTCATGTGACTATTCAGTTCAGTTTGAGAATTAAAAATCAAATGGCAACATGGCCAGCATAATCAATTCTTCAAGGACACAGCTTCCAATGCTTGTTATCCTGACTCTCCTTTTTACACTTTCACTTACATGTACTTTTCTTTTGAAGAAAAAAAATAAAATATTTAAGTTCACTAAAATTCTGAAAGTTTGTACAGAACTGAATTAGAGTCCTTTGACATTTGTTGTCACAAAGTCCCTTTCATGACCGATACTTCCTTCATTCTGGGTCCAGGAGAGGTAACACAGGAAGAACAAGATTCCTAAATGCAGAGTCTTGAGTTATGAAGTATTCAGATGAATGCGCATGAGCATGCTGCAAAACTGCTTTCTGTTGGGCTGCAATGTGCTTCTGCTCGGTGTGGTCCCGGAAGTCCTTGTTGAGAGAGGATATGGAGAGGGCAATGAGAGCTTCAGGGTGATTCCTTGAAGACTGGTTTTAAGTGAGTAATTTTCTTTTCTCTTGGTCCAGTTCTGCCAAGATTGCAACTCTATTTTGGTTTTGAAACCCTGGAATCCCAGTACTTGGGAAGTAGTGGAAGGAGGATCAAAAGTGTAAGGTCATCCTTGGCTGCATAGCAAGTAGAAAGCCAGCCTTGGCTATTTTGAGGCCTTGTCCTGAAGGATTTGCTGTCATCTTCCCATTTTCTGTTTCAGTTATATCTGGTGGCAACTGAACATCACTTTACAATCATTTGGGATGAGGTGACCCCCAGTGCTAAGATCCCCCAGCTGCAGCACTACAACCTTCCCGCCGGCCACATTCTTTTATTTATTTATTTATTTGAGAGAAAGAAAGAGGAAGAGATAAAGAAAGAGAGAAAGAGAGAAAGAAAGAAAAGAGAGAGAATGAATGTGTCAGGGCCTCCAGCCACTGAAAATGAATTCCAGACACATGTGCCACCTTGTGCATCTGGCTGACTTGGTTCCTGGGGAACTGAACCCGGACTCTTTGGCTTTGCTGGCAAGGTTCTTAACCGCTAAGCCATTCCTCTAGCTCTATATTCTTGATGTAGTGAAACTCATTTCCTTTTCTTTCTGTCTCTGCTGATCAATGCAGAATTTACAGCTCTTCTGGACAAAGTTGTAGCCCATTCCTTGGCCCCAGTCTTAACTTCTCAGCCATGCTGTAATTTGCTTTATTTCAGCCAGTATCCTCCATTAATGTCAGAATGATTCCATACAGGACTTGGTTCTGGGTGTGAGACCCAGTCATTGCTTCATTCTCCAATAACCGTTTTTCCCCGTGGTTGAGTTCAGTGCCCATACCACCTTGATTTTCAAGTTCCATTTCTTCCAGAACTGGACAATTAAAATGTTTTCATGCTTCATCAACAACATGAGGTATTATAAGGATCTATACAGTGTGAAGTACTGTCTTTTTAATCTCGAACATTCCATGATCTCTCCACTTTTCAGACTACTTTACCACTCTACTGATATAATCCAAGACTATCATGAAAAGTGGGAGACCATTTACCAACCTTGAGGTTAGAGGACTTCCATCTTTATCATGGAAAACAAGAAGTCCATCAGAGGAACCCAGGGCATGAATGATCATGTTTCACTGTAGACAGCATCCCAATAAACTCCCGAGGCTGTCCATTTTTGCTTCCTGCTGACAACAGGCTGGGTAAGAGATGATGTTTTTGTGACAACAGTAGGGTCTCACTCTGGTCCAGGCTGACCTGGAGATGATAGTCTCAGGGTGGCCTTGAACTACATCTACCTCTTAAGTGCTGGGATTAAAGGCGTGCTCTGAGCCCGGCAACCATCTTTTAAGGCCAGAGAACCAACATAAAGGACAAAGTCTGCACTGGGAACACCATCCTGGTCCAGCATGGCTCCACAGAACCACTTGCCCTCTTGGCAGGCCCTGCATTTCTGTATGTGTTTATCGGGCACTATAACTGGGCCAACATTTTTGTATGTACTGCACATTCTCTGACCAGTATATGTGAGGGTCCTTTACTTTCTGTATGTACCTGTTTGTTGCACATTAAAATAGTGCCAGCAGGTCTCTGAAGCTGAAAAGTCTTCTCTAAATAAGAAATAGCTTGTGGGAAAAGTTTGTTCTTTACAAGATATCTTTTCTCAGGGAGCAACTCTTCAATACTTTTGTCATAGACAGTCTTGATTCCTAAGTGTTCTCAACATCCAAGTGTTTTAGCCTACTGAGTCATGGCCCTTGTCCTCTGGAAGCTCAAGGTCTTGAGGGATCTTGGGTCAGTCAACTACTTCTTTTGCTTTGGAAGGGGAGTAGGCCTTGGCTTTTCAATTTGAAGCTGAATTTTATTTCCTAGATATAGTTGCCTGGGTCTTGAAGGTTTAGTTAAAAGAGGAGAATGGGAATGAAGAGATGATTCAGGGGGTGTGTGTGCTTGTAGTTCAGGCACGAGAGCCTGAGTTTGATTGCCCAGCACCCACATAAAATAGCTGGTCATAGCCGTGCATGCCTGTACCCCAGTCCTATGGGTAGCAAAGATCAAAGAGTTATTTCTTTGATATATCGGGGTGGTGAAAATGGCAGTTCTGGGTTCAGAGAAGATACTATGTCTCAAAGGAACATGTGGATTAAGTCATAAGGGAGTATTCCCAGCATTCTCCTCTGGTCTTTGCTTGAACGTGCATGGAACATGTGCACTAGCCTGTATGCACACACATATACCACATACACCACACCATGTACACACATACACCATGCCATACCACCCATATTACACACATGGGAAAAACAAGCAAACCATAAAACAACAAAAAACAAACAAACAAACAAACAAACAAACAACAACAACAAAAAGGGAATGGCAAAGCCTACTTTGCTTCATTAAATTAAGAAAAAATTATCTTCTGGGCCTGGTGGCACATGCCTTTTTTGTTTGTTTGTTTGTTTTGTTTTGTTTTGGTTTTTTGAGGTAGGGTCTCACTCTGGCCCAGGCTGACCTGAAATTTACTGGCTTACGCCTGGCTGCTGGCACATGCCTTTTAATCCCAGAACTCGGGAGACTGAGGTAAGAGGTTCACCATGAGTTTGAGGCCAGCCTGAGACTACAAAGTGAATTCCAGGTCAGCCTGGGCTTGAAAAACAAAGCAAAACAACAACAACAACAACAAACAAAAAACAACAAACAAAAACAAAAAGCAACAACTACAACAAAAACTACTTTGTTTCTGTCTTGCTGTGGATGATCACCATTGTTATGTTGCAATGGTCAGGAATCAGAGCTCTGTAAACAATGTTTCTGCTTTTGAGGTTGGGGATATTGCTTAGTTGTCAAAGTGCTTGCCTAGCATGCATGAAGACCTAGGTTCAGTTTTCAGTTCTTCCAGCAGTACACAAATGGGACATGGTGGTGCATACCTGTAACTGCAGCACTCGGGAGGCAGAGGTAGGAAGATCAGGAGTTCAAGGTCTACACAGTAAGTTTGAGGCTTTGAGGCCAGCCTGGGCTACAAAAGACTCTGTGAAAAAAAGATGATGACATCAAAATACAAAACAGACTAATGGAGAGAGGGAGGGGATATCATGGAGAGTGGATTTGTTAAGGGAAAAGTGGGGGAGGGAATTATCAAGGCTTACTATCTGTAATTATGGAAGTTTTCAATAAAAATATTTAAAAATAAAGATTCTGTGAAAGAAAGAAAGGAAGGAAGGAAAGAAGAAAAAAGAAAGAAAAGAAAAGAAAAATAAAAGAAAAGAAAACGTCTCTGCTTTTGTTCAGAAGAAAACTTACCTAAGCCTGTGCTGGTGAACGCGCAGCAGCAGCAGCAGCAGCAGCAGCAGCAGCAGCAGCAGCAGCAGCAGGAGTGAGCCACACTGCTCAGTGAAAGATCCGGGCGAGTCTGGCTTTCATTACATGCAATGCACACCTTGAGATTGGAGTTGGAGGAATCTTCCTCTCAAATAAGCTCCCTAAAATAATGTGGCAACTTTCAATTTTTAGAGAATTGTTCTATTTTTTCTTTAGCTGTAGAATATGCTTTATTTATTTATTTATTTTTAAATGAAAACCACTTCTAGCTTCAATTTTCAAATGCCTTCATTTGAGAGACCGTTAGTCATGAAGGTGTTTCCATAGCAAATGCGTGTGGGATGTCCTAGCTTTGTTGGCACTGGTTCAAGGGAACTTATATCACTAAATTAGGACAAGGCCTGGCATGATGGCTAGAAAATTCGTGGCACTCTTCCCATAGCACAAGGCCTTCATTTAAGGGCAAGATAAAGAAAGGAAAGGCAAAGAAATGCTGGAAAGAAAACAAGTTAACAAAAGGAAGATAAAAATGGAAATCACAGTTCAGTGTGAATAATAGGAATGCAAATGGTGCCACTAAAATAGGAAGGAACATTACTTTTCAACAAGGCAAAGCAGAGGAAAATTGTAGTAGCAAAAGCATTTTGCATGGTAAAATTGTACACTGCTTACGCCTCTCAGGAGCAAAGCCACCTACTCCAATTTCTCCCAGCACGACGCTGTGAGGCTGTGAACTTGGTGAGTCATTTGGAAGAAGGTTTACTACATAGTTCCAATCTGCATTTTAAAAATAAAAATCCATTTTGATTAAATCTTCCATTTTCCCAGCAGCAGCACCATAGTGGTTCCATTTTATGACAAAATTTCTCACTAGGGCTAGGAAGTAACCCACTTAAAAAAAAAAAAAAGGTAAATTTATGTAATGATGTCTAGAGTTTATCATTAAGTTAAAAAAATAAGATAGGAAAAGTGTATGTAGTATGCCATTATTAATCTCGGAAAAAGATAATCTGAGTATAAATTTAGTTATGTCAAAAAATTGCAAGAAGTTTATGTATGAGAGAGTGAGGAAATGGGATGGAAGAGATAGAATTAGAGGTTGGATGTATCTAAAGCTATTTTGTTTCCATTTCAAATTCAAAAGCCTATAAATGTTTCACATGATTATAAAAAATTAACCATAAAACAAAGCCATCTTTAAAAATTGAAAGCTAAATGACACAAATGAGTTTGGATCTGAAATTAGCATCATAATCAAATTATTTTGAGTGGCATAGTCTATAGACATAAACTGAGGAAATAATAAAAAAAAGATTATTTACTATTTGTGGGAATAAAAATTCGTATAGCAAATATGAAAACAGCTTGGTGGGTCCTCAAAAAATGACAACTACAAGAACATCAACTACTACAACAAGAGAAAAAAACTGGAAGTAGAAATACCATTTGATCCAGCAATCCTATTACTAGATTATACTCAAAGGAGAGGAAATCGTTACATCAAAGAGACAGCTGTACTCCCGTGTTTATTTTAGTACCATTCACAATGCAAGTGGAATCAACTGACACATGCATCACTGGATGAATGATAAACAAAATGGGGTCTATATGCACAGTGGTCTATTATTCAGCCATAAAAAGAACAAGACATTGTCATTTATGGTAACATGGATGAGTAAAATAAGCTGGGCACAGGAGACAATTATCTTTTGTCCTCACACATCTGTAGAAGTTAAACAAGTTTGTTCATGAGTAAAGAGTAGAATACGGGGCTGGGGAGATGGCTCAGTGGTTAAAGATGCTCACTTGCAAAGCCTACTGGCCAGGGTTTGATCCTCAGCACTCATGTAAAGCCAGATGCACCAAGGGGTGTGTATGTCTGGAATTCATTTGCAGTGGCAAGAGATGCTGGCATGTTTCTCTATCTCTCTACTCACAAGTAAATAAATAAAAATATTTTAAAATATATGTTTAAAGCAATAAAGATATTAAAACCTACATGCACACAGCAAACAAAACCCTTCAGAGTCTGTACACTGATGTTATTATTTATAGGATGCCATATAAACAAATTACAAATTTGAAAACTAAGGCATTAAGGGGGAAAAGAACAAACACATTTTCTCTCTCTCTTTTTTTAAAAATTTATTTGCAAGCAAATAAAGAGAGCACGATTAAGAGAGAGAATGGGCATGCCATGGCCTCTAGTCCCTGCCAAGGAACTTCACATGTGTTCAGCACTTTATGCAGCCAGCTTTACAGGGGTTCTGGGGAATCAAACCTGTGTCTCTGGGTTCTGCAAGCAAGTGCCTTAAGTGCTGAGCCATCTCTCCAGCCCATGTGTTCTCCTTTTTATCCACATTTGACTACCTGGTACTGAAGAGCAAATAATTTTTATTCAAATTAGCAAAATTGAAGTGAAATTCGTAAACAATTAGGAGTTTGTGAACATGGCCTAAATGTTTATCAATATTTTGTTCTTACTTCTAATTATCTTTAGTTATGATAATGAATTGCAGTTATATTTAAGGAAAAACTATTTTCACTGTGCGTGAGTGTGTGTGTGTGTGCGGGGGGGGTGTGTAACCATGCAACGTCTTTGTTTTACTTTAAAATTATCTAGCAGTGTGCTGGGAAATTGGATGGGGGTAGTAATAAAACAGAACTGACCTGGAATGTATGGTTACTGAAGCTGATAGACAGGGTTTATATGATTTTTTGCTTTTGCATATTCTTGAAATTTCCATTTAAAATGCTTTAAACAACTGATTTGCTTTGCTCATGTCTCTGCTGTGGAATCTGATAGCCGTGTGTGTGTGTGTGTGTGTGTGTGTGTGTGTGTGTGTGTGTACTTCACATGGGAAGTACTCAGTGTTTAGAAGCAGACACACTGCTGTTGTTGACAGTGGCTGTCTAGCAGTATTCAAGGTTTTCCTTCTCGATGGAAATCAGACAGAGAGGCATGAATTCTACGCGTTCTTCACGTGACTCACGGAGCTGCTCTTGGCAGTCATGAGCTTTCAGACATCTGATGTCTGGAGTTCCAGAAGAGACTCAGTCCATAGATCCTCTTATCTGCTGAAAGGCTTCTTGAACCACAAGAGAACAACGTCTCTCAGCTCAGCGGCTCACGGATGGCACGATGTGGTCTCATGACTGATGAAATCCTCAACTGCAGGAAGACTGTCACTAATTATTTTAGAGCAAGGCAGTGGGGCTCATGACTGTCCTTGTTTAGCAAGCATTTGTAGTTTATCAATAAAACTCCCAATGCAGCACACTGAGTTAAGTGACTGTGAGGATAACACTGCCATTCTGACTCTGGCACATCCAAACCTTGACATTGAGACACAGATGCTGTCACCTGCAAAACTACTACTCAAGAGCCATGCACTTGAGAATCCATGCAGTTGAGTTACAAAAAAAAAAAAAAAAAAAAAAAAAAAAAAAAAAAAAAAAAAATGCATTGCAAAAAACAGCTCTCATAGTTCTCCCAGTAAGCTTCTGATTTTGTGTTGGACTGCATTCATAGCTATCTTCTGGGCTGCATGTGGCCCAGAAGTACATGTTCCTGTGTAAGTTCATTCATATTTTCCCCATTGGCTTATTTTTATTTATTTAAAAAATATTTTTATTTATTTGCAAGCAGAGAAGGGAGGCAGGGAGGGGGAGAATGAGCCGCTGCATTGGTTTATTTTATTTTATTTTTATTTATTTATTTATTTTGGTTTTGGTCCAGGCTGACCTGGAATTAACTATGTAGTCTCAGGGTGGCCTCAAACTCTTGGCAATCCTCCTATCTCTGCCTCCCGAGTGCTGGGATTAAAGGCGTACGCCATCACGCCCGGCTGGTTTATTTTTTATGAAACAATAATTCGGATCTCTGACTTCCTCAATTGGTCCTTCTTTCACCCTTTCTGACCTCTTTACCATTTCTTTATTTTCACCTGATTTTTGTATAATTGCTACAATGTGATTTTAATCCTATTTACTTAAAAATAGTTTCTCTTCATTTGAAAGAATCATATTTTAAACATATCTGATGGTTTCTTTGTTTAAAAGAACTATTCTTGTTTCATAGATATAATGTTGCTTAATATTTTTCTCTAAGTATAGTTTATTTTTTTCTTATTACAGTGCTACAGATGGTAACCAAAGCCACCTGCATGCTAGGCAAGCACTTTGCCACCAAGCTAGGCCTCAATCTTAAAGAATACATTTGTAGATTTTTCTTCTGTTGCCTGAGTCATGTTTCATCCGTAATTTATTTATAATTTGGCACTGGTTTCCATGTTGAGAGCATCCTGCAAATATCTGGTGACCGTTTGGATGCTCTAAGTATCTGGCTGAATGTTTGTTCATGAGACTGTGTCTTTTTGTTTGTTTTTTTGTTTTGTTTTTCTATGTTTTTTAAAATTTTATTTATTTGAGAAAAAGAGAGAGAGAGAGGGAATAAGTGCACCAAGACCTTCAGCTTCTGCAAATGAACTCCAGATGTACGTGCCACCTTGCTTACGTGGGACCTGGGGAATTGAACCTGGATCCTTTGGCTTTGTAGGCAAGCACCTTAACCCTAAGCCATCTCTTCAGCCCCATTCTGCTTGCTCTCTCTCTCTCTCTCTCTCTCTCTCTTTGACAGCCTTACACTGTAGTCCAGGCTGGTCTCAAACTCTAATGATCCTTTTGCTTCAGCCTCCTGTGAAAAGGCTGGTTTTTATTGGCTTCTGGATTTCCTCATAATAAACTAGCAAGGGTTACGTAACCACTGATATGACACGAGTATAATTCAGTCAGACTCATTTGTGCACACTGAGCTTACAAGTTGGGCTGAGCCCTTAAGTCTTTCTTGAATGGGATCATTTCCCCAGACAGAGTTGCTTCAAAACCTGTCTTCAAGTGAAATGAAAGAACCAGTCCTGCTACCAAGGTTGGAGGGTTTCAGAATTTTATAGGAAGACTAGGAGAAACTCATTTAACCTGTCATTTGGGCTGTATGTCCCTGTGACACAGTTTTCAGGTTGAATTTTGCAGAATGTTTGCTTTCTTGTTTCCTTCAGGTAGGCTACAGGTTAAAGGCAATGAGCAACTCTTGGTGAGGGAGGACTTCTAGGGTGTGTTGTCATTCCTCCTTCCTCTTGAGTCCATTCTTCAGCTCCATGCTTCCTGGTGGCAACCCTCAGATGACAGTCTATTAACGCAATCACCGTATGTGCGAGCGCGTGTGTGTGTGTGTGTGTGTGTGTGTGTGTGCATGTGCAACCTGTGCACTTGCACAGTGGTCAGAGGAGGAAGTTGGGTGTTTCCCTCTACTGCTCTTTGTCCTCTTTCCTTGGCACAGCATCTCTTACTGAGCCCCATCCATCCTCTGATCCTCCTCTTGTCTCCGCCTCTCAGTGCCAGGTTACAGTTGTGTACAGCCACACCTACTGTTGGTGGGAGAGAACTCAGTCCTCAGTCTTGTGTAGCAAGAGCTCTTCCCCATTGAGCCAACTCCCCAGCTCCACATAACCTTGCATCCAGAGGCATTCTCTCCCATTTTTTTTTTTTTTTTCGAGGTAGGGTCTCGCTCTAACCCAGGCTGACCTGGAATTCACTATATAGTCTCAGAGTGGCCTCTAACTAACGGCGATCCTCCTACCTCTGCCTCCCAAGTGCTGGGATGAAAGGCATGCGCCACCATGCCCGGCTTCCGTTTCTTTTATTTTATAAACTTCACTTGTCATTTGATTTTATTCTCTTTGATTTTTATTGACTCTCCAGATATGTCTTTTTCTTGCTCTCCCTATTTGTATGTTTTAATTTCTTTTAAAGTTTATAGGAGTATTTTAAAAGAAAATAAAGTAACAATGCAGACAATATGTTTTGTTTAACCTGAAATTTTACTTTTAACTTTGTAAGATTTTTAAACATAATTACTTTTGACTGCAGAGTTCATCAACATTTATGTTCCCAGTAAACAGAATGAAGAGTGATAATGTATTTTCAATTTTTCATGCTTCACCACCTCCAAATTTGGCATCCTTTGAAATTTTAATTCCAAGTTATAATAAAAGCAATAACTTTTAGTTCATGCAGATTTAAAATATTATGATGATTTAAACTGAATAGCACACTTTTTTGTTATGTTTTCTTTCTTTCTTGTCTCCTTTTCATGCTTTCTTTAATCCCAGTCTCTTCTCAGCTCCTTCCTTTTGTTGGAATATGTATTTAAGTGCATGTCTTCATTTCACGTTATGACAGCTTGCCTGCAGTAGGCAGGACTATGGGAGGAAATGTGAGCCTCTAGCCTGTCTCAGGGGTATCAGTGTGACAATGAATTTCCCCATCTCTTTGGTCTGAGCCACACTGTTCTAGTGTGTGAGCAATTGCTGTTTTCTCACTCAGCATAGTATAGTGGGTGAGGGTTGTCTGAGTAGCCCAGTCATTTTAGATGTACTGTGTTAATGCCAGAAACAATTTCTCCTTGACTCCCTTGGGCCTGAAATTTCCATAATCACTCTCACTGCACACATTCTTCTCACCTATGCATTTGTTTGCTACTCTTGCTTTACCAAGAACTCAGTTCTATCTGCTCTGTATCTTTTATGACTTTTAATACCTTTGTTGTTGACGTGCTTCCTTCTTGTTTTCCAGTGTTGTTATGGATGCATTTACTAATCTGTTTATATCAGAATAATTAATATAGGGGAGAATGTGTGTTCAATCGGCCAGTTTCCTATTTCCGGACACACTCACATAATCATAATGTTCTTGATCACCAATCTATCTGCTATTGTTTCCTGTTTTGAAAAGAAAATTGATTTAATCTTCCTTCTTTTGGTTTTGTCCCTCATCCCCTTCTTCCTTCCCTCCCTCCTTCCTTCCCTTCCTCTCTTCTTCTCTCTTTCCTTCCTTTTCTTCTTTTCTTTGTGAGATAGGGTCTGGCTATGTAGCCTGGGGTGGCTTCACATGTGAAATGCTCCTGCCTCAGCCTCCTGAGTGGCATGCACAACACACAGCTTGTTCCTGCATGTTTTAAAATCTGTTTATCCCTCTTTATGTAGTATAATCATTCCCAAAGGTCTCCTTAGCTAGCCTCATAAAAACAAAAACAAAAAAAAACTAACAACCCAATCCTACCTCTGATCCTCACTCACTCACTGTGAGTACTCTGCCAAATGATAATGAAGACATTTCCAGTATAGTACAGGATGTGTGGAAACAGTGTTTTCCAAAATAATCTGTAATGTACTTACCTCAAAAGAACTCTGTATGTCCCTCAGGGAAGTGGATATCTTCTCCTCCCACACTTAATTGACAACCACTCCATTTCATGGAGCTGTGTCATCAAATTCCTTAATATTTCAGTTAGTACAAAAAATAATTGGTATTTTAATAGGAAGTTTTATTCATTCTTCTCTCTCTTTCTCTTTCTCTCTACAGACAAGTTTTGGTCTCAAACTATTTATAATCTTCCTGACTTGGCTTCCCAAATTCTTTGAATCAGAAATATAGGCATATATCAGTGTGCCTGGCCAAAAGTTATATTTTCTATAAAACATTTCAGGGAGAGTTTTTCTATATTTTTATTTCATTGTGTATTTTATTTCATTTTCATGAGGGTATGTATTCTATATACCTGGTCCTAAACGCTCAATCCTCCTGCCTCAGCCTCCTGAGTGCTGGGATTACATGTGTGTGCCACCATACCTGGTTACTCCTGTGCTCTTTGGGGTAAATCGTTTTCATCTGTCGGTGTCAGTGATTGCTTTTACCATGGAATTCCATTTTTGAAATTATAGGACCGAGGCAATGGCACAGTTAGTAAAAGCGCTTGCTTTCCAAGTGTGAGCACTGGACTTTGGATCTTTGGTATCCATAAAACATGCCAGGCAGGTGTGGCAGCTCATCTGTAATCCCAGGACTTGGGAGGCAGAGTTAAGGGATCCCCAGAGGTAAGCTGGTTAGCTAGCCTACCTGAATCAGCAAACTCTGGTTGAAGTAAGAGACCCTGTGTGAATAAACAAGCTGGAGAGTGGCTGAGGAAGTCACTTGATGTTGACTTCCACACCTCTACACACATGCACCCATGTGCATGTGCACCCAAACTCATATGTGAGCCCCCACACAGGCATACACACACCACATATACATGCAAAAAGAGAAGAAAGTTATGATGTAAAACACTAACAAAATATACCTAATAAATGGGAACAGGGGACAGTCCAGACAGAATGATTACTAAGCTAAAATCATGGACTCTGGCTGGTCAGTCTCAATCATCTTCTGCATTGGTATCAAGGCTAGAGTTAGCATGACTGCGTTGTATGAAGTAAATGCTTATCATGTGTGGTCTACCTGACCTCATGTCATGTTTGCATATTGAAGAAACGATGGCTCTCTTCTTTCAAATTCCTCCCTGAGGAACTGTATTCATAACTTCAGTTTTGTTGCTTATGTAGACTCAGGAAAACGGAGCAACACATGAGCAACAATATTTACTAACCAAAAAGATATTTTCCCATGGATATTTCTGACAACTTGAGGTCTGCTCATTGGGAAGATGTTTCCACCACCTCTCAAGAGATATCCGGTTTCTGTGCTGTCAGTGAAATGTAGTTTCCTCTTGCTTCACTCACACGACTCATGGCTAACACACCCCGTGAGTCATGGGTACTAGTACATATGATGGCCAGTGTCCTTTGCTGTCCATATTATGATCAGGCCAGATTTCTTTGTTCCTGGGACATATGCTGGTGCTTATTTAGATTTTGGGACAAATAATAAAAAAGTGCAATAAAATATCCCTGGGCATTTTGCTTGTGCAAAGAATGTAAGACATAGTTCACGTTTTTTTATGATCAACATGAGAAAAATTGGATGTAGAACTGGAAATGCCTGGTTATGTTTTCACAACCGCTTAGCCCTCACCCTCAGCAGTAGCAGGTAATATGTCATTGGTGAGTACTTAATTCACAGGTGTGTCATCCTCGGTGGGTTGGAGAAGACCTTACAGATTTTACCTTCTATTTTTGCTTCCAGTCAGATGGTTCTAGATGAACTGACGCCCTCTTTAAGATTAAATACATTCTTACCTCCTGAAGGTGGGACATACATATGAGATTTCCACTGTATTTTTGAATAAATTTATATTAAATCTTAAATGGTCACATACCATTTGAATGTCTAAAGTAAGACAAGCTGTGGAGGTGAATCCCAAATAACCACAGTGTGTATCCATGTCACACTGGGGAAAAAATGGTTCATGCCCAAGACTAAGTCTTATAATGTTGTATTTATTTTGAGTCTTTGAAAGAGTTCTGGTCTGTTCAGCTTAAGCTTTTTTTAGTTGCTGTTTAAACACTAAACTATTTTGTATAAATTGAACAATCCCATGAGTACAAGCAGGGTATTTTGATTAACTGGCTGCACTTTGTCTAAATGCTTTGTGTTGGGGTTGAATTAGCAAAGGACAGACATTCTTGTTTCTGTTTGCCATATAATACTGGTAGTGAAAAGCTATATTACTCTATGCAGTCAGGTGTCACATGACCACGTTTTGGTTACACAGGGGCTGGGGATATGATACGTCCATTACCATCTAAGCTTGTGCCCTGCATGGTGTTCACATGATAAAATTCCCTAGTAATGCATTTTTCAGAGGGCATCCCAGCCAATGGTCATGTTTAACTGTAGTTGATACATTTTTCTCAAAGATATTCTTTGGGGTATGTGTGTGTGTGTGTGTGTGTGTGTGTGTGTGTGTGAGAGAGAGAGAGAGAGAGAGAGAGAGGAGAGAGAGAGAGAGAGGGGGGAACTAGGGATGTAGCTTGGTGGTCATGTGCTTGCCTTGTATGCATAAATTATCCCTGGGCTCAATTACCAGTGCAAACAAGCAAATACACAAAACAAACAAACAGAAAGACATTTGGCAAAATTTGTACTCTTAACCAAAAATACCAGCACCTCTCACAGCCTATTTTGGAGGAAAGGACAACATAGTCAGTAAAGTTCCACTTCCAGTTTGATGCCCCCAAGTGTAGTATTGAGCAAGACATTTGCCTTTTCTGGGACTTGGTATCTTCTTCATACAATGAGAGAATAGTTTTTATTACAAAAGCTTTTTCTAATTAGAAAGCTTCACAATTCTATGAAATAAAATCAGTGTTTATACATCATGGATCGTCACAAAATAAATCATGTTTAGTACTCATGGACTCTTTTATGAAATACCAAAACCAGACAAAGATGCAACAAGAAAAGCAAACTATAGGCCTATATCCCTGATGAACTTAGATGCAAAGATTGTGAACAACATCCTTGCAAACTGAATTCAATGACACATCAAAAGCATTATCCACCTTAACCAAGTAGGCTTCATCCCAGGGATGCAGGGATGGTTCAACATATGGAAATTGGCCAATGTAATATACCACATAAATAAATGGAACCATAAGAACCACATAATTATCTCAATTGATGCAGATAAGGCCTTTGACAAAATACAATACCACTTCATGATCAAAATACTGAAAGAATAGGCATGGAGGGTTTATATCTCAACACAGTAAAGGCTATGTGTGAAACTCCTAAAGCCCAAATAATACTTAATGGGGGAAAACTGAAAGAGTTCCCACTGAGATTGGGAACAAGACAGGGGTGCCCACTCTCACCACTGCTCTTCAACATAGTACTAGAAGTACCAGCCCAAGCAATAAGACAGGAGAAAGAAATACAAGGGATTCAAATTGGAAAGGAAGACGTCAAGCTAGCCCTGTTTGTATATGACATGATCCTGTATGTAAGTGACCTGAAAGTCTCCATCTCAAAGCTTCTAATGATGATTAATTCCTTCAGCAAAGTGGCAGGATACAAAATCAACATCTGTCTGAACAACTCAAAGTCTAAGCTACTCAGAAGCAAACAACCTGACATGATGCTCACACAAGTGCAATAGTGGCACATAGCCATGGTGGGTAACCAACTGCTCTTGAATTAGCTAACAAGTCAGCTCAGTGAAAAGGAACCCATATCTGGAACTGGGAAACAAGACATAATCATATCCAGATAATGATTTTGTTTCCCAATGTCAAGATCCCACGAATCTTGGGCTATAAGAGGGTCTACACCCTTTAAATTCTCTCTAAATTAATAATGGTTATCCCATTTAACTAGTTGGTGCTGACTTCACTCTCTGTTGGAGATTCTGCTTCTCTTTTTCAGATGGGAGTGGTACTGGAGGAGATAAATGACCTAGTCCACTTCACTTTGGCCCGGCTGAAACCACACAGGAACTGGGAAAATGAGCAAGAGTGCTGCTTTCTCAGTGAACCTGATATCAGCACAAGGGTGAAGGAGATAGTCACTGAGGACACTCAACACCTACCCAAACAGAGAACCAGAGGTTCCTAAGTGCCCATCACTGAAGTAGACTTAAAATGTACTCAACTTGGCTCAGGGAATTTTTCAGAAGATGGGGCAGAAAGATTGTTAGAGCCACATGTTGGTACATTATGCACAGAGACATTGCCTCTCTCCCATAACTGACTGCTGCCCCCAACAATGCATGACTCACAATCCACTTTGGAAAAGTGGCAGGGATGAGGGAAATGATGGTACTAACATGTGTTGTTTACATACTAAGTATGTCCTTAACTAATGAAAATAACTTAAAAAAAGAATAATTTCAGGGCTGGAGAGATGTTCTAGTTGTTAAGGCACTTGTTTGTGAAGCCTAAGGACTCAGGTTCGATTCCCCAGTACCCACATAAACCAGATGCACAAGGTGGTGCCTGCATCTGGAGTTTGTTTGCAATGGCTAGAGGCCCTGGCATGCCCATTCTCTCTCCTTCTCTCTGCCTCTTTTTCTTTCTTTTTCTTTTCTTTTCTTTCTTTCTTTCTTTTCTTTTCTTTCTTTTTTTTTTTTTTTTTTTTTTGGTTTTCGAGGTAAGGTCTCTCTCTAGCTTAGGCTGACCTGGAATTCACTGTGTAGTCTCAGGGTGGCCTCGAACTCACAGCGATCCTCCTACCTCTGCCTCTTGAGTTGCCACCAAACCCGGCTTTTTCTCTCTCTTTCAAATAAATTAAAAAATGAATAATTTCAGTCAGGTGTGGTGGCACAAGCCTTTAATCTCAGCACTTGGGAGGCAGAGTTAGATGAATCACAGTGAGTTTGAGGCCACCCTGAGACTACATAGTGAATTCCAGGTCAGCCTGGGCTACAGAGTGAGACACTACTTCAAAAGGCAAACACACACACACACACACACACACACACACACACACGCAACCACACAAAAACAAACAAATAAAAAAACCCCAAAACAAAACAAAACAACAATTTCTTACATAATTTCTCTGAAAAAGATGCATGAGAAATTAGTCTGTCTTACAGGACATAGCCAGTATTGAGAACTATTTTTATTTTTCCTCATCAAGTTAATAAATTTTATTCTTTTTGTACCTACTAACAACATTTTTGGTTATGATAGCCAAAGTTTAAATTATATTTCTTTACCAAAATGGGTATATCATGTAATAAAGATTTTTAATTAATTTTTTTTTCAGAGAGGGCTATTATGGTTTCTACTCACCTATGCATTTTTAGAATTATTTGACTATCTCTCTTCACATCAGACCATGGGTTCCTGGAGCCAGGGATTATTGTATTTAATCCCAGAGTTTAGCAGGCAGCCTGCCACCCAGTGTTCAGGCACTCAGTGAAGAAAGAAATCTGGTTGAATAGGCCGACCAGGCCATGACAGCAGAGGCTAGTTATCACATTGGGTTCCTCCAAGTAATGTCTGTAAGGAAACACGTGACTTACATGGAGTCTCTCCAAATCCTCTGATTTCTATTCCTGACAGAGAGGCCTATTTTTAGCCATTGGTCTTCCCCCCACTTTTGTTTTTGAGGCAAGCCCAACAGACTGGTCTTATTCTATTTTTATGCAAGAAAACGAGCAAGCGAGTGTGAGAGAGAATTGGCATGCCAGGGCCTCAGCCATTGAAATTGAATTCTAGAGTGTGTTCTCCTGTGCACATGTATAACCTTGCACTTGCCTCACCTTTGTGTGTCTGGCTTACTTGGGACCTGGAGAGTTGAACATGAGTCCTTAGGCTTCACAGGCAAGCACCTTAACTATTGAGCCATCTCTCCAGCCTTGATCTTCCCTTTTTTTGGGAAAAGAACAGAGGTGACATTGATCTGGGAAGATTAATTTTCCAGAGCCACCAGTTGTGGGAATGTTTAGGTATTCCTTGTTCTTCTGTGATCTATAGCAAAAGGCTCTTTGCACACTGGGCTCAAGCAGTTACTGTGATACCTCTTCTGACACTTCCATGCAAAATTTCATGACTCCATATTGATCAATAAGCTCAATTTGCTAGAGCACTTTCCAGGCATTCTAAGTCCCTGTGCTTCACAAGGACAGTGTGGCACACAGAAAGAAGCCAACATCAAGCTGGATCAAGGCTAATCCAGAATCGGGATAAAATGTGTGGTAGTTTGAATAGATGATCCCCAATATAGTCAGCATTTTATTAGTTTGTAGTTTGTAGTTTGAATCTGCAGCCACCTGGCTGGAGGAGGTGTCACTGGGAGGATGTTAAGGCGTGGGGGTGGATTTGGAATTCCCATCTAAAGATGTGCAAAGCGCCTAGTTCCACCTGGAGTTCCTGAAGAGTGCTGTGCGGCTTTTGGCTTGTGGCTTCTCTCTTTCTCTCTTTGTCTGCTTGTTCCTTTAAGAGGGGGTCAACTTCTACCATTATGGAACTTCCCCTGGATCTGTAATCTTCAGTAAATATCCCTCCCTCCATAACTGTGCCTGGTTTGGAAGTTCAACTCAGCAAATCTGAAGCTGTCTACCACAAAATGCATGGATGTTGGGACTGTCCATTGAAGCCACTATGCGAGTGGGGACGGTGTGGGTAGAGCTGCCATCCCCTGTCCCTACATGCTGTGATGTCATGTCCAAGAGGAGTGGCAGCTTCACTGAATCGGGGATTTTGATTGTGTCTCAAAATCATATCTGTTGCGCTGGAGAGATGGTTCAGCTGTTACATGTGCTTCCTGCATAAGCATGAGAGCCCCATGGGTCCCGAAGCCTCCTGAGTTTGAATCTCCAGATCCCACCTATATAGCTGGGTATAGCCATGAATGCCTGCAACCTAACCCCTGTCCAGCAAAGGGGCACAAATGCCAGAGAATGAAAATTGAACAAAACAGTATCAGTAAGAGACTCCAGCTCAAAAAGAAATGGGCAGAAGAATTATGGAGCAGGACACCAGATGCTCTGTTCCAGCCAGCATAGGTGAGTACAGCCCACTGCAGATGAGAGGGTGTTGCAAAGACATATATATGTGTATATACCATGTAAACCACATCTTACACACCCACCCACACACCCCCCACACACACAAACACACAGATTCTGTTTACAGTTGAAGCTTAGATGCTCTAGGAAGAGTGATGTAATACCTGCATAAGGATTTTTCCAAGGAAACTAATCTCAACCTTTCTTCATTCCTTTTTTTTTTTTTCCAGCTTGTAGAAGGGTTTATTTTGGCTTATAGACTTGAGGGGAAGCTCCATGATAGCAGAAGGAAATGATGGCATGAGCAGAGGCTGGACATCACCTCCTGGTCAACATCAGATGGGTAATAGCATCAGGAGTGTGTGCCAAACACTGGAAAGGGGAAGCTAGCTATAACACCCACAAGCCCGCTCTCAAAAATACACTGCTTCCAGGAGGCTCCAATTCCCAAACTGCCACCAGCTGGGGACCTAGCAGTCAGAACACGAGTTTATGGGGGATAACTAGATCAAACCACCACATTCTTCCCCTGGCCCCCATAAACTGATTAGCATACATGATGTAAAATATAATGCATTCAGCTCAACTTTTTCTGAGGTAGGGTCTCGCTGTAGCCCAGGCTGACCTGGAATTCACTATGTAGTCTCAGGCTGTCCTTGAACTCACAGTGATTCTCCTCTTTCAGCCTCCCAAGCGCTCAGCAGTGAGGTACTCCAGAATCGCAGCACTGTATACAGCAGCAGTGGCACCCACCTGTCCATGGCTTGTGGTACGAGTCTTCAAGTGTCTGTGGATGCGGCCCACAGGAAATCTCAAACACTATAATCCCAGCACTGGCAAGAGGATCACAAGTTTAAGGCCAGCATGGTCTGTCTACCTAGGAAGTTTCAGGCCAACCTGGGCTGTAGGCCAGCTCTCTGTGAGCGAGACACTGCCTTAGCTTTGGCCTTCGCACTATCCTTTCCAGCTTTGCCTCCAGCCATGATTTCGGCCTCGGGGACCTCAGACTGCTGCCGCGCCGCTCTCGCAGCCCAGACCGCCGGAGCCGCCGCCGCCAGAGCCGGACAATACCCCCTCTTCATTCCTTTTTTAAAATTTATTTTTATTTATTTGAGACAGAGCGAGAAAGAGGCAGAGAGAGAGAAAGATAAATAAAGAAGAGACAGAGAAGAAGAGAGAGAATGGGGGCATCAGGGCCTTCAGCTGCTGCAACCAAACTCCAGACACATGCGCTACCTTGTGCATCTGGCTTATGTGGGTACTGGGGAATCAAACCTGGGTCCTTTGGCTTTGTAGGCAAGTTCTTAAACAATAAGCCATCTCTCCAGCCCTTTCTTCCTTTTTAGTCCCTTCCCTCCCTGTTTCTTTCCCTCCCTCCCTTAATTCTTTTCTACCATTTGTTCTAGGAAGTGCCAATGTAGTTGTGAAACAACTTGGGTTTTAGATTAAGGTAATTATCTAGACCCTCACTGCCATAGTCTTTCAAAGTACTTCACTATCTCTGAGCTCCATTTCTTATGTTTTAAGAATCAGCTATTTGCAGCCCATAGTTGTCATGAGGCTCAACTAATATGGTAATATCAGCTACTATTTGTTAAACACCAAATATATTGCACTATCCTAGCCAATCTTCACAACTTTCCAAATAAAAAGCCTGGTACACAGTAGGTGACAAGCATAACAAGGCGAGGTGTCATTATTCACACCACTCACCTCCACTGTCCTGCTCCCAAGGAGACATGGCTCACTCACTCTTATAATCCATGTTCCATAAACATATTCCACATGTGCTCCCAAGGCGAGGTGTCATTATTCATGCCATTCATCTCCACTGTCCTGCTCCCAGAGACGTGGCTCACTCACTCTTGTCATCATTCCATATGCATATTCCATATGTACTCCCTGAAGACTGGGAATTTACCAGGCACTGTGTAAGTTGCTCAGGGTGAAAACACACACACACACACACACACACACACACACACACAAAACCGCAGCAGAATTTCCAACTTTGGAAGGGTTGCGACTTAGTAGGACTATGGGTAGGTACTTTGACAGCAGAGTGCAGGAGGAGGGCGGGCTGAGGAGGGGACCACAATTCCAATTTGGAGAATTCAAGGCAAAGGATTTTCCAAAGAACACATCATATTCCCACTGAGGATAAGCAAATGGGAATTTGATGCTGGTAATGTGTGCTGCAGAATTAACTATGCAAAGGTTCTGAGATGAAGGGAGCTGTAATACCCAGGGAACCCTAAGTGGTTCACTCTGGAATGTGAAGAGGAAGGTGGTGAGCCTCTAGGCCGGTGAGGAGCAGGGCCGTGAGGTCACAAGGATGCTTGGGGTCCGTCTTCCATAGGCAGTCCACTCTCAGCCTATCCTTAGCTATTAGTGAAATCTCAGCTCTTTTATTTTGGAACAAGAGCCCTGCTCTGCTGCAGACTTCTAGGGTTCCTGATAGAAGCAGGAAGCCCATTAGACTGCTGAGTGCAATCCTTGACTAATCTCCTAGGCTGTGTTCTTATTCTAAAAATGAACAGCTTATCTTACTAGTAACAGGGCAGGCCATTCTTGGTCATTTGGTCATGGCTCTATCACTCCTAACTTAATCTCAGGGATATTGGGGCATGAGGCAAGAAGGCATTTATCACATTTATCAGGGTTTCCTCTGTCCAGCATCGTGCAGAATGGAAAGCCTTTTCTACACATCTTGGAGAGAGGGCGGTGGCTGAGAATCAGCTCTCACCACTGCTAGCCTCTGGAAATCTCATCTTCAGAAAACCTGCCCAAGCCAGACTCTGATGGGACATGACAGCCGAGTTACCCATTCACTTGCCTTGGGGCAGGAAGAGAAATGGCATATAGATCAGTAAGCTACATGGAAGACCGATGCATTTATTGACTCGGAGTTAGTTTATATTTGAGCTGGGTCAATGTTAGAGGGCTGAGAGACATCTGAATTGGCTTATGGCTCAGAGATGGGAGGGCCAAGGGTCAATTCCTAGCAAGACCCCCACGTTCGCCTGGCTTTTGTGCAAGCAGTCTGATGCTAAGTATCCTTCAGTAAGGTGACTGTAGTTATCATCCACCACCACACACTTTATGGGGAAAATGGACTGCTCTTTGCTGGGGTGCTGGGACATCACACTTCAGCTGGGAATATGCTAGACAAACCAGACATATGGTTGCCCAAACTTGAAACTTTTTGTTGGTGTGACAACTATTTCCTAGTTAGTTGTGTTTGTGCTTATGGAAAGCCTATAGGACCAAAATACTTTGTGGCTTTTTTTTTTTTCATGTTACCCAAAGCAATTTTTGGAACATTTTCCATTTATGAGATCCTTGTGTGTTTGAGAGGTCAATATTGCCATTTAAATACAAGGCAATAAATAAAAAAAAATAAAAAGATAAACACAAGGTAACTGACTTCTCTTCAAAGCAAAGGGATGGAGTGTTAAAAGTGGAGAATCTGAAAGGACTATACTTCTGAGGACAGAAATGTCAGCTGTACATTCCGGCTCCATGCAATCCTTTATTAATTAGAATGTGAAGGCTAAAACGTCACTGTCTCGCAAGCATCTGTTCATAAATGATCTATCATGCATTTTTAGCTTTGATGATGTAAGACTCCATGGGAAGAGGTAATTATTTTTGCTATTATTGTTTTTCCAGAGAGGCTACAAGGAAGATAATATCTCATATTCACATTCAATCAGTCAAGAATTTTAAACAAGTTTTTTTTTTTTTATGAGCTGTTTTCTTCTAAACATGTTTCTTGGTAAAATAAGAAGTCATGAAGTCAACACTGCCATAGATGTGGTACTGTTTTTGTCTACCTCAGGTTATGAGAGGATTTAGTGACCAAGTGCTATTTTCACTGCATTGCATTCCTTTCTCCTTATAACATTGGAGACTGCCCCTCCCCCACCTTTTGAAATAGAGTGTCACACTGTATTCCCAGGTTGACACGAAACTCACTGCAGTCCTCCTATTTTCGCCTATGTAGTACTGGGATTATAAGTGTGAGCCACTGTGCCTGGCTATGAAGCAATCACTTTGAGCACTTCCTCTGCAGCAGAAGTTCTCAATTCAGGCAGATTTTGCCCCTCCCAGGACAAGTGATAAGTGCCATCTTACTTGGGGATCTGGAGGCTTCGAGACAGATGTTGCTAAGCATCCTGCAAACTAAGTTAATTATCAGTTTGCAAACATCAATAAGGCTGAAGTTGAAGAACTTTTCTGTAGCTTATTAACCATTGCTAAATTGATTTATTCAATGGCCATTAATTTAGAACTTACTATGTACCAGGCATGGTAATACTGAGGCTACAGAAGTGAACAAAACTGGGTAAAAATTCTCACTCTTTCATGCTTTGCATAAAACATAATACAGAAGGTAAAGAGCTAAAATATTAAGCATTCCAGATGGTGCAGCTAATTTCTTGTTGCTGGGAGAAAATACTAGAAGAAAAGCAGCTTATGGGAGGAAAACATTTATTTCACTTTACAGTTTTAGGGGAAATGTCATCATGGAGGTGGGGGCAAGCATAGCATGAATAAGCATAGCTCACATTTTGTCACCTACCTGTCTGGAAATAGTCTGCATACTGGGTTTGGAGACAGGCCAATGAACTTAAAGGTCTTCCCCTCCAGTGACACACCTCCTCCATTAAGGCTCCATCTCCCAAGTGCCCCACCAGCTTGTGTTGAATGTGAGGCTTAATCACAAACACATGAGGCTATAGGGGACACTTCACATTCCAACTGCCACACCAGAAAAGTCAAGCACCAAGGAATAAAACAAAACTGTAAAGAAGTAGAATATCAGTGAGGAAAAATGAAACTGAAGCATTCACATCCTTATTAAAGTAAGTATATATCTTACTATTTACTGTGGTTTACAAAGGTGAAGTGCTTGTGGAAAGGGTACAGCAAGTGAGAAAGACAATTGGGACTTGATGGTGGTAAGTGTTATTTCTATTGTGCTTATTTTAAAATATCCTCACCAGGGGCTGGAGAGATGGCTTAGCGGTTAAACACTTACCTATGAAGCCTAAGGACCCCGGTTCGAGGCTCAATTCTCCAGGACCCACGTAAGCCAGATGCACAAGGGGGTGCATGCATCTGGAGTTCGTTTGCAGTGGCTGGAGGCCCTGGCGCACCCATTCTCTCTCTCTCTCTCTCTCTACCTGCCTATTTCTGTATCTCTGTCTCTCAAATAAATAAATAAATAAAATAAAATATTTTTTAAAAAATATCCTCACCAAATACAGGATTATTTTGCTTCTACTGAATGTGATTCTTTATTCAATCTGATTAGTAACCATGTTCAGCCATATCCAAAGTATTCATTTCCAGCAGTGATGTTTCTATTGGCTAGAACACAGTCCCAGATGACATCCTTTTTCTAGCCTATTATGTTCGTTGAGCATACCCACAGCTCTCTACTATTCAAAAATAAAAACAGAATAGGGCTGGGCTAGGGATATAGCTCACTGGTAGAATGCCTGCCTAGCATGTGCAAGGCTCTGGGTTTGATCTCTAGCATCACAAACATTAATGAATAAATCAATAAACCAGCAAACAAAGGAAAATGAAAAAAAAACACCCCATAAAACCCCAAAACAAAATTCCCACAACTCTAACTTTAATTCTATATCTTCCTTCATCCCCCCTCTTTTCTTTTCATCCTTTTTTTTTTCATGGAGACATATATGTTTGGTTTCTTGAGGTAGGGTCTTACTCTAGCCCAGGCTGTCCTGGAACTTGTTCTGTAGTTTCACGATTGCCTTGAATTCACAGTGATCCACCTACCTCTACCTCCCAAAGTGCTGGTATTAAAGGTGTGTGTCACCATGCCCAGCTCATGAGTAATTAAAGAAAAAAATATATATATATATATATTTGCAAGCAGAGGGAGACATAAAGAAGAGAAAACTAGAGAGAGAGAGAGAAAAAGAGAGAGAGAGAGAGAGAGAGAGAGAGAGAGAATAGGCACAACAGGGCCTCTAGCTGCTGCAAATGAATGCCAGATGCATGTATGTGTCACATTGTGCATCTGGCTTTATGTGGGTACTGGGAAATCAAACCTGTGATGTTAGGCTTTGCAGACAAGTGCCTAAATTTTTTTTTTTCGAGGTAGGGTCTGACGGTAGTCCAGGCTGACCTGGAATTCACTATGTAGTCTCTAGTCTCAGGGTGGCCTTGAATCTTATGGCGATCCTCCTACTTCTGCCTCCCGAGTGCTGGGATTAAGGCGTGCGCCCCCATGCCCAGTTTAGTGCCTTAAGTTTTTTTTTTTTTTTTTTTTTTTTTTAAGTTTTTTGAGCCATCTCTCCAGCTGACCTGGGATTAAAGTCTCAGGGTGGCCTTTATCCTCCTACCTCTGCCTCCCGTGTGTGGGATTGTGCATGTGACACCACACCCGGCCGTGCCTTAAGTTTTGAGCCATCTTTCCAGCCCATAACTTTTTATGCTCCGTGTGTGTGTGTGCGCGCGCGTGCATGTATGGTATATTATATGTATGTGTATATATGTACACACATATTATATAGTCTCTTCCCGTTTTACATTTCACAATTTTCGTTTTGAATTTTTGACCTGGAACTAGCTATATAGCCCAGTCTGTACTGAAATTTCCGATCCTCCTGCCTCAGCTTTGTGAATGCCGGGATTACAGATATGTGCCACTATGCCTGGCTTCCAATTTACTTATAATAGCATCTGTGCGCTCTTACTTCGTAGGAGCTTTCACACCTCCCCCTTGGGTGGCCTCTGCCTTACATCCTCACTGGCGTTCTGCCCACACTGCTGGCCCACACCTATTCCCTCTTGTTCCTTCCTGTTCCTGACATGTTTCCTCTCCTTCCACTCCATCCTTTAGCCTAGCTTCTCCTTCTTTCTCTTTGTTCTCCTCCCAGACCTCTTCATGTATTTCTCTTCTCTTCCTTCCTCCGTTAACAGATCTTCTCCAGAATCCTGTCTTCACCATTTGCTTTGCATCCAAACCATTCCCAATGATCTGTGGCTCACTTCGAAAATTTCTGAGACATGACTGGGATCTGGATATGAGAGAAAGGCGCCATGAAGGAGCCAGGGACATCTGTGATGAGTGATCCTTGACTTGAGCTGTACAGTGTGGGTCTCCTTTGACTCCACTGGCTGATGAGGATCAGATCTCCCGAATTGTCTCTTTCCTTCCTCCTTTACTCTTCTGTCTGAAAGGGGAGTTTGGCAACAATCCAGCTTCTAACAGCATAACCTATCTTCATTCAGCCCTCTCATCCGCCTGCAGTGCCTTCCTTCCCCACTCCTGCCCCACCGAGCTGACCTTGGGAAGCCATGTTGATTTTGAAAGGCTTATTTTAGGTATCACATCCCTCCCCTTCCCTTGTAGGCTTGCTCTGCTTTAAAGGACACATAATAATTGTACATTCATAGGATACAACATGAAGTTTGACATGTGTATCTTGTACAACAGTCACATCAGGGTATTCAGCATATCTACTTCCTCAAACATGTGTTTAAATATCACAGTGTCCCTTCCCAGTCTTCTAACAAAGTCCAAACTCACAATTCTTCACTACCTCTAACTTCTGGTCAGGAGCTACATTCCCTTTGGGTATGGGAGGGATGGTGAGTCAAGAGCTAAGTGTCTGTGTGGATGTGGTGTGGTGTGTACTGTTCTCCCATTTTACAGTTCCTCACTCTCTCAGTTCCAGTTTTAACGTGGCTGACGCTAATTCACGGCATGACTGTATAATTTTACTTAACCTGGTGGAGCTGCCATTTTATAAATCCAAATTCTGTCAATATTATTCTCCTTCTAACTCAAGAAAATGCATATAATACTTCAAGATCTTTATGGGTGAAATATTAAAAATCAAAAATGAAATAAATTGTTATTAAAGATTGTATGTATTTTGTTATCAAACATTTTATTGAGATTCCTCAAAATGTAATTAGCTCCAAAAAGTTAGTTTTATACATCTTTAAAATTTGAAGCCACTTACCAACAAAGCTTATCTTATAATTTTATTTTTGTGCAGAGAATGACTCTTCATCCTTTTCTCCAATTTATCCTTAAATAAAAAGGTTCATATATGCCTTTTGGTTCTTTTCTTGTACTTTTCCTCCATAAAGCGAAAGCTTGCTTGTTACAAGAGTCAAGAGATAAAAGCTTGAAATTATATGCCTTTGATTTTGATCCAAATCTTTCTTAAATTACCAGGGGTAGTTCTTGTCACAACCTGTAATAAAGCAGTGAGGAAAGAATTAGAAGAAAAGAGACATAAAGATGAAAGCCCCTCACCTTCATTTATTTTAGTTTTACAAATTTTAGAACTAAAATCATCTTTTACAAGTATTTTAGTGAAATGAATCAATACATGCCAATGGATTTTTATAAGAGAAAATAATGCATGGAGAATATCAACTAAGATCTCCTTCATCTATGACACTTTTGTCCTTGTATAGTGTGCAGGGAAAGGCTTCACCCGTGATGCTCTTGGTGGGATAGGACTGTGTGTATGGGAGTCAGTGTGATGGTTGCATTATCTATGCTGTGTTTACACAATCTGCATTATCTAATCCCTCAATAGCTCTGTCAAGTGTATTTTTTGTGTTAAGCAAATTGGAGTTTACTATGGTTAGTGTAAGGAGCAAAAAAAATGGAAACTGACAGGTTTATTTTAGTTATTTATTTTTGTTACAACACCATCCTACAGAAAGTAAGTAGTGCTGGTCTCCAGCACTTTATAATCCATGAGGGGAATTCTAGTGTCTCTAAAAAGGCAGAACTGGCACCAATATTTATCATTCACTATAAAAATAACCCCATTCGTGTGACATTCAGCTTCTCTAATAGGAGAGAACCATTTGAAAAGTTGATTTTCTCTGGAAAATAATGTACAATTAGCAAGACCATTTTGCTATTTTCTTCCAGTAGATAATGTAACATGTCACACAGGGCTCCAAGTTATGCAGAGCCACCCTTGCACCTGTGCCAGTTTGGTAAGATGTTTCATGTCTATTAGACTCAGTTTCCCTTTGCAATGGGATGAGACCTACCTTCTACGGTGAGTATAAGGACTAGAGGGATGCTTCCATCATTCTTAGTTCCCAAAGTGGTACCTGTGCTTTTTGTCCATCGCTCTTGTCAGCATGCATTTTGATGCACCTTGTGGAGCCTTCATAGGAAGTCTGGCTCCCCACTGATCACTGGTTCTGGTCAGTCTGATGTTTGCACCATAGAGAAGAATACTTGGCCACAGGGAGGGGTGATAATGAAAAGAAACAAAGAGAGTCTCTCTAAATAAATCCAGGTCACCAATGGCACTTGCACATTCCTCACATGTGGTATTCAACCAACCACAGGTCAAAACTATTGAAAGAAAACTTGAGACTGTACTGACCATGTGCTAACCTTTTCTTGTCATTACTCTCCACACAGTGAGGCAGCACCAGGACTATCTGCATAGTATTTGTACTATACCAGGGGGTTTCAGGTCATCTGCATAGGTATAATGTGAATTCCATGTCATTTTCTGTAGGGACTTGAGTGGGAGGGGGAACTGGAACCAGTCTCCCTGAGATCCCAATGGATGACTGTACTTTGCAAAATGAAATCAAGCAAATGGTGGGAAGCTATAGGAAGAAAGTAGCTGAAGAGCTCCAGTGGGACATGAACTCTTGCCTCTCCTAATTCAACAGTTCTTGAGTCAATGGTCACAATTTTTTCTTCTTTCTGAAGAATTGTTTTCAGACAAACTAGCCTACTTAACACACACACACACACACACACACACACACACACACGAAAATGATGGCATACTTTTCTCATATCCATTCTTTAATGTGATGCAATTTTTTAAGTTGTTTCATGCTGGGAGTGGTGGCACATGCCTTTAATGCCAGAGCCTCTGGAGGCAGAAGTAGGAGGATCACCATGAGTTCGAGGCCACCTTGAGACTGCATAGTGAATTCTAGGTTAGCCTGGACTAGAGACCCTACCTCCAAAATAAATAAATAAATAAATAAATAAATAAATAAATAAATAAATAAATAGTTTCACGTGAACCTGATTGACTCTGAGGAGAGTCATAATCCATCTAAACCACTCCCAGTGAAGTAAAAGGAATAATCAGGACTTCATTATGCAAAATGAAGCTCAGTTAAGTTATAGCACTGGACCAAATAATAAGCACTCAGAGACCACATGGCTTTTTTCAGGCTAGATCAAATAGCTTCTTGCTGATGGCGATTATTTCATATCATATAAAACATGGAGACATTACAATGGAGTGGATATTAGTCCATTGTAAAAGGCAGGTTTAAGTCCATCATTTATAGAATCTCTCCATTTGGAAAATTAAAAGGAAGAGGAAGCAGTGCAAACAAGGTAATGGGAAGAGGGGATTTATGCCCTGGCCCTGTTGGGCAAGCTCAGCTGTGCTGGCTCCTGGTTGCCATGCTTCAGACTGGGAGCTATGAAGAAAATCAACATTTCTAATGGAAAGAAAATCCAAAGAGAGTTTATGTTCTTTGTCAGGGAAGTGTTGACATTTTAATTACTTTCTGTTTGCTTTGGAGCTACATTTGAGAATTGGAAGCAAGTTAGAAAAATAAGTATTGGCTTGATTAGAAATAAGACGAGTTAACATACACGCAGGAGCTGGAGAGGGTCCAAGCGCAGCTCTCCAGAAACTGGCATGCGCAGCAGGACCCAGAGCACCAAACAAACGTCACCATGGAAAGGCTAAGCAGAATTCCTTCTGGGTCCGAAGGCATAGACCACCCCAAGGATAGACAATGCCTGCTGCAATCTAATCTTTCCACTAGCTTCACTTATTTATTTATTTTTTAATTTTGAACTGAAGCAGGGTTTTGTGAGGTAGGACAGGCATACAAATTAAAAAGAGAATGGGTCAGGGAGTGGTGGGGAAATTGGTGGTTGAACTTAGAGTTACAGAGTTATGGAGGCAATTTGACACTTTTGACCTTTTGTAAAAGAACACTGGGCTTAGAAAGGAGAGTGCAGCCAGTGTAAATGGCTCTGAGATATGATATATTTGCACATTTTCTCTGTGCATCTGGGGACACTGGGGGTTGAGAAAATACTTAATAAAGCTAAGGTACCTATATGTATGTCCCAGGATCCCCAATTCTAAAACTACTAACACTCGACAAGATGGAAATGAAAAGTACCTCCAACCAGCATCTTAGCAATGCCTGTGAGGGTGGCACTTGAAGACACAGGCTGTCCTTGTCCCCTGCTTATTCTTCCCAGCCTTGCTCACTGCCAAGAAAAGTACAAACACCACTACCTGCAGATCATGCAGGTATGAGGGGCAAAGTGGGACAAAGTGGTACCTAAAAAGTGATCTATATGTAGTCTGTACCAGGTACTTTTAATGTGCTACTTAAATGTTCAAAAACATGAACATGTTGATATTATCTCTCCTCTACCTATTGCCATTTCTATTTTTATCTTTAATTAATTAATTAAGTAATTAATTAGAGAGACACACACAGAGAGAGAGAGGGAGCTAGAGAGAATGAGTGCACCAGGGCCTTTCATTGCAAACAATCTCCAGATGTATGTGTCATCTGGTACATCTGGCATTATGTGGGTACTGGGAAATTGAACTCTGTTCCTTAGGCTTTGCAGACAAGTGCCTTAACCACTGAACAATCTCTCCAGCCTTCTACTGCCATTTCCGTTTTACAAATGAAGGAACTAAAGCTTGGTTAGTTTGTCAATTTCTAAGTTTTATATACTTCTAATATATATATATATATATATATTTATATATATATTTATATACTTCTAATATATATGCAAAAAGAAGTAAGTAGTATAGTGAACCACCATGGCTGGTGACATCTCCCATGCACGGTCAGTCTTGTCAATCTACACCTTTCCCTGCCCATTACTCTGAAGCAGACTGAGGCATCATTTAATTTCATCTGTATGTCTTCATGTGTCTGTAAGATATAGGATTCTTTTATAAAAAGTATTTTATTATTTCATTTTTTATTTACTTGTTAAAGAGATAGTTGGGGCTGGGAGAGAGACAATGGGTGCACCAGGACCTCTAGCCACTGCAAACAAACTCCAGACAGATGTGTTACCTTGTGCATCTGGTTTATGTTCATAGTGGGGTACTGAACCTGGGTTCTTAGGCTTTGCAGGCAAATGCCTTACCCTCTAAGCCATCTCTCCAGCCCCAGATAGCATTCTTTCAACTAATGTATTACCATATCATTGCCAAGCCTAAAGCATTGTCAATAATTGTCATAGCAAGAATTATTCAGCCAATTTCCAATATCTCCAATTGAAGTTTTAAATTTTATTTATTTATTTAATGTGTGTGTTTGTGTGCACATGTGTGTTAATGCATGTGTGTGTGCAAGTGCATGTGCGTGTGTGTGCATGCATGTGGAGGCCAGAGGACAACCTTGGGTGTTGCTCCTCAGGTATGCTATTCATCTTTTTTTGAAACTGGGTCTCTCATTGGCCTGGAACTTGCCAATTAGGCTAGACTGGCTGGCCAGAGAGCCCCAGAGATTCTCCTACCTCTGCCTTCCCACTGCTGGGATTGCAAACATATGCCACTGTGGGTTCTGAGGAACCAAAAACAGACCGTTATGCTTGAGGGGCAAGTCCTTTACGCACTGAGCTATTTCCTCAGTTCTCCTTTTTTTTTTTTTTTTTTTTTTAAGAGCTGAATCTAGATCCCCACTGTATATAATTGTTTGAAGTGTCTCCAGGGTCTCCTCTGATTTGTGTGTCTCCCTTTCATCTTCAGTGCATTCTTGGGCTTTTTGGTTGACGAAATGTGATTGTTTCCCCAAATATTTCCAACAATCTGAATTTCTTTGATTTCATACCCTGAGGAGTTCTCAAACATTTTCATTATCTTGTCCTTTGAACTTTCTGTAAATTCAGTTAGAATGGGAATTTTAATCTGGTTTTGACTCCGTATTTTTGGCAATTCTGTGCATTAAACCATGATATGTAAAGTAGTGGCATTTCCATAAATAGATTTTGTGTGTGTGTGTGTGTGTGTGTGTGTGTGTGTGTAAGACAGAGAGAGATGGAGCTAAATATTAAGGATTTTTACCTGTATCTATTAATTATTGCAAAGTTATTTTATCTTAATTTTATTAAAATATTTGAAAGTATGCCATTTTAATAGCAGTTTTATGTCCATAGCAAAATTGAGTGAAAAATACATGAAATCCCCATATGTTCCACACACATATCTTCCCTCATTATCACCATCTTTCACATTTATTTAACAAATCCATGTCCCTATACTGACAAACTTATCATTCAAAGTCCATCTTTTCATTAGAGCTCACTCTTGGTGGTGTATATTCTGTGGGTTTTGACCTATACAGGATGCCCCACAAACAATGGTTTCTTTTTAAAAATTTATTGACAGGGATACTTCTATAAGAAGCTACAATTCCCTTTTATTGTTTTTTGGTTATCTGAAGTAAAAGAAACCCAAGAAAAATGGATCACCATGATTTATTATTTATTCTAGCACAGTAGATGGCAGAAAGACTGCATTATACCTTATCTGTTATTGAGTCACATTGTCAGATACATTTAACCCCTACTAGGTTTTGCTGCAAAGAACTTTTACAAAACAAAGGGAAATACAGTGTTAACAAAGGAGAGAACTTTAAAACTCCTTCAAGAAAAGCTTAAATCTCAGCGACAGTAGTTGGGGGCTAAAGTGAATAGCGAGGCATTAGGGAAGCACAGGGTTCTCTCGCTGTCCACAGTGAGGCCTCGTCAAGTACCCTTTCCCCTACACAGGAAAAGAAAGAAAGGAAAGAGGAGCAATTTCTGGATTGCTCCCCCCAACCACGGAAATGATTTTAATTACCGATTCATCTGTTGGCAGACTCTTCTGGCAGATGAACCTGCAACTAGGAAAGATAACAAATGAGGCGACTCCTTACTCCAGAGTCAAAGCTGATCCTACTCACTGAATTTGCTCTCAGAAAAGGATCCAGGGCAAGAATACATCTGGCACTCTGCTCGAGGAATTTGTCATGTCGTTGACACGTTCAGCCTCCATTGTCCACACCAACCTGACAGCAGGTCCTTTATATTTCAATGAAATTGCAGTCTGAATTAATATAATTAGAATGTAACTGCTATTCACTGCACCAATTCCTTATTTCCAGGAGTACAGATCTGATAACATGTCTGTGCTCAAAATCTTTCCAGTGATGACTAGAGGGGAGGAAGCAGATAATAAAATGATAGAACATGCATGATTTGATCCCATTTCATCAGTCTTTAAAAGTATTAATTAAGGGGAATAAAAGAGAGAAAGGAAACTGTCCAATCTCAGGCATGTATAAATATAAGTAACGTTCAAACTTCCTTGCTTGTATAGCACTTTTGTAAAATATGGACTATAATCTGGTTGATTTGAGAGAAAGAAATGAAATAGGAACTATGACATATATTCTAAGATAGCTACATGAGGTAAACTGGATAATTCATGAAGAGAATCACAGAATGCAGAGGTGGATGGAAAACTTCATTCATTCTTTATTGTTTCATTTTGAACAGTTGGTTATCAATTACCAAGCAATCCACTACGAAGTAAATAACACATTTCACACCAGATTCTCGAGTTTCAGTCTTCATTTTATGTTCTGACAAATTCTTTATTATTGATAAAAGGTCAAATGACATCAGCACCCCCCTTTTAAAGTAAGATTGACTCACATTCTGTCAAATGAAATGGCATTGTCACTTGCAGTGATCCATTTGAAGGGAAGAGTGACCTGGCATTGCTGTGTAGGTTGATGTTTATGTGCCCTCCTCTGAGGATTATGCACATTATAGATTGAATAGCTGCATATTGCCAACTCCATCCATATCTTGGACTCCTAACCTTCAGTGCACTGGTACCTGGAAATGGTGGGACTGAGATTTAGATGAGGTCCCGAGGGCAGAACTGACTCCACCCAATATGGGATATGTGTTTTTATAAGAAAAGAAAAGGCTACTAGAATGTTCATTTTCTACCATGTGAGGAATTTCTCTTTTCCCTAGCCCCTTCTCTCTCTCTCACGTGAGGACACCATGGGATGAAATTTATCTATAAGACAGGAGGAGAACCCTCATTGAGGAATTAAATTCCCCAGCACCCCAATCAAGGGTCTCCTTGTCTCCAGTTCTGTGGAAAATAGATGCTTGCTGTTTAAAATACCTAGCCAATGGTATTTGCTATGGCAGCCTCAGGCAACCAAGATAGTGAGTTTGACCATGGTGTGGGCGTGACCCTGAGAGGTCCCATGTACCGGAAGCATCATTCTCAATGCAACAGCGTTGAAGTGGTACCATGTTAAGAGGTGTGGCCTAGTACAAGCCAATCCGGTCAGTGGGGTTATTTCCCTTGGAAAGAATTAATATTGATCTTGCAAACTGAGATGGCTCTTGTGCGAGTGAATATAAAAAGAGCAAGCATAGCCTCAACGTCTTCTGTCTTCTCATTTTACCATGTGATCTCTTTCACACATGCTTCTGTCATTGCGATGCCATCTGTCAGAAGCCCTGGCCAGGGGCTGAACAGATGGACCCTCTTATTTTAGTCCTTCGGTTTCCAAGCCTGTGAATACACTTCTCTTCTTGATGAAATTCCCAGTGCTGGGTGTTTTGTTATAACAACAGAAAACGGACTCATGCAGTATAAACAAGCACACTAGGTAAACTAGTAGCTAAAATGTACAGCGCTTTTCACTTTCTTGTTTTATACACAAGCATCTATTGAACTTTATTTGAATTCCATGTCAGAAACCACAGCTGTGCGGAGGATGGGAAGGGAAGTGCAAGAATAGGACAGAAATGATGTGAGAGATGGCTTCTGGAGATGTATTCCAGTGGTCCTTTTGATTTTATACCAAATGCATTTTATAAACCAATTACAGCAATGAGCTCAGTGTAGTCTCAGTGTGACTTTACTAGGCTGGATATGGCCTTTTGGTTCACATCTCACAAAGGTCAGGCAAGACTGCTTGCCTCCAAGCTGTCCTATGAAATATTTTCCTTGTCTCTTTCAATTGGAAGAAACTATCACTTTCCATTAACTAGCCCATTGTTTTTTCAGAGTTAGGTATGTTTTTAGAGCCATGTATACACATATATTTGTGTGGTAGCTAGAGGAACTGGAGGAGGACTTACTAAAATTTAGACACCTGCAATTTTCCCTAGATAGTGAATGAGACTTTTCAGCTGTGGGGTCCTAATGATCTAGGTTAGAAACAACTCCATGTGCTTCTTTGCACACCAGGACACCCACAGACCAATATTTTTTTCTCACTGTCACAGATGTTTAAGCTTGCTATGTAGGAAGATCTTTTTTCCCCACTTTTAATTATATTTGTTTTATATGTACTATTATATCTCCTCATCCCTGCTTCCATTACCCTGGGGGCCCTCCTCAGTGGGGTTATGTTATTCATATATGTTATGTTATGGGTCATGAAGGTCTCAGTCAGTCCCTGTGGGGTAGCTGGGGACCATGTCTCAGGATATTCCTACCCACTCTGTGGCTCCTGCAATCTTTCTGCCCCCCTCTTCTGCCATTTAGGAAGATCTTTTAAACATGAGTGTATCTTTTGACAAATGAATATTTCACTTCTATAAATGGTTGTCAATTTAAGTTCTTTTAAGACAGCAGTTTTTATTAAATATTTAATTGAGAAAGGACAGAGAGAATGGGCATGCCAGGGTCTCTTACCACTGCAAATGAACTTCAAACACATGATCTCTACTCTGTGCATCTGGCTTTACATGGTCTTGGGGAATCAAACCCAGGCTATCAGGATTTGCAAGCAAGCACCTTTAACTGCTAAGCCATTTTTCCAGCCTGAGACAGTAGTGGGTTTTTTTTTTTTTGGTAAGTAGGCTCTCTCTCTAGCCCAGGTGGACCTGGAATTCATGATGTAATCTCAGGGTGCCTTTGAAATCATGACGGTCCTCCTACCTCTGCTTCCCAAGTGCTGGGATTAAAAGCGTGCACCACCATGCCTGGCATGAGATAGTAGTTTTGAGAAAGACCTGTCAGGTTGCTAGGACTAACTACTCTGATCCTCTTCAAAGTCTATATTTTCATTTCCCTTTGCCACAACATGCTTGGTTTCCCAGTCTGTTTGTCCTCTCTGGGTTGGTAGAAAAATTGGCATCACAAAATTTCAAGAAATTTACTTATCAAAGGAATGTAATAGAGATTTATATTTTATTTTATTTATTATTATTATTATTATTATTTTTTTTTTTGAGGTAGGGTCTCACTCTGGCCCAGGCTGACCTGGAATTAACTATGTAGTCTCAGGGTGGCCTCAAACTCACAGTAATCCTCCTACCTCTGCCTCCCGAGTGCTGGGATTAAAGGCATGCACCACCACGCCTGGCTGAGATTTATATTTTAGTGTGAAAAAATCCTGTAAAATAGCATAAATAACTGTCTTCTCTTCCAATAAATTTGTCTTAATACTCTGATTGCTGAATAATAGTGTTATTTATAATAAATATTTCTTTAAGCATCCAAATTTATGCATGGATGGAAGACATCAAGTGACAGGAAAAGCAAACATGTCCAAACATGGACACTCAGGGAGGGTTTCCTCATTTTAGTCTAAGGAATATCAAAGTCAGAGTTGAATAAGAGAAGTTGGAGGAATTATTTTCTCTATATATTATTGACAGAAGAAGAAGGGGAGAGACAGAACAGAGTGAATATGGGTATGCCAGGGCTTCCTACCACTATAAATATACTACAGATGCATGTGCCCATTCGTGAACCTGGTTCTACATGGGTACTGGGGAATCAAACCTGGACCACCAGGCTTTGAAAATAAATAATTTTAACCTCTTAGCCTTCTCCCCAAAACCATGTTGAGGGAATTCTTCTCCTACTTTTCTTGAATGGACCAATAGCTGTCTTTGGCATTGTCATTTTTTTTCATGGCTTTCAGAGAAATTATATAGGGGTTGGGAGGAAATGGGTTCAAGATAGGGTCTTGTTCCTATTTGATGTTTAGATAGACTAATCATGTGGAAACCAGCTTGATTTATAAAAGTAAGGTAGGGCTGGAGAGATGCCTTAGTGGTTAAGGTGCTTGCCTGCTTAGCCAAAGGACCTCGGTTCAATTTTCCAGGACGCATGTAAGCCAGATGCACAAGGTGATGCATGCTTCTGGAGTTCATTTGCAGTGGTTGGAGGCCCTGTTGCACCCATTCTCTCTCTATCTGCCTCTCTTTCTCTCAACCAAAACCAAAAATAAAAATAAAATATAAAAGTAAAGTAGCACACACTTCCAGGGCCCAGCTAACTCCAGAGAACCCCAGAACACTTAACTGTGAGGTTTACAGAGTAGGTTGATTAGTGATTCACTAAGTGTAATGAGCATACAGCAATTATATTCTGAAAGAGAATTATTTTGTTATAAAAGAAGTACATACTCAGAGAATACAGGGGTAAGAGGAACGCAGGAAAATAAAGGAGAGTAGAGGTTAGAGTGCTGTTCAGAACCTCAGACCCGTGGATTTGAAACCAGCCTTACTTGTGAGCCCCAGAACAGACATCCCCGAGTAGTTTTGTCATCTGTTAAATGGGAACATTATCTTCCCCACATGGGAAAGGCTTGCTCAAGTATGCTCTGTAAGAACATTGAATAGAATACTGTAGCAGAACGTGGGAATGACTCACTGCATCCTTCCCAGGCTGGCAGACTTGACTTTGAACCATTTTGTTGTAAGTAGGCAGAACTATTGCTATTATTAACCCTAAGGCTATATAATAGTTTAATGAATTTATTGAACTCCCTTTATTGAATGCTGTTATTACCGATGTCATGACACACTAACTGAACTCTTCTCATCTTTGCTTTAAGCTTATGAGAGTTTTTTCCCTTAGTTTATAAAAGTGATGAAGAAGCCCCTCTCCCAGAAACAATTAGTGTTCATAGGAAATCTTTCTAGTAATACTTCATTTTATCATCATATTTTTTCCCCTGGAAAACAAATGAAGAGTGTCAGTTTTAGGGCAGGAGAGATGGCTTAATGGTTAAGACGCTTGCCTTTGAAACCCAAGGATACAGGTTCGATTCTCCAGTTCCCAAGTAAGCCAGATGCACATGATGGTGCATGCATCTGGAGTTCGTTTGCAGTGGCTAGAGGCCATGGCATGCTCATTCTCTCTCTAATAAATACAAAAAAAAAATTTTTTTTTGCACTCGGCAGGCAGAGGTAGGAGGATCGCCATGAGTTCAAGGCCACACTGAGACTACATGGTGAATTCCAGGTCAGCCTGGGCTAGAGCGAGACCCTACCTTCAAAAACAACAACAACAAAAATTTTTTTTTGTAAAAAATGGTAGTTTGTGTTTATACAGAGGACATTTTTTTCTAAAAGCCTAAAAATATTTCACATCTGAAGAAAAACAACTGCTTCCTAGGTTGGAGCTGATTAAAACTTAAACCCATGTTAACTTCTTATTAGATTTGAAAAAGCGAACTCCATGCTTAGTGAGGTTATACACAGTGACTGGCAGCCTTGCCTTTCTGGGTTCTTTCTGCAGGCTGCGCTGGGACCCAAGAGGGCCAGACTATAGGGACATCCAGTCCAGATGGCCTTGTGATGTCATGTGATGCTGGCCCCTGGTTTGTCCTTCCTCTTCCCTCTCCCATCTGGGCATTGTTTCAGCAGGCAGTGTTTTCACTAAAGCAAGGAAAAGGGAAGGGCAAAAATGACTTGGAAAAACATTTCTTTCTATGCACTTAAACCAATTATCTGACACAAAACATCCTGTGTTTCCTTTCACGGGGGACACACTCCCTGTAGTGAGCAGTGAAGTGAAAGGCTGGATGTTCAGGTAGTGGCGGCCTTGCATGCCACTGTGGTAGAACACTGCTGGGCTATTTGACAACACATCCTGTCCTCGTCCCCCCTACAGACCTGTGGCTGAGGTTGCTTGTTGTCTTGTAACATGTGTTTTTCATTAATTATTTTTCTATTTATTCTGACTCTTATGGTCATATTAGACACTGCCCCCTCCCCAAGAGTGAGAGCCTTGGCTTCTTGTCAGTGGGATCCCCTGTTCTGAAGCACTCCCCCCCCCCACACACACAGTCTGCACTCAAGGTACACTTGTAGCAGAATACATGAACCAGTTGCTTTCTCAGCGACCTCTCCTATACAATTAGAGGAAATAACAGATCAAAAGTGGTAGAGGGATGTGTCATAAATATGCTTCTATGTAGAAGATACCCTCTTAGTTTGGGTCTACTTGGAGTTTGTGAACCATAATTGTAAAGAAGAAATGAAGATGGGATCAGAGAGATTCCTTCCTTCCTTCCTTCCTTCCTTCCTTCCTTCCTTCCTCCCTTCCTTCCTTCCTTCCTTCCCTCCCTCCCTCCCACCTACCTTTCCTCCTCCTTTCACTTTCCCTCCTTTCTATATTCTTTCTTCTAGTTTTAATCTTTTAAAGTTTTTATTGGTACATATTAATTATATACATAATAATGGGTTTCATGATGACATTTACATACATGTTAATGTATTTTGATCATATTGACCTCCCATTAACCCTCTCTTGTCCTCTCTTCCACCTCCTGCTGATCCCTTCTTCTTAAGTTGTCTCTTCTTTCTTCATTCCTCTCCCCTTCAGTCCTTCCCTCCCTCCGTCTCTTCTATTTCCCTTCCTCCCTCCTTTTCTCACTCTCTGCTTGCTTACTTTCTCTTTCCCCTCCCTCCTTCCTGCTCTCCCTCCCTTTTTCTTTCCCTCCTTCCCTTCCTCCCTCCCTACCTTCCTTCCTTCTTTTTCTTTCCCTCCTTCCTGCTTGCCTGGCTGCCTTTCCCCTCCCCTCCCCATTCTTTCCTAGGGAGTTTAATTATGGTGTTTTGTTTGAAGCAGGGTTTTGCCTTAACGTCCCATGTGCTGGGATTATGTGCTTGCCACAGCTATAGACTCATTTCTGCTTTTTCTTTCTTCTAACACTGAGTAGTCACACCACATATGATCCACGTTTCTTTGTTTATTTTCCACTTCCCCTTAATAGAATATCTTCTTTTTATTTTTTTTTTATTTACATGATGATACAGCATTTTACTATGTAGCTGGTCCCAAGCTCATGATTGTTCTGCCTCAGCCTCCCAAGTGCTGGGAATGCAGTCTTGTGTCATAGCATCCAACTAAAATATATAACTTTTTTAAAGATGTCTTTATTTACTTAAGAGATAAAGAGAACGGAAATGAGAATACCAGGGTCTCTAGCCACTGCAATCAAGATGTTGTGCATCTGTCTTCACTTGGGTACTGAGGAATCAAACCTGAGCCAGCAGGCTTTGCAAGTAAATGCCTTTAACTGATGAATTATCTCCTCAGTGCAAATATATGATCTTTAAGGGCATGGAGATGTGTGTTCTGACCCCTCCTGGAGCTATGGCTTTGACCAGTATCTGACACAGAGTAAGCACCTAACATATATTTGTTGAATGTGGGAATATTGGAATGAGTACATTTGCTGTAGGCTGTATCCATGCCTGACACAGGCTCTCCATATAGACCCTGTGGAATGATTGGTCAGTATGAATGATAATATTGAGGAAGAGGATGGGTGTGGATATGAGAAAAGGAGCAAGATGATCAAGAATGACCATAATAATTGGTCAATTACAGTGAAAAAAGATGCCACATTCAAAAAGAAGCTTCATAATATGGTATGATATGAGTCCAAGAGCTATAGTTTTGATGTAGGGCTATACATTTAGACTAAATTAAAAATAATTTACTTACTATCATATTTTGGCTATCTGTAAAAATGAAGCAATATCACTTGACCTATAGGTCCAGTGGGAGAACAGAAAGGACTGACATGACACAGAGTAGCAGGTCAGTATGTGTGACTTAACATCACAATTACTCAGCAGTATCTGGGGTTGGCAAACTACCCTTGGTGTGCCAATTCTAGCCTGTGGCCTGTTTTTCTGTACAAATAATGTTTCATTGAGCATAGTTCCTTCGTTTTCTTTTGCCTGTGGATGTCTGCCTTCATGTCCCCACAGCAGAGCTGAGTGGTTGTGAGAGAGTGTATGATTTACAAAGCTTACACTATTTACTCTGGCCCTTCAATATAACAGTTCATGAACCTTCATGTTGGATGCTACTTTGTCTCCATGAAATGCGCTCTATGACCAGACTGATTCCCAAACTGCCTATGACTGATCCTTGGCACGATAAATGCAAAAACCAAGAGTGAAGCCTTCCCAAACTTTGATAACAAATTGTCATTGAAAACAAAGTTTATAATTTTGGTTGATGCAAAAGTATTCATTCACACCAGATTGGAAGTAAAAAACAAAACTGAACAAAGATCTAAAAATTCTAGTCTTTTCCACTGGAATGAGTGCTAATGTTTTATAATTGAATTTTGTTGTGTATGTTGTTATATGTTGGTAAGATGTATCTGTGTGGTTTCAGAAGGAAACATCCAGAAGCCTATCAGATGGGAATGACAAACGTATCATGAGATTGCAAGTGACCTGGGAAGGTTGATGAACAAGCACATTAATAACGTCATGCAAATGGATTTTCTATGCAGATGAATGGGCTGGCCACAGCTCACTGATCAGCTAATACAGTTGTAATGTGTTACCTCCTATCTGAGAGAAAGCAGCCACCTTAGAATTTTATGGATGTTTTATGTACACTATGAATTAATTCTTTTTGAAGTAAATATATTTTAAATTGGTAAATCATCTTTTCTAAATAGTAACCTATCAACTTTCCTGGAAATATAGTAAAATAATATTTGTATGACCAACCTCATGCTTTGTTTCGTGTACTCATTAAAAAAAAAAGAAAGAAAGAAAAAAGCTGACTGACTTTTTCCTTTTCTGTTTTAGAATCTGTTCCAAGGCAAGCAAGCCTGCCAGACAAAACAGACAAACTCTCAAGAAAAAACAATGCCTATTATGTGTGGGGTAGGAGCTGGCAGACTTTGATTACTGACCAGACATTTAACCCCTTTGATGTCTTAGGGAAGAAAGACCAAGTGTGAATCCAGATATTTTCAGAATTCTATAGCACTCATGGTACAAGCCCATGTAATGGGTGGTGGCTCCTGAGAGAAGGAAATGCCAGTTAAAATGCCCATCTCCTTGCTTCATAGACCCCACTGCCTCCTCTCTTCCCTCTGTGGGCCTGCATGGTCACAGGTGAGAAACTCGCTATCTCTCTCTCCCATGTCGTCTCCATGTCAGAAGACAGCATCAAATTCTTCACTCATATAGGAAGCCCAGTGGGTGCCTTAAGGCTACACATCAAAGCTTCTGGAAAGAAGAACCCCCAAATATTATTGCAGGTTTGCACTAAGATCTCAGATAAGCAGAAGGGAATGCAGTTTGCAGTGAAAGGATGACAGTGCGCAGATGTAGACTGGTGTGTGTAGATATACATGTGGGTTGACATATTATATGCCAGTGTTTCATTTGCTATTCATTCTTCACCATAATTCTTCACCGTATATTAATGGATAAGCTGATTATGTGGTAACTGGGGATGCCAAGTCACTTATGCTATAATCTCCATCATGTCTCCAGAACTTGCAGCACGCCAGCATCACACTACAGTTTACTTTTACATACTTTACTTATATATTTATTTATGAGACAAAGAGAGAGAATGAGGGAAGAAGGAAGGGAGAGAGAGAGAACAGCAGGGCCTCCAGCCACTACAAATGAACTCCAGAGGCATGTGCCACCTGGTGCATCTGGCTTACATGTGTACCGGGAATTGAATTTGGGTCCTTTGGCTTTGCAGGCAAGTGTCTTAACTGCTAATCCATCTCTCCAGTCCTACTTTCACATACATACACAGTATCTGCTTTATCCTGCATTCATATTACACAGTATCTGCTTTCTCCTGTATTCATATTACATAGGATCTGCTTTATCCTGTGTTCATATTATACAGTATCTGCTTTATCCTGCACTCACATTTCTGTGATTTTCCCCTGCTTCCTCAACAGTTATGTGGAGCCCAGGTGAGGGTTTCCAGTTCTCCATCAACTGACTTTTTTATGTTCATCTGGATGCTTCTTTCTATCTCCTATCATACATCATAGCGTCATTTTGGTTTAGTAAATTCATTCCCAGCACTTGGCTGTGGTTCACGGGTAGAGCACTTACCTAGTAAAGCCAGTACTTAAAAATTCAATGGCAGGGCTGGAGAGATGGCTTAGCGGTTAAGGCGCCTGCCTGCTAAGCCTAAGAACGCTGGTTCCAATCTCCAGCAGTTCCAATCTCCAGGTTCTACGTTTAGCCAGATGCAAAGTGACACAAGGGCACAATGCTGCACTTGCCTACAAGGGGGCACACACATCTGGATTTCGTTCACAGCAGCTGAGACTGCTGGCGCGCCCATTCTGTGTCTCCTTCTCCCTCTCTGTCTCTCTCTCTCTCTCTGTCTCTCTCCAAAAATAAAAAAAAAAATAAAAAAAATTCAAGAGCATACAGAGAGAAAAGTCAATGACAGAGCTAAGATTTACATCCAGGTATGTTTGCTATAACACAGTCTCTTTTCCACTTTGCTCCATTTCCTTCCCAAGAATGAATAAAAAGGCAACAAACAAATTAAAAAAACAAACACTGATCCCCTTTCCTGGAATTCACATTTTGGTAGGCAAGAAAGGCATACCACACAGAATGAAAAAAATCTATGTGCAGTTTGAAGTGGGAGTGTGAAAGGGGATAGAGAAAGCAGTCCTTGAAGTGTGCCTGCCCTGCCTGGGACATTCATGCTGCAGGGAGATCCTTTAGCTGGGTGTGTGTTTCTTGTACAAGAAAATTATGATTTTCAGAGGCAGTGGCATTTCTATCTCAAAGAATAATCATATACTAATATCCCACAGAATGAGTAAGTAGACTAGATACGTGGTGCACACCTTTAATCCCAGCACTTGAGAGGTAGAGGTAGGAGGCCACCCTGAGACTACATAATGAATTCCAGGTCAGCCTGGGCTAAATCAAGACCAAAAACAAAATGAGTATAAGTAAGTAGGCAATTTGATTTTTGGTATGTGCATAGCATGTGTGGTGTGATGTGGGTGATGTATGCACACACTTTTGCTGATGCTCTGTATACCGCTCAGTGGAGGAGAAGATCAGGTGTCCTCCTCCATCACTCATGCACCTGTTTTTCCTTGGGACGGAGTCTCTTATTGATTCTGGAGCTTGCCATTTGTGAGCCCCACTGATCTTCCTGTCTCTGCTCCCCATAGAGAGCTCTTACAAGGATTCTGGAGATTCAAAACTCAGCCATCTGAGCCCCTGTCCCCACCTCAGACCCTCCTACTTGTGTAGGGAGTGCAATTAACCAAGGAGCCAACTCTCAGGCCTAGGTGGACAATGCCTCAAGGCTGTTGCCCTACCTGTCCTACTGTGTGTTTTCCCTCTCTGTCACCCTTCGCCACTTGCCATCGCTAAACGGAGCGTCAAGGAGAAAGTCAACTCAACTTCACTGGAAATGATGCTTCTAGGTAAGTCAAAGAATATTTTAATCTTCTGCTCATTAAAATGATGGGTTCCTTAAGGATTGGTTAATTGTTTTGAAGGTGAAGTTGTGTCTGCTCCCTAAAAGTGAGAAGGCATGGTATGGAGGGACATAACAAACATTAATCCCATCGTTTGTCTTTGGTTGATTGTTTTCTCTTCCAAGGGCATGACTGCCTGGTTCTTTGCACCACAGACAGGAAAGGAGCACCCCACACCCCCAGCCCATCCAAGAAGGGATCACTGTCTGAGCATTGGTGAGGAGAGTATAGTTAGCACAGCAAACCCTTTTGCAGCCAGGGGAGGGATCTGACTGGAAAGAAAGGAGAATAATGACGTTACTGCCAGGCTGCTTCTAAGCTTTGGCTATTGTGTTCAGGACAAATGAAAGCAACAAAAATGGGTGTGACCTGAATTGTTGACAGTCACAGTATCTCAATTCTTTGGCATTTCACTGTAAGAAAATCCTGGAACTATGTATGGTCATGAGATATTAACATATATTTTTGTCTATTATATCAAAAGATCATGAGCAAAATGCCCACCATTAAAGACCCATACTGATTGGATTGGCATGGCATGAGGAAGGGGGGTGGGTCTGCGCTGGGAGAGAAGATCTAACTTGAGGTGTCATGAAATCCAGAACAATGGGGCAGCTGCTTCCCTATAAACAGATGATTATTATTATTTCTACCTAGACAGCTTGATAGCAGGCATTATCTTCTTTCTGGTGTCTTATCAAGTTCTGGCTGTGTGCAGCATGCGTGATAAGGAGTAAGAAATGTCACCCGTGGGATTGCCAAGGACCATTTCTATGCACTGCTGTTCAGCAACAGCCAATCGCTCAGCGCTGAAAAAGCGACCTATTGTTCCTGCCGGGCAGTTGCTATTCTGACTCCTTCAGGAGTGAAGAAAAGAGGATGTAGCTGCCATTGTGTGGAAGATTGAAATTTCATTACTCTCAGCCAGAGTTCAAGCAGTCTTGATTTTGAAAGGTGGAATCATCATGGAATATCTTTGAAGAGAGGGAAGACAAGGGAAAGAAAGAAGAATGAAATGAGTTCAGAGATTTTCAGAACTATGGGGGAATATAAAAAAAAAGAAAATGGAATACTTTCAAATACCAGCACTTTAAACATGAGGCACATAAACTTACATAACCATGATGGTGTGATCCAGCTGCTTAATTAAAAGACTTTGTCCTGTACTATCCATCAGAAACTAGTTAGTATACCAAATTTCTGTTACATTGTCTCTGTGTCACGTTAGTTCTTGAAGGAAATGAATGAGTTATTGAAAAATTTCCTTTCTCCTCAATGAAAAAAAGTTCACTAGAGATGTGCTGCTCTAAACACTTGAGAAAAAAAATACAATCTTTCCACTTTTCTGTATTTCAGCTTTCTGACCTTGTATCTTCTTAGAGAAAAGAACCAAATTAAAACTGAAGTCAGGAAGAAATGAAAACTAAAATCTATGACTTACATGTGTTATGTTCATAGAGGATTCCTCACAAAATATTCTGAAGGCCTTAGTCTTCTTAATTCAGTTTAGGTTCATGCTGATATGATAATGTTAGCTACATGGAGGTGAGCCACATCAATTTTTTTAAAAATATTTTATTTTTTATTTTATTTTATTATTTTATTTGAGAGAGAGATACAGAAATAGGCAGGTAGAGAGAGAGAGAGAGAGAGAGAGAGAGAGAGAGAGAGAGAGAGAATGGGCACGCCAGGGCCTACAGCCACTGAAAACAAATTCCAGATGCGTGCACCCACTTGTGTATCTGGCTTACGTGGGTCCTGGGGAATTGAGCCTCGAACCGGGGTCCTTAGGCTTCACAGGCAAGCACTTAACCACTAAGCCATTTCTCCAGCCCAAGCCACATCAATTTTTTACAGCATTTTAAAATCATTATTCTGAAATTGGAATTTCAAATGAATAAAATACCTTCCTCTTAAGCCAACAACTTCAGAAATGATACCCTAGTCACAGGATCATGATAGGGAGTGGAAGTAGGTTGGGAAAGAGAGTGATGAGAAGGCACCAAGGAGCAAGGAAGACATCGCAAAGGGACAGAGGGGCTTTCTCTTCCTCTTCACATGTGATCCTGGAGGGGCAAGGTCTTTGTTCTTTGTGTTTCTCTAACACCTTCCACTGAGTGGAGTGGAATGAGTACCCGTAGGTATTTGTAATTGAATTAGTGATAGAAAACAAGGGTTCAATGTTAAGGCATCCAGAGGAACATTACTTTAACTAGACTAACCATTTTAAGTGCTTTTTGTTTGTTTGTTTTGAGACAGAATCTCCTTCTATAGCTCAGACTAGTCTTCAACTTACACCCCACCTACCTCAGACTCCCTAATGTGGTGTTATTGCAGGTATGCACTACCACAGCCAGTTCTGTGATACTAGGTTTTCAGTTCCTCCATTTTTTTAATTTTTAATTTTAAAAATTTATTTATTTATTTTTTTTTTTTTTTTTCGAGGTAGGATCTTACTCTAGCCCAGGCTGACCTGGAATTCACTATGTAGTCTCAGGGTGGCCTCGAACTCACAGCAATCCTCCTACCTCTGCCTCCCGAGTGCTGGGATTAAAGGTGTGCGCCACCACACCCGGCATAGTTCCTCCATTTTTTTTAGTAGGAAGCCTAGATCTCCAACTTTAATAAAAATGTGTATTACCAGCTGCAGAGATAGCTTAGCACTGAAGCCACTTGCCTGTGAAGCCTAAGGACTCACGTTCAACTGTCCAGTTCTCACATAAACCAAATGCACAGTGATGCAAGTGTGCCAGGTCACACATGGCACAAGGTGGCGCATGAATCTGGAGTTTGATTGCAATGGTTGCAGGCATTGGCACACCAATTCTCTCTCTCATTAAAAAACAAAGACAAAGGGAGTCCGTTGGGCTTGCCTCAAACAAAATGAAAAGCAAGTATTACTTGAAGGTTTGATTAAAACTCCAGATTCATAGTATGCTTCGGATAGAGTCTAGGCTCTTTGTTTTTTAAATTTTGTCCCTATCATCTAGTGCATTTCATTTATTTAAAAAAATTTTAAACTTTTATTGACAGCCTCCATACAAATAGACAATATATACTATGATCATAATTCCCCAAAGCATTCTCCCTTTCCCTCTCCAGAATCCCCCCTCCACTGAGTCCCCACTTCTTTCCAACTAGTCTCTCTTCTATTTTGATGGCATTAGTTTTTCCTTCCCCTATTATGCGGTCTTGTGTAGGCAGCATCAGCCAGTGTGAGCTCAGGAGTGTCTTGGCCACATTGTGTCTGGAAGACAGTATTGCAAAGTGCTCCTCCCCTTCCTTTAGTTCTTACAGTCCTTCCACCACCTCTTATGCAATGGTTCTTGAGCCTTGGAGGGTGTGCTAGAGATGTCTCAGTGCTGAACACTCCACTGTCCCTTCTTCTCAGCACTTTGGTGAGTTTCAGGATTCCTCAGTGGTTACTACCATCTGAAGAGAAAAGCTTCTGTAACCCAAGTGAGAGTCACATTATCATATGCGCACAAGCATAAGTATGTAGAGGGCAGGTTGGTGGGCATAATATATGCATTTAGCCAGACAGTAGTAGTTTCTCTCCTAGGGCTATGCATGTGGTGTCTTCTGCAATAGGTTCTTCCCATTTAGTTATGGTTCTGCATTCTTAAAGAGCTCTGTACTCATATCAGCTTCCCAGGGGATCCCATCCATGGAATACACTCTGGGAGGCAGTGGGTCAGAATAATATGTGGTGGAGGGCTGTGCTGGGGGTCATGAACTAGCTCTGAGTTCCAGTTTCTTGTATTAAACATCTTTGCTAACTTCAGTGTTAACCATATGTATCATGAGTGGGTGGGAGCTATATAATTCCCAAAATTTTTATAGCCTTAATATTTTAAAATAAAGTCAGAGAGAACTTTGAAGAACCACCTCGGGAGGCAGAACTCTCCTCTGAATTTACATGGGTAATTTGGTGTGACTGATTTGCACTTTAGCTGTTCTCTGATTTCTAGTACAGTAATTGCCCCCCCTACCATTACTTTTATCATTATTAATTACTGTATAGAATAACTACAATTTGTGTGATATGATTCCAAGTGCTGGGAACAAAAGATGAGTGAATTTTTACTGTTTATTTCAGAATCACTTGCTTGATTATTGTACTGTAAGGTGAGATTCAGCTGGTCCATGCCTCTGCGGACTCCATGTGTCACTATGCTAGACTTTCCTTCTCTGTGACATGTCAACGGCTACAGTAGAAGCCATGCAAAGACGATTCCAATTTTCCAATTTTCTCCTTATTCATACCCTCCTTGAAAAAAATATTTTATTTTATTTATTTGAGAGCATGAGGGGGAGAAAGACAGGGAGGAAGGAAGAGAGAGAGAGAGACAGAAGAGAGAGAGAGAGAAAGAGAAAGAATGGGCACACCAGGGCCTCTAGCTGTTGCAAATGTACTCCAGAAGCATGCTCCACCTTGTGCATCTGGGCCTATGTGGGTCCTGGGGAATCAAACATGTATTCTTTGGCTTCTCAGGCAAGTGCCTTAACTGCTAAGCCATCTCTCCCATCCTTCTCTCTCTCTCTCTCTCTCTCTCTGTCTTTCTTTTTCTCTCTTTCTCTCTTTAAAAATATAACTTTCAGCTTATATAGTCCTTCACTCTGGGCAGGTTTTGTGACTTGCTGGGCTCCACAAAAGGAACAAAGTGTCAGCTCTGAGATCAGCCCTCAAGAGACTTTGTTTTCTATTGCTTCCTCTTGCAGATTCCTTACTCTGACCAGAGAACACATGAATGATTGCAATAGTCAACATGGTCCCAGCTGAGGCCAAGTGAGACCAGCCAGCAGTGAGACAACTGACCACAGATACCCAAGTGAGCTGGGCTGAGATCAGAACTGTCCAACTGACTTACAGACTTGTAAGGGATAATAAATCTCAGAAATTCCCCCAGTTTAGGGTGTAGCATAACTTAGAGGCATGGCAACCTCCTCAACACAGAACTCTAACCCAATTAAATGGTTCAAGTATGGGTTCTTCCTGAAAGATAGCAGATGAGGCATTGTAGGTTTTACTGCTCTTTCAATAATGATGTGAGAATGGTGGGAGTTAGCTCATTTTATTTTCATTTTACTGCTAACATAACGCTGTGTTCCATGAAGGGAGAGAATTCTTAGTTTAGAGACTAAAGACCAAAGTATACATGCACATTCCTTTTCTAAAAGACACATAGAAAATGAGACTAAGATCTGAGGTCAGAAAAGGAAATGATTTTCTAACTTTGATTTTTCCATTGATATATATCACCTTGGGACTTAGTCTCTGTAAAGAGTTGGTCAACAGATACAACTAACGTTCCCTGTTGTCTTTCAAAGCTATTTGTGAGAATGAGCAAGTATAGTAAATTAAAAAAAATTCCATAATATTCGGTGTGATATTCTGTTCCTATTTTATACATATATTTATTTATTTGCAGAGAGAGAGAGAGAGAGAGAGGGAGAGAGAATGGACACACCCAGAGCTGCTTGCCACTAAAAACAAACTCCAGGGCTGGAGAGATGGCTTAGTGGTTAAGGCATTTGCCTGCAAAGCCAAAGGACCCAGGTTTGAATCTCCAGAACCCATGTAAGTCAGATGCACAAGGGAATGCATGCATCTGAGTTCGTCTGCAGTGGCTGGAGGCCCTGGTGTGCCCATTCTCTCTCTCTCTCCTTTTCTCTCTCTCAAATAAATAAATAAATAAATTTAAAAAAACAAACTCTGGATGCATGCACCACTTTATGAGGATACTGAGGAATCAAATCCAAGTCATTAGGCTTTGCAAGCAAGTACCTATAACCACTGAACAATCTCGCCAGCCTTGTACCTATTTTTAAACACTATGTCCAACTTATGCATTTTTTCAGGTTTTAGGATAAGGTCTTACTAAGTAGGGTAGGCTAGTTTTGAACTTGCAATCTTCCTGCCTCAGGCACCTGAGTGTTAGGATTATAGGCATGAGTCACAAAGCCCAGCTCAGTTTGTTTTTATTTTGTATGTACTAGCATATAGTATTTATTTGAGAAGTCATAGATCCTCTTATAAATATAATGATACTTACTATAGACACATTTCACAGTTTTCAAGTTGCTTTTTTGTATATTACTTCATTTGCTTGTGCCCTAATTTTTTTTTTTTTTACTTTTTCATTTTGCACATGAAGAGCCTCTGATATCTTCTGAATGCAGAAATTTATAAAGCTGAGATTATGGGCAAGTTTGTCTAAGAAGCAACACAATCAGATTGGAATTTTCTTTGCAGAGTCAAACCTGGTGAATAAATCAGATTTTTATTGTGTAGTATAAAACCAGCATAGCATTACACTTTGTCATTTATTACAACTCTTTTCATCACAGCTATGTTTATGAAGTATTCTTTTTCTCCCTAATACAGTTTTTTAAAGATTTTTAAAATTTTTATTTATTTATTTATTAGAGACAGAGAGAAGGGAAAGAGAGAGAGGGAGAGTGAGAATGGGCACGTCAGGGCCTCTAGCCACTGCAAATGAACTCTAGATGTGTGCGCCCCCTTGTGCATCTGGCTTACGTAGGACCTGGAGAATCAAGCCGAGATCCTTAGGCTTCACAGGCAAACGCATTAACCACTAAGCCATCTCTCCAGCCCTCCCTAACACATTTTTTTGAAAGATAACCTTGCTATGTAGTCCAGGCTGGCTACAAACTTGTGATCTTCCTGCTTCATCCTCTTAAATGTTAGGATTACATGCACAAGTCACCGCACCTGGCTCCAAGACATGTGAAAAAGGAGACGCGGACAATGGCTACACTGAAACTGCATCTTGGCCTAGGATTTATTGTTGTTAGCCCCTTAACATCTATTTGATGATATTAGTGGACTACACAAGTAACTAAATCAGAGGCTTGAGCCCAGCATGTTTATTTATGATGATGTAATTGCCTTGGCTGAGGATACGGACGCTAGGTGCAGGAAGTATCTGGTGAATGCTGTCTGGCCCCTGATCATTGAATTGTTTCATCCAACAGCTAGGATGAGTCATGCAAGTAGACATTTCCTGCGCTCTACTTAATTTTAAGGGCTGCAGTTAACGTGACTATTTCTTATAACTGTTTCCATTGCATCACCTTTTGATAGCGTTAAAGAAAGTTGCAACCATGACAATAATAGCTGCTCTTGTGTGAGAGCCCACAGGCTAAGGGCTTTACCTCACTGAATTTTCACAAGGCCCCATTACGATGAGATCTGTTATTATCCTGTTTTATAGATGTGGGAACTGAGGCACAGAAAGATTCAGTAGATTGCCCAAAGTCATATAACTACAAAGTGATTGAGCTGGACTTTCAGCTCAGGCCATTTGAGTAGGAAATTTCTGTACTATGAAACACTTTATTACCGGTAGGTTTTTTTTTTTTTTTTTTCAAAGTCAGGTGCCATGAGAAGTAGTATTTGCCAGTCTAGCAAAGGATCTCCTCAAAATTTGTATATGTTTACAAGTAGTCAGTGCTGTGAGCTTCCTTGCAGAAATTCTCTGTAATCAAAGTCCAGTAGGATATTTCCCTGTGTGCATATTAAAGGATATGAAAAAAGTAGAAGGAATCTTCTCTTATTGGACTTGAAGATTCACAGGAGTAGATGATCCTTTTGGAAAGATAGGATGGGAGGAAAGACTTGCTCCTGTGAGGTCTTCAGATCATCGTCCGGGGTAGTCCATTGACAGTAATCCTGGAACTTACTCCATTTCAAGACACTGCCATGATGGTAGTTGGGTCTCCCATCCCCTGAGCCATGAATAGCCTTGCCTCTGACCCTTTTTTTGCCTCTTTTGACTTCAGAATGCACTAGTCCACTCCAAAATTTCTTTTCATGGTTCTGTTAGATAAAGTGGTCCCTGTTTCCATGCCAATTCAGATGTAGACTTCAACCTATCTAAAAATATCCACAAGAAATCTAATCCACACTAGTTATGAATTGAATTATATTACCACAAAATTTTATTTGGTTAAGTTCCAGTACCCTAAAATGTGACCTTATTTAGAAGCAGGGTTGTTTCTGCTGTAAATAGTTAAGATGAAGTCCTATTTAGTCCACTATGGCCTTGGTACTATGAAAAAGGAGAAATTTGGCCATAGACACAGTGGATTTACCGTGTGAAGATTAAGAGACCAGTGCTGTGTACAAACCAAGGAATGCCAAAATTGCTGAAAGACTACCAGCAGCCAGAAAAGAGGCATCAGGTTCTCTGCTTAACACTTGCGGAAGGAACCATCCCCGTAACACCTTGATCTTGAATATACTGCTTCCAGAACTGTGACAATAAGTTTCTGTTATCAAAGGCACCGAGTTTAACGTACTCTGTCACAGTGAGCACGGAGGGATCACATTCCATATTGGACAGCATCCTCCAAGTGAAATTGTCCCTCCTTTTTTCTAGTCTCTCTCTTTATCTTTCTCATCTCTTTCTCCTTGGGTTGATTATCCAAATCCCACATTGTCCCATGTTGTCTCGTTGTTACTGGTTTTTTCCAAGGTAGGGTTTCACTCTAGCCCAGGCTGACCTGGACTTCACTATGTAGTCTCAGGCTGGCCTCGAACAGAACTCATGGTGATCTTCCTACCTCTGCCTCCCTAGTGCTGAGATTAAAGGCGTGCGCCACTACTCCCAGCTCTCTCTCTTTCTCTCTCTTTTTTTTAGGATAGCTTTTTTGTTCCTTGGAAGCTGTGGCATCAACTAACATCTAGATCCTGGGCTTGACTTCTAGCCCAGCCTTTAGTCACAGCACACATCTGACATCGTCCACTCACTTAGAGAAAGTCCTGTGCTCTGCACCAGAGTCCTGTGTAACACTCTTGCTACAGTCTTAACATTTTCTAGATGGCTGTGCTTCAAATCTCACCTCTGCTCCTGATTAACTGTGTGAATTCAAGCAAGTTAAGTTCTCTTGAAAATAAGTCAGACATCTGCCTGCAGCTCACAATGTCTGTTCTGTCATCTACCCTGTAAGTACTTATTGAGCACTGGGCTTCCTACATTGAAGGAAGCACTGTCATCCCAGTGGGTGTAAGTAACACTGACAGGACAGATACAATCTTGGCTGACATGGACTTTGCATTCTGTTGGGGGAGGCTGATGATACAAAAATGTATAAGTATAGTACATAATTCCAAAAATTATGAGCGCAGTGAAGAAAAATAACCTGGGAAAAGAGACAGAAGGATGTCAGGGAGTTACTACCTTACGGGGTTAGTGACGGATGGGCTTCTCTGAGGAGGGAAGGCGTGGGTGGAGAGCTGACTGCATGGCATTGCTTTTGGCATCACCAGAAAGGCTCTCTTCATTTAGATCTTACCAATAACCTTCAGGATTTACAGTGCCCTGAGGATGACTGCACGAGAAAAAGAAGAACAGGGCTGTAACCATCATTCAATAGCTGGAAAGTCATACCTGTGACAGGAAATGGGAAGGACAGTGCTGGGGGCTAACTGGAGGTGACGGCACCAAGGACATTTCCTCTTCACGCCTTGCGTGACAAGGCCTAGTGCCTTCCTCGCCAAGAAATACATGCTCTCTATCCCCTGGCTACTGCCTTTTCCATGGCTTGAATTTTCATTGGTTAAATTTCGCTCACATTTCATAGCAGGAAGCCTTGATCTGCTTTCTTTTCCTCCAGGAATTTTATGGAGAGGAATGATTGTATCTACTGAATATTCCTATGGCTGCCTGCAGCACCAAACATCTTGAAAGCCAATGCGATCACATGAGAAGGGAGTTCTGAAACAGTACTTAAGTCAAGTACAGCCCAATAATTTCACCACTTCATTCCAACGTCTAAAGAGGATTCAGTTTTCTTTTAATTTAATTTTTTACATTTATTGATTTTTTTAAATAAAAAGGTTGCACACGTAGACCCCCTTCTCCCCCACCCAATTCTGCTGAGGGTCTTAGGTGGGGTTATTAGTGCTCATTGTGGGGACCAAGAGGCCTCAGATGGTCTCTGCAGGGATGGAGGAAACATGGGTGTTTCCCACCCACCCTGGGGTTCTTACAATATTTCAGCCTCCTCTTCCATGATACTCCCTGGGCCTTGGTGGGCAAGCTAGGGATCTGATTTAGTGTTACTTTCTCTGTAGACTATGAATTCTGTTTTTCCCAGTGAATGACAAGGGGACACAGAGCTTTTTGCAGTTTCTTGATGTTTGAAAGGAGGACTTACCATTTATTCAGACGTTAGTTATACTGTGAATCTTCTAGGTATGGTGGCATTATCAAACAAATAACCAGGTCTCTGGGACAACCAATGAAGGGAACTCAAGGCTCCTTCAGCGAAGTAGACCCACCTCGGATGCAACTCAGAAAAAAGAGGACGGCAGGAATTAAAGTTATTTGTACTTTGCTTTAATTAGAATGCTTTGCATCTCAATAGCATTTTCTGAATTTCATGCTGTCCCTTTTAGTCTTTAAGCAGGCCCCACAAATGAGCTGGAGAGAGAGGGAAGGGCATATGTCAGTGATGGAAGTGGAGTGGAGGGTGATGCTCAGCTCAGATGTGTTGAACTTTGATGTGGCAGAACCATGTCAGATGTCAGCAATAGCTAGCACACTTGTAAATATTCTGATCAGTTTCAAGTGTTACCTTCCCCCCTTCCTTATCCTTCTTCTCAACATCTCTGCTTCACTGCCTGCACATTGAAACACTGAAACCCACCCAGTAGGATGCCAGACAGGGCTGTCTCAGACTCTAAAATTATTCACTCAATGTGTCATTGATTAACACCACCCCTGCAAGCCCATCCAGAAGTCCAGAGAGTTAGAAATAAGTATTTGATTCTCTTTATAGACTGACATGTAAATTATGAATTTGACTTTTAATGAGAGACATTTTAATATTTTATTTCTTAGTCTGGCAAGAACGATGTAATAAGTTCAGGATGGGAAGTAGGGGCCACTCCCTCCTCATAAGGCCATGGCAGAGAGTCATTATTGCATGTACTCTGTTTTCCCAGGTCTGGTCTTAGTCTCTGAATGCTTTACAGCATGGTTCTTGGCTGGCCACTACCCACTGATCAGGGTATGCTTGCAATTGCCTCCTCTGTACCAGATGGTGTTCTGTTTAACTTACTGCATACATAGCAGAAGAAAGTTGACATCTTGTCTTACACATCTTATGCACTCTTTAAAAATAGTGAATTTAAAAGTAATGAAAACATTGAATCTGTGTAGTTAAACACAACTGCATGGTCCTCTTTGCTTGGGCAAACCAGTCTTACAATGACCATTTACATCAGAAACCTGTGATGAGAACATATCTTAACAAAACCTCTTTCATGTTGACAGTTACTATTGCATAGATTTCAGAAAATGCAAACTAATTCACTTTGAAGTTTGGCAATGTCAACAGGTCATTCTAAGATACAAAAATAAAAATTTAAAACTACATGGGGGATATACAGAGAAAAGCATGAGGGATGAAATGAGTTGGTTCTTTCCTCTTCCTCCTCTCTCTCTTTCTGTCTCTCCTAAAACAATTGTATTTAGTATTTATACCATAAAGCATACCATTTATATGGAAGGAATGTTCACTCCTCTGATTATTTGTGTCAGATTACACTATGGGCTTTTTTTTTTTCTAAAAAAAGGCAAGATGGGAATATTGAAAAGGATTTGAAATCAAAGGCCTTTTGTGAGCCATGGTACTGCCAAAGATGCTTGCCATCAGGAATTTGGGGAATTAATTCACCATCTCGAAGTCTTGGTTTCCTCAGGAAAATAGATGGCAGTAATAAAGAGGTAATAATATTTACCTTTCAAGGCTTTTATGAGGATTAAATGAGTGAACATTTTTGGCAATACTTGAAAACTATAAAGCACTGACAAATATGGGCAATTTTTAATAAGTGACAATTGCAAATTTATAAATATCCACACATAATATGATTACTATATATCAATATTGCTATGAACATTTATTTACAATTTGGAATTAAAAATTTTAAAAGACAAGGTTTTGTTTTCTTTTTTAATTAAAAAATTTTCTATTTATTTATATTTTGAGAGAGAGCAAGAACGAGACAGAGAGAGAGGGAGGGAGAGAGACAGAGAGACAGAGAGAGATCAGGCACGCCATGGCCTCCAGTCACTGCAAATGAACTTCAGACACATGTGCCACCCTGTGCATCTGGCTTTATGTGGGTACTGGGGAATTGAACCTGGGTCCTTAGGCTTCCTGGCAAGTGTCTTAACTGCTAAGCCATCTCTCCAGCCTGGTTTTCCATTTTCTATGTTTCAAAGGGATGATAGCATTGAACTTAGACTTTATAATATTTCTATTTCACCTGAATTTCTGGTTTTAGAAAGCTTTCTTCACACATTGATGTAGATAGCCTTCTGTTATGAGAAGTGTGTGGTCATTCCTGGTTGGCCCGTGTGGGGAATGGGTGTAGGCAACATCCTGCAAATTTCAGAAAACTCAGGAGTGCCGTATCTCCATGTTTGTCTAAAATTAAATTTGGATTTCAACTTGGTGTTTTTGTGGCTCAGCAATAGCCAAATAAACTAGAATCTATTTATTTAATGTTTAGTCTAGGCTAGTGGGCTGAGTTGACTAAGCACTCAATGATCCTCCCACAGAAGAATTGCAGCCCTAACCAAATTCTTTCCCAGTGCTTATTTTTTTAGAGAACTTATTAATGCTACTGATATTCACTGTTTGTGCCACTGAGAGTAAAGCTCAGATACAGGTTATCCAATGTGTATGAGATGAGCCACAACAAGCTATGAAGGTAGATAACCATGGAATTGAAGGGGAGGTGCTTTCTTGGCACTTTAACAGAATCCTTACCAAAGTATTCTTCTCTGGAATCCCCACCTGTATCTTCACAATTTTGATTTGAATCCCTGTTCTATGGATGGTTCTCATTGATGCCATATGTATTTTCTTATGAATATTTTTGGGAAGGGGATGGGGAGACAGTCGGTCAGTTAACACTTTGCCTGCACTTCTTAACCACGCTGGGCCATAAGCTAACTCGGTGGTTTCTCCCAGAGTGACCCCCTAGGGTTTGGGTATTGTCTTGTACTGTGCTGATCCTTGTTGTGGAAGTATCCCCATGTTCAATTGAATTGTGCTGGTTCTAGAAGGTAACGAAATTACTCAGACTTTTTTACAGTTAAGCTTTGGATCAAGATGGCTCAGTGTTAGAGAAGACATTGTCTGCCTCAAGAGTGAGCTTAAGGCCCCGTGTTACTTGCGAGGGGATTGATTATTTGTGGGTGCCCCCTATCTTGATGCCTGTGTCTACTCTTACAGTGATGATGTGGAGCTCCAGCTTCCCCGTGCCTCACTTTATGGACCGAGATGAACAGGTAATATTCAATGTAAGCACTGAGCACTTTTGGATGTTGTAATTTTCATCCTTAAGATACAGGAGGAAGTCAGATTGAGGAATCATGGAATAAGGGCTTCTCTCTTCCATGTCCATTGTCTTTTTCTTCCCTGCTCCCAGGGAGCAAAAATAACATTAGTTCCCATGTTGATGGAAAACGGCACCTCTGAATTTCGCTACTCTTTATCACAATGGATGCATGGATTGATATCACTTCTAGATAAAGAGGCAACTAACTTAGACAAGTGTTGCTTTGTTTTCATTTTAATAATTTCTTTTCTATTTACAAAGTAGACATGGCTAGGTAACTATGGCTTCTTGGATCTATAACCATTAGCTAAGCTTGATGACAGAAATGGGAATTTGATAGAAAGAAAATAAAATTACAAGCACAGGAGAGGCAGAGCCTGGAATCCTCAATAGCTGGTAACTTGTGTGTGCCATCAGACCTTGTTCAAGTACCTGTGCTGTTCTATCTTCAAAGCAAAGTGCAAAGCCCCACAGGTCTTACTGATCCTCAAATGTACAAACAAAACACTATCTGCCCATCAATCCTCTGGGTTAACTCCTTTCTCCTTTTTCAATCAAATATCATATTAGATCAGCTGCTTCTAAGTTATTTTCATTAAAGGGCATTTTCCTATCATTCCAAACATTCTTTCTCCCTCTGTGTTTGTTTTTAAGGTTCTCCACCTGGCATACGATACATGTATTAACTCACCCATTTGTAACCACTCCACTAGAATGTGTCTCATTTGGGGCATTCTTCGATTTGAGACCAGTGTCTGCAGTATTTGAGACTCCACATAACTGTGTCGGTTACTGTCCCCATTGCTGTGACAAAATACCTGTCAAGAGTTCCAAAAGCAAGGAAGGAAGGGTTTATTTTGGACGGTGCCCTCAAATTATAGTTTGAGGCTACAGTCCATCATGGTGGGGAAGTCATACAGCAGCAGGACAGTGGACATGAATGAAGTCTGCTGCTCAGCTAGCTCTCTCCTTTTTCCTCAGTCCAGGAGTTGATCTTCCCTCATCAAGTAACATAATTTATAAACTCTCTCACAGACATGCCCAGAGAGTTTTGTCTCCTTGCTGATACTTGACCCAATCAAGGTGGCAATCAAGATTGACAATCACAGTGATACTGGAGGCAGACATGACTAGATATAGATTGAAGGCATTATCCTTAACCTTACAAGAGCGGGTCTATCTAAGGCACAATTTCAGGTCTGGAACATATTTTCAGATGAATTAACATTTCTCATAGGTACAGTTTCTTGAGTGCCCTCCATTTTCTGGTCATTCTTTGCATGTTATTATTTTATCTTTATAAGAATCCTTTAATTTCAATTAAGCGATGGGTAAAAGGTTGCTAGTTCAGAGAGATCTCACAAATTGGCCAAAGCCACAGTTAACTTTAGTAACTGAGCCATGTCACCAAGTCATGTTCCTGTGACTTCAAGGCTAAAGTTTATGACATTTATCTAGCTACTTTTCAAAATAAGAGAAAAGAGTAGAGTGTTGCACCAGTTATAGGGCAAAGTTCAGCTTCATGAGCACTAGCTAATTGCTATGTTAACTAACTAGCTAATCAGGTAACACCTAGCTTTCAGTTCTAACTCTGGGCTTGGAAAGAACAAAGCATCAAAATCTTCTTTAGAGTTCTTTAGAGTTTGTTCAGTCAGTGCAAGCTGTGTAAGCATAAGGACGTGAGCTCTGACCCCATGCCCCATGTAGATGCCTGGCAGGCATGATGGCCTATAATCCCAGTATTTGGGAGACAAGGGATCTTGGGGCAAACTGGCAGTGAAACTAGCTAATTGGTGAGCTCTGAGTTAAAGTGAGAGACTGTCTCAATCAATAATGACCTCCTACATTCAAGCACACCTACACATACATGTGCACTCCCTCCACACATCCAAATACCCAAACACAATCATGTACAACACATACACGTGCATGCAGAATGTGTTTAAAAGATTCCCTATTAAACATAAATCATATATATATTAGAATAAGCTCACCTGAGTATGTTGTGTCAGTGAGTTTTTATGGAACTATGAACTATGTGTGGCAGTTTGAATCAGATATTCTTCTTAAATTAATGTGATACAAATGCTTGGTTTCCAGCTGGTGGCAATTGGGAGGCGGAGCCTTGGTGGAGGAGGTGTGTCCCTTGGGGCTGGCCTTGATGTTTCTTAACCCCCAGTTTGCCAGTGTTATTTCAGCTCACTGTCTTGCTGCTACCTTCCACCTGCTATCAAAAGATTGTGATGTCCAGCTTCTGGTCGCCCATCTTTTCCTGCCTTCATAAAGCTTCCCCTCAAGACTGTAATTCAGAATAAACCCTTCTTTTCCATCAGCTGCTTTTGGTTGGCTATTTTGTTTCAGCAATGAGAAGGTTACTACAAAACTATGTAACACCTAGCAACATGATGATATAAAGCAATAAATAGGAGATATTTAAAATATATGCATTCCCCCCCCCCAAACACAGGTGTGTTTACATGGTCAAAGCCTGGCCTCCCATGCCCCTGAGCTACTATTTCATCTTTCAGTGAAGAAGCCCTGCCATCTTCTATTCTGGACGTACTTCACCTTCTCAGTGTTGTTCACCAGTTTTCCTTTGACACCCTGGATGTTATCAGTGTTCAATGACCCAGCAACTTTCCAAAAGGCAACAGAAAAAAAAAAAAAAAAAAGAATCAGAGAGAGAGAGAGAGAGAGAGAAGAAAGAGAGAGAGAGGCTGGCTAAGATCATCTTACTTATGTCAGCTCCATTAAGTTTTCATTACCAGTCAGGATGGGGTTTCTCAAATCAGCATAATGCCAGTAAGCATTGCTCTGAGACAAGAAATGCTTTACTATTACGTGATCTTTCTTACCTTTCCTCTGAATCTCGAGTCCAGTCATTTCAAAGCATCATAGAGGTCATTGCCAATTTCACACTGAACAATTAGCGTCCTCTTTCTCATCAAGTGGTGAAATTACCGTGTTAGCTCTTTGCAGGGATCAGGGCATGTCATTGGCTCTTCAGGCTTAACTGTATAGTCATCATTAGGCATAACAGGGCTCTGATATAGAGTATTATCATTTAGATTAGTGAAGGACTGTGTGAATATTCTGAACATTTCCCACTCAATTATTTCTCAGGATCGTCTTAAGAGGCAGAAGTTAAGACGGCATCAATTTCGTTCTTCATATGCCAGCACAATGGCTATGCCTCTCTATGTGGCTTATGAGTAAACCATTTCTCATCTCCACAGTATTTATAGTGGTAATCAGCCAATACCATTAAAAACTTAATTGACTTAAAAAAGTCTTGATGAGAGTTCTGAAATCGCTTTTCTTGGCATGACCTCTGTGCTACTCTGTGTGTCTAGACTTGAGGAGTTAGCCCAGGATCCAAACCCCTCATGGAGCCTGTTCTATTTTATTTTCATAGCTATCATCTTTTCCATCTCTAGATCCTTCATAGTTACCCTGCATATTTTAAAAAATATTTTTATTTATTTTCAATGAGAAAGAGAGAGCAAGAGAGAGAGAGAGAGAGAATGGGTACTCCAGGGCCTCCACTCCCTGCAAACGTACTCCAGACACATGTGCCACTTTGTGCATCTGGCTTTACATTGGTATGGAGAATCAAACTCTGGTTGTTAGACTTTGTAGGCAAGTGCCTTACTGCTACGTTATCTCTCCAGCCACTCCTGTGCATGTTTTCAATGTAACTATATGTTGTACCATTTGAAGACAAAGTGACTGTGAGCAAGCTGTGTCCTTTGTAGGCAATTTCCTCAGCCTCAGAAGCAGATGGGACTGTTCATGGATTGTACTTTATGAATTCCTTGCAAGCTGTGAGTGATATAATGTATAAAGCAAGGTATGCAATAAACGCTAGACACCTGGTTGTCCTTCAGTCTGCTTTCTTGTGTGAAATATTAAATTTCCAGAGGCACAGCCACATCTTATGTATCTGGACATATTGTATATACTCTTTCAGTCGATACAAATTTATTTGGCACTTACTATGTTGGCCCCTGTTAAGCAATACATTTGGTACTACAATAAGTTTACAGATAAATCAACTGTCCCTTTTCAACATACAGCCTTATGAATGTGCAGAGGATATAGACACGTGGTAAATAAATGTACAATCACATGGTTCACAACCATTTGACCATGAGGGAAGGTTTTTTTTTTTTTTTCTGTACTATGAATATAATTAAGAACATAAAGCAATTTATTCCTAACACCTTGCTGAAGAGCAGAACAACCACACTTATCATGGCACTTCCTTTTACTCCCAGATCTTATTTGTGACCACTTCTTCTATGTTCGTCTTTCAGGTATTTTAGAATCAAAAGCACAGAGCTATGTATTATAGGTCGAATCCAGATTGTCTTGAAATCATGTTACAACATTTGTTCTGAAATAGTCTATAGTAAGAAATGTGATATAGAAGACTCAGCACTTTAGAGTTGCCAAGTTATTTGGCCAGTTTTGCAATCTTCATTGCACTCTGATGAGCTGACATCATCCTCGCTCTCTGTAATGCTAGGCAAATATCACTCGTGTGTCTACCTCGAGTCAGCATTGAATTAGCCACTTAGAATGATTACATCTTGAAAAAACATTTCACATAGAAAGCCAACCTGTCAATATTTCATAGGCAAGATACCTGACAATGCACAGCCCAGTCTGTGCCTGGTAAGGGGAGGCTGAAAATGATTAAAATTAATAGAAATAAAATCTGAATGCTTTATAGTCATCAAAGGTCTAATCTGGAATAGTAAAAGATGACTTAAAACCTAAGAAACGTGAGCAGATCATTGCATTGGCATTGACAATGTCTCTCTCCCAATCTAAATTAAATTAATCTTTTCACCACAGCGGTGAGTTTGAAGGGCTCACAGGACATCATGGAATGGAAGGGAAAGTGCAGAACCTGCAAATGTTGCCAGATCAGTAGCAGACTTGGTAGTATCTGACCCTAGTCCTATGATGACAGATGTGTGCAACGTCGGGCAGGCTGGTCTGTGGAAACAAGTGTGATAGTCAGCCCTCACTTGGACTGGCTTGGCTTTGATAGAGATGTGCAGATTGTGGGCAGTGCTATCCCATGGACTTGGGTCCCAGACTGAAAGAAAATGAGAAAGGGTCAGGCATGGTGGCATAGGCGTTTAATCCCAGCAGAGGTAGGAGGTTCGTTGTGAGTTCAAGGCCAACCTGAGACTACATAGTTAATTTTAGGTCAGCCTGGACTAGAGTGAGACCCTACCTCAACAGAGAGAGAGAGAAAAGAAGAGGAGAACCAGCATTCATCCCTTTCTGCCTTCTGACCCCAGACACAGCTTGACTGGCCATTTCCTGCTCCTGCTGCCTCACCTTCTCCACCATGATGTATGTTATTTCCCCAGACTAAATCCTTGTATTACTTAAGTTGCTTCCATCATGGCAAGGAGAAAAGCATACAAAACCAGAGCGTGGGATAAATTAATCCAAAAGGCTATTGGGGGGAGGGAAGAGGGCTTCAATATGAAGGAGGGTACTCTACCCAGTGCTAGACCAGAAGGGCCAGTATCAGAACAGAGACTGGGGAAAGAGGTGTGACTGGAATTTGAGTCATTAGAGTTTAGTTAAAGGCAGTAATCCAGGCTGACGATATAATGTACGTTAATGATGAAGGATAGCTATGCTGTATGTGGGACGTAAGAGCCTGGCCCAGTAGTGAATACCTGAAACTACAGTGCTTGGGAGTGCAGCAGGGAAGACCCTTGGGGCCTGCTGGCTAGAGAGTCTAGATGAATTTGTAAGCTCCAAGTTCAGTGAGAGACCCTGTCTTGATAAATAAGGTGAGGAGCAATGGGGAAAAACAGCCACTGGCAGCCTCTGGCCTCCACATAGATATGCATACACTCACATGTACCCTACTGCTGCATCCCCATGTTTACCCATACACATATGATTATGCATACATACATACACGCACACTACACACACATACACACATGCGCAGGCACCCCACCACTGCATTCCCATGTTTGTCCATACACATATGAATATGCTTACATACATACACACACACACACACACACACACACATATACCACACACACATACACACTATACTCATGCACACACACACACTACCCACACATAGATAAACACTACACACACACACACACACACACACACACACACACACAAGTTTTGTGCTTTGGTCACCCTCTTCCCCACAATTCCACTGCACTGAAGAATTAAAGATAAATTGTCCAGTTGTTACAAGGAGAAAACAAAGGAAAAAGCCCCAAATATATTTATAGAACAGGAAAAATTTCTACATTTACAAGCCATAGTAAACATCAAGAAGATAAGATTAACAGAAGCAATAGCATCAAAACCCCCCAAAATATGGATAAGGTGGCAATACCTAGAATTCTATCATATGAAAGGCTGAGGCAGGAAGACTGTGAGTTTGAGACCAGCCTGTGCCACACAGTGAGGTCCAGGCCAGTCTGGACTATAGAGTGAAATTCTGACTCAGAAAAGTTCGTTATGTTATAAAAATTGAAATTAAGAAGTATTGAAAATGAATTTACAATAAATATAATAAAGGTATAATATTTTTAATATCCAACAAACTAAATTGGAATTAAATTATTTAGATCCAATTAGGCAAGGAACATAGAGGAAATAATTTATCTTCAAGTATGAGTATAAGTAGGTCACAAATGAAAGGGATAATATAATATAATGATATTAGATATTTTAATAGCCCTTAGTATGTGTTAGGTTCTATGGTATGAGTTGCACATATTATTTAATTTTCATGATCCTGGAAGAATCCCTAGTTTGTAGATAAATGAATAGGCAGAGAGAAGTCAGGTGACCTTAAGGGACTGAGCTTCGTGTCTCATTTTCTCTTGTATTTATTGAATATAGCCTATAGTTATTCTCATTATGTCTTCGAAAGGGTGTATCAATAAATATTTATTCCCCATGCCAATATATGTATACAACCTCAGCCTCTTCCCACTTAATGATGTTATTGTTAGCAGATAATAGCATATGAAGTTAATGTGAAAAAAACACACATTTTAAATTACTGAACTGGAAATCAGTATTATAAATATATCAAGCTTTCTTTTGTAATTTATAGGATCTGCTAAAAAAAAAATCCTAAATTCCTAAAGGGCATTTTAATGGGAATTAGTCCAAAACTTACTTGAACCCTTAGGCAATAATGTTGTACAAAATTTAGAGAACTGAAAGAGAAAATTATTTTTTGCTCTGTGTATGTGTGTGTGTGTTTTCCCTGAAATATTTTTGCAATTTTAAATTATTTTTAAAAAAACTTGTATCCACACTGGGCTGGAGAAGTGACTTAGTGATTAAGGCGCTTGTCTGCAAAGCCAAAGGACCTAGGTTTGATTCCCCAGGTTCCACATAAGCCAGATACACAAGATGGCACATGTGTCTGGAATTCATTTGCAGCAGCTGAGGACCCTGGTATGTCCATTCTCTTTCCCTCTCTCTCTGTCTGTCTGTCTTTGTCTGCTTCTGTGTCTCTTTCAAATAAATTTAAAAAAATTAAAAATTGTATCCATATTACCTTTCTTTCTCTCTCGGAGGCCAAGAATTTTATTTTCAGTTAACTTTATAAAAGTCTATATGCATTGCAAGGTTTTGGTAAATATATTTGGTGGGAGATAAATTAAGACAATTTTATTTATTGAAGCTGAGGCCAAAAAATAAGACTTGTAAACCAATTGATTCCAACATCTGTCATGTTTGGACAGAGTGTTTAAACCACAGTTGGAATAGAAATTGAGTTTTGGCTGGCAAACAAGTTGTCATTTCAGAAATAGTTTACCTCAAGAACATTTTGAGTATAAATGTTTGTTACCTTCTTCAAACATTTATGCTAATTCCAGCACGGGAAAGTTTAAAAGCAGAAAGGAGAAGGCTCTTGGGAAAAGAGGAATTGAACACACTAATGCGAAAATTGTGCTACTATTAACCCGGTATGAAGCCTTGCACGTTTGGTCTCTCCTTCCCCCCGCCATCACTCTGACCAAATCAGTCAATCCATCCCAGAAATTCTTTGTCAACAGCACATCCCAAGGTTCCTTGCTTGCACTGTGAACATTCTATTTCAGGCATTGATTGTCTGATTCCTTGGTTATTATACTAAATATTTTGTTCCTTTGTTTCTGGTTTCTCTCACTTTCCGTCTGTCTCTGATTGGCCATCAGTCAGAGTTTCTTAGAGACTCCATTTCTCTGCATCACTGTCTTGCACAGAACTGTTACTACTTTCTCCTGCCTCTAAGTTGATCTCCTTAGCTGAGACTAGAGATTCACACATCTGATTGGTGACATCTGGTACAGTTTCCTGTTTTTCTGGCCCTGTTTCCAAATTTGCTGCATGCCAAGGTATACCCATGTGCTCCCACCTTACAATTCCCCCCTAAGTGTGTATCACACTTTGTTTTGTTGGGTTCAGGTCGTTTTCAGTTTTCTAAAACTAGGTTTTTTTTGAGATTATTGTAGAAAGGTTAAGGGGTTATCTCAGTGTTTTTCCTACATAGGCCTACACATTGCGTTTTTTACCCAAACCCTATGTCCTTTAAAAGGATTTTAATGGCTAGAACACTTACATATTCACAAAATAATTTTGCAGAAAGCAAAGCTCCATTCATCCTGTCTCCATAGAGCCCCCTGATTGACAGCACCTCCATGCAAGTAGTACATTTGTTACAATCTACTATTAGAGTGATAGCCCAGAGTAGATTGTCTCCAAAGCTGATAATTTTCACTCTCCATGATGTTTCTTCTCTGAGTTTGGTAAAAGTTATAATGACATATAGCTAGCATTATACCACATAGTTTTCCTACCTTAAAATGTCTCCACATTCTGGGGCTGGAGAGATGGCTTAGCAGTTAAGGAGCTTGCCTGCAAAACCAAAGGACCTTGGTTTGATTCCTCAGGACCCACGTGAGCCAGATGCACAAGGTGCCGCGAGCATCTGGAGTTCGTTTGCAGTGTCTGGAACCCCGTGCGCACCCATTCTCTCTCTCTATTGCTCCCTGCCTATTTCTGTATCTCTCTCTAAAATAAATAAAAAAAAATTTCTCCACATTCTGCTGCTTCTTCTTCTCTCTCTCCCTATCTCTCTCTCTGATCTTTTTAGCATCTCTGTAAAACTTTGCCTTTTTCAGAATGGTTTGTAGTTAATAAAGCCATATGTAACCTTTCAAAAGGGATTGTTTCATGTAGTAATTTGCATTTAAGATTCTAGGATATAGTAACACTCATTTAACATTATTCCATGTAACAATACGCATCTCGGATTCTATATATTTTCAAGTCTTGATAGTTCATTTCCTTGATAACGTTGAATACTATTTCATTTTCTGGCTGTACAACAGCTCATTCATCTATTTATAGTCTAGTGCAGGATAACTTCATTGGTTCTGAGTGTTGGCAGTTATGAATAGAGCTGTGATAACCATCTATATGTAGGTTTTGGTGTGGACATAAGTAATTTTTCAACTCCTTTAGGTCAATGTGAACAGGGCCAGGTTGGGTTGTAATGCAAGAGTGCCTTCAGCTTTGTGACAGCTGCCACATTTCCTCTACAATGGTGCACCATCTTGGAGTACCACTAACAATAAACGAGAGTCTTGTTGCTCCATATCCTTTCTAGGATTTGGTTTTGGGCTTCTCCCAGTATACATTTGGTATCATAATTTAGTCTTGTGAAATTGCCATGTATTGGGGAGTGACTATTGTGTCAAGTAAAATATTGCACAAACTGGTTATACATCCATAGCATAAATCTGTTTTTAAGCATTGTCAAAGTTATTAAAAATAAATGGAATGAATAAAAGATTGGTTCCAGATTAAGTTCTAAGTATAATTTAAAAAAATTTTTTTTGAGGTAGAGTCTCACTCCAGCCCAGGATGACCTGGAACTCACTCTGTAGTCCTTGGCTGTTCTTGAACTCACAGTGATCCTCCTACTTCTGCCTCCTGAGTGCTGGGATTAAAGGTGTGCACCACTCTGCCTGGGAGAGGGGGGTAGGGAAGAGAGAATGGGTGCTAGCCACTGCAAAATGAACTCAATGTGCATACAGCACCTTGTACATCTGGCTTTATGTGGGTACTGGGGAATCAAACTCATGTCATTAAGCTTTGTAGGCACATGCCTTAACTTAAAATCCATATCTCCAGCTCTATAATTTCTTTTTATATTAGTTAAAATACTTTTATTAGGGATGGAGACATAGCTCAGAGGTTAAAGGCTCTTTATTGCAAAGCTTGATAGCCAGAGTTTGATTCCTTAGTGCCCATGTAAAGCCAGATACACAAGGTGGTATATGCCTCTGGAGTCAGTTTTGCACTGGCAGGAGGGCCTGGCACACCTATTCCATTGTCTCTCTGCCTCTTTCTCTTTGCCTCTCTCTCAAATAAATAAATAAAAGTATACATGTATATAAAATATTTTGATCACATTCTCCTTTCACCCCTGCCATTACCTTCATATTTCCAACTATATTTTGTGTGTGAGTATGTGAGTGTGTGTGTAAGTGTGTGTGTGTGTGTGTGTGTGTATGATCCACTGGGTTTAATTAGGGAGTCTTACAGAGAATGGGCAGAGGTGTAATTTTCCTAGCATGGACAACTTACCAGCAACTACACCACTGAAGAAAATGTTTCCTTTTTCCAGTAACTGTTAATTGCTAATAGCTTTCAGAGAGGTGTGGGTCCTCCTGAACTCCTCCTTTATGTGTAATTTCTTAATTTTATTACAATGAACCCATGAAAGTTGCAGTCTTGTACAAAATTTGAGAACTGTTTTATCATTTTCTAAACTATATTTTCATTTAACTAAATTAATTACATAATTTTAGTTAGAAATTAATTACAGTTATGCACTTGCCTCTTTTTCTTTTGGCATTCTTTACATAATTGTAGGGCTCTAGGAGATAGGAAATGCACCCTTTCATTTTATACCTAGAGCCTTATCAATACTCCCCAGGCATTTATTAAATGGAATATTCTTAGCAACTCACATGCACCTCATTTGTAGTGTAACTATATAGCTTTAACTAGTAAGATTCCATCATCTAGCCTAATAGGTTTCATTTATATTCGGGAAACACTACAGGGCTGAGGACATGGCTCAGTCAGTCAAGCACTTGCCTCACAGGACCTGAGTCTGATCACTGTACCAAAATAAAAATACCAGGTGTGGAGGTAAATGATTGAATTCCAAGTGCTGGAGAAGCAGAGGCCAGAGGATGCCTGGGGCTCCCTGATTGGCCAGTCTAGCTTAATTGGTGAGTTCCAGAGAGTGAAAGATCCTGTCTCCAAAAGAGGTGCATGGAATTCCTGCCTGAGGTTGTTCTCTGGTGTCCATGCACAGGCTCAAGCACATGCACATATTTCCACACATATGCAGAAGTATAAACACACACACACTCCCATACAACAAAAGAAAATAGCATAATCTTTCTTCTCAGTTACATTGGAAGCAGGAAACTCAAAATTGGCTGTGACATTTTCATAAGCATCTTAAACAAGGTTTGGGCTATGACAGACTGTCTTCTTTTGTGGGGCAAAGAGGACTTTATTAAGTCAGTTTAATTTTATAGGCTGTGTTTGTAAGGGTTTTTAGGGAAAAGTAATATATATTATATATTTTAATATATATTATGTATTTCTATCTATCTTGTTTTTAAACTTTTTTATCTATTTATTTATTTGAGAGAGAGAGAGAGAAACACACACACACACACACACACACACAGAGGGAGATAGGAGAGAGGGGGAGAGAGACAGAGAGAGAGAGAATGGGCACACCAGGGCCTCCAGCCACCGCAAATGAACTGCAGATGCATGTGCCACTTTGTGCATCTGGCTTACATGGGTTCTGGGGAATTGAACCAAGGTCCTTTGGCTTTGCAGGTAAACCGCTTAACCACTAAGCCATCTCTCCAGCCCCCTCTATCTATATAGTATTAATTTGAATAAGATATGTTCCCTATAAGCATTTGTGTTTGATCACTTGGCTTCCCAGTTGGCACTGCTTTGGAAGGTTGTAGAACCCTATGAGGTAGGATGTAGTTGGAAGAGGTAGGTTAGTGTGGACTAGGGATGAGCCCTTGAGGGTGATGGCCTACCTTCATTCCTGTCTAGCCCTCCTTGCTCCTGGTAGGCTGTCATAATGTGACCAGCCAGCTATAGCTCCCACTGCCCAGGACAGGAGCCATTCCTGCTGCTTTCCCATCACCATGGGCTGATACTTCCAAAAACCACAAGCCAGAATAAATCTTTCCTCCCTCTCTGAATTTGCTTCTGACAAGTATTTTGTCACACTGAGGAGAAAAGTAACTAACACTTACAGATAGGTTTGCAAGAGAGAAGATTTATTGGGAGAAGTCTTATGACATATGATCTGGAAAGCCAGAGAACCAGGAATGTCACTAAGGTGGCTCAGTCCATGGAGAAAGATGTCAAGACCAGGGAAAGGAACCACTACGCTCAATCTCTATTTGAAGCCCTGGGGATGAGTGGGAGGGGCACTTTGTGTAAGTCCCAGAGAGAAATGCTGTGGAGCCTGAGGTTAAGCTAAGGACAAAAGAAGAATGGTATCCCAACCCCCAGCTAGAGAAACTTGCCTTTTTTTCTGCACTTTTATTGTATTCATGGCCTCAACCAATTGCATAGTGAGAGTGAGGAAGGACAGATTTGCTCCATGTAAACTTCTGATTTAGATAACAGCCTCCAGAGACACCTGCATGAATACACCTTCAATGTACCCCTCAATCCAGTCAAATATATATCTGAAATTAACCATGACATAGGGTTACTAAAAACTTTCTTAAACTTTCTAAAATCAGTAAATATATATACAAAACTAATATTATTGCATATGCACAGCCAGTTGTAGTGGTACATGCCTATAGTCCTAGTGCTTCAGAGGCTGAAATAGGAGGAATGTGAGTTTGAAGTGAGCCTGGGCTACAGAGAGATTCAGTTTCCTCTCCACCACACCCCATGGTCTCCAGACAGATGAGGAATACTGAAAATAATAAAAATAAAATTAAGTATTGTGGTGGTTTGATTCAGGTGTGCCCCATAAACTTATGTGTTCTGAATCTTAGGTCCCTAGCTGGTGGCAATTTAGGAATTGGAGTCTCCTAGAGGTGATGTATTTTGGGAGTGGGCTTATGGGTGCTTAGCTAGCTTCTCCTTGCCAGTGTTTGGCACCCTGTCCTGCTGCTATTGCCAGCTGATGTTGGCTAGGAGGTGATGTCCACCCTCTGCTCATGCCATCATTTTCCCCTGCCATCATGGAGCTTCTCCTTGAGTCTGTAAGCCAAAACAAACTATTTCCTAACACAATCTACTCTTGGTCAAGTGTTTTCTGCCCACAAGGTGAGGCTGAGTGCAACAGTTTAAATTGGTACTGGGAGTGGGGTCATTTCTGCTAGAAACCTGATCTGTAGCTTTGGCCTTTTAGAACTGATTTTCAGGAGGAAACTGGAAGGATTTGAAACCATTGGCCAAGAGACACCTTGCAGTGCTATTAAGTACAGCTTACGGAACTATTCTGATCAGAGTTGAAAGATTTGAATGCAGTAAGAACTATGGATTGTGATGAGAAGTTTGGCTTATAAGGGGAAGAAAGAGCTTTGCATGGATGGGTATAGAAGCAGTTTGTATGAGAGACTTGCTGTTATGCCTGTGTTCTGAGAATTTGGGCATGGTTGCATTGCATATAAATGGACTGGTATGAGAAGAAGGATATGGTACAGGAAAAAAAATGACATCTTTGGGCCAAAACTGCTGCCCATTTAGCTGCAATTGTTTGAGAGATTACACCCATTGAGATTAGGCCAGCTGATCTGCATTGAGAGAACAGGAAGGATGCAGACTTTTGAAGGGGCCTGAATGCTGAAGGAGTGCCCTGCTCTTCATAGTCTGCTTTATTCCCACCCCCTAGATTAACAAGTTTGTAATCCACATATGGAGCATAAATATGCAGGAAATGAGGGACATTAAATTTGCAGCATGGTTTTATATTTTGGAAATGGCCATGGACAGTGTGAAGCAGGCTTTCTGTATTACCTGTGTGGAGGCTCAATGGAGCCATAAGGATGAATTGTGGGTTATAGGTCTAGACCCAGTGGAGATACCAGGATTATGGGATGGTGCCAGGGAAAGTTACTGGCACCAGATGAAGTTTCCCAGGACTGTAAGTAGATTAGCTGGAGAGGTGGAATTGGAACTCCAGAGACTGCTCGGTGGTTAGAATTACTGGACTTGGAGATTTGCCACTGGTTAGAGTTATTGGACTTAGAGTTACAGAGTTTGATGTTTGCCCTGTTTGTTTAAAATCTTGTATTTGTTGAATATTTCTTTGATATGCCCAATTCCATCTTTTGCAGAGTGAATGTTTATTCTGTGCCATTATAGGTTTATTTTTGGTATTATGGCTCAGTTAAAAGACCTTGGACTATGGGGGTGTTTGAACATCATTGGTATTGATAAAAACTATAGGGACTTTAAAGTTAGACAAAATGCATTTTATTTTACATCATGTATGCTTATTAGTTTATGGGAGCCAGGGGTGGAATGTGGTGGTTTGGTTTAGATGTCCCCCATAAATTTACATGTTATGAATGCTAGGTCCCAGATGGTGGCAATTTAGGAACTGGAGTCTCCTGGAGGTGATATATTGTTGAGGTGGGCTCATGAATGTGATTTCCAGCTTCCCATTGCCAGGGTTTGGCATACTCTCCTGCTGCTATTGTCTGCCTGATGTTGGCCAGGAAGTGATGTCCATTCTGTGCTCATGCCATCATTTTCCCCTGCCATCACTGAGCTTCCTCTTGACACTGTAAGCCAAAATAAACCCTTCCCTTCCACATGCTGCTGTTGGTTGGGTGTTTTTAGCCAGCAACATGAAGCTGACTGCAACAAGTATAAAATAGTTTTACCTTCCTTTGATCACTCTAAGAGATAATTGTATGTCTAAGTAAACAAAACAATGGCAATATGTTCTCTGCATATAGCACATGTAATATCTAACAACAATAATACAAATAGTGGAAAGGAGTTGTAGTATTTATTGAAAGCTTCTTACTGTATCAGTAATGTGTTTCATTATTTGAATAGAGATTGTAACTAATTAAAAAGTTATATTTAAACCTTGGGCAACTGCTGAAAAGCTTTACAAAGTTATTTACATGACAACAAGACCAGAAATATCTTCAGATTATCTGACTATTCACAATACAATTATTGCCATTTGGTTTTTATAATTTTTAATTTTTATGGACTTTTTTTCCTTTTATAAGCTCCTTTTAGCTCTACCTGGTAGTCTCATATTATAGATAGCTCTTTTAAGGAACATGGATGTTTTTTTTTTTTTTTTTACCATGATATTGTACACAGATGCAATGCAGGTTTATATTTGTCCAACCATAGAACAGAACAAAAACAGGGTGATGTCACACTTATACTGAAAAAGGATATTAGTTATCTGTGCTTGAAGATCTCTGAGGCAAAGAAACCTGATTTAAACATGAAACTTGCAGGATGAAAATGCCAATGAGGAAAAATCTCATATTCTCCTTCTATGAGCATATGTGCAAATTTGATTTGCGGTATAAGCAGCAGACCTTTCGCACAAGGAAAGAAATTAATATGTACAAGCATATGATGCATCACAGAGTGGAAGCCAAATACAGAACTAACATAAAATAAAGGGTGATTACTGATGGTCCCAGGCCAGAGAGAGATGAGAGTAACTCTCCAATGGGGTTCACATTTGGCCTCTCTGCATGCATAGTCATTGTGCCTTAATTTCAATGAATGCCTCATAATGAGTAGAACTAAAATTGGGCAATTATCCATACAGTGTTCACTTATTTGCCTTCTGGGTTACCTTAAGATAGTCTGTTGTTTTTATAGCTCACAAGTAACACCCACGTTTAATTAAATTTGGCAAATACTGGCAGGATTTGGAGTTAGACTGGAGTTGAATGCAGGTTTGTTCAAGCTGTTTAAATTTTTTTTGGGGGGGTGCTGGAGAGATGGCTTAGAAGTTAAATGCTTGCCTATGAAGCCTAAGGACCCCGGTTCGAGGCTTGATTCTCCAGGACCCACATAAGCCAGATGCACAAAGGGGTGCATGCATCTGGAGTTCGTTTGCAGTGGCTAGAGGCCCTGGCACACCCATTCTCTCTCTCTCTCTTTCTCTCTCTCTCTCTCTCTGCCTGCCTATTTCTGTATCTCTCTCTCTCTCAAATAAATAAATAAAAAATAAAATATTAAAAAAAAAATTTTTTTTTTTTTTTTTGGTTTTTCGAAGTAGGGTCTCACTGTAGCCCAGGATGACCTGGAATTCACTATGTATTCTCAGGATGGCCTTGAACTCATGGTGATCCTCTTACCTCTGCCTCTGGAGTGCTGGGAGTAAAGGCATGTGCCACCTCACCTGGCTGCTTAATATTCTTGAACTTCACCTTTACATGGCAAGAAAGAGAGAGAGAGAGAGAGAGAGAGAGAGAGAGAGAGAGAGAGAGAGAATGAGAGAGAGACCTTGCTGGATTCATCAATAAATAGAGATGAAACATCTAACTTGGTGCTTGACATTCACTGCGTAGTAGCAATGGATGTTACCATCAAGATAGTGATACAATGACATGGATTGAGAGTCTGGGCAACTTTTGCATGTTCCTGGTTTGAGAGATGACTTCCAAGGCTCTTAGATGGTTGGTGCTACATCACTGGAATTAAACTTCCTCATCTCTATAATAGGGAAGGTTGGATAGATAAGCAAGGAAGACTCTCTCTTTTGGTTTTCTGGGTGAGGATCTCATTACATAGCTATGTATGTTGATCTTGTGATCTGCCTATTTCTGCTTTTCCAACTGCTGGTATTTGGAAATGTACCTTATCTGAAGTCCTTTTTAATTTTTTTTAAAAATATTTTATCTTATTTTTTAGTTAGCATATTGTGGTGGTTTATGGTGTCCCCCATAAACTTAGGTGTTCTGAATGCTAGGTTCCCAGCTGGTGGAGATTTGGGAACTAACATCTTCAGGAAGCAGTGTATTGTTGGGGGCAGGCTTATGGGTATTATAGCCAGTGACCCCTTGCCAGCGTTTGGCACATTCTCCCTTTCCTGTTGTCCCCCTGATGTTGGCCAGGAGATGATGTCCACCCTCTGCTCATGCCATCGTTTACCCCTGCCATTATGGAGCTTCCCCTTGAGTCTGTAAGCCAAAATAAACTTTTTTTCCCCACAAGCTGCTCTTGGTCAGGTGATTTCTGCCAGCAATGCAAACCTGACTGCAACACATATAGAGGCTTAGGTATCATTAATCCTGGCATCTTCAAATACAATTTGTTTTAGAGAATTCTTATCCTTCCTACTACCAATTCCCTCTCTCCCTCCCCAGTTTTCCTCTCCCCCTCAATATCCTCCCTTTAATGGGTTCCTTGTGGTCTTGCAACCTTCCCTAGCCTCTCTTCTTACTCATGTCTTTTATTTAAATTTTGTGTGTGTGTGTGTGTGTGTGTGTGTGTGTGTGTGTGTACACGGGCAGCCCAGGGCCTCTTGCTGTTGCAAATGAATACTAGATACATGCACCACTTTTTGTATCTGGGAATATGTGGGTACTAGGGATTTAAATTAGGGCTAGCAGGCTTTTCAAGAAGCCCTTTTAACCCTGAGCCATGTCCCCAGCCATTTTTAAAAAAATTGTTTGACAATTTTTATACATGTACATAATATAGTTTGATTATAAACCCTTCCCACTATAACTTCTCTTGTCCCTGATTCTCCTTCCACTGAACCCCTTATTTATTTATTTATTTATTTATTTATTTATTTATTTATTTATATTTTTTGAGGTAGGGTCTCACTCTAGCTCAGGCTGACCTGGAATTCACTATGTAGTCTCAGGGTGGCCTTGAACTCACAGTGATCCTCCTACTTCTGCCTCCCTAGTGCTGGGATTAAAGGCGTGCGCCACCACGCCCAGCATGAACCCCTTCTTAACCACTAATCCCTCTTCTACTTTGATGTCTTTCCCTCCCTTCTCAACTACCCACAATGCAATGCTGATGGGTCCCACATTGTGTAGTATTAACCAGGTAATGACAATCACTGCAAGGTCATGAATGCAATGTGAGCCTAGATTTCTTGATTGCACCTCCATTCCTCTTTTTATAAGCTATTGGAGCCAGTGACAATTCTAACAGGACCATGAACAGGCTTTTTGTTCTTAAGAATGTGTTCTTACTGTTTAGCTGAGAATGCACTCTGAATCATCCAATGACACACAGTTAATAAGTATTCAAGGAACCCTGGATTTGTCAAAGGCATAGATGGGTAAATATTCTTCATATTTTAAATTACAGTGAAAACAGTTGCATTTGGATATTAAAATTTATTGATTTTTTGAGGTTCAATGAATGGTTTTCATGATAATTTCTAAATCTTCAGAGAAAACCTGCATTCATAAATAACAAATTGTGTCATTATCCACATCTGTTCTCATTTTCTATAGGCTTAAAATTCTCTATTCATTATGGGAGCCAAAAGAAATGAGTACCCACCAGTATCTCTATCAAATTTTGGCCCATTTTATTTGTTTCACTTTTTAAAAAAAAAAAAATTTGAGAATGCAATGCTTATCCAAAATAAATATAGGACCCACTAAACTACAGTGATTAGTATTCAATGAGCCTCAGATTCCATTTACTTATGGAAATGAAATAAAATGTTACATTTTAGCAATGCTATTGTGATGTCAGCTGCCTGACGAGGCTGTTGTAACTGCAGGAGTGACTGCTTTAATATCACATGAGCACATCGTTAGCTTGAACCACACCATGGCAGTATGAAAACTAGCAATTTTCATTTTTCAAAAAGAGGCAATATGAACTTTCCCTGCTGCTTAAATTTGTTTTATGTGTGTGTTTTGAGATGAGGCTGATGATAGAGGACATATAGAGCAGAGCTATATTTTAAATTAATAAGTTTCTTTCACCTTGTGTGTATATTTAGAAATTAAATCTAAGGCATATTTCTAAAATAAAAAATAAGGTGATCACTCTTATATTAAAATTAATATACTTTTGTTAGTTGCCCAAAAGCCTTCATTTTTGAGGTAAGGTGAGCTAGAAATAAGCAGGCAAGCAAAAAAACAAAAACAAAAAACAAACAAACAAACAAACAAACAAAAAACCAAAAAAAAAACCTTTATAGTTTGAAATTACTTGAATGAATATGAAGTCTATCATCTATCAAAAGCTAACAAAATTCACTTTCTAAAATTGGGTGGGCATGTTCTGTTTTACCTTTGTTATTTTGATATTTTACAATTATGAAAGCATTCTAACACATATTAGAAGTATTTTAAACTTTACATGACCACTTCAGTTGGCCAGAGCAAATATCTGTATGTTTCATGGATAAAAAAAAAACAAACAATCAAACAAACAAAAAAAACTACATTTTGACTTTTCTTAGATCCCATAAATATATATTTTCTCATTTGCTTACTATGTAAACTTGGGCAAAAATAATTGCTTGATGCCCCAGATACTACAGTTATAAAATGGGATTAATAAGTAATTATTATAGGGAATAAATGTAAACTTTGTAACAAATCCTCTTATAAACCTTAGAATATGGCCTCTGTCTGGTTCACTTACTATTTTTATTCTTTTCACTTTTTCAAGATTGATAACTTTAATATATGAACATATTGTAAATTGGTCATATTCCCATTGATTTATATTATTCTGTTCCTTTTCCCCTGTCCCCATCCCACTGAGGGTCCTCCTCAGTGGGGTTATAGATATTCACTGAGGGGTCATGAATATACATGTTTCTGTGGGGGGGCAATGCCTCAGAGTATACCTCCCTGCAGTTCTTACATTTTTCACCCCCTCTTCCACAATGTTCCCTGAGACTTGGAGGGCATGCTATAAGTCTCCTTTAGTGATGAGCTCTCAACCACCTCTGATTTTCTGCTTTGATGAGATTTGAGTCTCCTCAGTGTCTACTGTCATGTCTCTGGAGGCAGTTCTCAGGCTAGCACTGACAGCAGCAATTGTTAACACTTTTTGAAAAAAAGGACAAATAACTAAATTGTAGAAAAGCATTGAAAATTCTATAACATTACATATCATGAACATTTCTATATGCCTGGTTGATGTTGATTGCCATTGTATTTTCCTTAATTTACTTGTTTATAATTGCTTCCCAGTTCCTTCACTGTTGGGATTGAATTCCTGTCTTGCCAACAAGTATACTTTTGTAGTTCTTCTGTGTGGATCCATGGAGTCTCAGGCTGGCCTTGAACTCACAATGATCTTCCTATCTCAGCCTCCTGAGTGCTGGGATCAAAGATGTGTGCCACCATGCTTGACTTCTACCTCTTCTTTTTTTTTCTTTGAAGAATTCATTGTTTTTATATTATTTTTCTCTTCTTTAATTCCTTGAATATGTAAACATATTCACTTTAAAATTGTATTCTCCAGTTGCATTCCTTCAATGTGAATTCTTTGATTCCTTTCTAACCTTTTCCTATCCGGTTTCCTTTGAATACTTTAGGGTTTTTAGATTGGTGAACACAATTTGAAATGGAACAGATTATTCTGTGTGTCCTCAGTGGTGGAAACTTTCTATAGAGGCAACCTCATAAGACTTGGGAAAGGCAAGAGTCAGACCAATGCCTGCTTAAATTTTGAGCTTGAAAGTTTCATATAGTTTGGGTGCGCTGTGTAAGATTCAGATCCCATGAGGATTATAAGCTTAGGGCTCCAAGCATTAGTGGCTCACTCTGTGTTTGTCCATGGCCTTCAAAGAATCTTGGTCTTGCTTGCTATGAAGAAAAATAAAAAAGAAATAGGAAAAAGAAAATAAACTATTAGGCTACCTATACTCACAGAGAGAGAAGCTGGTTGAAAGTCCCCAAGTTCCTGCTTAGTGACACTTGCTTCAAAAAGAGCACAGAAAAATGCAAAGTAGCAGGGGAAAGAAACCTATGTGCTTACAGAAATACCATTTCCCACTGGCCATTTTGTCCACATTTATTTTCCTTCAGATAACCGAGGGCATACAAAAATTAACATTCCAAAATTCAATTTTGTTGCAGTGTTATAGTAGAAAAACATTATAGGGTATGATGGAAAAGCCTCCTGCTCTAAACTTTTTTTTTAAATGACATTGGCTTGTTATAGATATCTGAAATTCTGGCTTTTCTCATGTGTTTCTTTAGACCTGATAAATGCCAGGTTCTGGCACAGAACTACTGGTGAGGAGAACCAGCTAACCATGAGCTTCCAGTGCCTTAGCGCTCATGGATACCTTGCTTTCTGGAGCTCCATCATCTCCTTCCAACTTTCAATTCAGCCACATTTCCACAGTGGTATAGGACACCTTCCCAGGGTGTTTTAAAGCAAGAGTTTTGAGCCTGAGCTTTGCATCAATAAGGTTAAAAATGAGAAGACTCTTTCCGTTGGCATAACCTGGAGATGACCTGCAGGAATGGCTCCTTCCAAAGGGAAGGGAATGAAGGAAGACCAGGTCATCAGCCTTGGATTCAGGGATTCAGGTGGCAGAAGGAGAGCATGGATTTGGTGTCTGCCACATCTTTGCATCATTCAGTGACAACTTGTCTATGTCATGGATCTTCTTTCCAGAGAACCCAGCTTCTGTGTGACTTGTGGAACTGGGGTGAAGGCTGAGGTGAATCTTCTCTGTCATTCTGTTATACTGGCTGTCAGGATGTAGCCAGAGGGGCAAGCAGCTGACATCACTGCCCACCATATCAAAGGAGGAAACCACAGGAGGAAACAAGACCAACACCCTTGAACCCAGCCTTTAGAGTCCTTGCTTGTTCAGAAATAAAAACCTGTGAGTTGAGTGAAACATCTCCTCTGATAGCATTTTCAGGGGAGTTGGGTCACTGTGGTTGTGGTCTGTAAACAGGAATTCTCAAATTCTTAATTGCCTTTGTATAGGCTAAAAAATTAAATCAAATAAGACATGTGGGACTTAGAAAGGGAAAAGTTAGCAATAAGATCTCATTACAGAAACTGGTCACTTCTAAGATTTTGATACTCTCACTTATAGACTTAGCCACACTATACTTTTGTTTTCTTGCCAATTTTTGATAAGGTGATATACACCTCCTTTTACAAGGTAAATGCTAACCTCTCTGCTCTGGGACCTGGTATTATCCTTCTATTCTTTTTTCTTCTCTTTTCTTTTACTGTCACTGCCAATTTTGCTTCTAAACTGAATCAAATCTCTTCTGCTTTCTATTATATGTGAAATGAAATCTCACTTTAGATTCTACCTTATCTCTCCTTACCGAGAGCCTTAAGAAGTACAGGCTACACTTACCTCTCATTTATTTTAAAAAATTCACTTTAATTTGTCTTCCATCTCAACCACTCTACTGAAATTGTGCCCATTAAGTTTAACAATTGGTCTACCTGTGAAATTTCGAAGGTCACTTTAAAGTCCTCATTTTAATGGATCTCTGGGTTACATTCAATACTGAAAATCATTTCTCTCATAAAACTCGATTTCCATGGTGTCTACAGCTAGGGCGCTTGTTTTCCCTGTAGCTCTTGGATCATCCTTTTCTGTGTCTTTATGCAGCTTCTTTCTTCCTTCTGGTTCCAAAACCGTGGAGTGATCACAGTGATTCTGGACAAGCTTGTTGCCACCACCCAGATTTGTGCCTACCACCTCCTTCCCTTTCTTCCTTCCATCCCATCTGCTCTCCACATGACTGCCTCAGTGATCAACATGAAGTACAAGCATGAACACACTGCTTCTTGGTTTCATCTCTCCTCTAATTCTTCATGCCTAGTTGAGAAAGTCGTGCTCCTAGTACAGAAGCTAGTTATCTCCATGGCTAAAGTTCTTTCTACTTCTCTGGTTTCTTCACTTGCCAGTTCCTGCCCTGAATTTTAGTGCCAGAATGTTTGCATGCATCTTGGGTTTCACTTGTGCCTTTTCTTATGCCCTCAGTTCAAAAGCCTATTCCAGTGGGACACTTGACTTTTTCTACCTCCTCCATCTGTGTGCATGTTTGAACATGTCTATCCTTGTGAGTTACTGGGAACATATATATATATATATATATATATATATATATATATATATATATATGTAATTTATTTATTTATTAATATGTGTGCTTTCTTAGCAGAGGGCCTGAATGAATAATTAACTACCAAATGGAATTTCCACTCCTTGCATCCATCCACATCTTAATAAATACTACCTTACATTTATTTTCTATTACAGCTAGTTGTTTCAGTCTCACATCCAGGCTGCCCTGTGGTATTTAATTCTCCAGTAGACCATCTGAGCACTTCATCATTTTGCCATTCTTTGGGATATTGGCAGATTATATTTGCATGTGACCTTAATCTTTATTCAAATAATTAAAGAAAATGTTTAATAGGATGGATTCATTGTAGAATTTGAGAACAGGCAGGTGGTTTCCTGGAACCCAATGTATAGTTCTTTTTTCACAATTTACTAAACTAAAATTGCCTCAACCAAGTAGCTCTTCAGTTGAAGCTGGAGCTGTATATGGATTATAGGTTCTGTTTTTCTTCTCTTCCCTCACAAATGCTATAATAGCAGTCTCAGTCTTTCGTCATTGGATGCTTAGCAAAGAGTTATCAGGAGAAAAGGGGACAGGAGTTAAATAAACTTTAATTTTCAAAAATATTTATTTTTTTGATATAGAGAGAAAGCAAGCAAGAAAGGGCATGACCAAGTGGGCCAGGGCCTCCTGCAGTTGCCAATGAACTCCAGACACATATACCACTTTGTACATCTGGCTGTATGTGGGTACTGGAGAATCAAATCTGGGCCATCAGGCTTTACAAACAAGTGTCTATAACCACCATCCAGCCCAAACTTTAATTATTTATTTATTTGAGAAATAGAGAGCAAGAAAGAGAGAGTGAATGGACATGCTAGGGCCTCTAGCCATGGCAAATGAACTCCAGATGTATGCACCACTAATGTGCATCTGGCTAATATAGATTTTAGGGACTTGAACCAGGGCCCTGAGGCTTCACAGGCAAGTGCCTTAACAGCTAAGCCATCTCTCCAGCCTCAAACTTTAAAATTATTGATGGAGAATATAAGAACATGACTACTTTTGGTTGGCTGCATTGTAGCATTTATAATGATAATTACCAATTCTACTTCCTATGTTATGATTACTCCCAGGAAAAACAGTCCACTATTTGAATTGAACAGATAGATAATTACACCTTATTGAATCACATAAAACACATTTTAATGTTGATGGGAGGAAATTAAATGCTATTAATTAATATTTGCTGAATCTTTATATGTGCCAGGACTTTTTAGGGTTTATATGTTAATTTATTTACTGTCTGGAATTAGTCTATATAGGAAGCAGCATTATTCATCTGTTCTTCAGCTGACACACCAAAACACAGAGAAGTTAAGTAAATTGACCAAAATTACAAAGGATATAAGTTTTCACTTAATTTTTAGCTTGGTTCTAGAAAATATTCAAGTACCCACTATTTTAAAAAAATTAAAATTTATTTGCAAGAAGGAAGTAGGGGGAGAGAGACAGACAGTGATATAGAGAGAAAGAAGCAGAGAGAGAGAGAGAGAGAGAGAATGGGCACACTAGGGCCTCATGCTAGTGCAAATGAACTCCAAGCACCTGCACCACTTTGTGCGCCTGGCTTTCTGTGGGTACTGAGGAATCGAACCTGGATAGCAGGCTTTACACTAGCAAAGCTTAACTGCTGAGCCATCACCCCAGCCCACAAATACACACTTTTCAAAATGCCTCCATTCTAGGTCACCATGTCTCTCCTAGAATGCAATATCATCTATTCAGTGTAAGATGTTCAATTTTCTTTGTGTGAATTTTTTTTTTTGGGGGGTGGATGGGCAAGAGTTCCTGGGCTCAGAATATAAATGATAGAAACCCTATGGGTTGACAAAGAAAAAATGAAAAAAAAAGTGATCACTATCCCCCTTTTTATAATATTGTTTCTCGTAGGCTCTGCAGTGAACTGTGAATGGAAAAGGTCCTCATCGTCTTCTTTGCTCTAGTCTCTGTTGTGTGAGGGCATGAGCTCTTTGTTTTCTGAGCTTTTCTCCCTAGGTCCATTCATGGGAACTTGCCTTCTTGAATGGGACCATGTGGGTTTCCCTCCTCCTCTTCCCACAAGTACTTCCACTCCTTTTCCAGGAAGCTGTGTGTCACATGTCAGAGGATAGCTGATGGAGAACCTCATTGTCCTTGTCTGTCTCTAACTGAGATCGATCATGTCTGTTCTAGCTGCTGATCTTATTTTCATGAACGGGAGAATTGATTACTCAAGGTTTCTGCCTACTGTCCTTGCTGAGTCATTCCTTTTCACACTGAGTGGAATATGCAGCTCCTATGGTTCAGGGATGAGAGCCGTTGATTTAGAAGTTTCAATCCAGAATTAAAGGCAGCACTATGACTATTGACAATGTTTCTTTTATATTTGTTAAACACTTAGTTCGTGTTGCATGCTATTGTATTAGCCAAAGATTTCACAGTGAAAAAAAAATAGTAGTGACTCTTACCCAGAGAAATCTGCAGTCCAGTCAAGGATGGAAGACAAACAGAAAAGCACAACATCCCATGCAGTGATGAGATTCAGGAAGGAAAACAAAGCGGGTGAGAGGGTGCATGGCCCCGGGCAGGGGGTGAGGGGGTGACTTGGTGATTGGTCATCTGCCATGGGCAGAGATGAAGAAGTGAGCCCCTTGGCTAACTGAAGGAAGCGTTTTCTTGAGACAAGTTCAGATTTGCATATTTTGAGAACAATAGAGTCCAGTGAGAGCAGAAAAAGTGAAGAAAGAGAGTATGGATGAGTTCTAAGAGGAAGAAGGTTATATAGGACATTAACAGCTAAAATGAAAAATTTAGATTTGTATGAAATGGGGAGTGAAGGTTCTGGGCAGCAGAGTAACATGATCTGACTTAAAAAAAAAAAGATAATTCTGAATTTGGTGTGAAATGTAGATACCATGCACATGGGGGCAGTGGTCAAAAGAGTCCTGTGAGAGGTCAGTTGAGATGTGACGTAGGTTCACTGGGGGAGGTAGGGATGGAGGTAGTAACAGTTGATGTATTGTAAATGTGTTTTAAAGTTAGAGGCAGCAGAATTTGTTGTGAGGTTGAATATAGAGTTTGACAATGTCCATGTAATTTTTTTCTAAGTTGTTCTTAAATGTTTTGAAATTTTTAATATGCACATAACTTGAGAGAATAGCACAATGAATTCCCATATACCCTCTGTCCAGATCCCATACTTATCAATATCTTCATATATTTTCTTTTGAATAATTATGCATTGGCTGAATTCTTTTGAAATAATCTAGATGTCATGAAGAGTTATATAAGGATCAATGGAAGATACAAAGAGGGAGTAATAAGGATATAGGAAGGAGAATATTCTAGAATTTGTGATGAAGACCGACAGAGCTAACTACACTATCTTGAAGTCTATTATGATGGATGTGGTACAAAAAAAAGTCATGTCCTGTGATGTCTACAGGGGTGATCTAGTTTCTATCAACACCAAAAGGTGAAAGAAACCTTCCAAAAATAGACTGAGAATATACAGAGTTTGGATAATCATAGAGTACACATTCCAGTGGAAGGTCTTGGGTATTGGAGAAGAAAGGGAAATGGGGACAGAAATGAAGACTTACAGTGATATGTGGGGCTTAAATGTGAAAGATTAGGGCTGGCCTGTGAGTTTGAGGCACTTTGGGGCTTCTGACATAAGAATAATAAAGGTGGTCTCTAGGCTGAAAATGAGAACAGGAGTCTGGGTAGCAGAAGCCCCATTTCATACCTGGATGCAGGTGGTTTGGGGAACATGGTATCATTCTGAATCCACATAGTTCTACTGACTCCTGCATTACTTATGGCTCATGCATTACTTATGCAGTGTGCTTCCAACACCTCCAAAAATGAAAACACTGTTAACAACCTCCACATCTAGATTATTTTTATTTTCCAGATTTCTGATAGGCATCACACATTGAGAATCGTTATATTGTTTAAACTGTCTTCATCATGGGTGATATCAGGAAATGGCATGAACTAAAATAGCCCTGGGAGTATGTGCTTAGTATCTGTACATTAGGTATCATGAACAATACAAGGGTGTGTGGAACATGGCTTCTCTAAGTATTAATGTCCCTTTGGGGAAACAAGCATGTAAGTAGTTACCTGTGGGGCTGGAGCAATGGCTTAGTGGTTGAGGCATTTGCCTGCAAAGCCAAAGGACCCTGGTTCAATTCCCCAGAGCCCATGTAAGCCAGATGCACAAGGGGACACATGCATCTGGAATACATTTGTAGTGGCTGGAGGCCCTGGCACAACCATTCTCTCCCTCCCTCTCTCTCTCTCTCTGTGTGTCCCTTTCTCTCTCTCTCAAATAAATAAATAAATTTAAAAAGTTTTTAAAAAGTAGTTACCTGTGGCCTACAGTGGAAAAAAATAATTCTATGTATAGTATTTTATGCAGCAAAGTGAGGAGTTGCGGGTCTGGAAGGAAGATAGGTTTCTTTGGGGCAAAGTCACCACCATTTTTCTGCTGCTGCACGAGAAGGAGAATGTCTCTCCATCTTTGAAAGAGAGCCAGAGTACCTGTGGAGAGGAGTGTAGTTCATCCAGATAGAAGGCCTCAGTGGCACCTGTGTCTGATTCTCAACCATCCAATCAATGAGGCACGAACCTTTGGGGATTATATTTCTCTTTTTTCTCCTTCTCTTCACATGTCTGTCATTACATCTCATTAGTAGCATTTCTACAAATCTTGGATCCTCCACTCTCTTCCATCTCTCAGCTAAAGGCCTGTTTACCTCATACATGTTTGCTTAAATGATTGCAATTCATTTCTCACTTTTGTCTGCTTATGAGTTAGCCTCATGGCTCTTAGACACTGTCACTAGAACTGTTCTGCCTAAATAGAGCATCTATTGCTATGTAGAGTTCACAGTTCTCTGTCTGTTATCCTGGCCCTCCAGATCTCACCTCACCACCCGATCACTTCATTTCTGGCATTACCATTTTGCTTCTTAAATAATGCCTTACTTCCCCTCCCAACCCCCAGTCCATATCATTGTTGAAATGACCCTTCCCAGTCTTCAGGCTCTTTTCCTTCTCCCTGCTTAATTGCTCCTCTGAGGCCAAATTCAACGTTACTTCCTTCTGGGAAGCTTTTCTCAACCCCTACCCTTGTCAGAATGAATCACATATTAGACATGGCTCTTGCTTTGTAAAATCATGATTTATATTCATTCCCATTTCTGCACTGGACTCTGAACTCCTTGGAAGAGAAGGTCATATTTTGGTTATTCTGGATCCAGCAAAGATTCCCCCAGGGCCTAGCAAAGTACCTTGCCCATTACTGGCTCTCTTTATATTATAATTGTACAAAATCATTCTCTTTGCTTGTGAGGTACACTGTTTTCTAGAAGCAAACCTCAATAAATTTTCCTCCTTCCTTGTCATGACATATAGTCTGACAGAGTGCTGAAGTCACTGAACATGTCTAATTATAGGATGAGTTATAAAAATTAGACCATAGCATGCCCAAGCAGCAAGCCAGTTTATCATTTGGGAGATTCATAGCCTTGACTTACTTGTAGACATGAAGTATTTTTCCTTCTTCTTCTTCTTCTTTTTTTTTTGTTACCCCATTTTTCAAAATGTTCTTTTATTTTCTTCATGAATAGGGGGAAGCATGTACAGTTACGAGTAAATTATCTGACTCAGACAAAAAAATACAACATTAAGCTGAAGAGATTTTCAGCATTCAGAAACAGGACACAGAGGTGTTGGGAATATAACATTAAATTGTGGAGGAGGTATATTAAATGGCTAAAGATGGTTTCTTGTGTTTGTGAGCACTTCTAGTCACTGGTCTGAAGACGTATTCAGCCTGAACCAAGATTCCGCTTGTAGCTTAATAGAAAAAATGAACTGACTGCTGAATGCTGAAAGAGAGTAAAAGCACCCTGTCTCTAGGCTTGGTCTGACTTCTCATCTCCTACATTTCCTCCTGTGCCAATAACAGGAAATAATAATTTAATTTATAGATATGAACAATGTAACATGATGAAATTAGTAGCTATTTTAATCATGACTTCTTGCCCTGAAGGCTTTTTCAAAAAACACTTTTAAAAATATTTTGTTGTAACTAATTATGTGAAAAAGAAAATATCTAAGCATTGAAATTTACTTTAGATCCTGGTTTGTGCTGTAAAATTATAGATCTATTTTTGACATGTGTGTTTGTATGTATGTGTAGTATGTGTGGTATGTGGTGTGGCCTGGTGTTTGGTGTGATGTCCTTATGTTATATGCAAGGGTTTATGCACATGCGTGTGTCCTTTGTGCATGTGCTGAGTCCACATGTTTTGAGACATAGTCTCTCACTCAGCCTGGAACCGCTGGGTTCCCTACTCACCATCCTTTTGTCAGGCTGACTGACCAGAGAACCCTAGAGATTCTCCAGTCTTCACTTGCCATGGAACTGGAGTTACAGGCATGTGTGGCAATGCCCAGCTATTTATATGGATGCTAGGAAGTGAATTCAGATGGCTGCTGGCCCTTTCAGGTCTTCACGCTAGCAGCACATGTTTTTACCCCCTGAGCCACTTTTCTAGCCCCCAAATTATATAACAGGTGAAAATGTTAATCTTTTCTATATCTGTGTTATTAAGAAATAAAACAAAAGACTATACTTTCAGGGATCATTTCTATAGTTCCTTACTCAAGATGTTTCTCTGATAGTGTAGAGTACTGGAGACTGTGGGGCTGAGGTGCAGTGTTCTCTCCTGAGTGTGAAGCTGACACTAGGTGTTGTTTTGTGCAACTGTCCATTGTCACTGATGATTCTTCTCTCCCCTTGGGAGAGTTAGAGGGACAGAACGAAGCCTGAGGTTAAAAAAAAGAGAAAGAAATAAAACAAGTTTCTTGTGTACTACCATCCATCCTCCCCTCTCATAGCATACATAGTGCCCATGCGTAATCATTAAAAGTTACTTTGAAGCCAGGCGTGGTGGCGCACGCCTTTAATCCCAGCACTCGGGAGGCAGAGGTAGGAGGATCGGCTGAGAGTTCGAGGCCACCCTGAGAATACATAGTTAATTCCAGGTCATCCTAGACCAGAGTGAAACCCTACCTGAAAAAAAAAAAGTTACTTTGAGGGGGCTTGAGGGATGGATTAACAGTTAAAGAGCTTGCCTGCAAAGCCTATGGACTCAAGTTTGATTCCTCAGAATCTATGTAAGCCAGATGCACATGGTGGCACTTGTGTCTGGGGTTTGTTTATAGTGGTTTGAGACCCTGGTGTACCCATTCTCTCTCTCTCTTTCATAAAATAAATATTAAAAAAATTACTCCTAGGGCTGAGGAGATGGCTCAGAGGTTAAAGATGCTTGCTTACAAAGCCTGCCAGCCCAGATTCAATTCCTCAGTACCCATGTAAAGCCAGATGCACAAAATGGCACATGCATTTGGAATTTGTTCGCAATGGCAAGAGGCCCTGGTGTGTGCTCTCTCTCGTTCCCCTTGCAAATAAATAAAATATATTTTAAAAGTTACTTTGAACAAATAAATACTTATAGGTATGGAAAGATATCTGAAGATATATTCTATTTAAAGTCAGATTACTTTTTTCCAAAGTATTGGTTCCCCCCCCCATTAGCAACAGCATAGAGTAGGAGAGACTTTTAAGATAAGTATAAATTGTGAAAGTATTTAAGAAAATAAAAATTGGGATTGTGTATGTCACAAAAGAAGAATTACACTGCAACCCACGATGTGGTTCTTTATTTATGTCAAGATATCCTTGAAATGTTTCCTATCCTAATTTTCTTAGTTTTCTCTTATTTATGTAGATGCAATGATTCCTTCTTCTTTCTTTCTTTTTTTAAACTGAGAACAGAACAGAATATAGATAATTGAGAATAGAATAGAATGTAGATGAAAACCTTGTATCAAAAAGTATCAAGAGGGGCTGGAGGGATGGCTTAGTGGTTAAGGCTGTTGCCTGCAAAGCCAAAGGACCCAGGTTCAATTCCCCAGGACCCACATAAGCCAGATGCACACCTGGAGTTCATTTGAAGTGGCTGGAGGCCCTGGCACTCCCATTCTCTCTCTCTCCTTGCCTATTTCTGTATCTCTCAAATAAATAAATAAAAATAAAATATTTTTTTAAAAGTATCAAGAGTAAAGATACAGTTTTTTCTTTTTTCTTTTTGGTGGTGGGGGTGGGGAGAGGCTTGCCATTCTAGAATAGGTGTGGTTGCAGAAATAACTAAGTAAATTTGTTGAAGTTTTACAGACAGCCTATAGATTAGTATGCAAAGTAGGCTGTGAATACAAAGCAAGACAAACTGTGATATATGTGTGCAAAGGTGAAGTGAAGAATGTCACTTTCAGAGATCATATCAAAGGAGGACTAAAAAAACCTGGAAAGAAATGACTAAGGAGAGGTGAGTTTCTAATATTAACAGTCTCCCTGGAGTCGGAGACCCTGATCTGCTTGGGATTATACAAACTGGCTCCTGAGTCTTGGCATCTCATCTCTAGTCTATTTCCTGTGAGCACTGTGGCATATTTACTAAGGAAGAGCTAGTGGTGGGGGAGGCATGGTGGAGTGTGAAATCACATCAGAAGTTTCCACACCAGTCTGGTCCTTTGTTCCAGTGTTTCTAAGGAATCTTTTATGTTTTTTTCCACAAGGAATCTTATTAAGGGTCATGATGGTAACAGTAATAACCGGATAGTAATAGCTTTATTCATCCGAGTACTGGAGAGACTGCATATATTTAAAAATAAATGTGCCTCCACCATAAAGCACTAAGAATTAAAAAAGAAAGAAAGAAATCTCATATTCTTACATTGTTCTTTAGTCATTAAAAAACATCTTACCTACAAACACGGAGGTATTTTCCTATAAAAAGACAATCTTAAAATACTGATATGACTAGAATGAGTCAGCCTTTGAAACAAAGGTATGATTTCAAAGAATAAATGGGGGCTCTATTGAGACAGATAAGAGTCTCACAAATAAGCTGAGATTTTAATAGGTTTCATTACATTGTTCAAACAAAATTAAAAATCGGAGCAGTTTTAAATCTCGTCTGGTTATTGTCTCTGGGTTTCATCGTGCTCATTAGCGCTGTTCCTTTCCTGCACCGACACTGGGAGTCAGGGTGGGTGACGCACAGAGCTGAATACAGACTCTGCTGAATTGTGTTTGAGACAATGCAGAAAGAGCCAGAGAAATAGGTTTATTTTAAAATGAACCATGCAAAATATGGAACACTGACGAAATTGAAAGTGAAGCAAAATATTCCTCCCTGGCTATGTTTGTTATACATAGAAGGATATAGAAGTGCTTAAGGGAAGGTCATATAATGCCACTTTATTTCTCCTGGCTTACTCATGAATGGACTGAACTTTTCATCAGAAGAATAATTCTTGCAATTTACATTTTTTTGATAAAGGTTTCTTAGTGATTCAAGCAAAGGACCTGTTTCATTTTGCTAATATGTTCTTGCTTGAGAGTTACTGGGTATTGATTGGCATATTACTCAAACTCATTTGTGTTTGATCTGACTTGATTTCCATTCTGCAAATAAAAAAGCACACTTTTATTTACTTTATTCTTTGGTATAGAGTTATTCCCCCCCTTTTTTTTTAATTTTGTGTGTGTGTGTGTTATATGTGTATGAATGTGTGTGTGTCATCAAGGTTGTGCCTTCTCCTTCCACCTTGTTTCAGACAGGATCTCTTTTATTGTGGTTTGCTGCTGGCCTGTGGGTTTTGGTTTTCCCCTAAACTGCCTCCCATTGCCATAGCTGCACTGGGATTACAGACATGTACACCATTTTGTGTCTGCTTTTACATGGCTGCTGGGATCTGAACTCGGGTTGACAAGCTTGCAAATCATGTGTTTAATCACTGAGCCATCTCTCCAGACCCTGGGGTTGTGTGTATACACACACACACACACACACACACACACACACACACAGTACAATTTTTTTAATATTTTATTTTTATTTATTTATTTGAGAGAGAAAGAGAGAGAGAGAGAGAGAGAGAGAATATGGGTGTGTCAGGGCCTCCTGCCAGTGCAAATAAATTCCAGATATATGCATGCACCACCTTGTGCATCTGGCTTACTTGGGTCCTGAAGAAATGAAGCTGGGTCCTCTTGCTTTGCAGGCAAGCACCTTAACTGCTAAACCATCTCTCCAGCCCTGATATTATATTTTTGAAATAAGCACTCCTTGGCTTTCTGGTGTATGTTTTACTCTGTGTGTGTCTTCTGACATGGTAGGTTGCAGAGTTTAGTGCATACTCTGTTGCATGATAAAAAGGATTTGGGAGAAACAAGAAGTAGTAAAGAAAGATACCATTTAAAGGGTGGCTATGATTTGTAGACCTGCCCACGCATGTGCATCCTTGATCACAGCACAATGTCTGAAATGGTATAAGCAAATTATCGGTTGGTAAGTAGTGTTTGTTTCTCATAAAGATGGTCACAGATACTATCAGGAAGTACAGTAAAATTCCAGAAGAAAATCAAAGAGGAGAAATATTTCAATAAAAATGTTCAAAACTGTATAGCTTTAGTGTTCATCTTTAGCTGTAGGACCCACAACAAATAACACTTGGTGTGTTGAATGAATTAGTATAATTTCTTTTTTTAAAGTTATTATTATTATTATTATTATTATTATTATTGGTTTTTCGAGGTAGGGTTTCACTCTAGTCCAGGCTGACCTGGAATTCACTATGTATTTTCAGGGTGGCCTCGAACTCACAGCAATCCTCCTACCTCTGCCTCCCCCAGTGCTGGGATTAAAGGTGTGCACCACCACGCCCGGCTAATTTCTTTTTTTAGACAGGGTCTCACTATGTAGCCCTGGCTGGTGTGGAACTGACTTTATATATCAGGTGAGCCCAAAACTTTCGGTGAGTCCCTTGCCTCTTCCTCTCAAGTGCTGGATTGATAGCGGGTGTGTGCTAATACCCTAGGCTTTTAGCTCACATGTTTTCCAAATACTTGCCTCATTATTCAAGAACAACTTGTTTAATAGACTTTCCTTTATCTATTACATTCTCTTTGTTTCTTGACAAAAATCAACTGATCTATTATAAATCTACTGAAGTCTCTTCTTTCCCATTGATTTATTGATCTTTTCCTATGTAATTCCCACACTATTGTCTTCCTTAGGGTTGGCTAATGATAAGTCTTAAAATGAAGTAGCTTTTGTCCTATAACTTTTCTTTAATGTTAATGTTAAAGGTTTTTTTTTTTTTTTTTTTTTTGGTTTTTCGAGGTAGGGTCTCACTCTGGCCCAGGCTGACCTGGAATCAACTATGCAGTCTCAGGGTGGCCTTGAACTCATGGCGATCCTCCTACCTCTGCCTCCCGAGTGCTGGGATTAAAGGCGTGCACCACCACGCCCAGCTTAAAGGTCTTTTTTGAACATTGTAAATGCCTTGCATTTTTATACATTCAAAAAATTAATAATTTTTATTACATTCTTATTTAAAGAGCATCAAGCATCTTACATACTTAAACAGACAAGTGTTCTCAGACCTGTGAAACACTAAGATTAAAAGAAAAAGTAGAATAAGTTATGCTTTCCAAATTAAAACTTTCTTTTCATCATTAAGAAACATTTAAAAACAAAAAGTGGGCCTGGAGAGATGGCTTAGTGGTTAAGTGCTTGCCTGTGAAGCCTGGGGACTCTGGTGTGAGGCAGCACATGCATCTGGAGTTTGTTTGCAGTGGCTGGAGGCCCAGGATCACCCATTTTCTGTCTATCTGCCTCTTTCTGTCTGCCTGTCACTGTCAAATAAATAAAAAATAAACAACAACAATGACAGCAAGAACAAAACAAAAGGTAAGGGATGGGAAGATGACTCACTGGTTGAAGGCACTTGCTTGCAAAGCCTGCAGACCTGGGTCAGTTCCTAAGCACCCATGTAAAACCAGTTGCAGAAAGTGGTGTATGCATCATGAGTTTATTTGCAATGGCGAGAGGTCCTGGCACATCCATTTTTATCTGTCTCTGCAAATGCAAGTAAATAAATAAAATGTTTTTAAAATCATAAAGGTGAAGACACAGACTAAATAAAAAAATAAAAAATATATAATTTTTAAAATATATTATTTAAAAAATATAGCATTGGAGATATAGCATATGAAATATTTAGATTCAGAACATATAGACAGCCATAATAAATTTATAATAAAAGACAAAAACCCAACAGGAAAAAGTCTAAAGAGCCATTTTATAAAATCAGACATATATTTGCTTATGTGTGTGTGTGTGTGTGTGTGTGTGTGTGTGTGTGTGTGTGTGGTGTCTGTGTGCATGGGGTGAATCAGAGTTTCTTCTTTCTTGCTGTTGCAAATGAACCCCTGTCCAACCTTACATGGATGCCCGAGGAACTGACCCCTAGAAGGTAGACTTTGCAAACAAGTGCCTCTACCCACTGAGCAATCTTCCCCACTCTAAAATAAGATATAGAAATGGACAACAAGCATATTTGAGGTGATCAAAATTTCTAGCCAACTTGACAACCACTCGGAGTTACTATTTGACACCAATTAGGATAGTAACAATAAAAATGACTTCCTATAAAAAATATCGATGAGGATTGAGCAACTATTATGAACCTTGAAGAATGATAAATTATAAAGGTAAACATATACATACCACAGGATCCACAAATTATATTTCTAAATATTTATCCAAGAGATGAAAATATGTATCTGTTAAAAGACTTGTACATGAATATTCATAGAAACTTTCCTCATAATAGCCTCAAACTGAAAATATCCAAACGTTCATTACATGAAACTGAATAAACAAACTGTGGTATATGTGTGTAATTGGAGCACTGCCCACCAACACGAAAGGAATAAGCCATAGACACAGGAAAAATCATAAGTAAAGTCTACAGACATATTTAGCTCAAAGACTTAAAGAGCATATGATTCTGATTATACAGAATTCAAGAAAAGAGAAGGGACCTATGCTTCAAATACAAATAACATTTGCCGGTGGCTGGGGATGGGGTTAATTTGAAAGGATCATGGGATAGTGTGTGGGAAATATTCCATAGCTTCATTTTGTCCTATGTTTTGAGTGGGTATGTTGTTAAAAGGCACCAAATTGTACTTTCATTTTTTAATGAATACATGTGTCTCTGTGTGTATTGTGTTTGAATGTGTGAAGTGGAGCAGTATGTGCAGGTGTGCATGCACGTGTGTGCATGGGCTAGAGGACAACCCCAGGTGTTTTTTCTTATGCACCATTTACCCTTTTTCATTTTAGATACATGGTCTCTGTTGCAGACAGCTTCAGGTTCTCTGAGATGAACTTCCAGACCAGGCACAGTTATGGAGGAAGGGATATTATTTATTGAAACTTACAGATCCAGGGGAAGTTCCATAAAGGCAAGAGAAGCGGCCTGCTCTCCACAGGGCCAAGCAGAGAGAGCAAAGCCAACCAGCCACCACAGCACACAGAGCAAAACTACAGCCAAAAGGTCACACAGCACACTTCAGGAACTCCTGCTAGGCACATTTGCATATCTTTACAATGGAATCTCAAACCATCACCACACCTTAAGACCAGGCCCCCAGTGACCTTGCCTCTAGCAAGGTGATTGCAGATGCAAACTATAACTAATAAAATGTTGAATATATTGGGGGACATATATTCAAACTACCACAGTCTCTCATTGGCTTGAAGCTTGTCAACTGAGCCTGAGTAGCTGGCCACAGAGCCCCCAGCATCTTGCCTACCTCCACCTCCCAGGACTGGATTTATAAGGCAGGCCACTCTGCCTTGCCTTTCTATGTGGGTTCTGGAAATGGAACTCACACCCCAATGCTTGCAAGGCAAATACTTTATATACCCCAGCTCTTACACACTCTTCATTTTTCAAAAGGAATATAAAATAATGAAATGAAAATTGGAAGGAGAGCCAAATGTTGTGTGACTCACTGCCATCTCTCCCTCTCAGCAGCTGTGATTTCAGGAAACCCACACGAGATCGAGCCTGTTACCCTACATTTTGAGTAGGAGGGAAGGGTTCAACAGGTGACAACCCTCCCTGAGGGTATAAAGCAGTTATATGGCATGTTGGGAAATTTAAGACATGCTGATGGAGGAAAGACTCTTGTCCAGTGGTATGGCTTCTCATAATTGCCCATAAGTCACCCATGATATTGGAAATAATCCCTCACCCATGCTCTTGTCAGTAACTCCTGGTTTTCCTACGTGGGCTAAGTAAACATTCTCCTAAGGAAAAGCCAACACAACCCCAAATAATACAGGTCTGCCTGTGGAGCGTTAGAAGGAGAGCAGAAGAGAGTGACAGTTGTGGTTGGAGGGCCACCAACATTAGCTCTATCTGTGAAGTGCCATGAAGGAAGTAATAATATGAGAGCCATGGTAGGTGAGATTCACCCTTGTCATTTGTGAGCCTGGGTATTTGATGAAGTGATGGATGAAACATAACAAGTCCACAGAAGAGATTAGGAACTGAGAAGCAGAGATGGGAAAAGAAGGTGGTAATAAATTCCAGAGGTTTCCACAAAGGAACAATCCACAAGATTTAGTAACAGGATTAGCACAAGGAAGGAGATTAAGGAGTGAAGGCTTTAGACCACCATACAGAGCTTTAGTGCTCTGGTACATAGCAAATTCTCCATGAATATGTCTTTTAAAATGAATATATGAATATAGAAGTTATAGTGTGAGCACTGCAGATAAGTTTGATATCACAGATAGAAATAGGAAATAAAATAAGTAGAAACCTGTAGGAATTGAAGAACTGGCTTATGTGTCAGACATATTTTCATAAAGATGTTCACTGAGCATAGGCAAGAAAATGTAGACTAGATAACTAGAATCTTTGGTTTGAACATCTGTGCTTGAATAGAGACTTGGGATGCTCAATGCAGAAAAAGTTACTGAAATGTGGGATTAGAAGAAATCACCTTGGACACTGTGGAAAGGATCAAAGGGACTTCAGAGCACAAGTTGGAAAGGTGGGAAGGGGTGGGAGGCCAGGGAGTCTGTACATGGTCCTGAGCTGGAAGTGTGGGGCAGCTAAGAGGGAACTCAGGATACAGTGTTGGGAAAGCTAAGACATGCCAAGGGCCCTCTACCAGGCTTCAAGCACCTGCAGGATGGAAACACACAGTGGGTGATCAATATCCGAAAAACCAGTGACCAACAGATATATTAACACATGTTTAACCTATAAGCTAAAACAAAACACTACCTTCTCTTTTTTACACTGGCAAAGGTTGAGACGAAAACATCATGTTTTAATTAGACAGGAGCGAGGAGTTCTGCATGCTGCCCTACTGTGATGGCGACCAGGTGCTCCATAATTAAAAGTTAGGAGAATTAAGTTTGAATCTTACTGCCATAAAGAAATAATAAATATTTGAGGGGAGAGATATGTCTAAGCTGATTTAAACCTCACACAATATATGCAGGTATTAAAGCATCATATGTGCCATTTTGTGTTCTATGTTTTGGGTAAAATAAATTGAAGAAATTAAAAACAGAAATATATGGCTTATGCCACATGGGACTAGAATGCACAGGCTCATGGGAACCCAGGGGCAAATGTGTACTAGATGTTCTACAGGACCCACACTGTCCTTGTCTCAAAATTGCAAAATTGCAGATACTGTGGCCTTCCTCTTGAACTAGAAGCTATCCTTCATACCACTCTTTACTCCCCCTTCCATGCATCTCATTCCATTAGCAACCCCCACGGATTTGCTTTTAAACACCTTTAAATCCATCCACTTCTCTCGATTTCATTGTTACCTGCTTGATCCACACCACCATTATCTAAGGCAACTATTGTCTGGGCAAAGTTCTTGCTTCTGCTCCCAGGTTCGTGTAGTCTGTCGGTTCTTCACACACTGCAGCCAGAGAGGAATCTTTCATTAACTCAAATTACATGATGTCATTTCTCCTGCTTCAAACTGCCAAATCTGGACTTCAGTGTTTTACATTATATGGTTTGGCTCCCGCCTACCTCCCAATACATATAGTTTTCTCCTGCTGACTCTTGGCCCACTTCTAAGGAAACAGCTAGTATCCTAAGTGGCATTTTGAAGTACAGGAAGCTATAGTTTCCATTACTTGCTATTTCAAGATTGGCTTTGTCAGCTGTAGGTCATGGAAAACCTTTCTGATGAGTTGTTGCTGGAGAGTCCAAAGACTCGGTAAGTTCCCTAAGTTTTGAATTCTTTGATAAATTCCTTTATATATAACCATGCCAACAGAGTCTAGCTGCTACTTGAGAGATTTCTTTACCCAAGGGGCTCTGTTTCAGAGACACCACGGTTTTGTCAGTTGGGAAATTTAGAACAAGCCGTAATTCTAGGTCCCTGCCTCGAGCTCACGAAACACCTCAAGCTAAATTTACATTTTCATGACTTTGCTTCCTTTTCTGGACTCTGTCTCGTCTTCAAATTGTTAGTGGTTTTTGCCGTTCTCATCTGAGTGGCCACATGATTATGGGAACCTTCAAGCTGGGAGAAGAACTAGTTATTAAGATGGGGCATGTGGAGTTCGGAACAACTTATTAACTGCTGGGTGTGGCTCACACAAGCCTGGCAAGTTCAGACTCACCACATTTGAGCTTGAATTTCCCCTGGGGACCAGGCTTAGCTAGCAGAGCCTTGAAGATCTCAGGTTTTGTGCCAGGTGTTTTCCTTGTCAAATAGCTGACCAGTTTCACTCAGTGCAGTCAGAGACTTGGGTTGCTTCCCACAAGGGAAAACCAGTGACCCATTTCAGTTAATACTAAGGAAACTTTCCATGGGTCTTAAAAGGATTTGGGGAAATAAGTCAAATTCTTACCAATTAAATGGTAGAAGAATTAAAAAAAAAATTCTATGACATTAAGTTTTACCATTTTCCCTGCTTTTACATGTACAACTTCATGGCAGTAACTGCATTCATGAAGTTACAGCATTACCAATATTTAGTTCCAGGGCAGCTTCATTATCCCCAAAGGAAACCTCTTCACCTACTAAGCCATCACTTCTAACTCTCCCCTTATTCTAGAATGAAACCACAGGTCTTTTTGTTTTGATGGGTTTGCCTACTCTGAATATTTCAATACATCAGATTATACAATGTGTAACTTTCTGGGTCTGCCTCCCCCATTCTAAGAATGTGCTTAAGCTTCATTTGTGATGGGACATGCATTCCTTTTAATAGTTGAATAATAGTCCTCTGTAGGGACAGGTCATATTTGGCAAACCCATTCATCTGTTGATGGGTATTTGGGTAGTTTCCATTTCCATCTGTGAAAGGCACCGCTATGAATATTTGTGTACAAGTTTTTATGCACATGTGCTTTTAATTACTCTTGGTGTATGCCCACGAGTAACCCGATAAGTCTATGTTTAACTTTACCCAGGAGCCACTGAGGTTTGTTTTTGCCATGGTGGCTGAACAATTTTACATCCCTACCCCCTAATGTGTGAAGATGAGTTTGGGAGAATCTTAAGAATGCTGGCTAAAAGTGCTTATACCAATAAGTGAATCATTAAATGACACTTAGATGACAAAGAAAGAAAATTGATCCATAATTTTAAAATGAGATAAATTTATCTCCTCTTTCTTGATTGAATGTACTGTGACGGCTAATTATGAGTCGGGTCTGGAATATTCCAGTACCGATGTGGAAGGAGATTACCAGTGTAGGGCTTTTAAATAATCATAGCTCAGCTATTCAGAAAGACATTACCCTTTCTATTTCTGAACTCTGCTCAGCACTGGCGCTTCTGTTTCTTCCAACATTAAAAACCTCTGAAACTGGGCTGGAGAGATGGCTTAGCAGCTAAGGCACTTGCCTGAACAGCCTAAGGACCCACGTTCAGTTCTCTAGGTCCCATGTGAGCCAGCGACACATGGTGGTGCATGCATGTAGAGTTTGTTTGCAATGGTTAGAGGTCCTGGCATGCCCATTCTTACACACTCTTTCTTTCCCTGTCTCCAACAAAATAAATGAAAATAAATCTTAAAAAAAATTCTGAAACTTGTCATTGAAAGGGAAGATGGTCTTTTCTGCTTTAAAATGAAATAGGGAATTAAAATGTGTCAATTCCATTCAGAGTTCAAAGTAATTCATTTAAAAGTCAAACCAAAGGCTGGGTCTGGTGGCACACAACTTTGATTCCAACAACTTGGGAGGCCTAGGTAGGAGGATCGCTGTGAGTTCAAGGCCAGCCTGAGACTACATAGTGAAGGTTGCCTGGGCTACAGTGAGACCATTATACTCACTGTGACACTTGGAGGAGCCATGCTTGTTTCACACATGACTCTGCAGTCCTTACTACCTCTGCTTGGTATGTCCACATGATCTTTGTCCTTACTCCAATTGCTTGAACTACACCAGCTGGGCCATTGAGAATGGGTCAGAATTTCCCCCCCTGACATCCATGGCCTTCCCCATAACCTATGGAAATAAGATGTGGATTCCTTGAACCTTCTTTTCTCAGATCCTTCACCTTAGCCAATCCCCAGACCACTTAGTGTTGCTATTCCTCTCTCCTCCCTGTGTCAGGTAAATAAGTTCCAAGTTTAATGGATCCCATAATACTTGCCTAGCCCCCTGAATCTCTAGTCATAAAGAGAGTGCACTGGTCTGCTATAATGTTATGTGATAATACCACCTGGGGTGGACTGTCAGGTTCCTTAAGCCTAAATAATTGTGCTGTGCATAGAAAGTCAGAATAAATCTTTGTTCTTTCTAGAAAAGAAAGAGTCCAATATAGTCAGCAGATATCATGAGATATATTGTTGGTCTATGTGATGTTCTAGCTTCATTGTTACTATGACTGAATTTGGAGTTACCTACAGAACACATTCCTGGACATGCCTTTGAGGGATTTACAGAGAGGTTTAACTGGGGAAGGAAGACCTACCAAAATGTAGGTGGTTCCATCTCAGTTCCCAGTTGCCTGAAGAAAAAGGAAAAAAGACCATCGTGTCTTGAAAGTAAAATGTTCCCCATAGACTTGTGGGCTTGATCATGCTGTTTGGGAAGACAATAGAAATCTTCAGGAGGAGAAGCCTTGACAGAGACAGTGTATCCTGAGTCTGACCTTGAGGTGTGACAGCCAAGCCCTACTTTCTGATTTGTCTCCTCTCTCTTCTCTCTCTACTTCCTCCCTGTTGATGAGATTCCTGCATCTGCCATGGTTTTCTAGTGTAATGACCCTTCCCCTCAAAACTATGAGCTGAAACCAACCTTTTCTTAATGGAGCTGCTTCGTTTTGTGTATTTGCTTCAGCAATGAGAAAGTAACTGGTACATGGAAGAAGCCGGATGAGCACCAGTCTTCATCTCGCTCTGCTTCCTGACTGTGGACACAATGTGACCAGCCATCCTCTGTTCCTACAGCCTTGCCTTCTAGCCATGATGACCTGCATGCTTATATTTCTTATTAAACCAAGTCCCCCACACCCCCAAAAAATCCTCATTTCTTAAGTTGCTTTTCTCAGATGTTTTGTCACAGCCATGAGGCAAGTAATACATAGCATCTACTTTAGGGGTGTGGCTACATCATATAAATAACACCAATCATCACTGCTGCCTGATTAGAAATTCACAGTAATTTTGGTGACCAGAAACCCATGGTCATGGGCCAATGAATGGCCTTTTCCTCCATCTCCTTCGCGTGGGTTCTGGGTAGCTCATGACAGAGGCTGATTCAAGTCATGTGGCAAAGCCATTTTTCTTGGGTTCTGTAGCTCCTCTGTCTTAGATAGTGGGATATTATTGGGTATACATGCTTCACAAGTGCAAAGATCTCCTTTCCTCTCAAAGTTCTGTCCATGTGCTTCTGTTCTAGACCCCTTTTCCCCTTCAGTAATATAACCAGAGAAGTCATGTTTTTGTGCCTACTTAATACAAGGACATTTCTCTTTATACATAGGGACCATGAGGTATTTTGCCTAAAGATTTGACTGTTAGGAGAATTTTATCTCAGGGACCTTCAAGAGTATCACTGAGTGGGGATGAGGTGTGGTCAAAGTCCATTTTTGGTCTATAGCAACATGACTCACATTCAAGGTGATGACATCTTGCCCACTCATGAATCAAGTGAGTCAAGCTTGATGTTCTCCCTCCTCCATCAGCTCATCATGGAAAGACTCACTCATGGAATCATGATGGGTGACATTGATCCAACTCCTTGTCACCTACATTTGTATCTCTGGAGCTGCCTTGACTATGTTTCTTTTATTACTTAAAAAAAAGAGTGTGGAGCATTGGTAAAATGGCTCAATGGTACAAGGCACTTGCTTGCAAAGCTTGATGGGCTGGGTGAGATTCAGGCTATACCTCTTCTTAGCACGATGTATCTAATAACTTCAGGTCTGCAGAGGCCTGTGACCCAAACGGTAAGATCATGTATTCCCCAGCCCATCTACACTTGCTCTGAGAGCCATTGCTTTCCCTGATTCCCATCCAAGCTAGCGAGGTATCATAGGTCAGAACGGGATTCAGATACAGGGTGCTCTAGGAAGGGGACATGGGCTTAGTTGAAGTGGCTCTCTTCAACTGAGAGTGATTTCTCATAAGGCTGCTGGCCAAGGACTTTCCACTGGCAGCAGCCTCAACATCCGAGAGTGAAATCCTTCCAACCTCCAAATCAGAGCCTGTCAACACATGACCGAGTTTACTGAGTTCTGAAAGTAGTCGCCCTTAGACAACTGAGGTGTCAACAACGACAGCAGCAGCAGAAGGCAGATATGGTGGAATAACACTAGCTGCTGAAAAAAGCCTTCCTGGCCATGTGGCAGCATGACCAGTGCCCCTCTACCAAGGGCCACTGCCGGTTCCCTTGGCAGGTAGGGCTGAAGAAGGAGCCGGTCCAGCCGGTTCCTTTTGGGGGCTGAGCGGGATGGTGAATGTCGGTGACCCAGAACCCCCTCCTCTAAGACACCGGAGAGAAAAACACACTGGGTCGGGAGTCTTGTCGAAGCAGGAACTCGTTTTATTGTAGTAGGAAGATGTTTATATGGCTTTGAGAAAGAGGGTGGGGTCTCAGGATGGGAAAAAGGTGTAAGGGCCAATAGTATTTCACCACGTAAGCAGTAGCTGGGCAGAGGCAGTTTTGGCTTAGGCCTTGCTGAGTCACTCCTAAGCGGGAGTAATAGGCCAAAGACAGGTTGCCTAAACTCTAGCCAGGCCTCACACCCCGGCCTCTTAGGGCCCAACAGGCCACAGCTGTGTCAGCAGGTCCTCTTGCACCCTGCACCCTGCACTCTGCACAGCTCTTTCCTCCAGGTGCCTGCAGCCATGCCCTTCCTGTGATGCAAGCTTAGACTTGGTAAGTGTGCTCCATGTTTACAGACTCCAGGGTGCTTCATCATTGCCTTTCCTTCCTAAACCCTTCCCACACCTTTGTAAACAGTCCTTCATTCAGCTCTTCTCCATGACCCAGCTGGAATCAGCACTGTTTCCTGCTAGGACCCTCAGTAGAAAGTAGATGGTTTTAAACAGACAGCTTCCCAGAATCATCTGTAACCATGGACTGACAAAGGTGTAACCACAAGGAATTAGAACAGCACACCATTGACCTGCTCAGTTCCAGTTGGCTTAGTCACTGGCATCAGTGTTCACTTCTAGAATCTACGCGAACCATCACTCATTACTAAAAGCTACATGCACTGCATAGTAATGAATGGAGGGTTACCATTATTAAACCTAGTGGACTACTCCATGACTTAAAGATAAGTAATTTGGGGGGCTGGAGAGATGGCTTAGCAGTTAAATGCTTGCCTGTGAAGCCTAAGGACCCTGGTTCGAGGCTTAATTCTCCAGGACTCACGTAAGCCAGATGCACAAGGGGGCACATGCATCTGGAATTGGTTTGCAGTGGCTGGAGGCCCTGGCACATCCATTCTCTCTCTCTACCTGCCTATTTCTGTATCTCTCTCTCTTTCTCAAATAAATAAATAAATAGAAAGTAAAATATTTTAAAAAGATAAGTAATTTGTATTGAGTGCTGAATGGCAATCATTCTATTTAATGGTGTGTGTGTGTGTGTGTGTGTGTGTGTGCGCGCGCGCGCGTGTGTGTGTGTGTGTGTGCATGTTTGTGAGAGCATAGGTGGGAGCTTGCCGCAGTGTGTGTGTGTGTGGAGATCAGAGGGTAATCTTGGTTGTCCTGTTTGCTGCTGCATACACCAAGCTAGCTGGCCTGCAAGCTTCTGGGGATTCACTTGTCTCCGCCTCCTGTCTCACCACAGGTGTTCTGCAATTGTGCTTATACTACTTCGTCCACCTTTATCTGGGTTCTGGGTATCTAAACTCAGGTCATCACATTGCACTCCAAGCATTTTTACCCACGGAGCCATCCCCACTTATTTTAATCTTCACTACCGTGCTGAGAGGAGTCGAATATTTTTGCAAATTGACAGGTTAGGAAACTGAGGCTCAGGGACCTAATGCAGTATAGGCCGTCAGTGACAGAGCTGGTGTGCAAACTAAGCAAAACTTGGAGGCCACATGCTACTTGATTTCCCTTGATGAAGAAATAGCTAAGAAAGAATGACAAGGCCATGCTTCATTTATGTGGGAAGTGTTTGCTTATTTCTCTATGGTATAAATAGGCTATTTAGAATTATAAGTTATATAAAGACTTGTAGGAGTTCTGTTTAGTTCAAGAAGGGAAAATGGAGTTATTGTAATTTTTAAGTGTGGTCCACAAGGACAAACAATTCTGAATTTGAGAAACACACACACACACACACACACACACACAGAGTCTAACTCTAGGGCTTAGTTATTCCTCTGCTGAGAAGGGGTTAATCTTAGGACTGCTTATAAAGCTTCTTATAAATAATGGTTGTGTTTGTACAACCTGGAAGTAGTGAATTTTCCCCTGAATGGGTCGTTGTTTTGGCACAGTGTAAACAGAGCCTGTGCTGGGAAGAGAGCTGCTTTGTCTAGAGAAGCTTTGAGCAGTTAAGCAGCTGCTTGGTTTCACTCCAGAGGTGTTTGCATTTCATTGACAGATGGAGCCATTTCTAAATAGTTTTCCATCAATATATACCAGACAAGTGGTAGGGAATTATCTCTGAAGGGGAAAAAAAAAAAAACCAAGAAAAGCACAATCAATCCATTGTGTCTTATTTTTCAAAAAAAAAAAAATAGCACCTGCTATTAAATGATTATCACAAAAGTCACTGCAGGGAAATGAAGCTGTATGTCATAGCCTATAGTTAAAGCAGTTTATTTTCATGGGATTTGGTGATATTTGTGTATTCTTGTTTTTTTTTTTTTTTTTTTTTTTTTTGGTTTTTCAAGGTAGGGTCTCACTCTGGTCAAGGCTGACCTGGAATTCACTATGTAGTCTCAGAGTGGCCTCTCGCACTCATGGCAGTCCTCCTACCTCTGCCTCCCGAGTGCTGGGATTAAAGGCATCTGCCACCATGCCCAGCTAGTCTTTTGTTTTTGTTGTTGTTGTTGTTGTTGTTGTTGTTGTTGTTAATAGCAGAGGTACTGTATATTCTGCAACATGCCTTTTTTTTTTTTTTTTTTGAAATAGGGTCTTGCTCTAGCCCAGGCTGACGTGGAATTCACTATGCAATCTTGGGCTGGCCTTGAACTCATAGCAATCTTCATACCTTTGCCTTTGCCTTCTGAGTACTGGGATTTAAAGGCATGGGCCACCACACTTGAGAGAGAGAGAGAGAGAGAGAGAGAATAAGAATAGGTGCATCAGGGCTTCTAGCCAGTGCAAACCAATTCCAGATGCATGTACTACTTTGTGCATCTGGCTTTACATAATACTGGGGAATCAAACTTGGGTCATTAGGCTTTACAGGTAAGTGACTTAACTACTGAACAATCTCTCCAGTACCATGTTTTTTTTTTTTTTTTGCAGAATTTGATACAAATGTCACTCTTAAGAATTCCATGTTTACATGCCATATATATATATTCCAGATATCAGCAGAGATATTGAAATAAAGTCTATCTAAGACATTGTTATTTTACTTTGTCAGTGTTTGCTTGAGGTCATGCACATGCTAACTATACTCTTTGTTTTTCATTTCTTCTAGCATCTATTTCAGGTTGATGTCCTTCCATCCTGAAATCTATCCTTTAGAAACAATCACTTGAATTAGAAGCTGTTGGAGACAAACTTTGTGATTTTTTTTCCCTCTGTTTTTCTCTTCCTACCATTTGGATCCCCTTCCTGAGCTTTCAGTGGCAAATGTATACCAGATACCAAGGTCAAGGGAAGCTGCTGATGAAGTCCATGCAGCTCAGTCTTTCATTTTTAAAAAATATTTTTTATTTTACCTATTTAAAGAGAGAGAGGGAGAGAATAGGCGCTTCAGGGCCTCCAGCTGCTGCAAACGAACTCCAGACTCATGCGCCACCTTGTGCATCTGGCTTACATGGGTACTGAGGAATCAATCCTGGGTCCTTTGGTTTTGCAGGCAAACACCTAATGGCTAAGCCATCCCTCAAGCCCCAGCTCAGTCTTTCAGAGGCCAGAGAAGTGAGGAATGTGTCTGAGGAACAAGCAGAGTCATAGGTGCTACCATTTTTACCTTAGCTGATTTGGGAACCACTCAAATGTACATCAAATCGGTGGCCATTCTAGGCCATCTCTGCAGGAATAGATCGTGTTGGACTCTGGTCCAACAGGGCATTTAAACTTCTGGGATGTACATACAATGGTTCCTTGAAGAAAATTCTGGATTAATTGTAGGTCATTTTCATATGGAGACAGGATAGACTGTCACTTGTTTAAGATCCCATGAATTAAGGTTAATTGAAGGTAAACCTTCAAATCTCTAGTTCTCCAAATCAGAACATCAACCTTATCTTAACCTAGAGCTAGTCTAGGCAACAAGAGTCACAGTAAGGCCCACTATAAGGAACTCAGTCAACATTTTGGTGCCAACCATGCAATTTTAGAGCATTTCCTTGATGCTGAAATGGGGGCTGTGGAACATACTATGTTTTGGGTTTCTGGCCTCAGAGAGCCTTGAGAGGATGGTGGCTCCAGCCAGCTGCTTGACTGCAGCCTTGTGAGAAACCTTGAGCCCTGCTAAAATGCTCTTGGCTGCTTGACCCCCACAAAGTGTATGAGATAATTAATATTTGTTGTTACTCAGCAATGGATAACTCCGAAAATAACAATCATAACTGTGTAAGAGGCCAAAGGCATTCGTTGGAAAGTGTTCAAGAAGCCTTGAATAGAATGAGCACAAAACCTAGGAAAACTGGAGCTGAAATGGCTGGGAAAGGCAAATCTATGTGAAATGAACAACTAGAAGATATAAGTGTATATCTATGTAGATGCGTATGCATATGTAGTCAAAAAAAGTATTACTACTAACAAAAAGAGCTGAAGGAAAAGTTACTTGTGGAGAGTATGCTCTGTAGGTTTTTGCAAGAATTTTGTGGTTGTGTGGAAAACATTATTTTATGCGGAAACACACTTGGAATGAAAAGTAGAAATACCCTCTCAGCACCATACGATAGGGATCAAACCCAAGGCAGTCCGACTCCAAAGTTAACTTTTATTCTATCTCTTGTGAAATTGATTCTCTTTTCTTTAGAAAGGGAATACCAAAGAAGGGTTTTGCTGAAAGATAAATTCATATAAACAAAACATTGGTGGGATTTTTTTTTTTTTAGCCTTTTGAAGAAAAGGGGAAATAGCCCATTATGAAAATAAAAGAAAACCCAACAGAAAAATACGAGTGGTTAAAAGGAGGAAGCCAAGCTGACCTCTGTGGGAAAAGAAGATATTTTGGATGAGTCTCAGTTACAATGAAAGGATTCCCATCCTCAGTCATCTCTTCACAGCCAGATGGAAGGAAGATGGTTGCTCCTCCACTTGGCAGGTTGATTCTCCTCACCCTTAGAGGGGAAGGCACAGCACCTATAGTAACGTGGAAACAGGAACACAACAACAGAGATCTCTGCCCGGCACAGGGCAGGACAGACAAGTTGAAGAGCAGGTCTTGGGAAGTCCTGAAGGAAAATTAAAGGATCAAGGAGTGTTTATTTATTTACCAAGAATGTGCTTCCTGGTGCTGTGGTTTTTCTATTGTTAAGTGCTCGGTGATATTGTCTACCAATAGGAAAAAAAAAGATGCCAAATAAAATTGATGGGGGTTATATTATTGTTTTATTAGGGCGGAGAAAGAGATGTTGTAGGAAACAAATATAGGGCTCATACATTTTAAAGGAAGCTTTATAAGAAACAACAATGAATAATGGAGGCAACAAGAAAGTCACAGAGCTATTTGTATGAAAACAGAGGTAAAGGTTTAATAATATTATATAGGTAGGGTCTTGAGTTCCATGTTTTTGTCCAAAAAAGATTTTTTTTTAAACCTGGCTCCAGTAGAATTAGAATACTAGTCCTAACTTAGAGACACAGAAAGCATAAAGAGAAAATAAAAACTATTTGGACCAACCTAATACACACTGTAGCAAAAGCAAGTTATCCTCGTACTGTGTAAGTTCACGCCTTTAGCAATTTTGCTCATGACACTTTGCCTGGTGCATCAGTTACTTTTCTTGTTGCTCTGGCCAAAGACCTCCTGAAAGGATTTACTTTGGCTTATGCTTCAAAGGGACCAATCCATCTTGGTATGTGTTGCAGTCAGGTTTGCATTGCTGGCAGAAATCACCTGATCAAGACCAACTTTTGGGGATAAAAAGGGTCTATTTTGGTTTACAGACTCGAGGGGAAGCTCCATGATGGCAGGGGGAAACAATGGCATGAGCAGAGGGTGGACTTCACCTCCTGGACAACATCAGATGGATAATAGCAACAGGACAGTGTGCCATACTCTGGCAAGGGGAAACCTGGCTATAACACCCATAAGCCCACCCCCAGCAATATACTGTTCCCAGGATGCATTAATTCCCAAGTCTCTATCAGCTGGGGAACCTAGCATTCACAACACCTAAGTTTATGGGGGACACCTGAATCAAACCACCACATTCTGCCCCTGTCCCCATAAACTGATAACCATACATGATATAAAATACATGCATTTGCCAAGTGTGGTGGTGCACGCCTTTAATCCCAGCACTAGGAAGGCAGACATAGGAGGATCACTGTGAGTTTAAGGACACCCTGAGAGTACATAATGAGTTTCAGGTCAGCATGGGCTGGGCTAGACTGAGACCCTACCTTGAAAAACAAACAAAAAAAAACAAAAACCAAAAAACAAAACAAAAAAAAAACACAACAACACATTCAGTCCAACTTTAGAAGTCCCCATAGTTTTTAATAATCCCAGTAATTTTCAAACATAGTCCAAGGTCTTTTAACTGAGCCATAATACCAAAAATAATCCCCCAAAAGCTGATAATGGCACAGAATAAACATTCATACTACAAAAGATGGCATTGGACATAGCAAAGAAATATGTAATCAATACAAGATTTAAAACAACCAGGGCAAACATCAAACTCTGTAGCTGCAAGTCCAACAACTCTAGTCAATGACAAGTCTCCATGTCCGATAATTCTAACCATTGACAAGTCTCTGGAGTTCCAACCCCGCCCTTCCAGCTAAGCTACTCACAGTTCTGGAAAACTACATGGGGACCAGCAGCTCTCTAGTAGCCCTCTTGTGGTCACGGCATCTCCACTGGGTCTCCACTGCAACTCATGGTTCATCCTCATGGCTCCCTCATATCTCCGCACAAGCAGCCAGCAAACCTGCTTCACACTGCCCATGGCATTTCCAAAACACAAGACCGTGTTGCAAATTCAATGACTCTCTCTTTCCTGAATTTCACATACTCCACAATATCAGGTAGCATGCCAATTTGTTAATCCAGGGGGAAATAAAGCAGAATTTGAAGAACAAGGCACTCCTTGAGCACTGAGGCCCCTTCAAAAGAGGCTACATTCTTCCTGTTGCCCCCAACAATACACTGCCTCCTGGAGACATTAATTCCTAAATCTCCATCATCTGGGAACCTAGCATTCAGAACACCTAAGTTTATGGGGGATACCTGAATCAAACCACTCCAGTATGGTGGTCAAGGCTGCTCCAGTCATGGTAACAGGAACTCCTGACAGCAGGCAGGAAGCAGAGACAGGAAGTAGAGAGCTCTGGCAGGAAGTGGGGCTGTGCTATAACCTTCAAATACCTGTTCCCAGTGACCCAGTGACCTCTGTCAGCCATGTCACCTGCCTCAAAAGTTCCACAATCTCCAAAACACCACCAAGTGTTCAAACACATGAGCCCATAGGTGACACTTTGCATTCAAGCTACACCTTTTATGAAAGTGATTTATTTGGGAGTGTGATCTCAGAAGCATGAGTGGAAGACTGAAGGAGAGAAGGAGGGATTGCTAGGTTAGGGATTTAGTCACAGCCACTCATAGCTGTGGTTACCAGTTCCACTGTAAATCTCAGAGGCCATAGGCACCTCTAAATTTTCAGTATCAAAGGAATAAGAGCCGTTCTTTTTTTGCCTTCTTTTATTATATGCACCAAGGATTGTCCCATAAGATGCCAGGATTTGAGAGTTATAAATGCACTATTGTCAATCAAGGTTCTGGATAGGTGTGCCAGGTCAGAAGTGAGGGCAGGAAACAAGAGAATGCGACACATCTGAGGCAGGGTGCTGACAGGTAACTAGGGAAAGTTGTGTGGCTGTCATAGGTGGAATGAAAGGTTTGAGGCAAGGCTTAAGGAGGGCTTGATACAAATTTTATCAGAAAAGTTTCCTTAAAAACAAAGGTGAGGGCTGGAGAGATGGCTTAGCTGTTAAGGCGCCCGCCTCCTAAGCCTAAAATGCTGGTTCCAATCTCCAGGTCCCACGTTTAGCCAGATGCAAAGTGACGCAAGGGCGCAATGCTGCACTTGACCAAAAGGGGGCGCACTCATCTGGATTTCCTTCGCAGCAGCTGAGAGGCTGCTGGCACGCCCATCTCTATAAGTCTCCCTCACCCCCTCTCTCTCTGTCTTTGTCTCTCTCCAAAAAAAAACAAAACAAAAAAACAAAGGTGAAAAATCAGAAACTGTAATTCAAGTAAATAACATTCTACCTAGTATAGTATTGCAAAGGTGCATAGCACACAATCCTCAGCAGAATATGAAAGATGTTATACTTGAATGATTCTCATAATTATTGTTGTCATTTCACTAATTCCTGTTTAGGAGTGAAAAGAGAACAGTCTCTGAATTCCCATTACTTAGCACTTGTTTTAAGCAAGTAGATGTAAACTAATTTGTTTAAAAATTCCTATGCAGGGGGCTGGAGGAGAGTGGTCAGTGGATACAGCACTTGGTTTGCATGCATGAGGACCTGAGTTTGAATGCCCAGCACCCACCTGAATGATGGAGAGGCATGGAGATTCACTTATAATCCCAATGCTGAGAAGGCATAGGCAGGGGGTCTGAAAGCAAGCTAGCCAGACTAGTTGAGTGGGGATCTCTGGGTTCAACTGAGATCGAACTTCTAATAAGAATATGAAGGAGGTAGTATTATCTCTGCTTCACAGGACAGGGATGGAGGCCAACTGAGGTGAGTTTCTGAAGGTCTCATGATCAGAACAGCACTCAGCCAAGATTTAACTTTAGGCAAGCCTGGCTCTGAAGCTGAGTTCTCTCTGCACCTAGGGTCTTGTCACCAACATTGCTCTTGTCTTCCTGCAAATCAGGCACACTGCCCCTCATCTCATTATGTAATAACCTGGAGAATAGGGAGAGCCATCTGTTTCAAAAGTAGCATATTTGAGTCCATAAGGCCATGGGTTGGCAGGGAACAAAAGGATTATAACATTGTCATCTGGTATTCCTGACTTACTCTGCATTTATAAAATAGAAATACGTGGTCCAACATGTTGATTTCACAGCCTACCATTACCGTTCATTCTGAAGTAAGTATAGACAGGGACATCATGGACTAAATAAGGGAACCTTGTTTTGGGGGATGACATCAGCCAGGAGGCGTTTTTGACTCCTACGTCCAGAAGCATTTGCTTTCAAATGAATCACAAAGTAAGCATACTTTGACACTGAGGTCCATGAGGGAGAAAAATATACATGGGTGAAAAACCTGGATTAGTTTTAAGAACACAAGATTATAGGATGATTTAAAGTTTGGAACTAGAACAGTGATTTCAAAAGAAGACATTCCCAATCTACCTAAAGAGCTTTCAGGGTGTGTGTGTGTGTGTGTGTGTGTGTGTGTGTGTGTGTGTGTATTTGAAGCATTCTCTAGGAATGAGCCTCAGGGTCTCATATAGACATAATGCTGTAGGGAGCCAGCATGGCTCAGATTGTATTGGGGAGGGAAAAGGTAAAACAGTAGGCTATGCAACCTTGTGTGTTTCTTTATGGGATATATAAAGAGGGGAGTTTGGGAAGAAGTTTCCACAGATATGATGTATCAGAGAAATACTGTGTCTAGATACTAGCATGGCTCTAGCAACATGGATTAAACAAATTCTATAACCACAATATCCCTAATTCCCCCTCTAGTCTTGAGAGGATCCATTTACCCTGGATACTAGATCTGTATTCAGACCCAGTAGTCCTGAAACACAGTTGTCTTTCTCTTACGTTTCAGTTCTATGTCCTGCTGTCTGTGGTGTATGGTGATTTGAATGTGAAATGTCCCCAGTCTCATGTGTTTTGAATGCTTGGTCCCCAGCTGGTGGCATTTTAGGAAGATTGTGGGGCCTTGGGGATGTGGAGGAAGCCTGTCACTGGGGAAAGGCATTGGGGTTATTATAGCCCAGCTCCATACCCAGCAGAGAGAGTACTTCCTTCCTGCTGCTGTGAAGATATGATGCCTAGCCAGCTCACTTTTTCTACTTCCTCTCAGTTGATATGTGATTGTATGAGCCAGCTTTCTGCTCATGCCATTCATTCCCCACTATAATGAAATTTCCCTTTGAAATTGCATGCTGAAATAAACCATTTCCTTTCTTAAGCTGCTTCTGATGGGGTGTCCAGTCCCAGCAGCAAGAAGGTCATGGTTACATGGCTCTGTGCAATATCATGTACCATAGAGAAGCAATTTACAAAATGGAGCCATGGTGCTTAGAGACATTAATTCCACTCTAATGGGGAGCAATCTAGTCCCAGGAGGAGGTTTTCTCACCATAGTCTCAGGCCCATTGAGATAGCTGCAGAGCAAAGATATCTGTTAAATTTGTAATGGTGGGTTAGGACATTAAAATGCCATGTAATTGGAGGTCAGATTTAGAAATATTCATAGTTATTGCATTGAAAACCAACTTAGTAATAAATGAGAAAACAGCAAGCTAGGTAAGTTTATATAATTTCTCTCAATTCTATGTTCTACTCAATTTACTAAGAAAAAATAAATTATGTTTGAGAATCAGTCATGCAATGTTTCTGGCCACTTTTCACAACAATGGTTTATCTATCATAGCTCTCTGAAGCTTTAACCCCATGTGAAATAGTAACATTTTGGGAGAGATTTACACAGGTATCAGTCAGCATGTCAAGATCTGAGGGGCTCCACAGGCATGGCCTCCTCAGAATATGAACTCTCTCTACTTTCTTCCTGTGTTTCTGAAAGGCTGCTTTAGATTTTATTGTTTTGGTCTTTGCCATTTGCTTCTTAGCCACCCTCTTCCACCCTATTTTTATTTTTCTTTGTCATCTAGTTTATATATTAGAAGAGTGTTTTCTGATTAAACTTCTGACTTTCTGTTATGACCTGGTAGGCATCCAGACTTAGGATGCCTTTGCTGTATGGGGATGTAAAATCTATTCCATAGACTCACGTGTTTGTGATTGAACCTCATTAGTATCCAGCTGGTGGAGCCTTTGGGAGGTGGGCCTTTGGGAGGTGGAGCCTTTGGGAGGTGGGGCCTTTGGGAGGTGGGGCCTTTGGGAGGTGGGGCTTTTGGGAGGTGGGGCTTTTGGGAGGTGGAGCCTTTGGGAGGTGGCGCATTTGGGAGGTGGAGCTTTTGGGAGGTGGAGCTTTTGGGAGGTGGAGCTTTTGGGAGGTGGGGCTTTTGGGAGGTGGAGCTTTTGGGAGGTGGGGCCTTTGGGAGGTGGTGCACTTGGGAGGTGGGGCTTTTGGGAGGTGGAGCTTTTGGGAGGTGGGGCTTTTGGGAGGTGGGGCTTTTGGGAGGTGGGGCCTTTGGGAGGTGGGACCTTTGGGAGGTGGGGCCTTTGGGAGGTGGAGAGTGTGGGAGGTGGGGTCTTTGGGAGGTGGGGCCTTTGGGAGGTGGAACCTTTGGGAGGTGGGGCCTCTGGGAGGTAAGGCCTTTGGGAGGTGGGGCCTTTGGGAAGTGGGGCCTTTGGGAGGTGGAACCTTTGGGAGGTGGGGCCTTTGGGAGGTGGGGCCTCTGGGAGGTAAGGCCTCTGGGAGGTGGGGCCTTTGGGAGGTGGGGCCTTTGGGAGGTGGAGCCTTTGGGAGGTGGGGCCTTTTGGAGGTGGGGCCTTTTGGAGGTGGGGCCTTTGGGAGGTGGTGCCTTTGGGAGGTGGAGCCTTTGGGAGGTGGGGCCTTTGGGAGGTGGGGCCTTTGGGAGGTGGGGCCTTTGGGAAGTGGAACCTTTGGGAGGTGGGGCCTTTGGGAGGTGGAGCCTTTGGGAGGTGGGGCCTTTGGGAGGTGGGGCCTTTGGGAGGTGGGGCCTTTGGGAGGTGGGGCCTTTGGGAGGTGGAGCCTTTGGGAGGTGGGGCCTTTGGGAGGTGGGGCCTTTGGGAGGTGGAGCCTTTGGGAGGTGGGGCCTTTTGGAGGGGGGCCTTTTGGAGGTGGGGCCTTTGGAGGGGGGCCTTTTGGAGGTGGGGCCTTTGGGAGGTGGGGCCTTTGGGAGGTGGGGCCTTTGGGAGGTGGAGCCTTTGGGAGGTGGGGCCTTTTGGAGGTGGGGCCTTTTGGAGGTGGGGCCTTTTGGAGGTGGGGCCTTTTGGAGGTGGGGCCTTTGGGAGGTGGGGCCTTTGGGAGGTGGAGCCTTTGGGAGGTGGAGCCTTTGGGAGGTGGAGAGTGTGGGAGGTGGGGCCTTTGGGAGGTGGAGAGTGTGGGAGGTGGGGCCTTTTGGAGGTGGAGAGTGTGGGAGGTGGAGCCTTTGGGAGGTGGAGAGTGTGGGAGGTGGGGCCTTTGGGAGGTGGGGCCTTTGGGAGGTGGGGCCTTTGGGAGGTGGAGAGTCCTTGTCCTTTACTAGTCCAGCACTACTGGGTGTGGAGAGTTAACTCAGAAATACTTCCTTTCTTCTAATTGGGTAAGATACGACATCCTGCCTGTCCTGCCATGTTTTTCCAGCCATGATGAAACTTCACCTCACAAAATTGTAAGGCAAAAATAAACCCTTTCCACCCATAAGGTGCTTCTGGCCGAGTATTTTGATCCAGCAACAAGAAGGTTACCGCTATTGTAAATTCCTCTTAAGAATAGTACAGGTGGATGGGCTGGAGAGATGGCTTAGCCATTCAGATGCTTGGCTGTGAAACTTAAGAACCCAGGTTCGATTCTCCAGATCCCATGTAAGCCAGATGCACATGATGGCACATGCATCTGGAGTTCGTTTGAAGTGGCTAGAGGCCCTGGGGTGCCCATTCTTTCTCTCTCTCCATCTCTCTCAAATAAATAAATAAATAGATAGATAAATAAATAAAATAAAATAAATAAATGTTGGCTGTCATGCTGCTTGAGCAGAGAAGAACCTGCATGAAATGAACCTGTTTAAGTGTTCAACTCAATGAATGTTTACATGTGCCTGTACCCAAGTAACCACCACCCACAGGCTCTTTCCTGTTCCTCACTAGTCAATACCTCCTTCTGTCTCCCCACCCCCACACACCAACAGGTAAACACTGTTCTGACTTTTATCACCACAAGCTGGTTTGGCCAATTTTAGAACCTTATAAAGGCAATCATTCACAGGGACTCTTTCTTGTCTGGCTTTACATTATGTTGTAGAGATCTATTCATGTGAGTGCATTTATGACAAGCTTGTGGCTTTCTCATCACTGCATCTTATACTCTATCAATAGCCCCCACTGTATCCTTTCTGCAATTAATAAAAATTCAGATGTAAGTTCTTGACTGTTTTAAACAAAGTTGTTTCTTAACATCCCTGAGCATGCAGCTCGGTGAACATACATACTCATTTCTCTTAGATATATGCAAAGAACTGGAATTGTTGGACCCTGTGGTAGAAAGTACCACACCTATGTTCTTAAAGGGTAATTTTAATGAGAAATACTCTGGAAGTTCTCTCTTGGCCCCTCTAGATCCATTTTCTGTTTACCTCTGTGTTCTGATTTACCTCAGTTTCTTTGTCTTTTGGCTCCTGGTTGGATTCAACCAAGAGTTAAACTAGCAGTTGATTAAGAACAGAACAGAGAACACAGTTGTTATTCTGTGTGTCTTCTCTGCTTCTCCCATAAGAATGGCTCCTTTCCTCTGTATGAACCTTGCTTCTGTTGGCCAGCCCTCTTCTAAGGCTTGTTTATCACTGCTCCCATTAACATCACCCTTTTCCCTTATCTCCTTAGGCCCAGGGAGTGGTCATAGATGTGCATTGTCTATGTTCCTCATTTCGTTTTTCTCCATTGAGTATTGTTATCTTAGCATTGAGGGGGTGGGGGAGACTTGTTCTATTATAAATTTAAAACCTTTGAGGATGCTGTCTTTTCTTGTAGGGACTGTGATCAGATTGGAGATGGGTCAGGTTATATTGGGACATATTTGGATGTGTTTGCAGGTGTGTGAATGTTGTGGCACACATGTGAAGGTCACAGGACATCCTTGAATGTTGGTCCTCAACTTCCACTTCATTTGAGGTAAGGTCTATTGTTTGTGTCCTCATTTGACAGGCTGGCTGGCCAGTAAACTACCAGATTCTACTGTCTCTGCCTCCCAGCTTTCTGTAGATACACTGGGATTACAGATGCCCACTACAATGGTCAGCTTTAAATGGGTTTTGAGGATATGAACTAAAATACATTTGAGGGACAAGCATTTTATCCACTGAGACATTCCCCCAGCCTTCTTTTTATATTTTTTGGATAGCAGTTCTTTGAATAAGTTCTCCTTTTGATAGACCATTTCTCTGTTTCTACCAGTTTTTCCTTTTGTTGTTGTAGAAACACAAAGCCAAGGTCAGTTTCTATTATTTTGTGTATGTGTGTATAGTTTACACACACACACAATCACTGACAATCTGTACCTGTATTGAAACGGGGTGTTAGGAGTTCAGAAATAGAGTCTTCGAAACCCAAACCTCAGATTCGTGTTTGCACTTAACTAAAGAGTTGCGCAAACAAAACTGAGAAGGATAATTATTAAATTATTGTATTTATGTAGGGCAGTACAAAACCAAGAGAAGGAAAATGAATACACCTACTTGGTCTGAGAGCTCATGCTGGCCTAGAAGAAATGTGAGAAGAGGTTTAGAGAGAAAAAGAGGAGAAAGTACAGAAAGTTCCTGCCATGTGGAGGGCAGGAGGAGGAAGAGAGGGGTCAGGAGAGACTTCCCAGAACCTCGAGGTTCAAAGGTCATGAACCTGCAGCTAAAAGAACTTGCCCTGTCCTCGTAAATGTCTTTATAACCTTTATTGTAGTGGGCTTTATCTGGCTCACATGAGCCAAAGTGAGAGTTCATTGGTCTGGGTTAGGGGCTGGTTCAGGAAGTGGTCAGCCATGACACTGAACTGGGGTCTGAACTTGACCAACCATAATGTCAGGATTAGCTTTAAATTCTAGGAAAGGGGATCTCCTCCCAGGAGGGGGTTGGGTTGTTTGTGTACAAATCCAGGGAACTCCTTTAGACAAGAACTAAGGAGCAGACAGCATCCTCTCTGATCTCTAACAAAGCCCCAAAAGATTCCTGCTTTTTACCTTCAGGGTCCAGTTCCCCTAACTACCTAGCAAGCTACCTCTCAGTATATTTCAAAGCGAGGCTTGAGAGTAATTAGGCAGAACAGAAGCAAGGACATATAAATGATTTTCTTAGGTAATAGATTCTTCTGTGTTGGTGGGCACGAACTCCAAAAGCAAAAAGGTTTCGAAGGCAGCTAAAGGTTCGGGTGAATTCTGTGAGTGCTGAAGGGCAGAGGAAACTGGCAAGGAAGCAAACAATGTAATTCTGGATTCCTGCTGGCAATGCAGACAATTCTGATTCAAAAACAAGAACTGTTTTCAAAGGTCTTCTGACAGAGCCGACAGCTCCTCAGCTGTCAGTGGCTCTCCAGAGACCCTAATGAGCATTTCCTTGTCAGCTATTTTTGTCTAAACAAGAAATTGCCAGGCTCTTTACCTGCCACCCCGCCATGACTGCAACTACTTTGGCTTATGCATGGTATAAATTATGATTGAATGCAAACACTTGTTCAGATTGATCAATAGGTTGTTTCTGTCAACCTCCATCCGTGTGGTCTTTAATGTGTAAATGACTCGCCGGCAGGGATTGTGTGTAACAGGTGGTTTGGAAATACGTTCTACTAATGAACTAACTGGAATTCTTAAGAGGTGGCTGCAATTGCCTTGGAACTTAGCATTCAGTCTCAGAGCTCTTGTAAATGGTCAACATCCCAGCCTGTATTTTCTCAAATGATAACTGCTCATTCTAGAAGGTGATAAGAAGATATCCCAGAGGAAGGTTGCTTGTCTAAATATATTGAAAACTCCTCACTGTTCCTTTTCTCAAGATACTTGCCCAATTCCAGGTAAAGGACCTGCCATTTCAATTTTGGAGGTGAGAAACTCGTTAAAGCTGGTTTTCGTTATTAGGCAGCAGCGCAGCACCATATTCTTCCATAACTTTTTATGGGGATCTTATCATTTTCTTTGCAAAATTCTGTACTAGCATTCCCCTCGCTCTTCCATACTAGTTGGAGTTTTCCCACCCATACTTTTTAGGTTCTTCCTCAACCTGAATCTTGAGAGTAATTTCAAGCTTGAGTTCTGGTCAGATTCTTCTTGATTTCTTTTCTCCACATCCTTCTCTTCCCTATCACCTGAAATGTTGTCTATGCATTTGGAATCATCTATTCTCCTCCATCATCAAATATCTTGACATCACAGTTCTCTGAAAAGTTAATTTCCACAACAAAAGTAAATCAAATTAAAAAAAAAAAAAAAGCCGGGCGTGGTGGCGTACGTCTTTAATCCCAGCACTCAGGAGGCAGAGATAGGAAGATCGCTGTGAGTTCGAGGCCACCCTGAGATTACATAGTGAATTCCAGGTCAGCCTGAGCTAGAGTGAGACTCTATGTTGAAAAAAAAAAAAAAAACTCAGAAATAATAGAGGAGGAGAAAGGAATAAACAAAAGAGGTCAGCATCTATATTTCAAAAGCTGATGATGACTGATGTGGTCCAGTCATCTGTTACAAATAAATCCTCATGTGCCTAACAAGTACAATTCTAGACAGATTTTTCAGTAGAAATCCCTTTGTCACTGGGCAGTGATGGTAGTCCAGCTGATTCTGGAGAGAAGTTGATACTTGGGTGAATGGGTGACCACTGCAGCTTTGTACTGCTCGGGTCTTTCTGGGATTGAACATTAGAGGACAGAGGTCAGCAAATCACTGTTAGGAAAGTGAAGGAAGGATCTTGAAATGCATACAGCCCAGATCTGTGATTGATTCCTGAACCTGATGCTTGTGGGGCAGGTGGGAAACATCCCAGCTAAGCATGAAACAAACAAGCTGGTATTTCAGGTGCCTCTCAAAACAGAATTTTTAGTTAGAAGCCATCAAAATGTATAGCTTGATAATATGAAATCTGTAAAAGTTATTTTTATTTCATCCACTGCATCTAAGACCCCCCATAGTACTTACTAGTCCCCACATTGTTCCCAAGTACAAAGACTCACCTGAGGCTCAAGGCTGTCTCTTATCTATTCCCAATATACAATTGCATAGAGGCAACATTGTCCTTCCAAAAGGCAGAAATTGGGAGAAAGGAGGGAAAGATTAGGCCAAAGCATAACTAAAACACAGAGGGAAAATACCAAATCCTGCAGTCCCATTTCTGGTATATGGGACTTGTGACAGAATCATCTGGGCTCCTTAAGGGTTGAGTAGCTGTGCCCTTCCTATTGTGCTTCTGTAGCCCCTCTTGTGGCCCAGCTCTGCCCCAAGCCCTCAGCTTTCCTTGGTTGACATCCTGTGGTCATGACACCTCTATCATTGTGGGGTCTCTTGTGCAATGTAGTGTTTACCTTTATACCTTCATGCAATAGCTTTTCAGGGCTTCCTTACAGGAATTCCAGCTCTGCCATTTATGGGTTGGCCTCAAAGACTTTCTGGAGCTATGATGAATACTCCTTGACCACTGCCATCTTGCATTTTTTTAAGCCTCCAAAATCAGTAACATGTGGGTGGCGCCGCCAAGTTTTTCCACCTTCCTTCAGACATTTTCCTTTCTATAGAATTTGCATTCTAACTATCTTGAGCCTTCAATGAATTGGGGGTTTGCCTTCAGGACATCTTTCCCATTGCCCCAGTGAAGAGCCATAGACTTCTCAGTACTAGTCATAATATCTTTAATGATCACATCTGGATCAGCTATAATTTCCATGCCCAGGAAGTTAAACTTGATCATATTGTTCTTGGTATCAAACTTCACATTTTTCATTTCCCTTTGCTCTGCATTTTTCTCTCATTCACTGTAGATCAGAATAGTAGCCAATAGAAGCTTTAACACAGAATAAATGCTATTCTATTTTGAAATTTCCTCTATGAAACGTATTAGTCCATGTTGTAGTCAGCTTCATGTTGTGGGGATGAACATCCAAACCAGACACAGTTTATAGGAGGAAGGGTTTATTTCAGCGTAGAGATCCAAGAGGAAGTTCCATCAATGACAGAAGCTGGCTCCCATTCAAAATTCCAGACAGAGAGACACCACCAAACAGCCAGCACCACAAGCAAGCACACATCCAGGCAGAAAAACAGCAGGGACATAGACAGAGCTCAGACTGCTCTGCATTACTTTAGGCTTAAAATCAGATCCACTCCCAAACATATCTTAGGGCTAGACCTCAGGATCTATCCCCAGTAGACACCTCTTCCATCCAGGTGGCTGGAAATCTAAGATACAAGCTTTAATAAAACTTCTGAGTCTATTGGGGGACATACTTTCAAACTACTGCATTCCTCCCCTGGGCCCCCAATAGAATCATTACAATTCCACACTGTAAATTATATCCAGTTCAACTTCAAAGGTTCCCATAGTATTTGTCAATTTTAAGATTGTTCCAAAGTCCTAAGTCTCATATGAGATTAAAGGCTATGAGTCCTGTAAAATCAAAACAAGTTACACAGTTCCAACACACAATGGTACAGAGTAAACATTTCCAGTGCTATAAAGCAGAACAAAGAGAGACTGGACCAATGTAAATTTAACAACCATTAGGCAAACGTCTACAGTTTGAGTCCAACATCCATAACCAATGACATGTAACAGTCTCTGTATTGTCTAATTCTGTCCCTCCAGGTGGGCTGAGTGACTGAGCCAACAGTACTCCAAGGTAGCCTTTCACAGTCCCAGTATATCCAAATCATCTTTGGGTCTCCATTGTAGACCATGATCCATCTTCCAATGGCCTCACGATGGCCCATCAGGGACTTCACACATTATTTTCCAATAGTCTTTGTTCCCCTATGAAACTCAACAAGCTTGATTCAACAATACACAATTCTTGGTGACCTTTTGTCTTCCAAACACCCACTAGAATTATCCATTAAGATCTGCTTACAATAAAGCTTGTCTAGTCCCACGTTCTAAAGTCTTTAGTATTCCCACAAACTAGTTCCTAAAGTCTAAGAACAAGATTGGTCTTAGTGTAGCAATGGCTCCACTTTTCAAGTTTTTTTTTTTTTTTTTTTTTTTTTTTTTTTTTGGTATCAGTTACTTTTGTGTTGTTTGGATGAAATACCCAACCAGAACCAGCATATGGACAAAAAAGAGATTAATTTAGTTTACAGTTTTGAGTGAAGTTTCATAATGGTAGAGATGGCCTGGCAGGCCAGAATGGGAGCCTGAGGGAGAGAGAGAGAGAGAGAGAGAGAGAAGAGGATATGGAGTTGGCTATACCACCTCTAAGGCAAGCCCTGGTGACATAGTTCATCCAGCAAGGTTCCACTCCCTACACATTCCACAACCTTCTCAAATAGCACCATCAACCTGGTGATTAAGTACTTAAACATATGAACCCATGGGAGCATTTTACATTCTAGTTACCACATAGTACAATGATAATCACAGTATTAAGAGTGGGAGACAGAACTTAATGTTTCTATGTGGTAGACAAATTCCTGATTTTATGTAGTGAGGTATAATGTTCGCTCTAAGACATCTGAAAGATATATATTGTCATTCAAAAGCATTCACCAAAAATAATGCAAAGGACAGCTAAAAGATCACATGTATATGTTCAAATTCAAATTTGGTTGTGAAAATAATTAGAAATACATTATAGAGTGGAACTTGGTTATGTTTTCTAATTCTAAATCTATATATGAACTTAGACAAAGTACATTTGAAGAAGGCTTATGATTGGTACTTCTTATTCTGTGTTAAGACAAAATAGTATTTTTCATGAAGGCTTCTGTGGTGAGGGTAAAAGAATCTGTTTGTCTGGGATTTTGGTCTTCACTATAATCTTCAGTATAATAATAAGGAAAACACTTTCTCTTACCAGTGAAACATCTCATGGACTTTGTTTCCTTTGTCCTATATTAGGTTGCTTCTGGGAGGTTTCTGTCTCCTCATTGTTCCTATGTCTACATCCTAGGAGGAAATTTAGAAGTTTGTGGTGGGGAAGTCTTAAGGATATCACTGATCAAATGGTCCTGAAATTACTGAGCATTAAGTAGTAATAGTTTCTTTTCATAAGAACACCTGAAAATAATAAATCATGACCATTATGCTGAGCAATACCATTGAAATCTCAACTAAAAGATACTTCCTTAAATATTATAAGTATCAGGTTAAATTTTCTTTATTTGGGTTCTTTTAAATATAGCTATATGGTTTCATATGACAGCAACATTTATACATAAAGGAGAAGTTTGCCCAGTGCTATTCCAAACAAAACAAAAGTAATTTCTATTATGATTTCCACCCAGCGTAGAGGTCATAGTTGGATTTTTCCCCAAGTGAATGCTGATTGTCACTCAGTTTCTTTCTGAGCTTCTGCTATACTTTGAGCAGAGGTCATTTGAAAGGTGGAAGACTCTCCTTATGGAGCAGCTCCTTGGTGTATCCTGCAGAGAATTAATCATCATGTTGGAATAACTCTGCTAGTCACATCTTCCCACCACTTTTTTTCCCTATTCATGAATAAGAAATCTCAACTTTCCAGCTCAGAACAATGTGTAGTAGCTAGAGAATGAGTAATAGCTAGATGCTGTTTATATTAACTATGAAATAAATGCATATACATCCTTTTCACTTGTCGCAGTAAATCAGAACTTTTCCTAATCCACGTATGGTTCAGGTCCCAGAGAGCTTACTTCTCTGAGTTGTTGACTCCTTCTGGAATGTAGCCCACAACACAGAGGAAGCATTGCAGTATAATCAGTTATTCTGTAGAAATTTCATTCCATTCCGCTCCTTATGCTTCACCTTTAGTTCCTCAAGCCTTGACATTTTCATCTTTAAAATAGATTGATGGCTTGATTCATATCATAGGTTGATTGGAAATATCAAATCAAATTTGCCACTGTAATCACTTGACACAATGCCTAGTACATTGTATATGTGTGTAAATGCTAGTTGTTTTTATTATATTTATGTCCATTTGACTTCTTTCATCTCAAGAAATTTCCTTTTGCTATTATTTCAAAGAAACCAAAATCAAAAGAAACCCAAATCACAGCTCATCCCATCAGACATCCACTAATAATGCAGATAGACATATTCATGTTTCATAACCAGAGGCCTAAATGACCCACAGCCATCTTGTCCAAAGGAGGATAAAAGTCAGCAAGCTGAATTTTTTCCATACTTGAGCTTGTAGCCTAGAGCAACTTGGATCTCAGCTACTTCAGCAGAAATCTAGCTTTAGCTGCTTGTCTTTTTTTTTTTTTTTTTTTTTTGAGCCTACTTTCCATTCAATGATGAAAGAGTGTCAAAATAATGTATTCTGAGATAGATTTTTTTTTTGTGCTCTAGGTATAAATTTACAGGAAGTAACAGAAAATGTGAAAATATTAATAGGTTGAGTCTTATTTCCGTATCCTTATATAAGTATGTCCTACAAATCTACAAAAAACTTACATCGCTTAATAAGATTACTATAATAAAATTTCCAAAATATAATTGATCTAAATTATATGCATTTAAAGTATTTGTCAATACTTAATCACAGTCTGTTTGGGACCTTGAATAGAGATTCTTCAGTGATAGACTCCAAATCTCTCCATTCTGTTAGTCTTCATCTCTTTCCTTTGCATTTTTCCTGATGTCCTTTCATTTTATCTCTCAGAAAAATTTACTTAACCACCCAGTCATCAAAAAAAGCCTTTGGTTATCTATCCAACTTATCCCATCTGGTAACTATTTTTCTATTTCTGAAAAAAAAAAATCTATGGAGATCATTCAGGAATCATGTTGATGATGTGGAAACCTGTCATTTTAATGCAAACCAATCCAGACCAGGGGTAGATCCTTGATTTAAGATGAGTCAATCAGATCATCACAGATATTTGGGCCTGGCAACAAAAGAGAATTTCTTATTGATCAGTGAGCACTGGCATGTCAAAATATTACAAAGTCTGCAACTCAGAAGGAATGGGACAGTCTTCGGAACAACATGGCATAGAAAGTCAGTGAATAGAGGAGAAAACTGATGCAGAAATAAAGGGAGAAAAATGCATTGCTCAAGATCAAGGTAACTTCCTAGGACACAGTTCTAGTCTTCATAACAAGCTGCATTTCTGCTCAAACTCTGATACATTAATTTACTCACTCAATAACTCATCGCTATATAGTTTTTGAATGCCTACTAAGTGCCAGGCATTTTACTAAGCATTTTTTTATAGTTTATCTTACTGAATTCTATTTAGCAGCCTAAAACAGTCAACCAAAGAGCCAAACAATGGTAAACACCTAGTATACTCTGATAGTGTCTCAGGACCACTTGGAAACTTGAGTCTTGCTTTCACTACTGATGTTTAAGTAAAATCTCAAGTGTCTTATGACTGCTCTCATCTAGGTGAGCTGGAAGAAAATTTGCTATTTGTAGAATGCAGTGCTGTCTTTCAAAGTTGCACTGCAAACAAATGATCATCTCTGGTCATTATTATGACCTACTTAAGTCTTATATAATCACGGGAGAATTTTAAGAAAGAAAATTCATAAGGTAGCACAACTAACATTTTTCATGTTCATTTTTGAGATATTGGTTTCTAGGGGTGCAAGGCTAATAGTACCAAATGTCTTATGACAAAAAGGTCCTCTGATCTACTAATTTCTAACCATATATGTCTATATAGCTTAGTGATACAAGTACATAAATACCTCTTTCCAGAGAAGATACATTTTTAGATTATCTTAAATGCAAAATGTGGAGAGATTATAATTTATTCTATGAGAATTCCATTTTAATTTTTTTCAAAAATATTTATTTACTTATTTGTGGGGTGTGTGTGTGTGTGTGTGTGTGTGTGTGTGTGTGTATACACCAGGGTCTCTTGCCATTACAAATGAATTTCCATCTGGCTTTACATGAGTATCCAGGAAGTTGAACCTATACTAGCAGGCTTTGCAAACTAACAAGTGTCTTTAAATGCTGACCCAACTCCCTAGCTCCATGAGTAGTCAAATTTTATTTATCATATTTTGAGAGAGAGACAGAGAGAGAGAGAGAGAGAGAGAGAGAGACAGAGACAGAGAGACAGAGAGATAGAGAGATAGAGAATGGGTGGGTCAGTGGGCTCTCAGCCACTGTGAATGAACTCCAGAGACAAGAGATAGAGAGATAGCTAAATGTGGGACCTGGAGAATTGAACAGGCATCCTTAGGCTTGGCAGGTAGTCGCCTTAACTGCTAAGCCATCTCTCCAGCCCCATGAGTAGTCAATTTCACAAGATAATGTTTATATCTAGGTAAGAAATATAAGCCGTTCATCAGAGGCAGTTCATGTTTGTGTAGTTTGAATATATGTCCCCAATATATTCAGTGTTTTTTAGTTTTTTTTTTTTTTTGCATCTGGTGTTAATGGTGGGGACCATTGTAAAGATATGCAAATGTGAACAGGCATGAAGTGTGCTGTGTGACCTTTTGGCTGTAGTTTTGCTCTGTGTGCTGTGGTGGCTGGTTGCTTTTCTCTGCTCTCTTGCCCCATGAGAGCAGGCCAATTTGCCATTACAAGATAATAAGCTTTTATATCTCCATAAGAAAGTTCATCTAAACCGAACATCAGCTGACTCGTTAGTTCATGTTCTACTGAAGATGCAAAATTGTATGCATTAGATTACTTAATTGAACGTGTATTACTTACTCGTATTAAACAGCCACACAGTTACATGGGTTATTGTGACAGGTCAAGCTTCAGCAGATGTCTTAAGTCCTTGAGTCCAATTCTTAGCACTCATTTACTTTTAATTTGCTGTGTATCTGGCATATTTCATTCCCTCTCTATATACTCCACTCCTCTTTTTTCTTTGAGTACTGGGAATTGAATGTGAGTCCTCCTTCATCCTAGACAAGTGCTCAACTATTGTGCTACATCCAGATCCCTTGCCTCATTATTTAAACTGTTCAAATATTGTCCTCATAAAGAGTTCTGACTGTTCTGTTGAGTTCTGTAGCCCCTCCCATCTCATTTAGAAGAACATTTGAATGCCCTTTCTTAGCTTTAACACCCCACAAGATCTCTATTAGTCAGAATTACGTCCTTTTGGCAAGAAAGACACTTGAGACAGCTAACTCATGAGAATCACAGTTTCAGAGGCTTTGTTCCAACTTTGCTTGGCCCTGCCCAGTGGCTTTGGACCTGTGGAAGTACAGCATGTCACCATGGCAGCACATAGTGGAGGAGGCGATTCACTTCATGCTGGCCTAGAAGCAAGAAACAGGAAGCTCCTGGAGCCCAAGGATTTCTTTCAGTACATTTCCTCCATGACTGAACTTCCTTTAAGTAGACCTTACTGCCTTTCATTATCCCCACATTCTGGTGACCAAACATTCAGCACATGGATGTTTGGAGTACATATGAGATGTAAACTATAGAAAAATTAAATAGGCATTTTTCCCAGGTTTACCTTTATTTCTTTATTTTTTCATTGACATTATTAATTAATTTTTATTTAATTTTTTAAAATATTTTTATTTATTCGAGAGAGAGGAAGAGAGGAAAACATGGCCATGCTAGGGCCTCTTGTCACTAGAAATGAACTCCAGATACATGTACCATTTTGTGCATCTGGCTTTATGTGGGTATTGGGGAATTGAACCTGGGTCATCAGGCTGTGCAAGCAAGCATCTTTAACTTCTGAGCCATCTCTCCAGCCCAAATTTCTTTCTTTCTTTTCTTTCTTTTTTTTTTTTTTCAAGACAGGGTCTCACTCTAATGTAAACTGACCTGGACTCACTCTGCAACCCCAGACTCTTTAGCATTCTTGAGAACTTTGTGCTTGTAGCTGCAGAGATTTGAATGGGAGGTCTTCTGAGAACTTTCTCCCAAGCACTATTTCCAGGAAATCACAGTAGGAAGAGGACTGGAGCACAGGATGGGGATGGCTAAGCAAAGATCAGCCAGATGCCAGGACAGCCTCACATCTTTCCAGAATTTGGGATCAATCACAGGAAGCTTCAGAGGACATTGCCTGGAATGATCTCATGAGACCAGAGGTCTTGTGAAAATGCAGTGTAAGCAAACCTTCCCATTCCCATTCATCATAAGCCATCCAATGAAATGACTGGGCAAACAGCCAGAACAGGGTGGATTAGGATGATACTATTAAGGAATTTAGAAACAAACTTAATTTAGGTGGTTCTTGAAAGTGGTTTTGAATAAACAAAAAAATGTCACCAGGTCCAATTCAGACAAAGACCCTAGGATTTACCTTGCCACTGAAAGGAAAAATAACAAGATGGAGTATTTAGGATTTTGAAAGATTTAATGAGGCTTTTCTAAATATACCAATGAAAGTTCATCTTTAAATGAATCATTTCCACATGTGGAAAAACAATAAACTAAAATAAATTAAAACATTTTAAAAATAAAAACAGAGAACACAATAACAATAACAATGAGTTCTTCCAGGAAGTTAAAAAGTTTTCTCATTCAAAGAGTGGGAAGATATTTATATATATATCTACTGAAGTTGAAATCTTGCTTTATTTCCATTGTTGATGAAGAAGTTTTAAAAAGTTCATTAGGATTGATGTATTCTCTAAAACAAACAAAACCAAAACAGAGCAATAGGCATTACTTGTATTTTTAGAATGATGGATTTATACAGGGATGGGCATGATAGCACACACGTTTGACCTCAGCATATGAAGAGGTGAGGTAGGAGTATCAGTGTGAATTTAAGGCTAGCCTGGAGCTACAGAATGAATTCCAGATCAGCCTGGGCTAGAGTGACACACTACTTTGAAAAAACAAATTATATTATCTATTACATATTAAGACAAAGGCTGGGACCCTAAGCACATTATGATTCCACCATGGGGTTTTCCAGACCTGCATCTGCTTTTGCCCTTGTCTATTCCTATCTCCCTTTCCTTTTCTTTCCCTCTTTCTTTCTTTCTTTCTTTCTTTCTTTCTTTCTTTCTTTCTTTCTTTCTTTCTTTCTTCCTTTTGAGAGAAGAAGACGAAGATGAAGAAGAAGAAAGAGAGAGAGAGAGAGAGAGAATAGGCACACTAGGGCCCCTAGCCACTGCAAACGAACTCCAGATGTATGTGCCACCTTGTGTATCTGGCTTATGTGGTTACTGGAAAATCAAATCTGGGTCCTTTGGCTGCACAGACAAGTACCTTAACAGCTAAGCCATCTCTCCAACCCCACTTTGTCTATATTGAACCCCACTTACATTAGGGCATATCTGATAGAAAATGGCTCAAAGAGCCACAGAGGGTTAGAGTCCTTCCTCTTTATTATATAATCTCTCATTAGACAATGGGGAGTATCCTTATGACACAGGCTTCATGCTATATTTATTTCAGTTTCTGTAGTTGGAACAGCTACAGGGACAATTTTTGAATGTTGTCTATAGTCAGTATCAGCCTCTGGCTCTCTGGCTTCTTTAAAGGGACTGCTGAACAATTATGGTTTCTATACTTTGTGGTCATGATGGGAAGAGGTTGGGGGAGGGGTGGGTACATCATGTCCTCATTCTTCATTGAGTAAAAGGTTGGAACCCAAATATAAATTCTAAGAGTAAAATGACTTTTCCAAAGAACTCACCATTATTAGACGTGTGCTGGGATTTCTTTGTACATTCATTTGTACATTCATTCCTATGGGGATATTTCAGGTGCTTTCCTCAATTTAAACAAGAGGAATGATTGTAAAAACGACTTTTATGTTCTAATTTCTACTGAGCTCTGTCCAGAGATAAAAAGTCTTGTTTTATTTTTTTTTTTTATTAAGACATTTCAATCTGCCACTGAATCTTCTTATCTGTGTGTTTGAAGACCTGGTAAGTTATGATGCAAGAAACGATGGTAATTAAGATGTGCTAGACACAATGTTCTCAGAACTGTGTACCTGCTCTCAGGGCAGCGGGAGAGCTGTCCTTCTAATATTGGAGCAACATGAATAGTTATCAATGATTCTGCTTTTCAGGCAGGATATGTCTTGGAATGGAAAAACACATTCTGATTTTCTGACTTTAATAACAAGTTTGTGCTTTAATAACAAGTTTAAATTAAGTTTATGCATAATTCTACCCCAAGTTATTCATTACCATGTAGCCTTGGCAAGCAATTACATCTCATGAATCACACATATTCCAACCTGTTCATGAATGACTGACCTTTAGCACATCTTTCCGTCTCTCTGGTACTCAGTGTCTTTATCTTTCTCATAAAGGTTCCGAGAAGCTCTAGTCTTGGCAGGGCATCTGAAATAGGATTGGTCTCAGAATGTCTGGAGATGGCCCAGACATGTCTACGCTTGTCTCCCTTCTCAGGTGATTCCACTGTGCTTTCATATTGCGAGCCACTCCAGCCTTCCAGATCTCTGATTGTAAGATGTTGTCGTTTTCCTTCCATCATAGTCAGTCTTTGTTACTTGAGATGTAATTTATGGAGCTTTGCTTGGTGAGTTTCGAGGTGAGGGCTGGAGTTTTGTGATGCTTACTAGGTGAGAGGCCCTGGGAGCTTGTTTGTGGGTACAGACATTGCACCCACAGAACAGGAAAGGAGCAGAGGAGGGAGAGCTGAATGCAGAGGATGGTGTGGATGCCTGGACCTTTTAGGAACCTGGGCAACAACCTCTGACCCAAAGTGGCAGGCTCAGCATAAGATGGTAAGCTTCTGGGTTTGATGATACACACCTGGTGATGCCCACAATCTCTAGAAAGAAGTGAACCCAAGTGTCTGAGTCAATACACTGCTCTGTCCTTGAACTATGAAAGAATTCGGACCTGCAGACTAAAAAGCAGAAGTCACTGGAGTGAGAAGAAAGGACAAAAGTTCCCATCTTTGCCACTTTGCAAAAGAAGCCGTGACTTGCATCTTATTTTGTGGCTCCTTCCAGATGTTCTTCTTGCATAACCAATCCTGTAAAATATCCGTGGGACTTATCCATTGACATGTAAATTAAAATAAGTTAAACCAAGACATTACAATGCTATTTTGTTACTTTGTTTCTTAACATATTAAGAAGATATTAGATATATGCCAAACCATGGAAATGTAGCTCCTTCTCTTAAGGGCTGTTGAGTATTTTTTTTTTTTTTTTTTTTTTTTTTTGGTTTTGCAAGGTAGGGTCTCACTCTGGTCCAGGCTGACCTGGAATTAACTATGTAGTCTCAGGGTGGCCTCAAACTCTCGGCAATCCTCCTACCTCTGCCTCCCGAGTGCTGGGATTAAAAGCGTGCGCCGCCACGCCCGGCTAGTATTTTCTTTTTTTAAACTTAAAAAAAAAAATATTTACTTGACAGAGAAAGAGGGAATGAGATAGAGAGAGAGAGAGAGAGAGAGAGAGAGAATGTGTGCCAAGGCCTCCAGCCACTGGCTAACGTGGGTCCTGGAGAATTGAACCTGGGTCCTTTGGCTTTGCTGGCAAATACCTTAACTGCTTAGCCATCCCTACAGCCCTGTTGAATATTTTCATTGAAATGATTGGCTGTGACTTATTCTCTAATGCTGGGCATTTTCATCATTTCCAGTTCTTAGTACCTTTGATCTATTCAATAGTGAATATCTTTATTCCTATACATTTGACCAATTGCACGGGTATCTCTGTGGCATAGAAGCAATAATTTAGGCTGAGTAGATAGCTTAGCAGTTAAAGATGCGTGCTTGTAAAGCCTATTGGCCCAGGTTTCATTCTTAAACCCACACATAAGCCTGATGCAAAAAGTGTGCAAGCATCTGGTGTTTGTTTGCAGTGGCAAGAGACTCTGGCACCTCTCCCACAACCCCTGTCCACCACACACACATGCAAATAAATAAATAAAGTATTTTAACAAGAAGCAATGATTTCAAATACTTGGGACAAAAGAATTTAAAGTATATATAATTTCCAAATTTTCTTCTTTGCTTTGCCATCAGATTATAAGGCAGGCGAGACTCTGAGTGTTTGTTTTGTCACAATCATACAAACCAGAGGAATTGTCAGTGTTTTAGATTTTATGTTAAGTCGGTAGAGAAATTGTTATTTCATAGGTTTAATTTGCATTTATTTGATTAACAGTGCAATATTTTTCCATGAATTTTTTTTTACAATAGGAAAAATTGTAGGGAGTCTCACACATCATGTACAAACAATATATAAAGATTATAGTTCAGTGGTGATAGAGAAAACAATTGAGCAGATATATTATATATTGAAGGACTTTAGGCAGAACATGAGCATTAATTTGCATTTTCTAATCAGAAATGCATTTATTTTTTCTTTGTCCTCTGTGGTTCTCCGATTTGAATATTCAAATTGGAGAAGAAGGCTGACTGAACACTTAGATTTAACAACAATAGTTAAAAATATTCTTTTTTTAAATGATTTGGCTCTGTCTTTCTAAGGTGGAATGCTTCAAGCCGAGTCAAGCTTATTTGTGAATTCGCTGCAGGAATCATGAACACAGTGGAAACAGGAAACTTCAGGATATTTTGGCTCTCATAAACTGGACCATTCAAAAAGCATTAAGCATGGCCTGGATCCACCCGCGTCACCGCCCAGCACTTTCCTTTGCATCTCCTTGCCTTGACAAAGCCAGGATCCGTGGATGCCCTACATGGAGGATGGCTCTCAACATGAACTTCCTGTGCTAGCTGGCCGGCCCTGTGCTGTCCAAAATGATCTGTGCAGGCACATTTGTTCTCTCACCAGGCTCTCCTTTTCCCTTTTTCCTGTCCTCCTCCACTCTTCCCTCCCAAGCCTCTCATCACTCTTCTGGCATAATGTTCGATTGCTTCCGGGAGCATCTTTCGTCAACAGGCATGGTCAAACACTTCTCTCCTGGGAAGCCATCAAAGGGCGTATGCTGCATTCCCTCTAGGCCTCACCCCTTAGTAACTTTACTTCTGCCTCTCTTCCTCCCTTCTCTGCTTTTGCTACAGGGCCTGTGATGTCATGCTCTTTCCCTCTGTCCTACATTGTTTTATCAAAAATCTGGTCCCTTTAGTCAACCGTGAATGTCCAAGAGCATACACTTGGATGAAACCATGCCTCCGGGTGCCAAGCAGAGTGGTGTGCACGGTGAGTTATGAAACTCTTTCCCAGACAAGTTTAGAATCTCTACTTCTGCCAGGGCATTGGACCAATGAATGAGAACATGTGTGTCAAATCAGAAAATCCTTCTTGGGAAAGGCTTGGGAAGAGAAATGTACAGTCAGCTACTGTGACAATCCGAAGATGTGATTATGGTCCCTCAGGGGACTTGAAAGCAAGCCACTCTCATTTATATTTTAAATTTCGAAGCTGCTTAAGATGTAGCTAATATAGACCAGGCTTGATTTTTAAAACTCCCACAACCAACTCCATCTCTGGGTGAGCTAAATATCTCCTGATGCCATAAATACAGATTCTCCATCAGCGAGGAGGGCCGATGTTCTCTTCCGTGGTCTCCTGTGATCTGCTTGGCTGTCTCTGGGCTCTGCAGGAATTGCCTTCATGCTGTAAGAAGTTGTTCCTCCCTCCTTCTTTCCCTCCCCCTTTACCCTCCCCACCCTTATCCCTCCTTTCCCCCTCCTCTTTGTAATGCAAGGGATTGAAACTAGGGTCCTGATGCATATACTGAACAAGTGGTGTACCACTGAGTTACACCTCTAACCTGGTCAAAGACAGGTTTCCATTCAGCTGACGTGAGCCCTTTCTTTCTTTCTTTCTTTCTTTCTTTCTTTTTTTTTTTTTTTTTTTTTTTTTTTTAATTCAAGGTAGTGTCTTGTTCTTGTTCTAGCCCAGGCTGACCTGGAATTCACTATGTGGTCTCAGGCTGGCCTCAAACTCACATCAATCCTCCTATCTCTGCCTCCTGAGTACTGCGATTAAAGGTGTGTACTACCATGCTTGGCTTGGATCCAGATTTTCTATACGTGGTAAGTTTAGCTACTAGCAGATTCCCCCCACTCCTTATTCTCTTTTCTTGGTATTACAAGAATAAGAACCCAGATTTGTTAAGGCAGGGATTTTTAGTATGAGGTATATACTGTATGCATGGACACCCTCACATTTCTCAGTGAATTCACTCATGAATTATTCAACCTGGATTTTTCCTGTGTACACTGGGTACAGAGTCTCCTTCTTTCTCCTCCACCAGAAATGAGGAGTGAGGGCTCTCTCTCTTTTTTCTTTCCTACTTTCTTAATGATTACCACGAGGAAAGGGAACTAATGTTTATGAGCATCCTTTCTAGAGCTAGCTTTACCCTGATCATTAAGTCAGTTTCTTATATCATTTCTATACTGACTTCATACTGAAATAAATAACAAGCCCATTGAAAGGCTGAGGGTGTTGCTCTGTGGTAGAGAGCTTGCCCACTGTATGGAAAGGCCTGAGCAAGAGCAACCATAGCACTACAGAAACAAGTAGATCAGCCTATCGAACACTTGTTTTTCTTCCCCCTCCCTTTAGGGAGAGCATAAATAATGCCGTATGTAACTTTCCGTTACAGCTGCTATTTCAAGTTCATGTATACTTCTACAAAACCTAACAGGGTTTCATAAATGCAGTATTTTCTCTGGTGATCCTATCTGATGCCTTATCCTAACACACCTTACATATTGTTTCGTTGTCTGTGCCCTTTAGCAAATGTGGGAGGGGGAAATTGCACCATAACATTGCAAGGAAGCCAGCAAAAAGTTGTAGGGGGCTGGAGAGATGGATTGATGGGTAAGGTGTTGGCCTGGCAATCGTGAATTTGGATTCCCAGAACCTATATAAAACCAGATGCAGTAGCGTGAATGTCTGTAATCCCACCAAGCCTACGGGGTGATGGGAGGCAGAGACGGGAGAATCCCAAGAGACTTGTGGGCCAGCTAGCCTGCTATACAAAGCAACAAATACAAAAAGAGATCCTGAGTCAAACAAGGTGGAATGTTCCTACATCCCCTCTCCCTTTCCCTCTCTTTCTCTCTCTCTCTCTCTCACACACACACTGAGGTAAAAGACTGTACTGGATTTGTTTCCTAGTATATTCTCAGAGCTTAGTACCTGCACGTTCTCTACGAGTATCGATCAAAAGAACCAGCAGGTGACTACTGGATTTCATGTTCTGCTCTGCTTTATATTCAAACAAGTTGGGGGTTTTCTGCCAATGGGCAGACAGTAAATACTTTATGCTCTGTAGGTTCTGTGGCTCCTTTTGCAGTTGTTCAAATCTTCCAGCATGTTAGGAACCACAGACAATATGAAAGTGAATGGATGTGATTCCGTTGTGATAAAACTTTACTAGACATGGTGGCAAGTCTTTAATCCAGTTGCACCAAACATGGAGGCAGGAAGACTGAAGTTTTAGGTGTATGTCATCGGCAGAGCAAGGTCAAGGCCAGCCTTGGCAACTTAATGATAGTCTGTCTCAAAAATTATAATAAAATAAAACAAGGCTAGGGATGCTACCAATACAGCTCAGCGATGGAGCATTTCCTACCATGGGTGAAGCTCTATTTTTAAAAAAATATTTTATTTGGGGCTGGAGATGGCTGAGTGGTTAAGGAATTTGCTTGCAAAGCTAATGGACCTAGGTTCAATTCCCTAGGATTCATGTAAGCCAGATGCACAAGGTGGCACATGTGCCTGGAGTTCATTTGTAGCAGCTGGAGGGCCTGGTGTGCCCATTCTCTCTCTCTCTCTCTCTGTTTATTTCTCAAATAAAAAAATAATCAATAAAATATTTTACTTATTTATTTATTTAGGAGAGAGAGATGAAGAGGCAGATAGAATGGGCATGCCAGGACCTCCAGCCATTGCAAATGAACTCCAGACACATGCACCACCATGTGCAATTGGCTTATGTGGGTTCTAGGGACTCAAACCTGGGTCCTTAGGCTTTGCAGGCAAGTGCCTTAACCACTAAGCCATCTCTTCATCCCTGAAGCTCTATTTTTATTCCCTACTAATTCAACAAAAACAGACACAAAACAGGTGATAACCTTGATTTAGCCTATGGGTAGAAGTCATTTCACCTCTACCATAAACCCTAAAAACTTGAGTGTGATATTGGTTTGTTGAAATTATAGTTGGAAGTAGTGATGGGAAGAAGTGAAAACAGGAGCTGTGACTACAGAGATAACTTTCTTTTGTCACAATTTTCTGCCCACCAACAATCCCGTGGAAAACCATGACTATCTTCCATTTAGCTTACAAATTTGTTACCAGGCTCAGGGAGTCCTAGTAAGGTCAATTTAGTGTCAGAAAGTGCCAGTAGCAAGAAATGCCAGAGATGAATTTTTTCCAGTTGCTTGTTGTTTGCAAAAAAAATTGAAGGGAGGTCACATGAGGCAGTTCTCTGTGTGAACGAGAGTCCCTCAAGAGGCTTCATGCTTCCAGAGACACAGCTTCTCAGGGGCATGGGCTCTGGACTCATGGGGTGGCCTCTCTACAGGGTACGTGGTGTGCTGCTGTTCCCTGAGCATCAGCACCCTGGAATGCCTAGATTTCAAAGAAGAGATGTCTAGACATGAAAAAGAGCACTTCAGGAGACATCTAAATCAGAAAGAGCTGAATTACGGGCTGTTGGTTCTGTAGGCTATGATTGGTATCTAAATCCAGAAACAGCTTCTCAATGATATGAAATAACTATATGATACAGGGTCAAGCACTGTCCAGCCCGAGGTATAAGAGCTGTGTGAGAGGAGTTTCCAGCACTGGCAGACCACCCAGCAGCCAAGAAACTGATTGATGTGGGGAGTCCACGTCGCTCCTGAAATCTCTGAGACTCTGTGCCCTTCACAGCTGCTTGCCTACTGTGTTTGTTTACAGGGCCTAGCTGGTACAGAAGGAAGGGGAAGTTTCTATGAACACAGATGCTAAATTGTTTTGTGCAAATGTAAATGAACAATGCAGGCAGATGCAGCACATGGAGATGATAGATAGATAGATAGATAGATAGATAGATAGATAGATAGATAGATAGATAGATGATAGATACATAGATGATAGATAGACAGACAGATGATAGATAGAAGATAGATGATAGGTTATCTTTAGGGGAAAGGTTTTAGATGTCTCTAGCCACTCATTTTATTTTACTTCCTTTTCAATGAATACTTTTGTACTACCTCCTTTAACAATTTCCCTGTGTGATCACAGAGGGAGCTTCTGTTTTACAAAGATCTCTCTTGTACTAAGAAGATAAGTCTATGTATATACATGTAAGTGTAATGTTTTCAATATGCTATGCCTTGGTTTTCTCTTTTTAAATTCATGCTCTCTCCTTTCCTCAGTTGCTTCTCTCTTTCTCAACTACAGTTTACCCTTGATGATTTAGCCCTGCAATCACTTCTTCCTTCACAGGGTTTTCCCAACTTCCGAAGCCTCCCTAGGTGGATATTTGTCTCTGTGCATATGCTTCTTGTTGCATTCATGCAACAAGGTGCTAATTATCTCTGTGTGTGAGTGCTTTCTATCTCAGCATCTTCCCTTTCACATGCTTAGCCTTCAGTAGAATGAATAAGATGGGACACTAGGGTTAAACGTGGTACCCAAGCAAGAGAGGTAGGAAGTAGCAATGAGGATTCTGGCCTGAGAATGCTGCCTTCACCGATGTTCTACCTATTCAAATTAGCCCATTTTCCTCATCTAGGAATGCCTGGCCATCTGTGGCAGGAAGGTAAGAACAATATCCATTCTGTTATCCTGAGTTTTTCATTATTTTCTGTTTTCAGTTTCCCAGCCAAGGCAACCATCTGTTCCTTAGAGCAAATCCCCAGGTGGTACTGATGGAACTGACTCCCTGGGTGCATCTTGGACCCTGCTGGCTTCTTGCATGAAGTGTTCTCTGGGGGAGTTCTTCTCTGTCTGTGATTCTAACTCCACATGCTAAACCTTTCATTAAAGTTATCTATCTATAAAACCCAAGAAGCTGGGCTGCTCTGTTCTGCCTTTTTCTACCACACAGAGCTGTTGATACAAGAGTGTATCACTGAAAGATCTTAGGGCCGACTAGTAATCACAGGGATTGATGGGTTTTCAGACACTCAGAGAATCCACATAAGTACCCATGATTATTAGTGACTTGCTGGATTGGAGAATAGAACCATGGCTCATTTTACACACACACACACACACACACACACACACACACACACACACACACACACACCACACCACCTATGATATGATATCAATTACCCAGGAAGGTAAGTTAAAAGCTGTAAAGATGCTTGAGAGAGAAGTAATCTGACACCAATGACAACAGTTTTTGTTGTACCAGCACTGCCAATGGAACTTTCTGTATCGATGGAGTTGGAGTTGTTTTGTATCTGTGTTGTCCAATATAACAGTCCTTAGCCCCCATGGCTACAGAGCTCCTGGAATATGGTTAGTGTGACAGAGAAATTGTCATTTTTATTTCACTTGATGTTTTAAAATTAGTGTTAATTAACTAATCATTCACTTAATAATTTGAGACAGGGACTTATAATAAAACAAGCTGGGTTATGGCTTGTTAGGTAGCCTAAGGATGACCTTGAACTTCTGATCCCCAGCTTCTGCCTCCAAAGTCTTGGAATTATAGACATAAGGGACCACACCCAACCAACATAGATTAAATTTGAATAGCCATGCATGGTGAGTGGTTAATATGTTGGAAGAATCAGTTTAGAGCACCTGCTCTCCTGAATTCATGATCAGGGTTTACATTAGTCTTATTAATGGGTGTTTGAAGGGTAACAAAGTGAAATAATAAAGTTTCATTTCATTGAAATACTTCACCATAAAAATTTCACTTAAGAACAACGTAGACAACAATTCTTGGAGTACTCTGAAATCTAGAAAACTTTATAAAAAATAAAAATAATATTATTTTCTGAACATACAAAGGGATTCTCAATTATAATCTATATACTTTAAAAACATTTTCTTTATGAATTAGCAAGTTGAGAAGGAGGGAGAATAGGTGCACTGGGATTTCTTGCCCCAGATGCATGTCCCATTTTATGCATCTGACCTTACATGGGTACTGGGGAATCAAACACAGGCCATCAGTCTTTCTTTCAAGCAAGCACCTTTAACGGCAGAACCATCTATAAAACCCTCAAATATGTATATATATTTTGAGGTAGGGTCTAACTCTGACCCAGGCTGTCCTGGAATTAACTATGTAATCTCAGGGTGGCCTCGAACTCACAGCAATCCTCCTACCTCTGCCTCCTGAGAGCTGGGATTAAAGGCGTGCACCACTACGCCTGGCTCACTCAAATATTTTTCACAAACCTGTAAAAGCCATGTATGAATGAAGTGAGAAAACCGAGTTGAGACTTAGATGCAGATGGGAGGAGAAAGTCTGAGTTCAGGTGCCAGCAAAGGGGGCTTTGGGTAAATTAACTCTCCAGAATTCTGGTTCCTTATTTGTAAATTAGGAATGAAACAACACCTACCAAAATATCCCACAGGATGTTTAGGACCAAATGCATCAACACAGAGGTAATCACTCTGAAAAATGCTCTGTGCAAGTTACTTACTATTTAAATTTTAACAACATTGCTATTCTGTAATTCTCCCAGAGTAATTCAGTGTGAGTAGACATAATAAAGTTGGATAAACCCCTTCTTCCTCATCTTCTATTGTAAAAAAATTTTTTGAAAAAAAGAAATTTTACTTTGATTATTATTATTATGAGAGAGAGAGAGAGAGAGAGAGAGAGAAGAGAGAATTGGTGCACCAGGGCCTTCTAGCTGCTGCAATCAAACTCCAGACACATCTGCCATCTTGTGCATATGTGTTGTCTTGTGTGCTGTGTCACCTTGTGTATCTGGCTTACACAGGACCTGGAGAGTTGAACATGAGTTCTTTGGCTTTGCAGGCAAGCACCTTAACTGCTAAGCCATCTCTCCAGCCTGAAATTTTACTTTTATAGCATGCTAAAGGAAGAGGGACAATGGTTCATGCTACCTCAGTGAAACATCGGCTTGTGTTTTTGTGGACTTTATATTACTAAAAGCCAGTCTTGTTTTAAACACCAAATCTTAATTTATATAATTTTTTATTTTTGTTTTGTTTTTGAGGTTGAGTCTCATCTATCCCAGGCTGACCTGGAATTCACTATAAAGTCTCAGGTTGGCCTCAAACTCAACAATGATCCTCTTGCCTAGGACTCATGAGTGCTGGGATTAAAGGTGTGCACCCACACCTGGCGAAATCTTAATTTATAGGATTTATATGATAGAAGCTGCCTCAATGTTGTTTCCCCTGCTTTGTCTTTAATAAAATGATATTTTGGAGAGGTATGGTAAAATATTCTCTTAATTTCTCATGATTCACCCAGTTTCTTGTTTTGTAATCTCTTGTCCTTTGTCTAAAACCTCCAAATGAGTAGCCCGTTTGAAGTGGGAAAGAAGAGCTGTGAGTAAAATGGGGAAAAATTCCTCACCTTTGGTCAAGATGCCTAAATAATGATAACTATTACTACCAGTTGGGGGTGGAATAATGATTTTAGGCACTTACCTATTATTACTTTTGTATCTGTTGTTGTTCAAATGTGTCAGTTTATTTCCAAGTGATAGCAAGCTATTATAAGGGAAAAGAGGTTGATATATACAGTCCTTCTTCCTTTCCATACTCAGAAAATCCAAGTGGATGTTCAGTTTCTTTCATTTATTTTATCCTTGAGATGTTTAATAAATACAAACCTTAGTGCCTAAAAAAGAACTTACAGTCAATGATTTCATTACTTAACAGGCACTCATTGAACACCTATTTACTAAGTTCAGGATATATAAACATATTCTTTTTATTACGTTAATGTTTATTAGTATATGTGAATTGTAGAAAACAGGTGTTATTACAATACTTTTATGTTAGATATATTGATATATTATACATGTCATAGATGTATATAATGTACTTTGATCATATTCATGGCCCTAATTTATCTTCTCTTATTCCCCTTCTTGCTGGTCCTTGTCCCCTTCCCAAATAGGTTCCCTATTCTTTCATGTATTTTACACATAGATTGCACAGATGAGAGAAAACACAGCATATTTGTCTTTCTATTTCATTTTGAATAAGGAAGAACATTTATATCTTATGGTAGGTAAAATTTACTAAGTTTAAAATGTATTCACAGCTGGCCAATTAGCCAAGTTGGTTAGAGTATGCTAATGGTAATTAGTGATTATATTTTATTTATATTTTCCAATTCCTGGGCTGAAATGTAAATATTATTTTGATTGACATATAGATGTAGCAGTTAAAAAAACAATTAGATTTAAGTTTATTTAATGCATATGAAACAATTGAGATATGATTTATGTTTATAAGCATTTGATAATGAAAATACAATTTAATTCTCAATGATAAATGGGAGGCAACCTTGGAAATTTCTGTCACTTGGAACTAATATATTGTATGTTTTAACATTCTAGCTAAGCCTGAAGTGTAGACATTCTATAGCCTATATACAACTATACTTTAACAACATGTATGAATATATTTGATAAACATCAATGATTGAATATTTAGATGAGATGTTACATAAATTATAAAGACATGAATTAATTGTTTAATTTATTTTTACTTTTAAAAAGGTTTTATTTATTTATTTTCAAGAAAGAGTAAGAGGAAGAGAGAAGGAGAAAGAGAGGGAGAGAGAGAAAGAGGGAATGAGTATGGACCTGCCAGGGCCTTCAGACATTGCAAATGAACTCCAAATGCATATGCCAGTTTGTGCATCTGGCTTTACGTGGACACTGAGGAATCAAACCAGGTCATTAGGCTTTGCAGGCAAGTACTTTAATCACTGAGCAATCTCTCCAGCCTGTTTTAAATTTTTTATTGACAACTTCCATATGCGTATACAAAGTACTCTGATAATCTTCTCCTGCCTCTTTCCTTTATTCCCCCTTCCCTATTCTCCACTTAAAACCTGTTTCTTTCTAAGTAGTTCCTCTCCTATTTTAATGTCACTTTTTTGCTCTCATATTATGCAAATATTGTGCAGGTAGTGATAGCCATTGTGAAGTCATAAATATAACTGCCACTTTGTGTCTGAAAGAAAGCATTCCTCCCCATGTGTTGCCTCTTACATTGTTTGTGCCACCTCTTCCACAATGGTCCCTGAGCCTTGGAGGGGATGAAAGAGATGTCTCACTTAGTGCTGAACATTCTACTGTCACTTCTTAGCACCTTGATGAGTTTTGAGTCTCCCCAGTAGTCACTGCCATCTGAAAAGAGAAGCTTCTCTAACTAATAGTGAGAGTAGGGCTTGTGTTAACCCTTTTAAAATTTACTTGAGAAGGAAATTTAGTTTCTATATTTTAATCTGTATAGTTAATCCACAAAATTATAACTGCTTTAATATCCAGTAAATTATAATTTATCTCCATAAATTATTTTTCCCCACATGTGTCAGTTATCTAAGTTAGAACACACACTTAAGTCTAAGAACAGAACAGTATGCTTCCCCTCAACTTGAGGGAAAATGTAGAAGGGCTGAAAATATTATGAGTATAACTGAATGGTATTCAGAGAAAACAGTTGTTTTGCTTGGGTTCAGTTGTTCCCACAATGAGTTCTTGGAAGCAAACCTGATGTTTCAAGCAATCTGGAGATGCTATTTTTGGAATAGCTATGATTGTGGCTTATTGGGGGCCCTCTAAAAGCCCAACTTTGCACGCTTTCCCAGAGTGGTTATGGTCCCTGGGGTTTTGCTTTGCTTTGCTTTGGTTTTGGTTCTTTGAGATAAGGTCTCAGGCTGGCCCCCAATTTACGATGCAGCTGTGGCTGGCTTTGAATTTATGATCCTCCTGCCTCAGCCTCTAAGTGCCGGTATGACAGTCAGGTGCCACCATACCTGGCTTTGATCCTTCATTTATACTCAAGGAAACTGGAGATCAGAGACTTGAATAAATTAGCAGAGATATCATATTTAGTTTCAGCAACCAGAGATACGGTTAGGTTTTTTGTTTCTTTTCTTCTCTCTTTCTTATTTTTTCCTGGTCTCTCTTATTAATAGGTGAAAGAAATGAAGCTTAGGGAGACAAGCAATACTACACTTCATGTGAAGAATACATGTGGACATGGGTTCTTTTATCAATAAACATGTACCTAATTATATTATATTAAATGTCTGAAGTAAGTATCCAAATAATTCGCCTGAATAATATAAACACTCTTTTGTGCTGTAGATAGGAAAGGTTATCTTAATCTTCATTTTCTGAATCAGGAAGTGTGTCCCCAAAAAGCATTTCCATGTGAAATTCTCTAAGATTGCATAAGGTAAAACCTTTGGGCTTAAGCAATAGTATTTTTGTTTTTTCTTGCTTGTTTTTTTCCAGGTAGGGTCTTGCTCTAGCCCAGGGTGACCTGAATTCACTTTGCAGTCTCAGGCTGGCCTTAAACTCATGGCAATCCTCCTACTTCTGCCTCCCAAGTGCTGGGATTAAAGAAGTGTGCCACCACTCCTGGCAAGCAATAGTATTTTGACAAGAATTGTCACATGAGTTGAATTGTTTTCAATCAGATTTTCAACTCAATATAAAACTTGGATCATTGTTTTCTGTGTATGTGTGTTTATATGTGTGGGTAGGTGGGTGCGTGTGTGGGTGGAGGAAGGAAGTCAAAATCAGGTGTCTTTCTCAATCACCCTCCACCTTATTTTTATGTTTTTTTGTTTTTTTTTTGAGACAAGGTCCTTCATTAAACCCAGAGTTCACTCATTAAATTAGACAAGCCAGCCATCAAGGACTAGGGATCCTCCTGCTTCTATCTTCCCAGCTCTTGGAGTACAGGCACCCACTACCTATCTAGTTTTTATATGGGCTTCCACACTGGGGTCCTCATGCTTGTGGGTCAAGCACTTTACCAACTGAGCTATCTCCCCAGTCCAAAGTTTTTTTTTTTTTTAAATGATTTTCTGAATATTAGATATAGCATAATGTTTGGGGGGAGAGCTCTTTACATCCTAGCACACACATTTATAGCATGCTCTTCCAGCTAATATATATCAAAGATTCTAGAATATAGAATAAACATTTTTGCATGTTTGTGCATGGGTGGTATGTGTGCATGTTCATATATATGCAGTCATGCATGTGCTTGCTTGCATATCAAGGCCAAAGTTTGACCTCTGGTTTCTTCCTTGATAGCTCTCCACCTAGTTTTTGAGAGAGAGAGAGAAAGGGAGGAAGAGAGAGAGAGAGAGAAAGGGAGGGAGAGAGAGTGAGAGAGAGATAGAGAAACAGGCACGCCAGTGGCCTCTCAGCTGCTGTGAACGAACTCCAGAAGCTTGTGGCCCCCTTGTAGGCAAATATGGCATTGCGCCCTTGTGTCACTTTGCATCTGGCTAAACGTGGGATCTGGAGAATCGAATGGGTGTTTTTAAGCTTAGCAGGCAGGTGCCTTAACTGCTAAACCATCTCTCCAGCCCTCTCCTAATTTTTAAGACAGGGTCTCTCACTGATCCTAAAGCTTTCCAATTCTGTTAGACTAGCTACCTTGTAAGTCTCAGGGATTCCCTGTCTATGCCTTCCTGTTTACCACCGAGCCTGGAAATTATGTGGATCCTGGGGATCTGCACTCAGCTGCTCATGCATTCCCACTGAGCACTTGTTCACTGTGCCATCTCCCCAGCCCACACCTGGGCTTTCATGATTTGGCATTTGTGAACAGACCAGAATAATAATAATAAAAAAAGCACATTTCCTTTGACAAAGCCTTATTTTTTTCTCCACATATAGCTGCAGAAGCCCAACTTTGACCTCTTAGGAATCATGTAAAATCCTGGAATAATCCACTGAGATAGCTCCCAATGAAAGTAGTTAAAGTTAAACAGAAGGCATTGTTGGAAAATTCCGAGTTCCAACTGACAGGAGGTTGGGTTCAAACCTTTTTATTGCAAGGTGCTAAGTTGTCCTTTGCCATCACTCAGCAAAATTGAGGCTAGGAACTGGGTATGTATACTCAGTGAGGCCCAGACCCAGGTGGCATTTAGCAATGTCCTAAATGGCACTTTAGAGCTTGAATGAGTCATTGTGCCTCTGAAAATACTTTGCATGAAGGGACTGGATGGGTCAGGCTAAGTAAACATGAACAATATCAGATGATTACAAAAAAATATCCCATCTCTCAGCAATCTCATCAACAGTCCAGACCAGGAAATCTGGGAGGCTTTGCTCACACGAATCTGTGGCTGGGAAGGCAGCTGGCAGGGGACTGGCCCTGGACACAGAGAGAATGACCCATTTTACCTTCTTCGGACACATGGGAGACACGAAGCCCTTTTGATGGAATGGATTGAGTCCAGGGAATTTAGAGTTCAACCTAGAGAGGTCACACATTTGCATCTCTTCCTTGTTTAGTCTGGGAGCTAGTTATTCAAAAGTCTTTTCTTTATTATAATGGATTTCAATAGATGTTTTGATTATTTTCCTATTACTTCAGGTAGCAGCTCCAAAATCTTGTCAATTCAAAGTTCCAAATATTATAGATGTTGTTTGAAACAAACGAGATGCTCAATTTAGTTTTTTTTTTTTTTTTAAAGACTTTGTCTAGACAAGGTGGTCAGAAGAAATTAGTAAAAAATGTGAATTTTCTTCTGATGAGTGAAAGTTTTTCATCCAGGCATAACCTGTTTGACCAAAGCTGTCATTCTAGAAGTCTTTCTTAAGAAAAACCTGCCTGTCATTATGTGAATTCCAAAACATCTATTCTATGGAACAGTGATATGGTTGGTGTCTGAGGTCTGTGGAACACAAGGGTAATTTTGTTTTGATTATAATGAAAATAGCAAAAAGAGTCTCAGGATTTCAGGACTTATCAGGCAATTAAAACTACTTTCCTACAAACCCATTGCAAAACTCTAAGAAACTATTGGTTGGAATTGGAATCAATTTACTTGACACTTCTAGGACTTAGTGGATTTCAGCATAATTTCCTAACAGTGGGAGATTTAGAGAGGGTGCTCCCTTTTCCAAATTTGAATTATAAAACATGTATCCAAATGTAAACTACTAAACAGAATCATTGTAAAACTAGGTTTAAAGTGTATTCTAGAGGCAGGATTGAAATATTTCCATTGCTTTTATCTTTGAGCAGATTTGTTTCTTTAAGTTATGTTTTTCCAGAAGTAGGATAATTGCTCATTATTAGGATTTGGAAAAGAAAGGATTTTTTAAAGCCTTTTCATAAAAAAAGCACTAGATAAAAATACAACACAGTCTCCTGTCAACCAATCTAACACTTAGCATCAGTCTCAGCATGGCTCTGATTAAATCTTTTTCATTTGCTCTTTGCATTTTGTGTGTGTGTACGTGAATATTAATGGTTCTGGGTTTTGAAAACAAGTTTTCCCTTGGTAATGCTTTTTTTTTTTAATGGTTAAAAATATAAGCACTCAATGATTCTTGTAAGGCCAGCACAAAAGAGTGAGAGGATTGACAGAGAAAATAGGAAGTAAAAAAACTGTAAAGGAAAGAAAAGAAATGAATAGAGGCAAGCATGTGGTGGATGGTGGTTTACTTGTTATTACGGAAGAAACTCAGGTGAGATGTGATATTTCTTGTCCAATTGGCCAAGAATCTTGTTGTGAAATGACATTTGGTTCATTGGGAATTGATGTATTTCCATGGTCATATCTCTCTAGTTTTCTCAAAGGGGGGAAATGTCTTTTTATCTTTTCATAGAACTCTTGGGAAAAGCATGGAGGTTTGAGACACAAGGATTCTAAGCAGCTGAATTATGTCCTGGGTACAGATTCCATTATGCAGTGGTAACCCGCCTGTCTAGCTTTTTGTGAATAGCAAATCCCTACCATTGTGTAGCCTGTTCAGTCACTTAATTCTCATTGAGAAACATGTTCAGTTCTGTTTCTCTATTAGACCCAGTGAGTAATGATCATTTATGAATGTAGAGGTTCATATTTTAGGACAATCCTTTGTTTACATCATACATGGAAATTTTTCTCTAAAGAGTGCTCTGAAGTTATACTGCTCCCAGGAAACATACCAACCCTATTTAAAAGGCTTAATGTCCTGCTTAGTTTGTCAGAACTGTTTTTCATTTGCTCCAAAGTCACAAATGGGTGTTCCTTTTGCAGTGGATAAGACGTATGTTGAGTTTCTAACTTTTGTACTCTTACCTGATTCCAGGATCAGTCACTTTATCTATAATGGGATGAACCTTCAAGGATAGATACAGCCATTAATCAAGTTATATAAATTTTAGAGCCCTTTGTTTACCCATCTGTACAATGAAAAGAATAATCTCTTCCTAAAATGTTATGAAGACTAAATAGGATGATGTATGCAATTCCCTGCCCATACTAGATACTTAAATAAATAGTAATTTTCTTGTTTATATTAGACAGTTTTCCTCCATAGGACCCCTGCCACTTGGCAGAGCTGAAGATGTGACCCAGTGGAACTCCTTCCCCAGGGATTTAGGAAATCAAGAACATGGCTTACTGAATGACTCCCTCCGAGGCTGACAATAAACACAGCTGTGCTGGTCTTGGGGAGATAGTTCCAATGCCAATCACCACACTCTCATTTTCCTCTGTCAGAAGATGTGAGGTTATAGGTTTGGATTGGGTCAGTGTGACTTAAATCTAGTTTCTGGTCATCTGGACTCAATGCTAAATATATTTTCAAAAATTTGAGTTTTACAAAGCAAGGAAATACAGTCAATATTGATTATGATGCATTTTCACTAATTTTTCAAATTTTGTGTTTAGTGTGTGTGTGTGTGCATGAGTCTGGGTGCATGTGTGCCACAGCATGGATATGGAGGTCAGAGCACAACTTTCAGGTTGGTCCTTGCCTTCCACATTGAGGCAAGGTCTCTTGTTCATCACTCTTTTTTACAAGCTTCTGGGATATTCTCCTACTTTTACTTTCCTTCTTGCCACTGACACACTGGGATACCAGAAGCCCACCACAACTCCAGACTTTTTAAAGAGGGATCTGTGGATCTGAACTGAAGTATTTAGAGTTGCATAGTAAGTGCCTTATCCCCCGAGCCATCACTCCAGCCCCTCACTAACTTTTTTTTTTTGTACTTGAGTTTGAGGATAGAAGTGAAAAAGATATTTGTTATCTTAGAAGTGGAATTAGTATATGATTCAACCACAAGTCCTTTATCTTTCTCTGGATTTTAACATTTAGAAAAATATCTCAAGGGGGTTTTAAATTGTGGTTTGATTGTTTTTCCTCTTCTGCACATATCATGCTGGTCAGATTCCTCAGGCTCTGAATTTTAAAGTTGAAACTGATATTTATTTCTCTAATTTATTTCAGAGTTATATTTTACTGATCTAGGTGTGGAATAAAGAAATTTCCAGAATGGATCATCATCAGTAGCCATGGAACTCAAAATAACGCCACCTACAACAGCAACAACAAAGTCTCCTAGAAAAATCTGACAAAGAACAAGAATCTGGGGTGCGAGGCATCAACAACAACTTGTGCTATGATGTCGTGTGGTCAAAGCTCACTGGTGGTGATGTGAGTTCAGTGTTTGATCTAATTGTAAATAAGGCAGAAGCTCATTATCCAGCATGGTGTTTATGTGAAAGTACTTTATAGAACTAATATGGGCTAGTAGAACTGGCTAGCAGTAGTAGCTATTGAGTACTTAGATGTGCTGATGTATGTGTGTGTTTCTCACTTAATTTCCACACCTTCATTCAAAAGGAGGAGTTGTTGTGTTCCTATCACAGATGAGAAAGTTGAAGCACGAGAGCTGAACAGGGTCCTAGCCATGGTACTTAATAGAATCTGACTTCAGATCTACAGGATTCCAAGCACAAATTTCTACCACCTTCAGTTCAGATTCAAAACTTGAAGTTTTGCTAAAGTTGGTGCCAAGGGTGAGAGTGAAAGCACAAGCATTTCTTCTAACACCCGACCATTGACTTCATCTTGGAAGGAGGACAGTGACCAGGAAAATGACATTTAGTGCTCAACCAGAGTGAAATGTGAGATCCAGATGAAAGATTAGACACCTCAAAACATGCACACTACAGAGACAGATGGTGGAGTGGAAGGAGACAGAACACAGATGATAAGGAAAGGGTACAGGACCATAGGACTTGGCAGGGATGAGGATTTTATATCTTGTTTTGCATTCTCCTTAGTTCTAGAAGTGTCTGGAGCTCTGAACAAGCAGTTATAACTTAACAAGCTGAGAGGACCACTGTGAGCTTTGGACTCAAGTCAGAGTCCAAATCCTTGGCTGGTAGGGATCATGAAGCAGGACACAATCCAATATGCCCTGATTAAATTAAGAAATGGGCCCTTTTGCTAGGTATACTAGACTGATTGATCCCTTTCAATATTTATCTGACACTACAGGTACAATGAGAAATGCCGAAAAAAATTTCATGGGATGATCCTTTTAAGATTTCTCTGACAAGTTTTAAAATTTTTCATGACAGATACCTATCCATGATAAACTGGACTCTAGAAAGTCTGAACTGGTTAAAATATTTTTGTTTTCCTTTTTTTTGTGTGTGCTAGGGATTGAACCCAAAGCCTTATACATGCTAGGCAAGTGTTCTACCCCTGAACTGAAATTTGTCCACGGACTCCTGTAGCTAGTATGACTAGATCTGAAGTCAGATTCTATTAAGTACCATGGCTTGGACCCTGTTCAGCTCTTGTGCTTCAACTTTCTCATCTGTGATAGGAACACAACAACTCCTCCTTTTGAATGAAGGTGTGGAAATTAAGTAACACACACACACACACACATCCAGCACATACTAAGTACTCAATAGCTACTACTGCTGGCCAGTTCTACTGGCCCATATTAGTTTTATAAAGTACTTTCACATAAACTGTTTCACACATGACATCAGCAAGAATCCTGACACCATGCTTGATAATGAGCTTCTGCCTTATTTACAATTAGATCCAGCACTGAACTCACATCACCACCAGTGAGCTTTGACCACATGACATTATAGCACAACTAGTTGTTGATGCCTCCCGCCCCATATTCTTGATCTTTGTAAGATCTTTCTAGGAGACTTTGTTGTTGATATTGTAGGTGGCATTTTTTTTGAGTTCCATGGCTACTAGTGATGGTGATGATTTGGTTACTGAACTACCTAATCTAGAAGCAATGTCTACTTCATATTAAATTCCAGTCACCTGGGGGAAGACTACAGTCACCACATTGTCTACATGGCCACTCATGCTCTGCTGATTCTCAGGATATTGACTGGGCTGTGGAATGAATGGATTCTTGCAAATTTCATCTGGTGATTAGCATGCCACTAAGAGCTGTTGAGATATTTGTGTAGAAACATGCCACACCCAGGACATTCTGAAGCAGCTGGGATGAATGGTGCTTGTATATGTGTGCGCATTTATGGGTCTAAATGACAAGCACATGGAGAGGGTAGTCATTCCTCTTTTGAAAACTGCACTAGTACATTTCTGTTCAAATACTTTAATCTACCCTCCCATGTAGACTTTACTCGGGGAGAAGTTCAATTGCCTGGCTCACTTCTTGGCCTCTCTACTGAAAAACAGTGAGCAATTTTTGTGCTGACAAGAATAGAAGCACAGAACGCCTTTCCTTTCTTTTGTTGTGTTCCTGACATCTACTGACCTATACCTGGCAATTCAACGTGACAGAAAATGTGCAACAGAAAATAGCAGCGTGCATCAGATGGGGGGGATCACAGGAAGAGGAACAGGATGGGAAGCACATTTTAAAAGTATGAAAATGGAGTGTTTTATTTATTTTATTTTAATGACAGTCAAAAAACAAAAAGGCACTCTTTAGAGGAAATAAATTTGAAATGAGCCAGGAGCCAGGCAAGGCTGAGCCATCAGCGAGACCTCTGCCCTCATCCTCTTTCAACTAGATTTCTTATTGTGTTTTCATTAGGAAAGTGTGCTTTGAACACATGCTATATGCCAGGGACAATTCAAAATACCTTAAGTGCATCATTAAATTTCTTCTCACAGGAGGCCTAGCAACCTTGTCCTGTGGGTCTCTGGGTTCCTGTTTGTAACTTCCTAGAGAGTTGTATAGTTAACATGAAGTGGTAAGTTGCTGGGTTAAGAGTTTAACATATTTCTGACTGGTCTGAAGCTTGGATTCTTTTTTTTTTTTTTTTTTCTTTTTGGTTTTTCAAGGTTAGGGTCATGCTGTAGCTCAGGCTGGCCTGGAATTCACTCTGTAGTCTCAGCCTGACCTCAAACTCACAGCGATCCTCCTACCTCAGTCTCCTAAGTGCTGGGATTAAAGGTGTGCACCATCACAACTGGCAATCCAAAATTTCTTATATCAAGCCAACATTTTGTGAAAGCCTACTATGGACCAGATAGCATGATAGGACCTTTTCACATACCAAAATATTTTATTTCTCCCTCCCAAACAACTTTAAGGAAACAAATTTGACCATTCTAGTTAGAAGAGAAAACCAACATGCAATGATCATTGCCAGCTTGGCTTAGATAAGTAAATGACCTGGGAGACCAACCTAGACCCATCTGACTTCCAAGTCTGCCCTTCGAGCACCTGGAGCCAACACATTTCACATATTCTGTGATCCTGCAAATAAACACAAGGACCTATAATGTATGGACGTCAGATAGAGAATCATCTGGTTTCAGAGATTAATTAAAAACAGTTATGCCCAAATTAAGCCTCTTTTATTTAGAATACTCTTTGGTGATCAACTTCCACTATTTTGTGCTAATATATATAAATTATTTTTGAGGTAGGGTCTCACTCTAGCCCAGGCTGACCTGGAACTCACTCCATAGTCTCATGATGGCCTCAAACTCATGGTGGTACTCCTACCTCTGCCTTATCAGTGCTGGAATTAAAGGTGTGTACCATCATGCCTGGCATATTTCATAATTTTATTAGGAAAGAGTTGATTTAGTATACTTAGTTTACTTAGTATAATTACTTATACTTATTTTACTTAGTATAGTTTAGTTTACTTAGTATAATAATGAGCCAACGACATTTTATCATACTAATTTATTATTATTATTGTTATTTTATTTATTTTTTTTTTTTTTGAGGTAGAGTTTCACTCTAATCCAGGCTGACCTGGAATTCACTATATAGTCTCAGGGTAGCCTCGAACTCATGATGATCTTCCTATCTATGCTTCCTGAGTGCTGTGTTTAAAGGCATGCACCACCATGGCCAGCTTATTTTTTTTATTGTGTGTGTGTGTGTGTATGGGCACATGTGTGTAGATCAGAGGATAACATTGAGATATTTGTCCTCTCCTTCTTTCTGGCTTCTTTTTGAGACACTGTCTTATTTTATAGCTATGTGTGCTCCAGGCTGGCCAGCTCTTACAAAGTTAGCAAATTCTCTTGGCTCTACCTCCCATTGCCCTAGACACATTGGGATTACAGATACATGAGCCACTTTGCAGGCAGCTTCATAGGAGGTCAGGAGAATTAAACTCATGTTGGCAGGTTTAAAAGCAAGCACTTTAACGAGTGAGCAATCTCCCCAGCCCTGTTATACTCATTTTTATCTTGGTTTCTCTTCTACTAGGTATAGGACGTCTTCAACTTATGACTACTTTAATGCATTCAGTTCAATAATAGAGACAGAATACAATAACATCAATTCAGCTTTACAAGCAAAACCAAAAATTCTTCCAATTCTGAGCTATAGCAAGCAAGCAAATAACATCATTGGGGAATCTAAGTAAGATGTTTGCTCATTTATCCAGTGGCATACATGCTTTCCAAAAGGAAATTAATGTGTAGTGGAGGAAAATGAGTTACTATTTATTGATTGCTTGACTGATTCTAGGAATTAATTTGCAAAAGTTAGGGATGTCTGCTTCTTATATATCTCTTTTACTTATCTTGTTTCCTATCCCATATTACCTTTTAGCATTTTGGAATTCAGTCTGGCGAGACTATATGTTAGTATAAAATCAGATCAGAAATATTAAAAGTCATTAAAAACAGAAGTGAAATATAGAAAATTTTGCCAGAACTTCTTGATACCTTCTAAGTCATGAGTAGATTTTTTTATAATACTTATGTCACATTTCATGAGTAAAATAAGTAGTACTTCATAAACATCTACCAAATAACATGAGAGGGAAATACCACGTTGGGAAATTGGTGGCTTGACATACCATTGCCTGTACTATCTAGCTCCAACTGTGTGCAATATGACTTCTTTATTTAATTTCTGGGAAATTAATATGACTGACCATAGTAAGGTCTACAAAACATTAGGCTAGGCGCAAGGAAGTCAGACTGAGGTGAGAAAACATCAACACCAGCCTGAAATAGGTCAAGAACACTGGAACAGTTCCACTTCTGAACATGGAGACATTTTACCAAGGCATGTGCCATCACCACTACAAAGAGTGCAACAGAAACTGGGAAACATATCGGAAAGTCCCACAGTGAGGTGGTTGGCAAGAGAGGTGCTTTTCTGTGGCCCTTAGCCAAGATGACCAGGGTAATATTATATTTAGCTCATAGCTAATTCAAAGCAGTATGGACAGAAAGGATATTCTAAACTAGAGAAACACAGCAAGCTTCTCCAGAGTTTTGGCTAATTTCCAGTAAAATTTGACCTCCTTCCTCCTTCCTCTCCTTTACAGATAAAATATTCAACTCAAAGTAAAGAGCTAAATAAGAAGACACACATTGATCCAGTGAGCTGATTATTATTTTAGCCTGATAAGGTAAATGAAAAAGTTAAAAAATATGCTAACAAGTCAAAAATAATCATGACTTTATATCTACAATATTTTGAAAGCTCAGAGAATCAACCAGAGCAAAATGCCTAATTGGTTTCAAGTTAAAGTGGGCTTTTAATATTAACAAACAAGGTATCATTCTTGGCAAGTTTATTTGAATGATGATGGTGCAAACTAAATACATGAGACTTCTTGAAAGAGTGTTTAGTTGATACCAAATGACTTAGTGTATTGAATTACTATTTGTTATGTGGCCTAAGCTTGCAACCTTGAGGGGAAATGATCATGGCCCACATTTGGTAAATTTGTCCAGACCCACAATGCACTGCTAAAGAAGTACTAGATGTCTTTTTGAAAACACAAAGCATATCCTCTTTGATATATCTCTTGAAGGCAGAACTCACAGCAACAGGATGTGGCTGTGTGAGTCACAGTGAGAACCAGCCACATGAGGTACATGTTGACATCAGCATTGGCAGGGCACTTTCCTAGGGTTTCACACCAACAGCAGCTGAGCCCACTCTTGTGAGTTGCATCACACACCCCATCATGCAGGACTGTTGCAGTGTCTCTCATGGCTCTGCTGCCCACAAGGAAGCTACAATTGTCAACAGCCTTACCCCTCTACCACCTCTGTGACCTGACTTCTAGTTATTTTCATGATTTCATGCAACAAGTTGGCTCACAAACAGAAAGATGGTTGGGAAAATCCAGGTCACCACTCAGGTGACTAAAGGGTAAGAACCACCATTCTTGACCCTTTTCTTGTTCCAACTTTCTTGATAGTGATGAGAGATGTTGCCCCTAAAATACAGTGAGGCATGAGAGCGGGATGCCCCATCCTCACAACCATGACCTCCCTGTCTCTGAACCACCCCATAGACTTTGTGTGACATAGCTCATGTTCTGACTCTAATTATTGTTGGTGTGCAACTCTCATTCCTTGACTAGAGACAGGAAACATGCCTTTTAAAAACTGTCTAGAGCAGCTATATGAGGCCAAGGAAATAAATACTGAATGAACTCCAGGAGCATTTTAATAAAAATCATGTGTATATTCACCCATTAACTCATTGCTCAGTGGCTAATAGGTTCTAATTACTCTCCTACTTTAAGTGATATTAATGTGAATTCTACAAGTTCTGGTCAACAAAGCCATAGGCTAATGAGAAAAAGAGAGACTGACAGAGAGAGGGGGTGGAGAAAGAGAGGGTTAATGGCATATGTACTGAGCAGGGAGGAATGGTTTCTGCCTGTGTTAGTCGGACAAGGAGGGGAAGGGTTAATCTGGACCAGAAGTTCAATGCACAAGAGAAAAGTTCATGGGGTTCAGGTGAAGAGAGTAGCCCTTGCAGAACCTCGTTGTGGAAACAAAGACAGCTTCAGAGTGCCTAGAACTTTGAGAAGAGGCACAGGAGAGAAGGAAAGAAGTGCATTTGTTTCTATTGCTGCTGATATGAGCTCACACTCTGCATAGTCATTAGTTTAAAACACCACACAATGATCATATTAATACTTCTGTGGGTCTGGATCCTGGAGACAGGTTAACTGACCCTCTGCTTTGAGCCTTGCTTGGATGAAATGATGGAGTCAGCAGGGCTTATAATTTTTTTGTTTTTGTCTTTATTTTTATGACAGTTTTATGCAGCCCAAGCTTGAACTCCTGATCCTCTTGCCTCTACCTCCCCAGTATTGAAATTAGAGGAGTGTGTACCACCATGCCTGGCTGGGATTATAATTGCATCAGAGTCCCACATGCCTGATGGAGTTCATCTGATTGTTGGGATTCAGTTGAAGCTGTATGATTGAGGAACATTTTTTTTTAATAATTATTTTTTTATTGACAACTTCTATACTTACATACAAAAAGTGCATGGTATTTCTCTCCCCTCCCCCCCATTCCCTTTTAGAACTCTACTCTCCATCATATCCCCTCCCTCTCTCCATTAGTGTCTCTTTTAATTTGATGTCATCATCTTTTACTTCTTTTATGAGTGTCTTGCGAAGGTATTGCTAGGCACAGCAAGGTCATGGATATCGAGGCCAATTTCTGTCTGGGCAGTTGCATTGTAAGGAGTCGTACCCTTCCTTTGGCTCTTCCATTCTATCCGCCCCCTCTTTGATTGAGGAACATTTTGTTACTAGCTATGGGCTAGACCATATTCAGCATTGTTGGAGTGACCCTCATGTCCTTACACTTAGTCCCTTCATAAGCTGTGCTGTATGACATGCTAGCTTACTTCATCTTTGAGTCCAGTCAAACACTATTCATCTGTTCCAGGAGAGATGGCTAAGCAGTTAAAGCACTTGCTTACAAAGTCTAACAACCTGGGTTCGATTCCCCAGTACACACATAAAGCCAGATGCACAAAGTGGTAATACACCTAGAGTTCGTTTGCTGTGTCAAGAGGCCCTGGTGTGCATATTCTCTCTGTCTCTCTCTTTTCCTGCAAATAAAAAAAAAAAAAAAAAAAACATCTGACACCTCCATTTCTCTTAAAACACTCTCCTGATTGAGTTTCACATAGGAGAATCTCCTTTTTGATGAACGCAAACTCAGGTGATTATTAACCAGTGACATACCATCATATATACTGGCTCTGTCCACACTCAGAGGAGTGTATTGTAGCAGTCAGGAAAACATGGAGTTACAATCTTAGGGACTTAGCTGGGAAATTTCTAAACACAGTGAACATAGACAAAGTTGAATGGAATCCCAACCATGCATTTTCTGTAGGCTCTCCCACTTATTATCCATACAGTTTTGGGTACCTACATGGAAATATTCCTTTTTCACCTACAAAATGAGATAATGACCCTCAAAGAGATTGTCTAAATAATAAATATAACAATACAGTAATACTTTGATATTTGTGAGGAATGGTACCAGGCCCTCCAATGATATGAAAATCAGCATATTCGAGTTCTATATATAAAATGATGTGGTAATTGAATATAACTATATATTCTCCTGTATATTTCAAATCACATCTAGATACAGTTTCTTTAGTGTTTTCAGTCTGCTTGTCTGCACTGCGAAAGTGGACCAATTGTGTATCTAAAAGAACTCTCCCTATAGCCTCGGCAATGTATCTGTGCCATAAAGAATGTTCTGAGCCATACTGAGAAGCTTACACCTTATTCTTTAGGTCAGAAAATGGAAAACTCATCAAAATTTCTCAGAAAGCAAGGAGCGTGATCAGATTTTCTTTTGGTAATTTTTTTTCCTTTTGAGCCCTGATGATCAGCAAGCAGTGTGGCCTCCAACCAACTACTCCTTTGCATTGAATTATCCTAGCAGATGACTGAGAATTTGATCCTTTTAGAAGACTTCTTTATTTTGGGAAAATCCAAGAATACAAAACAAACAGCATAGTATGTTTTCCCGTGTGCTGGTGCCCTTGCCTCAGTGGTTTCTGATCTTCTGCCTTGCGTTTTGTGCCGTATGTCCTTTCTCTCACTGTCTCCTTCCATTGTTCTAGCATTTACTTTTTCTGGAAGCAATTTATACACTTTCCAGTGCACTGAATGGTTTTGATTAATGCATACACTTAAACAGCAAACACCTCATCAAGATATAAAATATTTTTTTTCTTCTCAGAAAATTCCCCTGGATCCCTTCTAAGTAAGTCTCTCTTACCCTGCTAAGTAGTAGCCATTATTTCTTTTCTTTTTGTAAAACCATAGTTTAGTTTTGCCACTTCGAGAACTTAGAGAAATGAAATCATATAGCAAAGCCTCTTTTGTGTCTGGCTTTTTTTCCCACAGTGTAATGTCTGCAAGATGCATTTATATTATTAGGTTTATTCAGTTTCTTCCTTTGTGTTACTAAGTATTCCATTAAAGGAAATGTACCACAATTTTTTTTATTCTTTTCATACTGGGGCTACCACAAATGAAGCTATTATGAGCATTGTTATAGACACTGTTACATGGACATACATTTTCATTTTTCTTAGGTAAATATATTCGGGGTGATATTGTTGAAGCCAAAGAACAAATGTGCATTTAAACTTATTGTAAACTGAAGAACTTTCAAGGTGTTGCTAGCATTTTCCATGTTGGTGGGCAGTTGCTGTTGCTCACTGCAGCTGCAACAACTGATGTACGAATGGGTAGATGTCATTGAGGTTTGAATTTTCTCTCTGATGACAAATGACATTGGGTCATTTGTATGTGCAGTAACACTGCATAAGAGAGTTAGTCTTAGTATCGGATGAGCCTAGATGAATTTCTTGCCATTTTTTTTTTTTCTGGAAAGATCCTTTTTGGTTCCTTTGCAAAAGGAATATAATTTTACTATCTGCTGTACGGGATTTAATGGAGATACTACATAGAGCGGTCTTGGAGTAATATGTAAGGCTCAACAGATAGGGTCTTTACTATTCAGTGGATTCTTTAATGACCTGCGCTTACTGATATACTAATGGTCGGCTAAGGTATTTACTGCCATTTCTAAAAGGAGGCAATTTCTTGTACACTCAGAGGACACAATACCAAACACTCCTTTCTCCCCTCAACAGACAGAATAGCCAAGCCTGTCTTTGTACCTGGTGCTGTTGCATCTCAGCACACCAGAGCATGCTGCACAGGTGGCTCTCAGCTGCCATCTCAGTTTGTTCCCCGCGGTAATGGCACTCTGCTCATGGCCATAGCTCCTGTTGGTTTGTGTTTTCTTTTGTTGCATCTCAGCAACCTCCATCACTCCTCTCTTTTCTCTTTTCCAACCTCCCTTTCCTCTTTCCATTATTTCTAGTTTACCATTTAAAAAATTGTTTTAAAGCAGGGCAAAGTGGTTTTTGGGAATGGTCCCCATTTTAGAGGTGGGAGGGAGGGAGGCATAGCCCATTGGATGTAGACATTCACTAGACATTGAGGTGTAAGATAATGCATTTTTTGCCTCTTCCCCCAGGAAATTGTGAGATGTACTCAATGACTGGTTTCATTGTTACTTCTCTTGTTAGTGTGAGACGATACCTGACAGAGAAAACTTAGGAAGGAAGGATTTATTTTGGTGTGTGGTTTCAGTCCATCATACCAAGGAAGGCACGATAGAGTTCATGGTGGTAGGAATATGTATCAGAGGTTTTTCACATCTTGATGGACCAGGAAGAAGAGAGCAGGACCAGAAGCAGTGGAGCTATAACCCTCAAGAATTGACTCTAGCAGCGCATATTTGCCATCTAGGTCTCATATCTTGAAGTTTTACCACTCCCCAAAATCAGTGTTATGAGTACTCAAATCCATGAGCCTGTCGGGGGCTGGGTGGGTTCACATTCAAACAGTAACAACCAAGGTCTTGGAAGAGCGTGTGAATAGCATAAAAAATGGACATGCATGCATCTTATATGTCTTATAGTTCATTGAGATTCTTGCTTTAGACCCAGAATCAGAAGGGGCAGATCCTGCAGCTATGTAAAAATATGGGGAGTGTCTAAGTCAGGTGAGAAAATGGAGGGCAAGTGGCTCACAAAATGGGAGCAAGGTTGGAAGGAGGACGTGTCTGCACATTCCAAAGTAAGAGGAATGTCAGTGTCAGGAAATACTTCAGAGAAGGAAAGTAAAGGGCTGAGCTCAGTTGGTAGAGTGCTTGTCTTGCATACTGTAGCCCTGGGTTCAATTCCTAGCATTGCATAAAACTCAGTGCAGTGGCACATGTTTTGTAATACAGTACTTGGGAGGACGAGGTAGGGAGAGTTGAACTTCCAGGTCATTCTTGGTTACACAGCAAACTCAAGGCCAGCTTGGGCTGCATGAGAAGTTGTCTCAAAATAAATAAGCAATAAGAGCAATAGAGTGAAGACTAATAGTCGGTCCACAGAACTGTATGTTAGAGGTCATTGATGAAGACTTTGAAGGATGTTTGTGTGCATTGTGGAGGGTGGGAGGGCAGGAAGTCAAATTGTTTTGGGACAAAGAATAAGTGGAAGATAAACAAAAGATCACTCCATTAAGAAATAGTTGAAGTAGGCTGGCCTGGTGTCTGCAAGCCCATGACTCCAGCTACTTGGGAGGTTGTGGCAGGAGGAACACGAGCTCACGGCTTACCTGGGCTACAGGTGAGTTTAGGGCCAGCTTGTGCAATTTAGTGAGAACCTGTCTCAAAACAACAAATTAGAAACATGCTGAGGATGTAGCTCAGTAGCAGAATGTATGTCTAGCTTCAGTCCACTACAAAACAAGAAGAAAACAAAAGAGAAGATGGAAGAGGCTTAGAAAGGACTAATAACATAATGGATGTCACAGAACTTGGGAACAAATGAAATAAAATGAAAAAGTCTCTTTTAGTCCCAGACTAAGTATATATAAATCACCCACTATCTCCTCCCAGGCTTTCAAAAAGGATTAAACACCTGGCATAATGGCTCACTCCTTGGGAGGCTAAGCTGAGCATTGCCATGAGTTCCAGGTCAGACTGGGCTAGAGTGAGAAACTTCCTTCAAAAATACATACATACAGCCGGGCATGGTGGCGCACGCCTTTAATCCCAGCACTCGGGAGGTAGAGGTAGGAGGATCTTCGTGAGTTTGAGGCCACCCTGAGACTACATAGTGAATTCCAGGTCAGCCTCGACCAGAGTGAGACCCTACTTCAAAAAATCAAAAAAAAAAATATATATATATATATATATATATATATATATATATATATATATATATATCTGGGCTGCATCCATCTCCAAGTGACTTTTACTTTGTGAAGGAAACAAACATAATGTCTTAGCTTCATTCTTGGCAGGCAGTTGTGAGGGAGAATAAATCTATATCAAATAATGGTGAATGAAGCCTTTGAAACAGCCTCATATCCTATGCTAAAGCACACATTTATATAAATGGAAGTACAGTTTGCTGATGCTGAAACCTACATGAGACACAAAGGAAGAATAATCTAAGAATGTAAGGCCAGGGAGGGTGTTGGGCCCTGAATAGGAATCCCTTTGGGTTTATATGTTCTGTGAATTTTACAGTGTGCTGGAGTATTTGTACAAGGCCAGCACATGGTATAGTTAACTAACCCTCTCTGTCTTCATCTTGAATGTGTAAGTGCTTTCATATCTACAATAAACAGTGCTTCTGTTGCATCAGTGTTGTTGTAACACTACTTTCTCTGACACCTGCTGCCTCCCTTCCTGCCACAGTGGCTGGGCATCCAGGCCCTGATGTAAAGCAGACAGGTCAGGAAGAGGCAGAATTTGTAGAATGAGGAGTTGCAAGATCAGATGTAGAAGTTGACATCAACTCTCTCAGACCTCTGTAGCACAAATGTTAATAGGTCATTGTCACATTCATTGTGGGCTAACGCCTATGCCAGTCTTAGCAGGAAAAGCACATACTTGTCCCTAAAAGCTCATGACTTGGGAGCAAGAGCCACGTTGTGTCTAATTAGTATGCGAAAATGGTGTTTTTGTCATTTTGTTTGTTTCAGTATATTTCCATGGAGCTGTGAAATATGGGAAAAGCACATAGACACTTCTGTTTTCTGATTCTGTTGTGTGGACCACTAAGTGCAGCTAGAATGCATGCAGAACAGCTTTCAGATAGCTTTCCAATCTCTTCTTGCAATGAAGCAATATTTCAAATTGTTCTACCTTCAAGAAACCCAGAGTCCTTTCAAATCAGATGTGTGGCTTAGCAAGAATTAAATTAGGCCTGAGCCCAAGGGACCAATGGCACACAGAACCTGTGCAGAATCATTGTTAGCAAGAAAGAATCCTGAGTTCAAGGAGGCAACCGGGAATAATTCCATGGTGTATGGAAATGGATGTGTAAAAATACTACCATCAGGAAAGTTTTAATCATGTGATGATATATGTTTAAAATATTTTATATTTCATTGTAAGTGGGAGCTTTGCTCCCATAGAGGCACCAAGGCCCCTTTGCATGGAAGGTTTCCTTGCATGGACCACTTTGCATGGTGGTCACGGAAGAAGTGCAATCAACGTTGGCTGTGGGTATCAGTGGACAGACTATAGTATTGTTGACCGGTTTGCAACTGTTCCAACTTAGCTACGTTCTTCTGGATCCAAATTGAAAAGCTATGATATTTATCAATATTTATGGGTGATTTCTAAGAACTATAACTGGTAAATATCCCATTTTCTCAATTGCAAATTTTCTCTAGAGTTTTCCCAAAACTATCATCCCCTCTCTCTCTCTTTCTCTCTCTCTTTCTATATATATATGTGTGTATATATATGTATATGTATGATATGTGTATATATGTACACTCACACACATATATATATACAAACATAAATTCTCTTTAGAATTTCAAGACTGGCATAAATGCATTCATTATATAATTCATTTATTTATTTTCTCATTTGTTTATTCATAGAGTCAAATTTCTAGGACTCAGAATATGTTCACATTTGAGTTCTCCATCAATATTCATTCTATATCAACCCATGATATTCTAGGGTGAAAAGTGAATTGATCACAGATAGCCATGTATGTGATGTTTCTTCGTCTTCCTCTCCGTGTTCATTTCTCCCAATCTTAGCTTAGTTAGTTCATACCAGCCTGGGATTCCCTCGACTTCTAGACAAGAGCCCAGCACGTCCAAAGCATGTGCTAGTGTGATATTAGGGTGCTCCACTTCCACTTCCACTTCCACAGCCAGTAGGAGGCTACATTCCCACTTCTCTCCCTTCCCCATGTGGGAGCTACGTTTGATGGCAGCCCTGGGAGCAGTGGGCAGTAGCTTCTTAGCAGATGGGGAGAGCTGGATCCAGGTTCCAGGGAGTAATCTTCATCCTGGTTATTCAGAGGCACACAACCTTGCATCTCATTTAGCAACTCTTCTGGTATTTATTAATTAATAATAATTATTAATGTAGACATGTCTTTGTAGTTTTCTTGTTTTGTTATTCAGCCTGCCACTGTTCTGTATTTGGAGAAGAACAGCTGCTTTCCATGTCTGTGGAAAGTTTTATTCATCTCCTTCAATGTACTGTCAGGATACCATATCAGCTTCAGCAGCAAGAGCCAGAGGAAGGCAGGGGAGATGGCTGAGTTTCAGTCTTATACCTGGCATTTATTGGATGGGAGAGCTCAGGAATGATATTTAACCTCATCGCTCCCTTTTGTCAATCAATAAGACATTCCTGCTAGGGTTATTTTGAGCTGTTGATGAAGTACAGTATTTAAAAATAGCCAGCACAGTGTTTGACTTGTGGTTAGTCTTATTTCTCTCCTCACCCTACTTTCCATTCTGATTTTTAGCTTCTTTCCCAGCCTTCTTCTAATCCTGAAACATTGAGCATCGGGCAGCTGCAGGAAGCTGGGGACAGCTAAGTCAGTATTTGCTGTAAAAGTATGTGGAGTATTAAGAGAATGGCAAACTTGGATTCAACCCCAGGCTTTATTGCTTTCTTATAGGACCTTAGGCAAGAAGCTTAAACTGAATTTCATCACTCCTTATCTGCTGGAGCACTGAGAACACTAATTTCTAACTGGCCATGTCAATTGTTTCCTGTTTCTCTGTAAAAAAAGGGACTGCATCTGCAGTTAGAAGCACCGTATTAGCCAATGACAAAAATGGAAAGGGTTATTCAAGAAAAGAAAAAAGAATGCTAAGTGGGGTCAGGGGAGGAGATAGAAGGGAGAAGGGTGTGGGAGAAGGGTTAATCACAATTAAAGGTGTTATGAGTAAGCCATATGGAAACCTATTTTTTCACTGTCGAAATAATTTATATGGTAAAAAGTATGCAGAGATACCCCTTGGGAGTGGATGCTCAGAGACCATAGATTGTTATAAGAAAATTTTAGTCCCAGGGTGGGATACCTTCCTGTGAGTTGTTGGCCAAGGAGGACCCTGATGTATCCAAAACATTACAGGCTATTGCCAAGGCTTTTTGTTTTGTTGCCCACCAGAACTAGGTTGTAAGACCTTATTCCTGAAGATACCACATGCTTTGGCTGCAGGTCAGTGAAAAATCAAGCTGAAGCTGAGCTGTCAGAATGCTAAAAAGAGCTATGTAGCCTGCTGGGGGATAAAAGTCGTCAATGTTCTTAACCAGCAGTGGACTCTGCAAACTTTACACTTTCCCAGCCAGGGCAAATGTACCACCTGGTGCAATGGTGGCATGTCTGATACGGAGGAAGTCAACTGCTCTCTGATTGGACTTGAGGCCTGCTCCACTGGAGGGAATTCATGTCTGGTACTGAAAACCTACTGAAAAGATTATGGCTGTGGAGATTAAAAGCCCTAAAAGGGAGATAACTTACTGTTGTCTAACTAAATGGATATATTATGCTCACCAAACTGGCCTCTAAATACTTATGTTTATGTCCATATATTAATGCTATTCTCACTTTTGATTAGAGAAGATTCTTTTTTTTTAAATTTATTTTTTGCATTTGTTTGGGAGAGAGACAGAGAGAGACAGGGAGGGAGAGGAAGACAGAGATGGGCATGCCAGCAGCCTCTCAGCTGCTGTGAACCAAATCCAGATGCATGCTCCCCCTTGTGGTCAAGTGTGGCATTGTGCCCTTGCGTCACTTTGCATCTGGCTAAATGTGAGACCTGGAGATTGGAACCAGTGTTCTCAGGCTTAGGAGGCAGGTGCCTTAACCACTAAGCCATCTCTCCAGCCCAAGAAGTTTCTTTTTTTAGATGGCGGTGATCCCTGGGGTGTCTCAACACTCACAAAAGTGCTGAGAAAAAGTGACAGTGGAGCATTCAGTACTAAATGATATATCTCTACCACACCCTCTAAGCCTTAGGGACCATTGTGGAAGAGGTGGCAGAAAGAATATAAAAGCCAAAGGAAGCAGATGAGTACTTTGTAATACCTTCACAATACCTGCGTAATAGAAGGGGAAAAATTGATGACATCACAATAGAAGAGAGACTAGTTGGAAAGAAGAAGGGATTCAATGGATGGGGGGACTGGGGAGGGTGAAAAGCGAGAGTGGTGGGAAGAGGAGTGATGACCATTGTATGTTGTCTATATGTGCAGAGGTTGTCAATAAAAAATTGTCAAAATAAAACATAATACCATACTAAAACATGAGTGAATGAAATGAGATCCGTTCTACAACTTTCACATTACTCCTCATTCAGATGAAGTGAACTGTGAGCTGCTGAGATCTGCTACTGAACTTCAGTGGGAACTGCTCTCCAGCAGTGAGGAGAGTAAGGCTAACACAGAAGAATCTGACATGCACTATGTCACTGAGCTAGAGGAACATGAGGCTAATAGCATGCCTTGTGTCCTCTATCCAGGACTTGGAGGGATCTGGGGAATGAGCTGTGGCTCTGAAGGGATTCTGTTGAACATCTTTTCTATTTATATATGGAAAAGCCAGGATGGTTTCCCAGTGCAAGGCTTAATGCCTAAAATACAATCCCAAACTAAATTAGTGGTCATTTTAAATACAGAAACCATTTTAAATACAAAACCATTCTATCGGTAGGCATTACTTCATCCTAGCCAATTGTCAGTACAAGTCATAATATTTCAGGGACTTTGGCATATCCAACTTGGTGCCCCCTTCTCACTGTTATCATGTGTAATCTCTGTCTTACAATGTGAGGCTTAAAAGCTTTTCATGTTTTATACTAAGTTATAATTTAGATTTTGATATAATATATTGCATAATCTGGGAGGCTGAGGTACAATTTAACTTTGCAAATCAAAATTCACATATAACTAAGTTCTTTTATGAAAGTAGGTAGGAGCGAATGATTTCAAATCACATTTGAGTCAATCATAATGGTCTTAAAAATCACACGTCTTAAATTGGTCAGGGGATGCTGAAAGAGAGAAAGAAGAAAGTTGGCATTTCTGCTAGAATGAGAATGATTCTCTTGAGACCCTAAAGCAAGGCTGGAGGCTGACCATGAAAAATTGAAAGAAGGAACTCAGAGACCAGATCTGCAAGCTGAAGTGCTCCCTTCACTGCATGTGTGCTTACCTTACTACATTTTATTCCTTTCTCTTATTTCTTTGAATTTCTGGTAGGCTTTGTCCAGTGCCCCAGACCCTATAATGACGTCCTGTTCTTGCTCAACAAGAGACACCCTTTCCTACCTGTGCCTTCTCTTGCCTTTCTTTAGTGGAAATAGCGGGTCAAACAACACTTTTATTAAACAGTGTGTCACTTTTTAGATGCGATCAGGTGCATTCAGAATGGATATAGCCATAGACAAATATGCCGGTTTTTAAAGGCATATACCATCCACTTGCCTTACTGAAGAACAAGGACTTTGGTCACAGAATTTGCAATGTCATTTTTTTTGCCACAGTGCTGCACACAACCTCATTGAGGCCCTGACAACCTGATACTGAGGATCACCTGAAAATGCTATTCAATGTATGCAAATTCCCTTTCCAGTATTCTCAAGAAAGCTCTTGGGGAGCATGATGCTGACACAAAACATATTTGAAAGGGGAGGGTCAATCGTGGGTACCACAGTCCCATATGGTTCCACAAGGCCGGAATATCAAATACTTCTGAAAAATCTGCCTTCACATTTGATGTAGAGAGATGGTACTACCCAATATCCAGACCAATGGGGACAGGTTCCAGACACACTGTTTTTTTCCATGGCTATTGTCCTGTCTACAATCACAGTAGCAATGACATTCAGGAGCAGCAGCAGAGACTCCGCAGCAGCAGCAGCCAGAAGAGAGTTGGTCCATTCTTCACCCACTGCAAACACTATTAAAGGCAAGGGAAGCCATTTGTTCATGAATATACATTTGATACATATAAAAGCTTTGTGCCATGAATATTTATCTCTTTCATGGATTGCAGCTGTTGTGTATGGAAAACTATTAACAGGTTGCAAACCATCCTTTAGAAACCAATGCCTGTCATTGGTGTGCAAAAGCAGCCTTGGAAATTTATCTTTTCCCTCTCTTTCTTTTGTGGGGAAGATAGAATACTCCTGGGGTTTGTAATGAGGTTAGTCTTTTAGCAGATTGCAAAAAGAATGTGATTTTTTTGAAATGGAAAATAGCTTTTATGGGGCATTTTGCATACACTCATCTATATGACTTATTGAAACTTAGCTAATTTTATTCTCTAAGTTGTTTAGATACTATTAAGGCAGTGTTCTTTCAAAAAATGTTATTTATTTATTTAAGAATGAGGTGGTAGGTGGGAGAGGGAGAAAGAAAAAGAGAGAGCATGGGTGCACCAGAGCTAGACATATGCATTGTTTTGTGCATCTGGCTTTACATGGGTACTAAGGAATCAAACCCAGGCTGGCAGGTTTTGCCAGCAAGCACCATGAGCCATGCCCTGAGCCCAAGTATAGCAACTAGTCTTCAGGTTTTGAGGAATGTTCTTTTGTTAATAGAGGTGAAAACATCAGATATTAAATACTAAGTGATTGTGAAAGTGGAACATGTCATATGATTATCACTAAAGTTGGGAATCTTAAACCTGTGGATATTCTGATATGTTTTCTGTTTTAAGTACAGCAGATGGTTTTGTGGATTTTATTCTTGCATTTCTTCATGTGGTCTTTAGTTTATCCACTGCTAGCTCTCCTTTGTCTTCCAAGCTTTTCTCTACTGTTTAGGTTGGTTGTCATGGCCAGTTCATTCTTGTGTTTCTCTATCTATCACCTATCACTTCCCCCAGACCAACTGTTCCCGTGGTTTAGACAAACAAACTTCAGTCTGGTAGCAGAGGCACCAGCATGGGAACTAGCTCTTATTTACTAAACACTCTTGTTGTGGTTTGTGCTATAGTTTGATTCTCGACTATCCCTCAAGTCCATGAACTGAACGTGTGCTTCCCAGCCTGTGGTACTACTGGGGAGTGATGGAACCTGTAGGAACTAAAACCTAGTGTGTGGAGGTTAGGTCATTGGGGGTATGCCCTTAGAAGAGACAGTGGGGCCCCCCAGTCCACTCCTGACTCTCTGAAGGATGTCAACAGAGTTCCTTCACTATGCATTCCAGTCTGGCAAATTTTGCTGTCATATGCTCAAAGCATGGGGACTGAAACCTTTGAAACTGTGAGCCAGAGACAAATCTTTCTACCCTATAAACTTATTTTTCTCAGGTATTTTGTCATAGCAATGAAAAGCTGACTGACAATTTGAACGATCACACCAAAGTTTGTATGTTGGAAACTTAATCACCAGTGCAACAGTGTTGAGAAGGAGGAACTTTAAAAGGTGATTGGTACCTAAAGGCTCTGCTTTTATAAATGGATTAATGTTACTATAGGAGTTTGCTATGGGAATAGGTTCATATTATGAGAGTGTATTTGTTACAAAGCAAGTTTGGCTCTCTCTCTTGCTTTTGTTTTTGTTCTCTCTCTCTCTTTCTCTTGCTGTAGGTCTGCAAGAAAGCCTTTATCATATATGAGCCCTCAACCTTGGACTTCACAGCCTCCAGAACTGTAGGAAATACAGACATTTGTTTATTCTTTACAAAGGATCAAGTCTTGGGTATTCTTGTTATAGCTGTACCAAATGGAGTATGACTTGTGTTATTCAGTTCTTATTACAATTAAGACAGTGACAATTGAGAATCTTTGTTAAGATAATGGAGAACATGATGGTACAAGGGCATAAATAGAAGATTGGGAACATCATGACCTAGGAAGGGGCCTGATGACTCAGGGCCCTACAATTCAGACCAGGCTACAGAGGAAAATAGACCAGAAACAACAATTCAGAGAAATGCCCACTGATAAGAGGGTGGCAGCTGTTGCCCCTCTTCTATTTCCTTGTTTGTTCTGTGCTGATGTCATCATGAGCAATCAGTGACTAGCAGGTGAGTTTTGGCCACTAGGGATAAAATTCTGAAACACCTGTTGCTCATGAGATATGCCAATTTCAACCTTCCATGACACATAGACAGCACATTTGTTACTTGCTTTCTCCTCCGAATGTCCACACAAAATGAGCTGACATTTATTCTCTTTTATCAGCAAGTTTTTCCTTCATCAGAACAGTGACCTCATCTTAAATAAAACAGCTATTTAAACGAGTACACCAATATACATCAGGTCTGAAGTGTTTTCTCCCCCTTATACAGTATGTCACCTAGGTAACACTGGATTGCATCCCTGGAATGCAGTCTACATCAATATTTAATTTCATGAATATTGTGTTCAGTGTTAGCATACTTCTTGGAAAAATTCTTTTATTGCCTAATGAGTCAAATCCTTTCATTTTCTGGGCTTACTCATTTCCCATTATTCAGGCTAAAGATAAAAACCTTGTGGGGAGCTCATTTGTACTAGTTTACTAATCCTGTTCTCTTTGGGGGCTTACAAATCGAACAAGGCCTAGACTTGCATGTTCCCTGAGCTGTTTGCATTTAGCCCTGAGATTTCTTCACTTAGTTCTCATTGAGGGCTACTGCCCTTGTCTAGATCTTTTCCAAGATTTCTGTCACTTTGTCACCATAAAGTCCACGTCTGACTTAAGAAATTCTGGGTGATGGTTTAGGAATGTCCTTAACACCACCTATTCTAATCAGTGAAATAAAAACTATGATTCATTTGCATTAAATATATTAAGAGATACAAGAACATTTTAATATTTGTATCTGTGTACATAAGTCTGGATGAATATCTGTGATCGTGGATGTGCTGTAAATACCTCTGTCTGGATCTATACATCATTATGTACATTTGCATGTTGTTTACATCTATCTACATACCCATCATTATCATCCATCATCATCATTATCATCTCTGTCTGCACTGTGTATGTAAATAGATGTCTTTACATATGCAAATGGCTTATGATTACTGATATTAGGAGGGATGAGAAAAATCCAGGCAAGCTTTTTATTTAGGGACAAATTATTAATTTCTTTTATTTTTCTTGTCTTTCTCTTTCATGTTTAGATTTTAGCTATTTCAATATTCATGTAAAGTGTCCTCTGGGGGGAAAACAAGAAGAGTTCTCAGTGTCTAGTAGGATGCACAGTCCTCTAGGGATACCCATTAAGTGTTTGTTGATGACAATGACAATTATAAAACTCAAGTCAGTTAATTGGATCCACATCCATTAGCAATGCTAGTGAAAATTTGTAGTACATACAGAGTAAAACAACTGATTATTTTTTTCTGAATAAGAATATTTCTCTTAAGAATGAAAATATTCCTCTGTAGCAGGCTCCTGTTCCCCAATCTCAACCATCAAAGAATGGTGTGACAGACAAAGGACAGACGTGGGTGTAGAAGGAAAGACAAAAGCATCTGTCATGATGGTAGCTGTGAGCAGGTACTGTCTTTTCCTTTCCTATAGGGTAGCTCTGGTAGCAAAGTTAGTTCTTTTTGTTTTCTTCTGTGCGGGCATACCCAAGGAATTGTAGAAATACACCAATATTTCAGAGAAGAGAAATGTTCTATCTCCGAGATAAGAGCATTTCAGTCAACCATTGAAGGGCATGAAACAGTGAGCAAATAGGCTGGCTTGCTGGACAAGAGCAGGTAGAGAATTCTCCTTCCTTTTCCTCAGCCCTGGAAGATCAGTGGATCAACTAAGAAATGCCCAAGAAGGGGAATTTAGGGAAAGAAAAACACCCATCACCTCAGGGTGGGGAGGATAACTCTGAAGCATACTTCATTTTTCATATTGCTAGGATTTTTCCTTTTGGTTTTTAAAGTTTTCTGCAGTTGTATGTAACAATAATTTCTGGTGCTTATTAATGTTAGTGGTATAAATGAACAAAAGTAGAAGTCCAATCTCAATGACACATAGACTGTCCTTTAGAGTACTTTCCATTGTCATTCAATAAATCCAATATAGTTAGGAGTATATGAAAGCCTACCAAGTTATTTGCAAAGCAGCCATACCCACTGTATTTTATAACAAAGCCTTATGAGACTTGAAACCACTTTTCTACATCTAAGGTCGATTTCATGAACATGTAAATGTACCTTGAGACTTTTAAGATGTTATTTATCCAGTAGAATATTGTTTATTTTATATCCTTCCTGGATTCCATGTGAGAAATACTTTTTGTTTGAAATTTCTTTTCAATATTAAATGAATCTGTTTCTGGTAAACACATGTCTCTCTCTGCCCCTCTCCATTCTAAGCTCTTTTTATTTGACTCAATCCTTTTGTAACCTTAGAATTTTATTTCATCTAAGTTTAAAGAAGCCTTGTGGGTTTTAAATTTTACATGATTTCGAAATCCTCCCATTCATCCTTTTAGTTACTTTGCATAAAAATAACAAAACCCACAAATGAACACATATATAAACTACAAACAAAATTCCATAGGTTTTGTTTTCCATGAAAGGAAATACCTGCAGGAGAGAAAGGACAGTTCAAGGTTCCTGTGGACCTTTGTAGTCAGCTATATGACACTCCTCTGTTCCCTGTTAAAGTTTAAAAACATTTGAAAAATAAAAGTTCCAATTAATGATCATCAAGATGAGAGCATTATTTCAGAGTGATTAAGATCCTTTGGTCTTAAAGTCTTTTTGACTTACAAGATTGTAGTGTATCTGAGAATGAGGCAATTGTTGTAGTGGGTTCATAAGTCAGAAGCAGAAAAACCATTGGGTTCTGGGTATAATCAGTGTGTGAGTGTGAGTGAGTGAGTGAGTGTGTGTGTGTGTGTGTGTGTGTGTGTGTGTGTGCGCGTGCGCGTGTTTATGCATGCATGCATGTGGTAGGTGAAGGTGAGCCTCTGCCAAATTTATAGCAATAGCACCAAGTCATAATCTACTTATAGGTGACCTGGATTCCCTAGAGAGTTAGACGAGAGAGTGAGAAGATTACGTGTAGCGTCTTCTTCCAACTGACTAGTCACATGAAGAGGAGTGAGGATGAAGGACACAAGAATGAACAAGACATGAATCTTTCTCCCACAGTGCTCCCTTCTTGGAAAATCTTGAGCCAGGACAAGGGAGGAACCTTACATCCTAACATGAGCTCCACTGTCTGAGTTTAATTAGGTCACTGAGATTTTCCCTGTGCTTTTGGCAAGCTCATGGCCACTCGGAACTATTCCTGGTTTGCTTATTAAGTCTTTCCAAAAGATAGTTTTGAGGACATGGGTACTGGAAAGAGTACATTTTGTTCCAGATATCTTAGCTAAACCAGAAAGGACCTGGAACTGGGTGCTTTCATAAGAGAGCCTCTTACATTTTAGTCACAATAGTTCAAGGCAAAGGACTTTATTAGTTCATTTGTTCCCTGCTCAAGCAGTGCCCAGGGAACATGAGCCACTGATGCCCTTGTTTATCAGGGTTTAATAAAGCTTTCTCAGAAGCAGATGCAGAAGGCCTCCTTAGGTTTCATCTATGCAAATTCAAAACATCTCCAGAGCACAGGGGGAAGAATGTTCATAGATCAAAGAGATCTTGTACTGGGAAACATTTTTTATTTCCCAGTAAGCCAATTTAATGTCTTGATTCAGTTCCTACCAAGCACACTCAAATCATGCTCACATTTTCAATGTTCATTTTCATTCTGCTGAAATTATTCTCATCAGAGTCATTTTCTATGTAGAATTTTCAGCAAACTGTAGTCTTTTAAATCAAGTTTTTAAATTCATATCAATAATTATAGCATCTGCAGTCTGAAAGTTTTGTAGTGTGGGTTTTATATCTACCAAGATTAGTTATTGTAAATCAAATGTTGACACAGAAATTTTATCAAAAAGTTATTTTTTGTCTTCTTTAAAGTGAATAATGACTTTCGCTGTGTGCATTTTTGTTTCATTTTGTATCATTTTCCTACTAAAATTAATTATAAATTGGATGAAGTCAACTAGCTTATTTATTTCTCATCTAATTTAGTGAGTAATTCATCTCTTTTGTTTGAAGATTGCTTCATTATAGAGGACTAGACAGATCTAATGCTCACCTGATTCTTCTGTAGGTTTTTCTATCTTTTTGGACATTATTTCTAGAAGCCCTCCTCAGTTTGGGTTGGGGCTGCTCTAACAATTATACCATAGACATAAGGGGCTGGAGAGATGGCTTAGTGGTTAAGACGCTTGCCTGCAAAGCCAAAGGACCCAGGTCGAGTCCCCAGAACCCATGTGCCATAGACATATGTATGTCTATAAGTGTCTGTTGCATCTAAAGATATACTATACCAAAGATGTCTTAAATAATATGCACTTATTTGTCATAGTTCTGGAGGTGGGCATGATCAAGTGGTTGGCAAATTTGCTTTTTGGTGAGTTCCTGTTTACCTGTTTGCAGATGGCTGACAGATATCTTCTTCACTTAGGGGACAGCAAAGAGATGCCTATCTCTCTTCCTTTTCGATGGACACTAATCCAGTCATGAGAGCTGCACTCAGTGTTGTCATATTAGTGATCCAATGTGCAAATTCTCTGGGGCCACAAAGATTCATTCCATAGTATATTTCTCCTTCATATTGAACCCATAGCTTTGATAGGTTGAAGATGTTTGGCTGTGCTCCATGTTAGTATGGCAGGTGGATGTTTGACTGTGCTCCATGTTGGTATAACAGGTGGATGTTTGACTGTACTACATGCTAGTATGACAGGTGGATGGTTGACTGTGCTCCATGCTGGTATGGCAGGTGGATGTTTGACTGTACTCCATGCTGGTATGACAGGTGGATGGTTGACTGTGCTCCATGCTGGTATGACAGGTGGATGCTCCATTGACAGGTGGATGTTTGCTCCATGCTGGTATGACAGGTGGATGTTTGACTGTGCTCCATGCTAGTACGACAGGTGGATGTTTGACTGTACTACATGCTAGTATGACAGGTGGATGGTTGACTGTGCTCCATGCTGGTATGGCAGGTGGATGGTTGACTGTACTCCATGCTAGTACGACAGGTGGATGTTTGACTGTACTACATGCTAGTATGACAGGTGGATGGTTGACTGCTCCATGTTGACAGGTGGATGGTTGACTGTGCTCCATGCTGGTATGGCAGGTGGATGGTTGACTGTGCTCCATGCTGGTATGGCAGGTGGATGGTTGACTGTGCTCCATGCTGGTATGACAGGTGGATGGTTGACTGTGCTCCATGCTGGTATGACAGGTGGATGGTTGACTGTGCTCCATGCTGTTATGACAGGTGGATGGTTGACTGTGCTCCATGCTGGTATGGCAGGTGGATGGTTGACTGTGCTCCATGCTGGTATGGCAGGTGTATGGTTGACTGTGCTCCATGCTGGTATGGCTGGTTGACTGTGCTCCATGCTGGTATGACAGGTGGATGGTTGACTGTGCTCCATGCTGGTATGGCAGGTGGGTGGTTGACTGTGCTCCATGCTGGTATGGCAGGTGGATGTTTGACTGTACTACATGCTGGTATGACAGGTGGATGGTTGACTGTGCTCCATGCTGGTATGACAGGTGGATGGTTGACTGTGCTCCATGCTGGTATGGCAGGTGGATGGTTGACTGTGCTCCATGCTGGTATGGCAGGTGGATGGTTGACTGTGCTCCATGCTGGTATGACAGGTGGATGGTTGACTGTGCTCCATGCTGGTATGACAGGTGGATGGTTGACTGTGCTCCATGCTGGTATGACAGGTGGATGGTTGACTGTGCTCCATGCTGGTATGACAGGTGTATGGTTGACTGTGCTCCATGTTGGTACAACTCTAAATGTACTACAAATCATAAACTGTCAGAGATTAGTTTGTAATAAAATAAAAACATAAAAAAAGACTTTCAGAATTTAACCCATTAGCACAAAATTTCAATCACCTTTGAAAAAGTAATATTTCAGAACTGCAAGTGTGAAATCATTTAAGATAGCTCCAAATACCCAGAAGGGTGTCAATGAATCTGACTGATGACTCCACATTTCTTGATGGAAACATCCTATCCTTCCTGCATCCTATCCTCCATTCTCTGTCCCACAAAATCAAGCCCAGAGAAGTGGGCTACTTTTCAGAGTGATGTTTTAAAATAAATATTGTTACCCTTTTCTATCCTTGAGTTCTTGTTTGCTCCAGATCCTCAAATGAATGACAAGTGCAGGCATGGCAAGAGGGCAAGTTAAGAACAGGCTTACGAGAAAGAAATGTGAAAGTAAAGCAGAAAGCTTCTGTGATGGGAGGGTCCTGAGCAATTGACCAGAGGGTGACATGGATCATGATTTCTTATATGCTTGGGGATGTAAATGAGACATGAAATTGGGATGAGCTTTACTGGTTAAGTTTAGAGCACCTTGATTAATTGGTAGATCTGGGAAAAGAGGGTAGGCTCAGAATGGGCGGGCCTGGAAGTGGGACTTGGGGACAGTCAAGCGAAGCCCGCAAACAGTTCTGTCCTCGAAGGAGGAAGATGAGAAAGTGAAGAGAACAGAGGGATTCCTCCCCCTCCCCAATCACCATCTTGCTGAGCCCGACTTAGAACTGGACTGGAATTGCCTTCTAGTCTTACCAGGGCAGGTCGACACCTGTGTTCTTTTGTGCTTGTATTCCCAACTACTTACCAACCAGAAAAGGCTACCTTGCTCCTTGTGGTTTCTCTCACTATCACACACATTCTCAGTATTCTTTCATTTGGAATTACCTACTCCAGGTGCGATACTAAAGGGTAGAGGCTCTAGTGTCTTCTACCAGCTTTTGTAACCTGACAGTGAGTATCCAGATAAGAGTTCTTGCTAAGAGATGGTGGCTGGACATCACTGGAGGAAGCACAGCTCCACACCTCAGAGAACTGTCAGAAACAGAGCATGGGACCCAGAGAGGAGGGAAGAAAAAGTAACATCAACAGCAGGCAGAAAGAAGGCTGGGCAAGAGACAGAGCTTGAACCTTTACAAAACAATGAATAGATAAGACAGAAAACTTTTGACAACACTGAAAAGAGGAAAAAAATCACGAGTAACAATAGTTGTTTCTGTTTCTTTTAACACATTTACCATTTGTCTCTTAAATATTGACCGGCATGGAGTACAGCCATTACCTAAACTATGGTCAAAGCTTGATAGTTTTATAGTCAGGTGCATTTTCTGCCTCTGTAGGGATGACTCATGTACTTCCTGTACCCAATCTAATGATATCTAACATTCATTTTCTGATGTTAAACCAACCTTGCCTATGAAATAAATCACTTTTAATCCAGACTATAATTCTTACATGTTGGTAGATTTTATTTGTATTTTTTTGAGAACTTTTACATTCTTATTCATGGCAGTTATGTGTTTCTTCCTTTTCTCTTAATATTATATTGTCTTATTTTGGTTTAGAGTGTAATACTAGCCTTATATAAAGTATTTTTTTTTTTTTTTTTTTTTTTTTTTTTTTGCTTTTCTGTTTTATGGAAGACTTTTTGAAGAATTAATATTAATTCTTTAAACATTGTTTGAATACATTTCTGAGAGCATGTCTGTTCTTGGGATTTTTATCTATAAGATTTGCTTTTTAAAATAAGCAATACAATCTCTTTTATAGGTTTATGTAGTTTTTATCTGTCTTCCTGAGACAGTTTTAGTAGTTTGGGTATTTCTAAGAATTTGTCAATTCATCCAATCAGATCTACTTAGAATCCCATTTACTTCTGTAAAGTTGACAGTATTCACTCATTCCTTTTTTCAGTAATTTAAGACATTTTATTTCTTTGTTGACTAGAGACTTGTGAATTTTGTATCTTTTCAAATAGCCAAGGTTTTGTTTTGCTGTTTCTCTATAGTTTTTATAGTCTCTGTTCATTAACTTCTGCTCTCCTCTGAGTTTACTTTCTTTCACTTGATTTGAGTTTAGTTTTTCCATGCTTTATGGAAGCTTGAAGTGGAAAATGAGTTTACTGTCTGTGAGCTCTATTTTTTTAAATATGTTTTTTATTATTTTTTATTTATTTTTGGAGAAAGACACAGAGAGACAGAGAAGGAGAGGGAGACAGATAGAGATGGGCGTGCCAGCAGTCTCTCAGCTGCTGTGAACGAAATCCAGATGCGTGCACCCCTCGTGGTCAAGTGTGGCATTGCGCCCTTGCGTCTCTTTGCATCTGGCTAAATGTGGGACCTGGAGATTGGAACTGGGTTGTTAGGTTTAGGAGGCAGGCGCCTTAACCGCTAAGCAATCTCTCCAGCCCGAGCTCTACTTTTTAATATGAGCACCTGTCATTCTCCCTCAAGTGCTGCTTCCCTTGCAACTCCTCATCCCTCTGTGCTGCATTCTCTTCTCAGTTATTTCAAAGAATCTTCTCCTTTATCTCATTTGTCTTGGGGATTCTATTTGATCTGTTGTTATTTAGGAGAACACTTGAACATTTTTACATATTTGTGAATTTCTCAAGTATTTTTCTATTGTGGACTTCTAATTTAATATTTTGTGGTCAGAGAATATATTTTGCATTATGTAGAACTTTGAAATTTTTTGATACATATTTTGTGTTCAATGGCATTTTCCATTCTAGATAATATCCCATGTCTTCTAGAGAAAGGTGTATATGTATCGTATTGTGTGGATAGAAAACTCCATAGATTTTTTTTTGTTGTTGTTGTTAGATGGAGATGTTTTGCTTATTTTTCAATGATTTTCTTACTGTTTTTCAAGGTATTTGTTCTATTGTTTATTGAAAAAATGGCATTTAAATCTATTAATTTCATCATATTTCACATATTGAATTATCCATTTCTTCCTACAATAGTCAGTTTTCCTGCATGCATTTTTGTACAATGTTATTACATGCAAAAACTGAATTGTATTCTCTATAGTTGACTAATTATTATAAAATATTCATCATTACTTTAATATTCTTTATCTTAAAATATGATTTTAATGACATTAATATAGCATCTCCAGCTATTATTTGGTTATGGCTTACATGATATTTCCTTTTTAAATCATTTTAATTTTCCATTTATTTATATCTCCTAAGACAACAGCATTCTTTTTAGAATAACACATAGTTGTATTTGTTTTTCTTTATCCATTTTTCTAGTCTCTGTCTTTGGTTTGGAATATTTAATCTATTTACATACTGATAAGATAGGATTTAGATACTCCATTTCATTATTTATGTTTTTACATGCTTTCTTCCTTCCTTTTTCTTCTTTTCTTTTCTTTTCCTTTCCTTTCCTTTGTTTCCTTTCCTCCCCCTTTCTTCTATCCTTCTTTTCTTCCTTCCTTCCCTTCTTCTTTCCTTCTTTACCTCTTTCCTTCCATTTTTTTTCTTTTTTTTTTTTTTTTTGTGTGTGTGTATCTATAGGGATTAAGCCAAGGGCTCCATGGAAGCTATGCAGGTGCTATAACACTGAGCTACATCCCATAAGGATTTTCTCTAATATTTATTATACAGGAGGACTATGATGAATAATCCCTGTAGTTTTAGTTTATCTGGAAATGACTTAACTTGTCATTTTTGAAGGAAGTTTTTGGCTAACTACAGAGGTTTTGGTTGGTAATATTTTTCTAGACTTTGGTCATATTTATCTACATATTCGAGTTCATTGTACTTGAGCTCATTGAGGTGTTCACTGATCTTGGAACAATTTTATCATCATGTATTCCTTGTGGTGCACTTTTTTTTTTTCCCATGGAGATATGATCTCATGTAGCCCAGGGTGCTGGCCTTGAACCTTCTATGTAGCTGAGATTTACCTTAAATTTCTGTTTCTACTGTCTCCACCTCCCAAATCCTGAGATTGCAGCCATGCACCACCACACCCATTTTATGCAGTACTGACAACTAAACCCAGGGCTTTATGCATGCTAGACAAGCACTCTACCCCTGAGCTACATTCTTAGACTCAGCTCCCATTCTTTTGGCTAGTAATGAGATTACTGCTAGTTTAGTTCCTGATTTTACAAACTGTTGATTAGAAGGAAGGAGTCTAGATACTTAACAGTAAATCTACTTAGTGGCCAATTTTTAAAAAATATTTTGCTTGCATATTGCTCAGAAATCTTTTTTTTTTTTTTTTTTTTTTTTTTTTAAATTTTCCAGTTTGGTAGGCCTGCTCCACAGGAGGGAATACATACATGATACTGAAAACCTATGATGGGGTAAGTCATGAGCCCTAGGGGTGTAATGTCGGCTGGTGTCTGCCTAAATGTATATATCATGCTTACCAAACTGACCAGTATGCACTTCTTATAATGCTCATACCCATATATTAATGCTACTCTCACTTTTGGTTAGAGAAGCTTCTCTTTTCAGATGGCTGATACCTTGAGATGACTCAGAAGGCACCATGGTGCTGAGAAGAAGTGACAGAGGAGTGCTCAGCACTGAAACATCTCTATCACACCCTTACAAGGCTCAGGGTCCATTGCGGAAGAGGTGGCAGAAAGTATGTAAGAGCCAAAGGAAGGGTAGAACTCCTTACAATGCACTCTTCCAGACACAAAATGGCCTGGATACTCATGACCTCACAGTGCCTGACATTATATACACAAGACCATCATAATACGAGGAAATGATGATGACATCAAAAATAAAACAGAAATCAGTTTTAAAAGAACCCTTCACATGTCTCTCAGATTATGAGACAAGCTTTCAAATTCTGTGTATGTAGGTTTTCAATGCCAGCTAGAGGTGAGTGACTGGTGGTATGACCTTTCACCCCTGTGATGGCGCTGCCTCCATATAGGGTGAATTTCTTCTGCCTTGATTAACCTAATCTAGAAAAATCCCTCAGACATCCTCAGAGATTTGTCTCATCGTTGACTCTAGTTCTTAAGTCTCCAATCAATATTAACTACCACACTCTGCCAACTATTTGACATTCTTTCTCCCCTATTACTATTATAAAATGATCAAGAATGTTCCAGTTGGGACACTCAGTCTTACACTCACAAAGTCCAAGTATTAGATGGTTTTTCACAATTCCAGAACCAGAGAAAGATTGATTACTTTCTCGTCTGTGAAGTGACTGTAGCTAAGAAAACAATGTTAATGGAGAGACTGAGAATGCTAAGATGGATTCTATAGTACCCAAAATAGCTTCCTGAATAATTAAGTAACATCCTGGGCCTTGTACGATATTTTATTTAATAATTTATTTAATAACTTTAATCATAAACAAGAGTCCTCTTTTTACTTCACCTTTCTAAATTTAAATGTAGCATATTCTTGCCATTAAAAGCAATAATAACAAGAGTAAAATAAATATAAGCATTGTTATAACAGCCACCGAAATAAAATATTGTCTTGGTAAAATTTACTTCAGGCTAATTGTAGGCATTTATGCCAGGCAGACTGTAGTATGAAGTTGTAGAAAGTTTGATTCCTATTGTTAAACATGGAATGATGTTGAATGATAAGAAGAAAATATACACTAATTGGTACATTATTTCCAATACATTCAATCAGTATAATTGTGAATGCACTCTTTAGAGGCATTTGTGAGAGGCTGAAGTTGAGGGGTGCATGGAGTAATATTTGACTTGTTGTGCATAACTCCAAAAGGCAGATGAGAGAAACATACTTCCACTATCAGAAATGCCCCTTGAGTTTTCAATAATAAAAAGCATTTTGGTTCTTGAATCAAATGGTCAATACTGAAATGGGAACAAATCAACTTTTTTTAAAAAAATAAGGAAGGTTTACCTTGTAAGGGGTTGTGGTGAATTGCATAACAGTCCCCCAAAGATATCAGATATGAATTCCTGATGTACAGGAACAGAATGTGTGAAGTTAAATATGTTTCACATCTCGAGATAGAGACAGATGGGTTGGTCTATCCCATTATGCTCTCGGCCTTGCTAGGAAGACTATCATGTCTTAGAAGCTGATCTAATATTAACTTCCTTTTCCATATGACTGCTGCTAGGAATTTTTTATTTAAGAAGGTGGTTGGGTTTTGTCATTTCATAGAATACATACTAAACATTTTATCATGCTAGAATGGTGCTTTGCCTTTTTGTACTTGCCTGGAATTATCTTGAAATTAAAATTCAGTCTAATCATATTTTTTTGTATTAAGCCAGGTTATTCTCACAACAAATAGCAAATATTTACATGCATTTACAAGTCAGCTAGAGAAAGTAAAGAATGAGGGCTCCTTCAGTGGCCAGAGCCAAGAATTGAACTCTGCAATTCGGCTTCTTGCTACTTTCTCTGCCTACTTGCTTCCCTCTCCTTTGCATATCTCTAAATATTAAGCACATCCAGATTTTAGGATTCAAAACTAGCTATTTTCTTGAGTTGAACTGTAGAAGAGAATATCCCCAGTTCTAAATAACCTACAATGACTTAGAAAATAGAGAAATAGGGCTGGAGAGATGGCTTAGTGTTTAAGGTGCTGATGTGTCAGTCAGCCTCCAGGATCTTCAAAGCAGATGAATTTTCTTCAGAGAACTTTGGTTCAAACTTTCTGTCCTCACCTAGTGGACAAAGCAGTCAAAGGCTTAATCTCTCTAGGGATGTGCAGGGGTTTCTTGGAGAATAGTGTGTGTGGGTGGTAGATATATGCAGTTATCCACTACAATTGCAATGTCTGCATTCATTAGAATGGTGCTTTTCTTCCTGACCATTACCTGGTATAAAATGCAAGTGGAAGAAAGTTGATTTGGTCTCTTTATATTCCAAACACAAAATACTTGATAAGTGAATAAAGTTGGAAAGAGGAAAATAATGATAGTGAAGTCAGGCAGAAACTGGAAATTAATTCTGTTGGCTTTATAATGAATAAGGATTTCTTCTGAGGGAAAAAGAGAATGATGTAGATAGAACTTTAAGTGAAGCCCCTCTGCCCCTTGTTCTCACTTCCTTTACTCCTCTTGAAGAACCAGCTCTGCATTATTCCCTGAATTCTGTGCCATGACCTTTTATTTCTATTTTCTTTTTAGCTTTACCTTGGAAAAGTTTTGCCCTTAGAGCAACTTAACCATTTGTGTTTCTGCTTGTACTCTATGAAACACTCATGCTTGCTAGGTGAAATTCAAACAGGCTTCCTGAGAATTAGTTGGCATTTCCCTTAGTCAATTTGGACAGATTTGCAGGTTGGCTGTCCTCAGGCTTTGGTCCATCACCCATGTCCCCTTCTGAGGTCCAGGCTGAAGGGGTAGCAGCTACCTGAGGCACATTCTTATGGTGGTCAGGAAATCCCACAGATATATGCAGTAAATTAAATTATAGAATACTTTTAAGGCCTAGGATGAAAATTGGCTTACTGTTCCACCTGCTCATGTGTCTTTGTTCAAAGCAAAGCGACACACTCAGCCAGATTCTGAAGAAAAGAGGTACACCTTACTAACATAGAAACATAACAGTGGCACAACATATCCTCTGCCATCTCTTATCTTTTCTGTATGTTTCCAGTTAGTGTTTTCCACAATTTTCCCAGAAAGCCATTTGTAATTTTCTTCAATATATGAATTTTATTATTAACACACCTTATTCTGGGAAAATAATGTAAAATTCAAAGAGATTAGAAATTTTTCATCAGGAACCACATACATTTTGAGCATATCTTTTACAACATTCCCTTTTGTGTACGCATCCTTTCCATCCTCATGAAGATAAGATTCATTGTACACTTTACTGCTGTTCTTTCCACCTCTTCTCTAGCTCTTATTCTCTTCAGTCTTCCCTGGGCCTTACGCCATTTGTTGTAACTTCTTATTTTATAATTTTTAAAGTATCCTTTTCTTCTCAGTAGAATGACCACAAGGCAGGATAAACCATGCAAACCACCAAATTATTCAGTTATATGTTATTTTACTAGATGAAAATAGGCACATGCCACTTTAATATAGGGAAAAAACACAAAAGGCATTCTGAATACAATGAAGCACTCCATTAATTGAATGAACCAAGTGATATAGGTAGCTATATGGAGTGATTCCATATAGTGTGAATTTTAACTTCTCTAAATTTTATTCTCTGCAATATAGAAACTATTGGAGTACCAAGATCATATTTGAAATGTTAAGAGAATTTGTCTCACATGTTTGAACCACTAGAACTTTTTATTTTATTAATTTTATTTTATGAATAATGGATTTTAATATGGCATCATTATAAATATGTTCTCATTCACTCCCCTTCCCACTTTTCTCCCTGTCCCCCTGTTTCAGCTGGTTCCTTTTCTTCCTCCAAATAGCCATCCCTCCTGCTTTCTTATCACATGTCTTCCATTACCTTTCTATCTTCCCACCTCCCTTAAGATTTCTCCCTCCCCTGTGATGATCTCTGTTCAAGTTTTGGGACTGATACACACATATTTAAAGACACAAACACACATAAATAATTTTAGATCTACATTCTGCATATGAGAGAAAACATGGCATTTGTCCTTTCCAAGGTTACTTATTTTCCTAACATAATGATTTCCAGTTATATCCATTTTCCTGCAAATGTCAGAATTCCAATTTTCTTTATGGATGCATAAAATTTCATTGTGTGTATGCATTATATTTTCTTTATCCCCTCATCTTTTGATTGACATCTAGGCTCGTTCCATTCCTTCACTATTGTAACTTCTACAGCAATAAATGTGGATTTGCAAACATCCTGTGGAAATTCACTTAGTCCTTCTTTTTGTATACACCCAAGAGAGGTATAGCTGGGGCAAATGGTAGTTGCATTTTCAGTGTTTTGGGGAACCTGCACACCAACTTCCATAGTGGTTGTATTAGGGTACTCCCACCACCGTTTGATAAGGGTTCTTTACTCACATCCTCACCAGCATTTGTTGTCATTTGTCTTCTGGATGATAGCCATTTGGACTGGAGTGAGATAGACTATCAAAGCAGTCTTAATTTGAATTTTCCTGATGGCTAAGGATGTGAAATACTTTTTCAAGTATTTATTGGCCGTGTTTCTTCTTTTGCAAACTGTCTATTTAATTTGTTAGTTCATTTACTGATGATTGGATGATTTTTGGTGTTGAACTTTTACAGTTATTTATTTTTTATAACATCCTGGATATTAGTCCCCTGTCTGATGTGTAGTTGGCTAAGATTTTTCCCCTATTCTGTAGGCGGTGTCTTCACTGTGACTGTTTCCTTTGCAGTTTCCACTAGATCTTAAGACTGGGATGTCTCGCATTGCTAAAGTCACATCAGTCAACTATGGTGTTGAATTAATTTTGTATAGCTGAGGAACAGATCAGCCCAAGATTAGGGGTTTAAGACGGCACACGTTTGTTTTTTCAGCACTTCTTTTGGTCAGGAGTTGGATTGTGACATAACTGAGTCCTCTGCCTAGAGTCTAGCCTGTTGCGAGTTAGCGCTATGATCTCACTTGAGGCTTAGGATCATCTTCTTAGCTCACTGGCTGTTGGCAGAGTCCCGCTTGCAATTGTAGGACTGGCATGCCTGTTTTATTTCTGGTGAGAATCTATTACTATTCTCCGTTACTAAAAATTGTCCTCATGTTTTTGCTCTAGGCAAGTTGCCAGAAGCAGTTCCTCTTGACAGGCAGTACACAATGTGGTTTTTCTTCATGGACTATAGGAAAATCTAGCTTGTTCTGAATCCTTTTTAGAGAATTCTTGGATTCTACCTTGAAAAATCGCAGCTGATTAGATCAGACCCTTCCAGGAACATCTCTCTTTTGATGAATTCAAAGGTAGATAATTTAGCTACATCTTCAAAATTCCTTTATCTTTGGACTATGATCTAAAATAATCACAAAAGTGAATCTCATCATCTTCACAAGTTTTGTCTTTCCTCAAGGTGCAAGGATTAGAGATGGTGTATACAGCAGGGGGAGCTATTCAGGTCAATATACAGCTAACTGTCCCACCACATATTAGGACCTCCAAATTAGCTCGTAAATGTCTTCCAAAAGTTTTAGAGATGACATAATTGTTTTCATAGTAGAAATTTATTTTTAATTTTGGTGAGAATTAAACTGATTATACAACTAGTTATAAGCATGACTTTGTTTTTATATTTTGTGCTTAATATTTTGTAACTTTGCTCTTTTTTTCTTTTTTTTTATTAAGTAGAAACTGCGTATGGACACATCATATGATGGTAGCATCATTTCCCTCCTCCCTGCCCCACTCCACTGAGGGTCCTCCTCAGTGGGATTGCTGGTATTGACCATAGAGTTGTGGGTTATGAGTTGTGAGAGCAGCAGACAGCATCGTGGGGGTGAGGGGCAATGCCTCTGGATATTCCCTCCCACTTTGTGGCTCTTCCAATCTTTTTGCCCCCTGTCCTGCAAAATTCCATGAGTTATGGTGGGTGTGTTTTAAGTCTACTATAGTGTTGAACTCTTAATAGCTTTTGGATTTCTACTTTGGTGTGTGTTGAGTCTCCTCAGTGTCTGTCTCCATCCCCCTGGCACTGTTTGCCAGGCTCACCAGAGAGTACAGTTCCCCCGGCCTGTAACTTTTCTCTTTAAAATCTAGAAATTTATTTACTTATCTTCTTAGTAAATTCAGTCTCTCTTTGTTGGATTTCTTTTCTTGAATTACATCTGTATTCTTTTTGCTTATTTCCTTGTTTCAGTGTTGAACATTCTCCAGTAGCATTCAGAAAGTAAGCTCAAAGAAGTTAAATGTTTTGAACATACATGCATCTGAATGATCTTGCCCTCCAAGTCCCAGATCTTGATGCTGGGGCTGGTGGAGGCACACAGCCAATGTGGATTGGGACTGAAGCACAGGGCATTGAAGATGTCCCCACCATCTACTGTATATAGGTGCTTGCCTTCAGTGACATACCACAGCATAGCCTGGCCATCCTTGTCCCCAGAAGCATAGAGTGATCCATATGGAGAGATTGTCACAGTGTTCACATAGTCTGTGTGGCCAGTGTACTGGTCTTCAGCTTGCAGTTAGCCAAATTCCAAACCTTGACCAGCTTGTCCCAGCCACAGGAAACAACAATTAGGTTGCTTCTACGGCGGAGAAAGGGATGCAAGACATCCATTCTGAACGACTCTCATCCTGGACAGCGTAATTGCAAACACCTAGAGTATTCCAGACCTTTATGGTTTTATCTCGGGACGCAGAGCCAGTCTGCCGGTTGTCAGAAGAGAAGGCCATACTCAACACATTCTTGGTATGGCCTACAAATCATCTCGTGGTGGTGCCCCTTGTGAGACCCCAGAGGCGCAGGGTTCCATCCCAAGAGCCCGAGAGGACAAACCGGCCATCAGAGGAGATTAACCACATTATTGACGAAGGAAGTGGGAGCGACCCTGTAAAGCTCACCGTGGTGTGCCATGGTCAGTCTCATCCTTGGTCAGCTTCCACATGATGATAGTCTTGTCGTGAGATGCCGATGGGATTATGTGCGGGAACTGCCACGTGGTAGTGATTTGGGTTGCCCAGCCATTGTGGCTCCCGAGGGTTCCCTGGAGGGTCATCTACTCAGTCATGGCAGTGGCTGACGCCCGGGTTCCCTCAGCCACAAGGATGGCATCGGATAGTCAGAGAGCTGAGCATTCTAGGTGCTCCAGCAGCCGGCCTGCAGGGGAAACTCCTGTTTCCTATTCCTGTACCCTGCACAGGAAAAGCCCGTTTCCTGTTCTTATACTGTATATAGTTTCACATGATACAAATTCACATGATAAAATTCCAAGCATATTTTATATATATTTCCAAGCTGAATACACACACACACACACACACACACACACACACACACATATATATATAATTTGGAATTTTGAAGACATTGTTCTAGTCTTTCCTAAGTTTCAAGGCAATGCTGTTATTAACAACCAGAGATGACACTGGCAAGCATGAACCCAAAAAGTGTATCTGGAGAACAAGAAAGTAAGGAAGTGTGAGGAAGGTGAGGATAAGGTGGAGCAATAGCAAGTGCGGTGTACCTCGCTTTCTCATCAGAAGAGTTAGGAGGAATGGCTGAGAGAGACAGGGTTGCTAAGTATGCTGAGCATTGCTAAGAGGTGTAAACTGTCTAGGGGAATGTCTCATCGGTTCAGTCTTAGGGTGGCCATCCTAAAAGACATTACAGAGACATTAGCATGGAATAACTTGCAGAGTTCACAGATGGGGAGAGTCAGGCAAACTTCTCAGTCATCTGGCCATGAGGGATGGATAAGAGAAAGCATGAAGGATGCGATCTGCAGGTTTTGGAAATTTTGTTTGTTCTAAAACTAAAGTTGCTAAAACCAATGAATGCTAATAAGAAAGATCTAGTTAGATACACACACACACACACACACACACACACACGAACTGAAAAATCAAATATAAAAGTTAAGGTAGAGGGATGAAAGGAAAGGGACATTAATTCTGTAGTTGCATGAAATAAACAGAACCAGATAGATACAGATGAGACAGTTGGTGGATTTGGTTGGGGGAAAATGACAGGATATATAGTTGATGGATGCAACTTATAGCAAGCAAGGGTAGAAACATTTTGGAGAGATATGATTAAATTGCTAAGTGGTGCTGAGAGCCCTACTGAAATAAGAAATCCTGAATTCTTACTTATGGCAATTATCCTAGTTAGATTATTTTTTTCTCCTAAAAGTCAAACTTAAGGGTTTCAATTGGTAGTTGTCATCAGAATTACACAAAAACTTTTTATTCTGTCCTTCGGCTAAGTCCAAAAGATCCCAAATTTCGTCCTCAGAGGCTTGCCATATGCCTTTACATGACTTTTATTCTGTGCCTCTGTCTCTAGTACATAGAATCACTGCCTTGTAGCAACATACAAGGCTCTTCATGGTCAGGCTCAGTCCATATTCACCTTCCTCTCCTCTTTCTTGAACTGGCTATGCCAAGGACAACAAGCTAAATGTTCTGAGGCATCCCTCCCACAGCATGCCATACCTTTGCATCATTTTGTCACTAATATCCTTGACTGGAGAGACAAGAATGTAGCACATCTTAATAACATAGTGATAAAATTTGAGTCCCCCTATCAGTTGCAGACACTACATTAATTCCTTTATTCCTTTCTACATTTCTCTTTGGCTGAAGGCCTGGGCTGTATTGTTTGGATGCTTTTGTTAAATGCAATTCAGAACATAACAGAATCGTTGTGACTGAAGAATATTGAACAGATTGGCAGCTCTGTTGGAAGCATGAAACAGAATTAACAAGTTTGTTCCAGATACTCTAACATCAGCAAACCACTCAAAGATGGAAAAAGAAAATCAAAGCTAAAGAAAACCAAGAGGGCCTGATGTCTAGAAAGCATCAAAAAGACATGGGGGATGGCATTACATAGATGCAGAGACAGAGCTCCTCCAACTATGAGGGAGAGCTGTGGGTTTGCTCACTGTCATATCAGATCGCCACTTAGGAAAGTCCTTGATGACTTTTGTAAGATCACTTCCGGTGGTGTCAGGAAACAAAAGGCAGATCATAGCAGGGAAAAGAGTAAATTGCTAATTATCAGCAGAGTTAATAACTAGTAGGGAATTCTTACAAAATTGTGATAGTAAGAAAAGAAAAGAGGGCTAGAGAATATGGCTTAGAGGTTAAGGCATTTGCCTGCAAAGCCAAAGGGCCCTGGCTCAATTCCCCAGGATCCACATAAGCCAGATGGACATGGAGGTGCATGCATCTGGAGTTTGTTTGCAGTGGCTGGAGGCCCTGGTGCACCCATTCTCTCTCTCTGTCTCTATCTCTTTCTCTCTCTCAAATAAATAAAATATATTTTAAAAAAGCAAAGAAAAGAGAGAGGAGTCACAGAAAAGTATATATGTTCATTCAAGACCTAACTATCCATATATATTTAAGCAGGTACATAAATTTTAGGGAACAACATAGGATAGAGAGGAAAAATAATGGTAAGAGGAGAGAGAATTAAAAGAAGGAAGGTGGGCTGGAAAGATGGCTTAGCTATTAAGGCATTTGCCTGCAAAGCCCAAAGGACCCAGGTTCAATTCCCCAGGACCCACATAAGCCAAATTCACAAGGTGGCCCTTGTGTCTGGAGTTCATTTGCAGTGGCTGGGTGCCCTGGCATGTCCATTCTCTTTCTCTCTCTACTTGCCTCTTTACCCCCCCTCCCATAAATAAATAAAAATAGAATACTAAAAAAAGAAGGAAGGTGAGGACAGAAAGAAAGAAAAGAGAGGAGAGAAGGAAAGCTTTAAACAGAAAGAAATCCTGTTCTACTGTGGTGGATTGAATGTGAATGTATTTCACCATAGACTCAGGTGTTTTATTAAGCTTGTAATTGGGTGTCCAGCCTCCTGGCTGGAGGAGGTGTCACTGGGGGTGGATCCTGGAGTGCAGGATGTCATAGGGTACGTGCTTGCTGCTTTTGGTGTTTGCTGGCTGTTTGGTTGTCTTTTATTTTGCTTGGATATGTGAAAGGAGCCAGTTTCTTTGCCATTAGTGAAATCTCTAGATCTATAATAAATAATAAATCCCTTCCTTCCTTAAACTATGTCCGATCAGAATCAGCATTGTGGGACTGATTATGACTCCTACTAAGAATCTGGAAGGAATAAAATAGATAAAATATAGAGACAAAGTCAAGGAGCATTTCTCTGGTCTCACATTTCTTGATCTAGTAACATGTTGCATCATCTGTAAGTAAGGGTGAGGGAGGAGGCATCACATAAGGGATTTATAGGGAATAGAAAACTTTCATATCAGCTCTGAAGGAAAAGTGAATGGGAAATATTGATGAGCTCCAGGAACTGTAGCCTGGAAACAGCTGAGGTTGGAGATGGTGAATCTGAACGACTGTAGTTATATGATTTTATGACAGTAGCCCTTAGCATCAAGATTTCTCCCAATATAGTTGGGCCATTTACACGAGACATTGGTCTGTCTTTTAATTTGGGCATCTACAGAAATATCACTTCCTAGGATAGGGCCCTTCTCAGTTCCATAATAAATGCACATTTGATTCCTCCAGGGATACTACAAGGACAATTTATCAGGAGCTCCACATATGAAATGATCATGAAATATGTTATGTAGGAAATCTTGCAAATTGTACTACCTAAACAGATGGCACAGCTCTGCAACACAGGCAGCAATGCCCTTACCAGCTGTTGGTTTTGTTAGCAAAATTTCAATCACTGTACAGTGGCTTCTGGTGCTGATGAGCATTGTATATAAAATAATCCCACAAGTTCCATGAATCATGAAATGTACTACATATATGAGAGACTTGGATACAAGAGATTTCATAATTATATTGGGGGAAGGAGTATAGAGGCTTTCAGAAAGTATCACCCTTATGTTTGGGTTTACTTTAAAGATGGAAAAATTATTTATGATATGTAGGAGGAGGAGTCTGACTGCTGTGCCTCAAACCTCAACTTTCATTTTGGTATCTGTGATATTTTACTACTCCTGGCTCTGCTTTCACTCTGTTTTGTTCTTCTTCTTTTTTTCTTTTCTTCTTGAAATTGGAGAATCTTCAATCTTAAATCCTGCGTCTTCTCTTGCTATCTACTGTTAATGGCTTAATCTCACTTGTCTTTCTGTAAACTAATGTCTCTTTTTTTGTCATTCAAGGAAAGGGGTTATGCAAGCTGAGACTAAAGATTTCCCATTTAGAAGAGAGATGGAGGCTGTGAACATCCAGCGTTAGGGATGTTGATGCAGAGGTAGACGAAGAAGCCAGGCCTTTCCCCATCGTTTCCATTTGACAAGCCACTGCATATCTATGTAGACCTAGATCTAACAATACTAGTGAACAATAATTCTTTTAATTTTTCGATAGAAAACATTTGTTTTGATCAGAGGTTTGGAGGTTCCAGTCAACCATCAATTGGTTTGAGGCTTTGGGTCTACGTTGAGGTATCATAGCATAGCAATAAGGCATGGCAGAGCAAAACTGCTCGCCTCATGGCCAGGAAGCAAAAGAGAGAGAGAAAAGGTATTCGATTCTCAGTGTCTCTTTCCATGACAGCCTCATGATGTTCCAACACACTATGACTCTTAAAGATCCCATTACCTCCAACAGCACGAAGCTGATGACTAGATCTTTCACAGAGAGGTCACTGGTAACATTCAACTTCCAAACCAAAGCAGAAATGTTTTTTGTTTTTTTTTTTCCTATCTGACAAGTACTGTACATTTTAAATGTACCTACTTACTTTATCCTCCTCAAAACTGCATTACCATTATGGGTGTTTATGGCACATATTTACCTTCTTCAGCACACATTAAAAGAGAGAGGATTATCTCAATGAAATTTTTATTTGCTATGAGACTTCTTATAGTTCTGTGTTATTTGATCAACACATTTCCCAAATGACAAAATGAGTAAAAGAAAAGAAAATGGATATAATACATATTTTTTAATGCTAAAGCTATGTTTATCAGTAATGTCAGCGATGTTTTTAATGCAAAATTCAGATTCTTTGGGGACAGAATTTTCATTTGATTCCCTCAAACTGTTAAGTCACATGTAGATATTTGATACAGATTTATTGATTGATTGGCTAAAACTGTGATAGCACAAACATACCTTAGAGAGAGGTTGCAGTCAACTTTGCATTTCTGGCAGCAAACATCCAACCAAGAGCAGCTTGTGGGAAGAAAAGGCTTAGTTTAGCTTATGGACTTGAGGGGAAGCTCCATGAGGGCATCAGCAGAGGGTGGACATCGCCTCCTGGCCAACATCAGGTGGACAATAGCAGCAGGAGAGTATGCTAAGCACTGGCAAGAAGAAGGTGGCTATAACACCCATAATCCTGCCCCCAACAATGCATTGCCTCCAGGAGACTCCAGTTCCCCAATTGTCACCAGCTGGGGACCTTGCATTCAGAACACATAAATTTATGAGGGGCACCTGAATCAAACCACCACAAGGGTGGAAAGCTAAATGGCTAATCTTATTACAAGCTGGAATTCACTGAGAACCTGCTGTGCACCTCCTCCCCATAGATCAAGCTTCAAGGATGGTCTTTCAATGTTATTCTACTAACAGTTGTCTTGGCAAGCGATCCCAAGAGTAATTCCTCCACTGCTAAATTGTCCCCTTTGAACTATGCTATGACTTATCTCATGGTCTCTCTCTTGGTGACATGTCATCTACCACTTTGGCTCTACTGTGGTTGTCCTTTGTACCTATTCAGCACAAATTGTTATACATAGTAAATGCCTTAAGACAAGTGACACACAATAGTGGGCCCTTTAAATGAAAGCATATACTATAACCAACTTTGTGGAATTATTAATTTATAAGATGGTTAATTTCTATCTACAGATGACAATATACTTAAACTAAGATCAATCACAAGAGTCTACATTAACAAAGATGTAGAAGTGAATAATTGATTTGGTTGTTAGAAAACCATGAAATAAAAGATATAATAGATCTAAGGATCATTTATTGTTTAAACTGAATTAATCAGTGAGGAGATATTATTTGCAACCAGAATATTAATTTTATTCAACAAAGCAACTAAACAATTCTGTGCTGATTAGTATAAGACAAAATGCATTTTAAATGAGCTCCAAACCAAACCTATCTCATTTTTTTTTTGCCAAAAAATAAGAGCAGATCCTAATTACAAAAAAAGGGAAATATTTTAATTTTGAGAGGTTAGTTGTTGAGTCCTGGCTACATAATATCTCCGTTTTCCCACACTGAGACCATATGGTCATTCAGGACATGAATAAGCCATTATTTTACCCAGAGATATGTTGCAGACCACCAAGAAATGTAGCAACAAATTTCAAATTTAGTCTGAAAATGACTTGTCTTTCATGGCTTTTTACATACTTCACTTTCTAATTAGCTTTTTTTTTTTTTAACTATCCAAAGGAAGAAAACACCCATGACAGACCAGCACCCATTTCTCACACTAGTTTTGGACAGAGTAAAGAGTAACTAGCATTTCTGTGTGGAGTGAATTGTACTCAACAGAGGCATATAGATCAGCACTACAGGTCAGAGAACATAAATAGAATATCTATAAGTGTGTATGAAAAAAGCTAATATTCTAAAATCTTAATTAGAGAGTTTTGGCTAGAAACACTTTCCTGCCCAGAATCAATTACCCTCTATTTAGTAGAGTTGTCTAATACACCTATCAGAAAGCCATTAGACAGCAAGCACATGACTAAATCGCTAACTTAGTTAGCAATCAGTTACTACTAATCATGGCTACAAGAAAATGCCATTTTGCCTCCATTTGATCCAAACAATTAGAAGTTTGATAATATCCAATTGTGGGACAGATGTGGATCAGTAATGTCTTCTACATTGCTGGTGAGAGGATAAAATGGCATTTCTACCTTGGAAAACAATTTGGCATCATCTTGTGAAAATTAACAACTAACTGACATAATCTTCTGGTCTATCAATCCCTCTTCTAGAAATACATTCAAGTGACACACTTGCTTATGTGTACTGGAAGACATGTGTAAAAATGTTTATAGTAGCACTGAAAATAATTTCACAAATAACATAAAATAAAAATATCTTTATAAATGAAAACCACCTAGAGGAGAAGAAAATAAAATTGTTTATAAAAGTGATATAATACAACAGTGAAAATGAATAAAACACATATAAAATAGAATAAAATATCTTTATAAATGAAAATAACCACCTAGAGGAGAAGCTAAAATTATTTATAAAAGTGGTATAATACAACAGTGAAAATGAATAAGCATCTATATAAGCATGAATGAATCATAGCTATTGTTGAAATAGAAATCTCAAGTTATATATAACATAATAGCCTTTTTAAAAATATAAAAACAATTTAGCATAAAAATATTGCTCAAGTATATGCTATATATACTAACACTATTATGTAAAAAAACAAACTGTCTTGGCTCAGTTAGCTATAACAAAATGCCATGGTCTGAGGGTGTAACAGAACTGTAAGTGCATAATTAACAGTTGTGGAAGCTGGAAGTCTAAGATCATGGGGCCAGAATGATCAGCCTCAGGTGAGGGTCCTCCCCTCAGTCAGACAGCAGGATTCTCACGTGGTAGAGAACTTAGAATGGATGGGTCTTAGGGTCTAGCCCTAAGGAGTGGGGGCACATCTAGAGTTCAGGCCTAACAATATGCAGTGTTTGAGCTCTGCCTGGGGTTCCTGGAGTGTGCTTGCTTTGTGGTGCTCTTGGTGGCAGCTCTCACTGTGTGGACCTATAAAAGTGAGCTAGCTTCTTCTGCTGTTATGGAATTTCCCCTGGATCTGAAAGCTTCAAATAAACTCCTTCTTCCCATAAACTGTGCCTGGTTTGGAAGTTCATCCCAGCAACCTGACACTGACTGCAATATAAGGTGTCTTGCAGAGCCCAAATCAATCCAGATGACCCTCCTGTTTCACACCTTCAGTGCCAGGGTTATAGGCAAATGTCAATATGCCTGGCTTTTACATGGGTGCTGGGGATCTAAACTCAGGTTCTTGGGCTTCATTCCAACTCTCCCTTGACCTTTTCCCTCCTATATATATTTTTTCTTTCAGCCTGTTACCTTGGTTATTGCATTCTGTATGAAGGTGACATGATACTTGTTACTGATATGAAGCAATTATCATTCCTAGGCTACCTGGAATAAATGAAGTAGAAAAACAATTCAGCCATTTACCTCACATAATGTATGCCATCTTGATTTGGATAATTTAAACTTTAAACTACAAGCCTAGAGTTATATTTCAACAAGCAATTGTGTCCTTCATGAATATAGTTCAGACCATTTTATTCTTCCTGACTAGTGGGAATGCCCAGCGCAGCCAAAACTCATGTTTGGAAGAATTCAATGGAAGCATCAAAAGGAGTATGGTCTGATGTGTGTCTTTGTGTTCATTTATGCTGGGAGGAGAGGGACTCCCATAGATACAGGTCAGAATAGGAAGATGTTTGAGCATGTTGCTCAGGTAATTGTATCAATAGAAAAGCAGAGTTTTTCCCCCCTTTATGTTCTTATTACAAATTGATGGCTTTCAAAAATGTCCCTGTATTTTTAGACCTCTTCTATAAAAACATATAAACTTTGGGGCAGTGCTCACGGCTGGATTACAATGCCAGTTCCAGAGCCCAGCAGTAAATATTTGTTGAATGAATGACTAGCCTCCATTAGGCAAGGAGGTTCTGCTTTAGCAATCAATCCCCTTAAATGGCATTATTTACTTGCTGAAAGTGTGTTTTCCACATTGGCTTAGATATTTAATTTATATAGGCCCACTGCCATGTTGCCCCATCCCTGATTGGTTTCTGAGCACACCCATAGCTTTCCTGACCTCTTTCTCATATCTGAACATGTTGAAAAGCAAAACCAGTTGCCCATGTTGATTTCACAGCCCTGCCCTGCCCTGCCTCTACCTCCAAATTGTGATTCTTTGATTCTCAGTGTGGAGCTAACATGCCCCAGCCTGGCCTGTGATTCCATAAACTCCTTAGCTTTAGGTTATAAACAAGGTTCCAATGCAAGTGGAGTCTTGTCTGTGTGCTTACTACTGCTTGCGAATTTGTTCAAACCCAGATAGCCAGAGGGGAGTGGAAACTTAATTTATTTCAGGCTTTGATGCCCAGAGGCCAGACAGACTCTGAATTTCCCTTGGCCAGAGCACTAAATGTTTTCAGGTGAGCAGAAAAGACTGCATGTAGGCCACACAGTTTTCTCAACTAGTACTGAATGAGACCCACCTACCAGAGAGATGAGCAATTCTCTGCTTGTTGCCTACTTGAGTCCTCAACTCACTGAGACCGAGCTCCCAGCACATGTACCAGAAAGTATAGCAAACACTGGGCTTGCCAAGCATGACGGGTCCTTTGCCTGCTGTGACCGGCCTCATCTCTGCCACTCCCCACTGGAATAACAAGTCTTAAAGTTCTTTCTCTCTGTTACTCTTGTGACAAAGGCCCAAATCAAGGTAGAGAGAATTACTACCAAGACTGAAAGCCAGTCATTTGGAAGAATAACTCCCTGGCAAGAATTAGGATGAAACTTTCACGTCTAAAGTGGGAAAATATGAATGAATCACTGTTTTGTTAACCATATCTAAAATAAGGGTTAGTACACTGAGTGTATCCCAGGCGATTTAACTCCAGTAATTACATATGAACATGTGAATTGGGCTCCAGGCTAGATGTTGAAAGAAAATAAGATTCTTAAGAAGTACACATAAGTGGTTCACATAGGCCAATATTATATAATACTTGTGGTAAATAGTAAATACAGCCACCATCATGTAATGGGCATATAATAAGTCTTGTGTTGTCTTAATAATGCTACATTGTCATTTATTTATTTGTTTGGTGTATGTGGTATGTGTGTGTGTATGTGTGTGCATGTGGTGTTTACACATGTGTGCAGATGCACATTCCCAAGTGCAGGCATATGGAGATCAGAGAGAGGGTGCTGGAGTTTATGCTCAGGATCAGATGAGGCCTCCAGGGATCAGAGGAGGGTGCTGGAGATTGGGGTGGGTGCTGGGTTTCCTTATCTATCACTCTTGCACTTATTTCCCTGGGTCAGAATTGTTCACTGAGTCTGGGAACTGCTGTTTTATTTTTATGTTTATTTTTATGTATTTATTTTTTTGGCCAGTCTGCTGACTATTGAGCCCCAGTGATTTTCCTGTTTTCATCCACCTCAGCCCTGGGGTTACAGGCGTGCATGGCTATGCCCAGATTTTTTAAATGGGTGCTGGGTATCAAACTCATCTCCTTGTGTTTGTGTACCAAAGGCTCTTACCCACTGAGCAATTTCTCTTATAGCAACCAGTGTTTCTGTCAATATGACAAGTACTAGCTTACCTCCTTGTGTCAACTGTTGCAAGAACGCCTGGATACTTTTATTGTGCCTAGGGGAGACATACAAGGGAAAGCAGTGAATATGTTGCTACTTGATGGGTGATCCCACCCCTGGGAAACAGGGAAAGATACTCTGGCAGGGGTGACAATAACAAAGTATCCAGGTCATAAAAAGCATAGCCAGTTCAGTGGTAGAAGTACTTAGATCTTTCTTGGCTGATCATAACATATTTGGCCAGAGAACTGGCCATGGTAGTCTGGACTAGACCTGGTAGTGTCAGGCCAGGTCTAGACAAGGTTAGCATAGCTCCAGGCAGGGTAGCTGGAGGAAGGATTTTCAGCACATAAAAGAATGCAGCCAAACTAAGCAGAGAGTGATGGCAGTGGTCAAGTTGAAAAAGCCAGCTGCAACTGGAGTGAGACGATGAGTCACACAGCAGGAAAAGTCAACAGGTCCAGAGGTGGGTCAGGAGGGCCACTTCCGGGGTTATGCTTCCTGGCACCATCAGGCACTGATGAAAGATAAACAAAAGGATCAGGTAGGAATCCGTGGTAAGATCCAAGGAGTAGGTGGTAAGGTCTTAAAACAGAATGTATTACTGAGGTCAGGTTATACAACGTTTAGAAGGCAAAAAGCATCATACTTAGTATTGAATGACTACATGGCTGAGAAGTCAGATTCAGAGAATGGTCGCATGGTGCTTGGGGACAAAGAATGGAATGCACATGCAACCTGCAGCTGGAACTCATCCTGGGCAGGAACCAAGGAACCAGAGCAAGAGTAGAGCCCCTCACCATCATTCAGCAGCCGACATGTGGCCACCGAGATCCCCAGCACCTCATCCTTGGCTTCTGATAATTCTAAATGGAGGAATGTTTCCATCAGTGAGGGTTCAAGGTTCTGTTGAACTAAAAGCCATGATTTACTGACTTTGTACACTTTGTGGTCTCCATGCTAGTGGAACCTGACATGAAGGTTGAGGGTACAATAATGACCCTAATAACAAATAACAGTCAAATGTGATTAGTTCCAAAAGAACTAATAGAAAATCTGGAGAGGGGAAAATTTGGTTACATTCGGAAATGCAAAGAAGGATTTTAATCCAGCAGCATGGTTATTTTCATTTTAATAAGGATAAAAATTGATGTCAACAAGCTACATAGTTCTATTATATTTTATAAAAATGTTCAAAATACTCATTGAGAGTATTTCTGTTGGATAAATGAAGGTGCATCTGTACTCAGTCTAGCTGTATTTTATTTGACTTGGTGACATGGCCAAATTTTTTAATACATAATTATGAAAGAAATAAGGAAATTAACCCTTGCTAGCAATGTTTTTTTCTAGCAAACTTTTTTTTCTGATGCCATTTGAATTTTGTTCTTGTTGCTGTTGTATAATTGCACCATTTCTTTGAGAGTTGTGATACTTTGGGAATCCAAAATATTTCTAATATAATGACAAAGGCCTAATAAATAAACTCAGAGAGAAGTACACAGATTCAAGTTCATCAACTGGACTTATGCTACCCCCTTCCTCCATGTTCCGATTGAAATTCATGTAGATGGACAGACATGAAGACAGTCAACTAATACAAAGATGGGACACCTCACTCTCTTTGAAGGATCCCACTTTTTCTAAACAGTATTTCTCTTTTAATTCCCAGCAAAGAAAATCACTTGGCATGAGTGGCGTGCTATGAGTACAGTTCTGTGACCAAGGACACAAGTTCTGGAGTCAGATGCAACTGCATGTCAAGGTCTAGGCATGATAACATTTGGGTTACTATGAGCAAGTTCCTTAGCCTTTCTTGAACCCAGGCTCTTCGTTTGAAAAATGAGGATGGCAGTAGAACTTACTTACCTCATAGCGTATTTGTGAAGATAAGTCAGTGGAAGAGAACATTAACTCAGTTTGAAGACTATGGTGAGCTTGTGAGAACACTTTTTGTTTCATAGAATCAGTATGTGTGTGATAATGACAATAATTGTTGTTAAAGGATAATTTTCAAGGAAGAGTTTAAATCACCACTTTTATGTAGTTTTAAAAGAAAACACATGTTAAAGACTTTGTTATTGGTGGGGATATGATGGAGATTGGTGTTCTAAAGTGGAATGGGGGGAGGGGAAGGAAATATCATATTTTTTGTATGTAAGTATAGAAGGTGTCAATAAAAAATTAATAATTAAAAAAAGACTTTGTTATTACTGAATGAAGACGTGAAACAATTGCCACCACCCATTCAAAAGGGAGTCCTAATGTACGTGTTTGTAGACTCAGTGTATCAGAATGCATGTGAAAATGGAGGTGAATGTGTCCTCTTCCATACAGAGGAAGGCAAACCACTAGAGACTCACAGAACAACACTCACATGTGTATAGGTGAGGCATGTCTGTAGTTTGCACTGGTGATAGCTACCTTTGCCTTATTGTGCTGTTAAATAGCTTCTATATAATCAATATTTTTAAAAATAGGGCAATGAGACTGGGGAAATGGGTCAATGGTTAAAGGCATTTAGAATTAAAGCCTGATGGTCTGAATTCAATTCCCTAGCCACCCAGGAAGACAGGCATTCTTTTGTAGCAGCAAAAGACCCTAGTATGTCCTTCCACCAAATAATAAGTAAATAAGTAAGTAAGTAAGTAAGTAAGTAAATAAATAAATAAAAATAAAGACTTAAAACACAAAGTGGGGAGAGGAATGCTAGAGATGATGTGTATTTTTCCACTGAAGCATCTTTTCCTTTACACATATGTGGTCATATTAATATTCTTGGGATATTAAGTTACATGTGTGACATAAATATCATAAAATAGGTTAAACCTTAAGACACTTGATTAGTTATATAATTTCAAAGGTGCTGCTTAAGGAATATTGTCCTGGCATCAAACAACCTCTATTCTGGTTGGCTCTGGGGGAGTCATTTCGCCTCTGTGTTTTGTCCTTGTCTATGAAACTAGTCATTGCAACAAATGCTTCCCTTACTTCCTCTGAGCGTCCTGTCTACAGATAGGAACTAGTGACTGTTGATGTGAAAGTTAATGCAAAGTCTACTATGGATTACCTACTCATGGATATTTGAGATTTGGCTACAAACAACCAGTGTGATTTGAATTACTGACTTAGCCAATCTCAGCAAGTAACAAGTCATTAAGGCCTCTGAAATGTCACCCGTTTTACTGTGTGTGTTTAATGAAATGCTAATGTAATTTTGCTAAACACGCAGTCCTCATCACTGCATGTGATGGATTGGGGACAGGAGTTTTCAAAGGTAGTAAACTGTCATAGAAATAGTGATTAAGCACCACAATTATGGGAACATCTATTTTTTATATATTATGTCTCTTCCCCTGTGTATATCGGTGAAAGTGGAAAGAGGCTGGAAATGGAAGGCACAGGGTGTGTGCTGAAAGCGTGGATGAAGAATATTCCCCTCAAAGTCTTCTTGCAAGGCTTCCCCCTGGGTGGGCAACATTACCCTTACATCACATTGAGGACTGTATATGAGCATTGCAAAGATTCTCTCCATTCTGTATGTTAGATTACCTGAGATATCTGAATACATGTTAGACCATAGTTATTTGTTTATAAATATTTGTTTATAATTAAATGAAACTTTAAGGAAATACTATAGAATTTAAAAAGCAGTTACTATAAAATCTACAAGACTTTAGATAGAATAAATGTGAATCTTAACTAATTATTATAATACATCCATTACTCAGAGCAGGATGAGTCTATATGTGTGAGTGTGATGTATATATGTATGTGTATGAAGGTCCATGGTGCATGTGCGTATGTTGTGTGTACACATGAAGGTGAAGGGTCAATGTTAAGTGTCTTCCTCAATTGCTATTCATGTTGTATTTTGAGACAATGTCTCTCACTGACTGTAACTCATGTATTTGGTTTGAGTAGTTAGGCAGAAAGTTCTTAGGATGTTCCTATCTCTGTCTACCACCACACCACGCACACAGTTTACCGAGCATCCAGACTTACATCCTAATGCTCACATGGTGATCACTTTACCCACTGTGCCTTGTTTTTAGCCCAAGACACAAAATTTTGATAGTTAGTCAAGAAATCCCACAGGAACCGGATCAACCATAGTTCCGTGTCCTCTTCCTCAAAGTGACTGTGGTTCATATTTTAGTTCTGTTCTGCCATTTCTTCCCAGCTTCTCAGCGAGCATCTCTCTGGAGTAAAGTTTAGTTTGGGGTGCCCTTTTCATCTGGACATTCCTCTTCCTATTTATTGTTTTTGAAAGCAGCTTGTTTGTTTGGGTCAATGTGTCTGTGTGAGGACATTGTCATTTGAATCATAACGTATGGAACAGTCTGGATTTCCTCTCAACTGGTAGTTGAATAGTTTGATTAGGTTAAAGTTCTGTTTTTGGAGGGTGTCGTGCAGACAAAGGTGGTGATGTGTCCCTCTAACAGGGATGGGGCAGAGGCATGCCTTTTATTTTTTTAATATTTTATTATTTATTTATTTATTTGAGAGAGAGATACAGAAATAGGCAGGAAGAGAGAGAGAGAGAGAGAGAGAGAGAGAATGGGTGCACCAGGGCCTCCAGCCACTGCAAACGAACTCCAGATGCATGCACCCCCTTGTGCATCTGGCTTACGTGGGTCCTGGAGAATCGAGCCTCGAACCGGGGTCCTTAGGCTTCATAGGCAAGCATTTAACCATCTCTCAGCCCAGGCATGCCTTTTTATCTCCATTTTTGTGTCCTTGGTAGACACTGGAGCTTCTTGCTGTGAGATCCCATGAATCTAATGGTGGTGTTTTGGACTTGATTTCTTATGAGAGGATTGATGAAAATTTATGTATAGATTTCTAATCTATTGAAACTGTGTGCAGTTGTTATGTTATTAATTCGGTAATAATGAGGCTTCGACACATTTCTATTTTTTTCTGTAGAATTAACTAATGTAGATTGGTTTTACTATTTTCATTCTATCTTATGATTTTTCCTCATTTATTTGGTGTGTGTCTGCATATATGTGGTATGGGTACATGTTTGTGTGTGCATTTGTTTGTGTACAAATGTTCATGGACTTGTGTATATGGGCATCTGGAAGCCAGAAGTCAACTTCGTATATCTTTATAATTTCCCACCTTATTTCTTGAGATAGTGTCTCTTACTGAACCTAGACCTCACTGACTTAGCTAGACAGGCTAGCTAGCAAGTGTCTCTGCCTTCCCAGCTCTGGGATTCTAGGAGATTTTGTTATCTGAATAATATTGAAAGAACTCAATTTAAAACTGCTGAAAAATTGGGCTCCAAATTGATGGTGGTGCATGCTTGCAATCCCAGCATTCAGGAGACTGAGGTAGAAGGATCACAAGTTATTGACCAGCCCGGGCTACATAGTCAGTTCCAAATGCACTCGGGCTACATAGTGAGGCATGGTTTCAAAACAAAACAAAACAAAAAAGTCAAACCACTAACAAAACACCACATGAACATGTCATGATGACCATGAACATTCACAACAATCTTAATAAAATCTCTTAGCATGTGTCCAACTAAAAAAATCTTACTTTAAGCCAAATGCTGGGGTTCAAAATGAACTTTCTTATTTTAATGTATATTGTCTGGAATAGATTCAACAATTTTGCTAAGTATTTCTTTTGTGTCAGGGGGAGGCCAAGGTGACCCACACTAGTATTGGGAGTATCTTCATTTGAGGACACTCTAAAGCATAAAATATAAATCTCAGAAAAGGTATTTAGCTTGAACATGACAATAGACTTGGTAACTTGGGTCTACGTCAGCTCTAGAGAGTATTGGAGGCTATTCTTACTGAGAAAAAATGAATTGTGAAGATGAGGATCTCTTCTGCTATAAAATATTGGACTGTAAGGCACGGCTTCATTGACACTGCTGGTAACAGGCTAGATGACTCAGTGTTGGGATTCCTATACACTGTGAGAGATTTAGCATCTTCTCTGGCCTCCACTTATAGATGGCAGTAAGGTCTTCCTCCCAGTGTCACAGAACATTGCCAAATATTCCTTGTAGGCAATACATTTTCCTGCTCCAAGAAGTGCTTAAGGCATGGATACATTTGGAGGAAAGAATCTATATGTAGATTGCACATGAAATGTTTAACACATCCTTACATTTCGGCAGTGTTTGACTCTGAAACACAGCCAGGAGACGTAGGTATACTTCTGTCTGTATATTACATTCTTCTGCAATATTCAAAACCTCCAAATTTGTATAAGAATATCATTTATTAAAAAGTCTCTTTAATGTGCATTTTTCCTTATTACTAGTAAGACTGGGCATTCTTTTTATTATTTTATTTACTTATGAGCTAGAGAGAGGGAGGGAAGGAGGAAGAGGATGGGTGAGCCAGGCCTCTAGCCACTGCAAATGAACTCCAGAAGCATGCGCCACCCTGTACATCTGCCTTATGTGGGTTTTGAGGAGTTGAACATAGGTTCTTAGGCTTCTCAGGCTAGTGCCTGAACTGCTAAGGCACCGCTCCAGCTGAAAAAATATAATTTTGAACACTTACATTTTTGTTATATTAATCATATTTTTATGTGCAACATAGAACTCAAAGAAGGTCAAAAGTGTTGTAACCCTGACCTTCAAACCGAGCTCTTATTTACAACAGAGGTTCACCTAAGATTTTAATCTCTGTGTCCATCTATATCATGTTACTTAACTATAAATTCATTACATAAATATACATATAGCATCAGAAAAACTGTGTTGTTTAAAAACTGCACAATACATATGGGTATACTTTTTAAAAAGGAGAAAGAGAGAGAGAGAGAGAGAGAGGGAGAATGGGTATGCGAGGGCCTTTAGCTGTTGCAAACAAACTCTAAACACATACGCCACCTTGTGCATCTGGCTTATGTGGGTCCTGGGGAATTGAACCTGGTCCTTTGGCTTTGCAGGCAAGTTACTTAACCACTAAGCCATCTCTCTAGACCAATGCTTTTTTTCTTTTTTAACATCCCCTCTTCTTTCTTTCTTTTTTATAATTTTTTTTTTATTTATTTATTTGAGAACAACAGAGAAAGAAAGAAGCAGATAGATAGAGAATGGGCACACCAAGGCCTCCAGCCACTACAAATGAACTCCAGATGCATGCACCACCTTGTGCATCTGGCTTATGTGGGTCCTGGGGAATCAAGCCTTGAACCAGGGTCCTTAAGCTTCACAGGCAAGCGCTTAACCACTAACCCATCTCTCCAGCCCCTCCTCTTCTTTCTTGAAACATTTTTCATTCTTTATTTTTATTTTGCATGTATATGCGTGTGTGATGTATGGTATATGTATGTGTGTGCAATGCATGTTGGGGCCAGAGCACATCCTCATCTCTGTGTATTTCTTGGAAAGTTGTCTCTTCCTTCACTTGTAGCTGCTTTCATCAGCGATCCCAGTAACTCTGGGCTCTTTCTTACAGATGTGCATGACCATGCTGCAGGTTTTACATGGGTTCTGCGGAGTTAAACTTGGAGGTCTCCCTCCTGGGAGACCCTTATGCTTAAAGGGCAAGCATTTTTACTGTTCAGCCCCAGTCTTTATTTTTTAAAAAACGAATGAAATTTATTTCATCTGGTACATAATAACACAAAATTTGGATGATAGTAAGAAGCTATAGAACTTTCATTCAAAGATTCCAGTTTCCGGAAGGCAATATTTTTCACGTTGTCGTAGTTACACACTGATTTCCTACTGATGTAGGCATTAGTTTGTTCTGTGCTTTTTCCAGTCTCATCGACGCCCCCTGGTGGCCAGATGGACTCTGCAAGCTTTCCTTGGCTGTGTGTAAAATCATGTATGTGTATGTGTTTGTATGTGTCATTTGCCCACGTGTATGTGTTTGTGTGTGTGTGTGTGTGTGTGTGTGTGTGTACTTGGAGGGAAGGCAGAAGAGACCAAGAGAGTGTGGGAGTGAATGTTAATGCATTTCTTTCTCCATACACAGAAGTACATCCACTTAAAGCTATTAGATTAGTGATTGTCTGAGTTAGAGTGAAGTCAGAGATTTTGATGAGATGCAGTCGGGTGGAGAGACCAGAAGACCATGGCCTGAGTGCTCCAGAAGTCAATTCTCACGGTCAGTTTGGGCTTCAGTATGCTCTTTGGTAAAATAAGAAATCATAGTAAATGAACTGTCAGTCCGTTATAGTCCTGACTGTGACAATTGTATAAAATAGAAGCTTTTCCACTAATGGCTCCCTTCAAGGCAAATAAATGCTTGGAGAAGCATGTGAAAATTCTTTTATCTTTTGACGAAATACTTGCCATATATATATATATATATATATATATATATATATATATATATATATGGCAAAATTTAAATACATTCATAAGGAGTGTACAGTAGACAAATAGACAACCTGCTCTACTGAGAGGAGAATGAAGAAAGAAAAAAATATAATTCATTTTTGCAAAGTCCTTAATTTGTGAATGACAAAATTGGCAATGTGTGACCTACTTTTAAAAAGTTTGAATTTTAACAAAACAAACCATGAAGTACCTATTCAGACCATAGAAGTAACTTCTGCTTCATGCTGCTATAGGGATAACCTGTATAAACCAAACTAATTACAAGAATATACAATATACACACAATTATTTGAAATCTATTATCTTTCCCAATATATCTATTTGTAAGTTTTTAGAGATTGGCATACTATTGGGCATAGCAGTAGTCCTGTTTTTAATGCTTTCTAACAGTTCTTTTATATTCTCTGTAACATGTGTCATTTCCTATTTTTATTTATATGGCTCCCTTCAAGGCAAATAAATGCTTGGAGAAGCATGTGAAAATTCTTTTATCTTTTGACGAAATACTTGCCATATATATATATATATATATATATATATATATATATATATATATATGGCAAAATTTAAATACATTCATAAGGAGTGTACAGTAGACAAATAGACAACCTGCTCTACTGAGAGGAGAATGAAGAAAGAAAAAAATATAATTCATTTTTGCAAAGTCCTTAATTTGTGAATGACAAAATTGGCAATGTGTGACCTACTTTTAAAAAGTTTGAATTTTAACAAAACAAACCATGAAGTACCTATTCAGACCATAGAAGTAACTTCTGCTTCATGCTGCTATAGGGATAACCTGTATAAAACAAACTAATTACAAGAATATACAATATACACACAATTATTTGAAATCTATTATCTTTCCCAATATATCTATTTGTAAGTTTTTAGAGATTGGCATACTATTGGGCATAGCAGTAGTCCTGTTTTTTAATGCTTTCTAACAGTTCTTTTATATTCTCTGTAACATGTGTCATTTCCTATTTTTATTTATTCAGGAGACAGAGAGGAAAGCAGGGAGGAGGGAGGCAGAGAGACTGAATATGGACAAACCAAGGTGTCCTGCCACTGCAAACAAATTCCAGATGCATGCACCACTTTGTGCATCTGGCTTTAAGAAGGCACTGGGGAATGAAACCCAGGCTGTCAGGCTTTGTAAGCAGGCACCTTTAACCACTGAGCACCCCTCCCTTTTTTTTTGTTGTTTTTTCGAGGTAGGGTCTCACTCTGGCCCAGGCTGACCTGGTATTAACTATGTAATCTCAGGGTGGCCTTGAAAACATGGCAATCCTCCTACCTCTGCCTCCCGAGTGCTGGGATTAAAGGCGTGTGCCACCATTTGTTTTTTAATCATTTTTATTCTATTACATGTAAGGTGATAAGGTGACATGTTATTGTGGTTTTGGTTAATATGTTCCCCACTGATAGTTATAGGAAATATCTCTGCATGTATGGGCTGGTCACTACCATGTTCTGTTTGAAAAAATATCAATTACGTTAGTGATTATTTACTTTGACTTTTGAAGCAAAGTTCACCATTTTGCATGGGAAAATGATGTAATTTGATTTGTTGTAATGAGACTATGATGAATACACATTGTGGAAGGTACAGAGTGCAGGATGTACATTTCCTATTATTGACTAGTATTTTGCACCTACAAAAGAAAATAAGTCATTAGTATTTAAACCCTATTACAGGGCACACAATGAGATTGGCTATAATGATGGGATCGGCTATGAGAGGGATGCAGTAAGAAAGAGAATCAGCATTAGCTACATATTAGGAGAAATCTGAGGCTCAGAGAAGGAACTCACCCAAGGTCAGCAGCAGGTAGATGGACATTTGAACTGGGTGTAAAAATCTATCCTTTTTGACCATAACATTTTCTATTTTGGAAATTGAGGAGAGCTCAGAGAAATTTGACTTTGGAGTGGCATCTTCAAGAGCAGGTCAGTAGTTTTTGCAGTCAGGTTTGCGTTGGTGGCAGAAATCACCCAAACAAAAGCTGCTTTGGGGAAAAAAGGGGGGGTTATTTAGGAGGAGAAGCTCCATGATGGCAGGGGGAAACAATGGCATGAGCAGAAAGTGGACATCACCCCCCTGCCCAATATAACTTGGACAATAGCAACAGGAGAGTGTGCCAAACACTGGCAAGGGGAGATTGGCTATAATACCCATAAGCCCACCCCCAACAATACAGTGCCTCCAAGAGGTGTTAATTCCCAAATCTCCATCAGCTGGGAACCTAGCATTCAGAACACCTAAGTTTTTGGGGGACACCTGAATCAAACCATCACAGTAGTGGAGATGAAACAAACAGCCTTCCAAGTTTTCTGCTGCTTAGGACAGATTTTAGGAATAGAGCAGCAAAGTTCATGATACCCTGGCATTCAAAGAGGGAGGTTTCTACTTAGTCACTTAGATCTAACGCTCCCACTGATTGTTCTGACTGGTTTCCATTTCCCAGGGCTATCCGACCCCCACTGTCTCCTAGAGTCATTTCCTTAAAGTGAACCTCTTATAAGTACTGAAATTTACCCTAGGCCTGTGCCCTGTGCTATTTCTAATTTCCTAACTGTCAGATGTAGATGACAAAGCCTTGATTCTGAGGGCCTCTCTTGGGATGGCACAGAGACTAGATAAATCAGGATTATGAATTCTGGCTCAGAAACAAGAGGTTTAACCTCACCAGATAACCGAGAATAAGCATATGCTCGAGACAGGATTTTGGAGTGCTGCACAGATGCTGTTCTTGCCTAAGTCATGTGTGGGGGACGGGTTCTGTGGGGTTAGAGTGTTTAGTTCCATCTAGAGTTGCTACCACTGGTGTGTTTCTCATTATTAGCCATAGAAATTCAACAGTTTTATAGTAGCTCCATGTATTCTTTGCATATATATGGGTGTGGGTGCATCTCTGTGTGGCTGGGTGCATGAACATGTGCTTGTGCACGTGGAGGCCAGAGGTTCAATGTTGAGTGTCCTCCTCAATTGCTTTACACTTTGTTTCCCCAAACGGTCTCTCACAGGGTTCAGAGATCACTGATTTGGCTAGACAAGCTAGTTAGAAAACCCTGGAAATCTTCCTGCTCCCATGTTTGAATTAAAGGTGAATGTCCCCACCATGCTCGACATTTTTCGTGGTTACTGAGGGTCTGAACTCAAGTCCTCATGCTTGTGTAGAAGACACTTTACCCGCTGAGTCATCACCTCAGACCTCCACACATTCATTTTTAGCCAACAAACGTTTAGAGAGGACAGAGCATTTGAGGGCTTTCTCATTATATTCAGAAGGGAGAGGAAGTCAGGGTTATATCCGGACCCTGGAAGGCCCTGCCAGGTCCCCAATCTTCTAGAGTAGCCACAGTACTGACCAATTCTAAGAATGTTGTTTTCTTACTTGAAGTCCAGGAGAAAGATGTCGTCCGATGGACGTTGTGTGGAAACACCTAGTCAATGGCCTTGCTAAAATAAAAACTTCGGGGCTGCAGAGATGGCTTACATGGGACCTGGAGAATCTAACCGGGGTCCTTAAGCTTTGCAGGCAAGTGCCTTAACTGCTAAGCCATCTCTCCAGCCCCAGAGACTGTTTTAAAGCCTGACTGTCACTGGCTGTGTGATGTGTGATGATCAACTTTGTCCCTTGAGCCCTATGTGCTTCATTTAAAATATTTAAAATATGACTATATTGGCCAGAGAGATGGGTCAGCAGTAATAGACATTTGCTTGAAAAGCCTGTGGGTCTGGATTCAATTCTCAAGTACCCATGTAAAACCAGATGCATAAAGTGCCGTATGCATCTGGAGTCCATTTACAGCAGCAAGAAGGCCCTGGAGTACCGATATGCCTCTTCCTCCCATCTCTCTCTCTTCTCTGCTCACAAATAAATAAAGAATTAAAAAAAGAAGATACAATATAGGCATTTTAATGCATGAGATTTGTAAACAGCACATTAGATGGTCTCTGAGAATGTTCTGATTACATAACTTAGTATTTCCTATTTTTAGTGAACATTTCCCTTCTCTATAAGGCACAGAGCAAAGGAAATTTCAAGTACTTTATACAGAGGGTAAAATATAAATTGAAGTATTTCCCTAAATGAGGATGTCAATATAATTGGGCAATATTTTAAGTCCTATAATGAAATTGGGATTAATAATGTTGCCAAGTAATATTCTACATATTCGGAAAAGGAAGTGAATTTGAAGAATTTATCGACACAGTCTTCCGGCAAGCTCTGTTGGAATTGTTACTGTTTATATAACTATATTGAACTAGAAATTCGGTGGTGAGAATGAGGAACGCGAATAAGAGACAACAGAACAAGATGTGAAGGAAGAGCGCGAGCAGAGTAGCATGGGAAGAGCCAGCCCAAGGTCATTTCAGTCTGGCAGAACCAGAGCAGGCTTCATGAGGAAGGGAGAGCTTTTGAAAGTTGGACTCAAACCCAACATGTCCTTAAGAGAAAGGAAATTAGGAAAAAGGCACTTGGGGATGAATGGAGACAAAATAGAATAAGCCAGCCTGCAGCCGGCCACCAGATGGTCTGCTGTGATAGTGGCCAGAGTCCATGGTCACATGACCTGTGCAGGCCTCACAGGGCCCTGCTGTTGATGTTACTGTTCTGTTTTGTCATCTTGACATGTTAATATTTTGGAAAACACAGATATGTTATTTTCATTTTGCACTAAGTCTAGAAAATTATGTGACTGATCCTGACTGGGGCAAAAATTATTTCAAAATCCAGAAGCCCTGTAGGATCTTAAATGTTAGAATTAAGAATCTTGTTTTATTATGCTATGTTTTAAAGACAGCTTTGAAGCAATGAATGACATGGTGAGGGTTATGTATGAACCAAACTAACAGTTTGTGCTGGCTAAGAAAAGAACAAGGTGGAGATAGGGTTCTTGCCAGGACCTCTACCCCTCTCCATTTGTGCAAGGTGCCCAGCCCTTGGTTCTGACAGCACCCTCAGTTTAACTAATTGTGTCTTCTTTTTACAAGCATAGGTGAGAAATTACTTGGTTACTCCTATTGTTGGGATCTCAAATGCTCCCCAAAATTCCATTATATTTTAATTTAAAAAATTTATTTAGCCAGATGAGGTGGCACACACCTTTAATCCCAGCACTCGGGAGGCCGAGGTAGGAGGACTGCAGTGAATTTGAGTTCAGCCTGAGACGACATAGTGAATTCCAGGTCAGCCTGAGCTAGAGTGAGACCTACCTTGAAAAAAACAATATTTATTTGAGAGAGCGAAAGGCAGATAGAGAATGGGTGCACCAGGTCCACTAGCCACTGCAAAGGAACTCCAGATGCATTCACCACCTTGTGCAACTGGCTTATGTGAGTCCTTAGGCTTCATAGGCAATTACCTCAACCTTCAAATGCTAAGTCATCTCTTTGGCCCTTATTGTTATTTTTATCACATACTGTAAATTGGTAATTTGGTCATATTCCCATCAGGTTATCCTCTTTTGTCCTCTCTGCCACCATCTCCATTCCACTGAGAGCCCTCCTCAGCGAGGCTAGCAATAATCACTGTGAGGTCATGAATCCCCAGGTCATTCTTGTTGGGAAGACAGTGACCCACAGTACACCTTCCCACCATATGGCTCTTATTTTCTTCCTATAACTCCACTATGTTCCCCCAAACTTAAGGAGGGTGTGGTAGAAATCTTCTTTAGTGTTGAGTTCTCCACAGCCTTTTGCTTTCTACTTTGATAATGTTTGGGTCTTCTCTGTGTCTATCATCATCTCTATAGAGATGGTTCTCTGGCTAGAAGTGAGAGTAGCACTCATATTCAATCTGCCACGTCTGCAATCACCCCAGAGCCCTAGCAGCTGTGATAGACATGACTCCTCCACTGCTCAACACTAAGCTTTCTCTTGTCATTTTGATGCGTCGTGGGTCTTCCTGATATTTGCCACCATCTGAAAAAGTGGGAACTCTAATCAAGACAAAACTAACTACAGCCAAAGGTCACACAGCAGACTTCAGGAACTCCTGCTAGACACATTTGCATATCTTTACAATGGAATCTCAAACCCATCACCACACCTTAAGACCGGGCCCCAGTGACCTTGCCTCTAGCAAGGTGATTGAAGATACAAACTATAACTAGTAAAACACTGAATATATTGGGGACATATATTCAAACTACTACATTCCGCCCCTGGCCCCCAATATATTTAGCTCCTGGCCCCCAATAGATTTATAACTATCACACATTGTAAATTGTACTCAGTCCAATTTCAAAGGTTCTCACAGTCTTGATCAACTTAAGATAGTGAGTCCTGTACAATCAAACAAGTTAAATACTTTCAACATGTAAAGGCACAGAGTAAACATTTTAACTGTATAAGGAATAGCAAGGAGAGACTAAAACAATGCAAACTCAATCACCATCAGCCATCATCAAACTTCTGCAGTTCAAGTTCAATATAACCAGAGACAAACAGTCTCCATGTTTACCAATTCCGCCCCTCCAGCTGGGCAGAGTCGCAGGGAAAACTTTCATAACATGCCAACACTGCACTCCATGGAAGCCCTTTTGCACAGTCCTGGTATATCCAAACATCTTCAGGTCTCCATGCAACCCACGGTCCATCTTCCAAAGGCTCTTCCAGCCGATTCCTGAAGGTCTTCATGCCCTTCCTCATGCCGCATCTCAGCAGCGGCTCCTGGAACCATGTGCAACTCATGACCACTCCATGCATTTTTCATGCTTCCAAAACTAATACCAGGTGTGCAGGACACAGCCATATTCTTAATCCAGGGACAAAATAAACCATAGCCTTGAAAAGCAGGTTCCTTCTCCAGTCAGCTCTTTCCAAGAGTTTGCATTTCTAACAGTCTTTCCTCAGGCATCCTCTCCATTGTTTTAATGTAAATCAAGTCAGGCCACCTTCCTTCCACCTTCCTTAAGATTGCTAATGTGTCAACAATAGCAGCTTAACCAGTCTCAGTGCCTCTACTTTTAGCTTGCTTCAGGTTTTCCAACTCAAAATCTTAAATCTCAGTCCGCTATCTTTAGCCAAGCACATCAGTCCATTACAAATTTAACCTTGATCAAACTTTCTGGGTCTGGATAGCAGAACGTAGCCATCCCTTATGCCAGTAGCCCAGTTCCAACAAAGTCCTCTGCAGTCTTTCCTTCCCCTTAGAAACCAATAAGCCAAGCCTGTGAAATTCAGTACTATCTGCACTTAGCATTCTCAAACTTCATCAGAATAGTCCATAAAACTTGGCTTACCACCCAGAAGGGTTCTTCATTTGCAAGCTATAAGTCCATGCCCATTCCTCCAAAAACAAAGTTTCCAAAAGATGAACATCCACAGATCTGTTGAGTTCACCCCAGCCTTTTCGGTACCACTTTTGATAACAGCTTCAGGGTCGCTGAGATGAACTTCCAGACCAGGCACAGTTATGGAGGAAGGGATGGTTATTTATTGAAGAGAGTAGATCCAGGGGAAGTTCAATAAAGGCAGGAAAAGCAGCCTCACCCCAGAGGCCAAGCAGCAGAGAAAAGCCAACCAGCCACCACAGCACACACAGCAAAAACTAACTACAGCCAAAAGGTCACACAGCAGACTTCTGAACTTTGCTAGACACATTTGCAAAAGTGGGAACTCTAATCAAATGAAAAACCCATTAACACACCTTAAGATAAGCATAAGTCTCCATCTAGCTAAATAAAGGTGATTGAAGATACAAACTATAACTAGTAAAACACTGAATATATTGGGGGACATATATTCAAACTACCACAGTGGCCATCATATCCAATCCGAGAGCAGTCGATTATCCCCATAACTTGTGTGCCACTATTGCACCAAGAGGTAAATCTTGCCTGGCTGGTTGATTTTGTTGCTTGCAGGATTCACTATTTGCTCACCCATGTGTTAAAGTTTTGGTTCTAGGGTGACAATATTTGGAGGGAATGAAAGCTTTAAGAAATGGAGCCTTGCAGGTGGATTTTTTTTTTTTTTTTTTTTTGTCATTGAAGGCATACCTTTGAAGGAGACTACGGAATGTCATAAACTTCTTGTTTTCAATTTTGAAATATTTTCATCACCCCAGAAATAAACATTGTTCTCATCGGCAGTGAAGGGAGTTCTCCTTCTCTGCCAAGTACTCCCCCCACAATGTGCAGTCTCATCACAGGTCCCAAATCAACAGGGAAAGTCAATCATGCACCAGGATTCTAAAACTATGAACTGAAATATACCTTTTCTGTTTATGAGTTGATTATCTCAGGTATTCCCTGAAGTGACCAAGAGCTATTAATTTAATAATCAAGGTAAATTAGCCATTGAATTTGGATGAGGGTGAATGATTGTGAGCAAGAGATTATAGAAAAGCAAGATAACAGGTAAATGGCAGGATTGACCAAACTCTGAGTGTCAATTTCCCTTTTAATATGAAACAAATTCTGTACATACTTGTGTGCAAATAGTTGAGTTTTTTAGTATGTATTTCTTGATAAAGTCTAAGATGGAAAAGCTGTTAAGAACTTAGTGTAATCTTAAAGAAGTATAGACATTTGGTGTGGTATGGTACATATTTGAGGTATTAGGTCCCATTCTAATGTCTCTGCTAGTTGTTTTTAGATTGTGGGCTCTCACAAAATTCCAGCCCTTTCTTATAACAAAGACTACATGACCTAGAACACCAGAAGCACTGATTTACAAGCAAAGTTCAGATTCTTCAGCATGACCTTCAAGGTGTTTACCAGTTGAGACAGAATCTAAGAAAAGGCCTACATAATATGGTTTAAAATTTTTACCAACATATGGCTGGTAGCCCACCATGGGAATAGATCACAGTGTTTGCTTCAGGTATAGTAAGTGGCTATGGCTTTGGGCTTATATATAATTTAAGTTCAGTAAAAGAAATAGCTGATATTATGTAAATCATATCATGGGTATTCACATGCCATTTCCTATGAAATGTTTTGGGCATAGATTTCGTGGTTTGAAGCCTGTGTCTTCTGTGCACCAGTTTTAAGGATGTAAGTACTTCCTGAAATTTACTATGCTTTCATTTCTTCACATATAAGGTGGGATTGTAGATGCTCCTCTGCAGGCTTATTCCAGTAGGTGCTGAATGGAAAATGCTTTAAAAACTCTAAATGAGTAGTTCTCAAACTTTAGCATATACCACAGTCACTTAGGAATCTTGTTAAAATAAATATTTGGGGGGGTCTTACCCTCAGAATTTCTGATTTGTCAGAATTCCCATTTTAGCAAACCATTCTATGTGATTTTGATGCTGTAGCTTCAGGGAGCACCTGCTGTCAATCACTGCTCATAGCAAATGTTCTGCTAAAGTCAAAGAATAATTTCCATCTGCCTATATGATTCTATGGAAAGATGTACATTATAAAATCAGAAGACATGCAAGTATAAAACAAAGAAACACAAGCAAGTAAGTATTTTCATAGAAAAGGAATATCTCATCTGTGTGAAGAAAATAATAAAATGTCTGTGAAATCAACTAGTGGCTTCATACAAACTAAAACCAAGGATTACACTGTAAGCTTAGTTTCAACTTTATAATGATTTTCTTTAATTACTGTATGAAACCAAACATGAAGATGCAGGAGTGTGAAATTAATACTGACAATACGGGGCTGGCCTGGGCTGTGCAGATTAACCAGCATTTTACCCCATTGCTAAAGGAATGAGGAAATAAAATTAAAAACTGATAGTGAATGGAATTACTTATTGGAAGCCAGTGATTATGTCAAGCTGTCACTCCCACAGACGGATTAAGCACAGAAAGACAAGCAGATAAATTATAAAGCACTCTCCAAAGCCTGTATCCATCTCGTCCACAAACTTGGCTACAATGGGGATCTGAAATCGACTTGGTCACGGTAGATTTGGGCTTCATGTTTAGCATTTCATAGATGCTGAGTGTCTTGAGGAAGAGAGATCAAAAAGACCTTCGAGGTCATGTGAGATTAGATTTTACTTTCTGAGGCACTATACTGAATTATTAAATGTAAAGAGTCTTTCTTCCCTTTTTCTAAATAAAAACCACTGTGATACAATTTAGGGAAAAGAGTAGACTTAACTCACATGAAACATAAAAAATACCTTAAAATACACAAGGACAGTTTTTTGCACTTTTGAATAGGCAGTTTAGTTTATCCTTCTCTTCTCTTTATTACTAATTGTTTATAATCTAGCCTGATAGATCATTCAAAAGTTTTCTTAAAATTGATTGGAGCAAGCATTCTATAAAAAGTCCAGCTTGAGCATAAATGAGGTAACACCTTTTCTCTATAGATGTAAGGAGTTATAGAATCACATTGGGATTTAACATGACCTTGAGGAGGTTTTCCTATTATCTTTTTTTTTTTTTTTTTTTTTTTTTGATTTTTCAAGGTAGGGTCTCACTCTAGTCCAGGCTGACCTGGAATTCAGTATGTAATCTCAGGATGGCCTTGAACTCATGGTGATCCTCCTACCTCTGCCTCCCGAGTGCTGGGATTAAAGGCATGTACCACCTCGCCCGGCTTTGTATATTTTTTAAATGAAGGATCTTACTCTACCATAAGCTGACCTAATACTCTGTAGCCCAGACTGGCCTCAACTCCCCGACCATTCTGCATCCTCCCAATTACTGAGAGTACAAGCTGGAGCCACCATGCCCAGCTTCTACATGTTTTTAAATTTATTTTATCTTTTTTTGAGACAAGATCTCACTACATAGCCTATACTGGCCTTGTTTCCGCTTTCCAAATGCTGAGATTATAGGTGTGCACCACTACTCCTGGCTAAATTCTCCTACTTGATCAAATTGTGGCAGAGCTCGAGTCTTTCTTTTGCCTTTACTCCATTGTATTTACATTGTTGCAATGGAAAGTCTTTAAAAATATCACACTTGTTTGTTAGCAGCTTCCTGCAAGAGGTACATAGTATATGAGAACTGTTAGCTTTGTGATTGGTCTTCTTTGAAGATTATAAGGATTTAACATACGCTTTTAAGATGTATTATGGTTTGAATATGAAATGAGCCCATAGGTTCAAGTACTGGGACTTGATTGCCTGCTGATGGGCTTCTGAGAAGTGGCTGGATTTGGAGACCTAAGCTTAAAAATGGATTGTTCAGATTATCCAAGGAAGTGGTGAAGAGCAGGAGATGGGATCTCACTAGAGGCCACTGGTAACTTGCCCTGGTGAAATGCATGTTGGCTCCTAGTACTTCCTCACTCTTTCTTTGCTTCCTGGCCACCCACCAGAAGGTGAGCAGCCTTATCCTCCACAGACTCCCGCCCGCTCCCATGATGTTCTACTGCACGTCTCACTGGAGGTAGCTGACCATGAAAACTTCTGAAACTGTGATTCAACAGACATCCTCCTTCCTTTTAAGTAGTTTCTCCTAAGTGTTTGTCATAGCAACAAAAACAACCTGACTAAAGGAACTTTACTCACAAAACTATGAGGCAGAGTGAAGTATGGGCTCCCGAAGGAGCAGCAGAAAATGAAAGGGCAAGATTATGGAGTGAGGATACAAAATAAGCTAATGATTTATTCTCTATGGCCTGAGAAATAAACTGTGTGGTCACATTGAGCTAAAATCAAGATGATTTTTTTTTTTTTCAGATAATGGAAGTAATATACCACTTTCCCAGTCATTGGCAGTACCATGGCAAGGTCTGAAAAAGTCAGCTATCTCAAAATCACCCTCTCCTGGCTGGAGTGCCAACCCTTTCTGCAGGGTTACACTTCCCTGGTGGGGGGAGGGAGCAATGTAACCTCTGCAATTCTTTCTTTTCTTTATGAACTAGTTGTCAAATATTTTCCCCTACTTTTCAATTTACCTTAACAGTCTTCTCATTCCCCACCCCCACATTACAAAAATTAGTGGAAAAACTCAAACCTTCCAGTTAGGTTCTTGGTCACCTTGTAGACAGCTTAAGCTGATTTTGGGTTTCTCTCCTTCTTATTCATGACCAGGCTCTACTCAGACTTCACAGGAGTCTGGTAATGAGAGAGAACTCACTCTGCTTTGAACAGTGATGGGCAGCTGTTTCCTGTAAGGCAAAAGGTTCTCTCCTGGAGGAAGGTTCTTTAAGACATAGAAAGTAAACCAAACTCATAAGGGTCAGGAAAAAAAAAAAAAACCTCTCAATTCTCAGGACTTCTGAAAATTATAAGATTCACAAGGCTCCTCCCGTGGGTTCTGCAAGCAGTGAAGATTAGCTACAGGTCAGATGGAGGATGCAGCCTTCACGACTCCCCCCCCCATCCTGTGTTGGGCTTTCCATCCATGCAGCTGCCGTTAAATCCTTCATCTCCTCTAAGGGACCCCTCACCCACAGTGCTCTGAGTAAACTCTGTACACTCATTGCTTTGCCAAGTTGGAGTTTGATGCAATCATGACTTTGGCGTCATGTTGATGCCTTATCTGAAGCGAATCGACATTTTTTTCATGTCCCCATAGGACAAAACACATAATATACAGGTTTATTATTGTAACAGTCTTCCAACAATATTCCTACCTAAGAGAAATGGAGTCCTCCAAGCTCCTAATCAATTAAATCTAAGTTTGTCTTGAAGGTGGTGCATAATTATCACATATTGTATATCAAGAGTCCTCAGAGCCTCCTGTCAAGACTTTGGCATGAAACTCTCCCTTTTACAGATGAGTAAACTAAGGTACTGGAAAACTAAGCACATGGCTCAGTGCATCATGGGGTTTAAATGGAGCAGGTGATCTTACTGTCAAAGTCCATGGCTTTAAGCACTGAGCAATCGACCTTGGCTCTGTTGATGGAACATGTCCTTCCTCTCTATTCTTTGGGTTATCCAGAAGTTTTATCAGGAAGATGTTCCTGGCTCTTTAGATATGTCCAGGACTTTTGATACGTACAAAAGTGTTATCTTGGAATTTAGCTTAGAAGCTAAGCATGGTCTGGCCTGGTTAGTGCTTGGAAGGGAGAATTCAGGCACATCTTTTCTTACTGCCATTCAATAAATTACTTTTAATACAATGAAATATACTTTGTAGCAGGGTAAAAAAAAATAAAAGAATGAATGCAAGCCACTGGAAGATGTACTTGGGAGCACAGGCTTACAAATGTTGCATTAATAAATTCTTACTCAAAATCATAGGAAATTGATATCACATGCTAGAAAATGGACTGCTTATGGAAATCGCAGACTCACCCATGCCCAAGCATATAATTTTCCATCTTTTCAGCTTGCCTCCTACTTACTGTCAGAACAATAAAAACATGTAAATGAGAGGAAATGTAAGTACTTCCAGAAGGCTTCCAGTTCAACAGAGAAAGACAGATTTTCCCTTAAAGCTTTAACCTGTGCTGTGTGAGTGATCTGGTGATGAGATACCAAAAGAGCTTTACTTGGAAAAGAAACACTTTGTTGCTTGTAACCCAGAGAACTCACTATGTAGACCAGACTGTCCTTGAATTTTCAGTCCTCCTGCCTCTGTGTCCCGAGTTCTGGGATTTCAGACTTATGCTACCATGTTTGGTAGGGAAAATCTGCTTTTCACATAGATCTTTCTCACACTCTTTTTCTGTAAGATATATATAAACTCATTATGAACAATTTTTCCAATAGTCTCAATATTATTTATGAAGAGTAATTGGTATAATAGTTAAAAAATACAATGAGAACAAAGAGCAACAATTAGATGAAACAAACCAAATGTTAAATACATAAATAATAACAAAAATTTGTATTAACATCTAAAGAAATCAATGATATAATTAATATCTTGAAGGTAATTTTTAAGTCTCAATTAGTGATAGGAAATTTTATATATATATATATGCTTTTAATTCAAGAATTTCTTTAAAAACTACATAATAATCACAGTGACATACAGGTATTTCCTTCTTACATATTCCCAGGAAATCTATTGGATGAGAGATAAAAATGTAAAGTATGTTTTTGGTGTGTATTTTCCCTTATAAGAGTTACAATACTAGTAAGGCAGTGTCATCTTGTCAGTAATCAGGTTACTGTTTGCAGACTATTCTAAACATATTAGTACTGGAATCTCTAAGACCAAAATTCAAGAGTTGATAAAATGAATTATGACCCCAAATCTCCAAGACTCTAAGGTCAAACCTTTCCTTTAAATGTAGGACCAAAAATACATATCATGCCACATATCAAAACCTATCTTCTTACCTTTTCCATAAAACCCAGTGAGCTCGCTTGGTGCTAGAGTTCTGGCCTCCTTTTGGTTAATTAACTACTTGTTTGGAGTTAGAGATTGATAACTAGTGTCAGCGCTGGATGTAAACATCCTACCAGACAATTAAGTCAGACTTTTATAGCAGATATTTTCCAAAGGGAAGAGGAGAAAAATCAAGAGCCTCCAACATGAAAATTAAGAAGACATCTGTCACAGTGACCAAACCTCCAATAGGCTGAATAATGATTATGAATCTGTTACTGATGATATATTGCACGAAGCTGTGGGAATTCAGAGCTTTTCAAACAGCACAGAGTAATCAACCACCAACAGCAATAGCCACAGGCTCTCACACCTGCTGCACGTTTACCATGGGACATGCACATCTCCAGACCAGCGTTATGGACAAGACAAAAGGAATTTTCTTTTATCTTTAGTTTGGCTTTCAGATGATGAAACGGACCATTGGTGGCTATTCAGTCTCATGTGGGTGTGACAGGACTTTAAGATAAAATACAATTATCATAGGAATTCTCTACCTCCTTTCTTCAGCATCTTCAGCCCAATCAGTAAAGTATACACCCTTGTATTCTCTCTGAAGCCTTGCTTTACCACACGTAGGTAACTCTATAACTCTTAAATAGCCTTTCTCTATAACTTAAATGATTCTTAAATAATTTCTAAAGTCTCAAGATTTCCAGTTTACTTCCAAGAAAGAGACAGGAGGAAGAAAAAGAACATGAGTAAAAAATGTGAAGGCTTTATTTAGACTCTCGAATATATCTCCAAGATGGACTTTTTTTAAAGAAAAAATCTTGTGTGTGTGTGTGTGTGTGTGTGTGTGTGTGAGCCTCTTCTTTATATGGTAAATTTTCATTCATTAATTTACTGTAATTGGATCATGAACCCTTTCATAACCATCTTTTGTGCCTCCTTCCCCACCCTTACCTCATTGAACCCATCCTTTTTTCCAATAGTCCCTTCTATTTGGTGTCTTCCTTTCCTTTCCTTTCCTTTCCTTTCCTTTCCTTTCCTTTCCTTTCCTTTCCTTTCCTTTCCTTTCCTTTCCTTTCTTTGCTTTCCTTTCTTTTATTTTCTTCTCTCCTCTCTGATCTATATTGAAATGTTGATAGGATCAATATTGTGCAGGTCTTGTGGAAGCAATGACAGCCAAAGCCACTATGAAGTCATTAATATGAAGGCCACTTCATGTTTGGAGGATAGTGCCCCAAAGTACTCCTTCCTACCCTCTGCTTCTAACATTCTTTCTGCTCCCTTTTCCACAATGTTTCCTGAGTTTTGGAGGACACATTAGAGATGTTTCATTTAGCACTGAACAGTCAACAGTCTTATTCTTTTAAAAATATTTTATTTTTATTTATTTATGACAGGGGGAGGGGAAGAGAATGGGCATGCCAGGACATCTAGCCACTGCAAACGAACTCCAGGCACATGTGCCACAATATGCATCTGGCTTGCATGGATTCTGGAAAATAGAACCTGGGTCCTTAGGCTTTGCAGGCAAGTGCTTTAACCACTAAGCAATCTCTCCAGCTCTCTTATTCTTATTCTAAGCCCTTTGGTGAGTTTTGAGTCTCCCCAGTATCTCTTAGCTTTTGTAAAAAGAAACTTTCCTGGTGACTGGTGGGATCAGTACTATTCTATAGGCCTAAACAAAATGTAAGATTTTAGCACATTATATTCATTTAGTCATAAAAACAGAAGTAACTTCCCCTCCTAGGGTTTATTACCTTCTCAGCCTAGGCTTTTGACTAGGTTTTCTGAATCAGGAATGGATTATCTCCTATGGAGTGGGCCTTAGATCCAAACGAAAGAATAATTGGAAACCTCTTAATGGTCATCCAAGATCTAACTAATGGTACAATAGTGGCATGATCATTATGGGGGCAGCCAACTGTTCTTTTGTCTGGATTTAATAAGGACCACTCTATGGAAGATAGAACTACTAGGTACATCTTGTCTGGATGGCCACTTGTGTAGCAAGCAGGAAGGGTCCAACATTGAGTGAGACTGTAGATAATTTTTGTCTCCCAGCAGCGTGTGTAGCACTTTTGCACTCAGACAGCTTGGCAATAGGGAGGAAGTTTCCAGGTCAGTTCCAGTTTGATTATTCAGTGCTTTGTAACTGATGCATGTAGTATATTCAGAAATAGGATCTTACCATTTAATTACAGTGGGCAACCAAGAACCTTGGCAATAGCCAGTGTTCTTTTGGGGACCTCCCTGACCAACAACTCACTGTAAGTATCCTGCTATAGGAGTTTTCCTGCAACCCATGACTTCAGAGAGCAGCATTGTCCACATCTGTAGGGTTTTTGCCAAGCTCTCTCTCTCCCTCTCTTTAATCTTAATTATATTTTTAAGTAGCCAGAAAAGAAGTAGATTACCCTATATTTTTTCATAATGTATCCTTAGTTTTGCTTAATCCTCCTGACTCCCTATAAGTAAATAGGGTGGAATACTGGCAATAAAGTTTAGGGGAAAGAAATGTATTTTTAATAAATTATTTATTGATTTATAATTTCTCAGTTACATCATGTACTTGATCATTACTTCATCTTGTTTCCCTTACTCCTGCTGAAGTTCTTCTCTTTAGTAGGTCCCTCTTCCTCTTTCATGTCTTTTTTTTTTTTTTTTTGATATACTGATTTTAGAGTTGCTTGCATGAGCATGGGTGGGAAGTTATTTATCAGAGGGACTGGGCAACGGGAAGTGGTCACACCACTGTAGAAAATGTCCCCCCCACTAGTAATCATTAACTGCCAATAGCTTCTCAGCGAGAGGTGAAATGTCATAACCCCATCACCTCAATGGCAGAATGTTTAGTGCCCATAGTACTAAACCATTTCCCTTATTTTTATACTTCTTGTACTTTTATTATAATCCCATTAAGTTTCTGCTCTTGACTATTCCATGTTTTGCTTAAGCAACTACTTATAGAATGTCCACAAGACCAATCAAGCTATAGCTTATATGTCATATATGTCATATATGTGTACTGTACATACACATACAAACATGAAAGGCCATTTTCTTATGATGAAACCACTAAAAATCAGAACAATAAAGATGAGAGGGGCCCTCTGAAGAGTTATATCATGAAACATTTGCAAATATTTTATTGAGAAAGCTTAGAAAATATTTTGATGGGACCACAATGGCATTTTTAAACCAAGGGTAACTTGATTATTATTCAGAAAGGGCGGCCTGCACATGAGAGGGAAAAGAATCATCCTGGACTCCCTAACGGAGATGGTTCCATGGTCCTAGTGATATGTCATACTTACTTACATAGAAATGTTCTTTGCTGGGGCTGGAGAGACAGCTTAGTGGTTAAGGTGCTTGCCTGCAAAGCCAAAGGACCCAGATTCAATTCCCCAGGACCCATGTAAGCCAGATACACAAGGTGGCTCATGCGTGTGGAGTTTGTAGTGGCTAGAGGCCCTGGCATGCCCATTCTCTCTCTCTCTCTCTCTCTCTCTCTCTCTCTCTCTGTGTCAAATAAATAAATAAAATAAATGTTCTTTGCTTAGAGAGGAAAAAGGACAATTTATGAGGGAATAATTATCTGATATGTCTGTGCCTGTTTTTATCAATCAGCTGATCTATAACTTGATTTCTCAAGAGATCTTACATATAGGATTAGTCACAAGTCCATTTCTGACTTACTTTTCACTGTATTCAATGGGACTAAGCTTTCTGCTTTTGTTGTGATTGTTGTTTGAACCTTAATTCTGAAGATTTGGTAATTGAGTCTGATGAAACAAACTGATAATGGACATATTGAAGTAGTAAAGGCATGCAAATGTACATACAGGAGAGCCATATAAAATGTGAACTAAAAGGAGGAGGCAGAGAGTTGAAACTTAAAAACTTTCTTCACAAGGGAAAGGAATGTGGGCTGAGGGTGGGGGTGGGAGTTGAAGGCACTTTCAGAGTGGAAGCAAATTATGTTTAGGGTTGATAATGAGCCCAAAGAACAACTTCCTGGGAGGAAATTCTCCTTGGCCTCTGGTATGTGGTGTTCAGTTTTCAGTCTCTTTCTCTGTGATAAGAGCTTAATCTTTGCTGGCTAATGAAATCTCAGTAAGATGATTGAAAGTGGACATGTTCATCTTTGGCATATTTGGGTTTTTGATTGATAAAGAGAGCTGTATAGGGGCTGGAGAGATTGCTCAATGGTTAAGGCGCTGTCTGCAAAGCCTAAGGACTCAGGTTCAATTCCCCAGTACCTACTTAAAGCCAGATGCACAAGGTGGCACATGCATCTCAAATTGGTTTGCAGTGGCTGGAAGCCCTAGTATGCCCATTCTTTCTCTCAAATAAATATATAAATAAAATATTTTAAACAGAAGACTTACAGAAATTCTTCCCTACATCTGCTACTCCCCTAGTACTCTCAGCTTGAGGTCCAAAACAGCACATTTTGGGTGTGTCACTTTCTGGGCCCCAACATTGTTGTACTTCTGTCTCCTATTGCTCAGTTTAATGTTAAGTTCTTGGGACCTACACTACTGTCGGGTGATTAACTGATGAAGTATAGTTTCTTTCCAGAAGAACTGACAATCTGACCTAGATATACTAAGATGATGTAACACACTATAGACCTCTGTGAGGGAACAAGGGGAGTCATCTGAGCACAAGTCCTCCTAAATATCTGAAACCTTACATGCACTGCTTTTGATGTGCATTCCTAGTATATGTGGCAAACATTGCTTCATGTGCTTCCAGGAGGGGCTCCTTGGAGCCACGTTGGTCCTGTGTGGCAGAACACTGTATAGCAGTTGCCTGAAGACAAAGGTGGGAGATCTTGTACCTGCACTATGTTGACTGCCACAAGAAAGGCCACTTGACTCAGTTTGGACATTGACAGTTAAACATTCTGTCCCAGGAACTGTAAAATGTGAAGCGAGCAAACATAATTTATTCCTGGTGATAGGAATGATAATGAATCAAGTTGAAAGCTGGGGATGATCATGAGAACCAAGAAGCAGACAGAGAATGAAGGTGCAGCAGCCAATCAGAAAGAGGTCAACATGGGGAACAGCAGCCATTCCGACTGGCTCTGGAGAACCTTCTCATTCTTCATTCTGATCCTTCCCCAGCCCTGGCCATTGTTCTATCCATGGAGTCTCAGTGATGTCTGCAAGCATTAGAACCTTTCTTGCTTAAGTTAGCTCAGTATTTACTTCACGGATCTTGATGGTGACAAGTTTATATTTCTGGGTCTTTACCAATATGCTTGATCATTGCACTCATTAGCTCAATCAATCACATGTCTGTGTTAAATTCTTATGACCTAAGGCAAGTCACTATTCAAGATTCCCAGTTAGTAGATGGCACACTGATTTCACACAGAATTTGTGAGAGTAGAGTGAGTTAATATAAATAAAACCTGAGTGAAAGTACCTGGAACACCCAGAAATCATCAAATACACTTACATGTTTATATTTATATAAACACGATTACTTTTGATCTTTTGAAGAAAAATTATATTTGGAGCAATATGTTTTATATTAACTAGTATCTGTAAAATGGAGTTTTAATTAGCATTTCCAAACACCACAAAGATATATTCGTTCATTAATTATATCACTCATTTCTTCATGAACTAAGATAATGAACATTTCATACGTTCATGCATATTTCTGTTTGTAGGAAGATTAAGCTACTATCTAGAAACAATCTTATTTTATGCTTTTCAACTTAGGATTTTAATTAATAAGATGCTGTCTCTTGATTTGCATTTTACCAACATTAATCATCCTTTGGCTTTAAAGGAAATACAACTGATGTTCTTTGAAGATAGGTTCATAGTATATAGCTAGATGTCAACATTTGGTTAACAAGAGAGAAAGGACAGAGGTGAATATATTGTAGGTTTTATAATTATTCAGGTGATGGGATTATGAATAAGATGGACAGAATCCCACTGGGGGTGGTTTCTTGTGCCTTCATCTTGATCCTTCTCTCTAAAGAGTGTTCTTTGATGCTCTTGAATATTGTTCCAACTGGCCCACTGAGTATTTGAAGCCCATTCAAAGGTCATGTTTTTGGGCAAGACTTCACTCATACAGCCCAGATGGGCTTCAATACAAAGAAATGTAAATATTTCGAAGTTATAGCTATTAAAGCAAGGATTTCTAGATTGTTTTTCTTAGATGTTGCTTTAACTTCAGAGAGTTTTGGGTGGAAGTGTCAGGAATAATCCTTATACAGGAAACCACCAACATCAACAACACACAACAAAAACCTGACACAGACAAGATCAGTGAAAAACTTTTCCCTGAACCATCCTAAAGTGTTCTCTTAGAAGCTATTGAAATCACTGAAGCCAGCTTTCACTGCCTTGCTTCAGCAGGAAAGCATAGAAGGTTAAGCTATTAAACCAAAGCTGGGCACTAAAACATCACATCAACGCCTTTCACTCCTCAATTCATTGCCATAATAGCACTTGTTTGAGCATGTTCTACTGTGAGAGCTTCTCACAGTGCTTTTGGTTCAGTGATGCCTTTTCATTTATTACCCTGTTGGTCCCAGCTCTACAGATAAAAATCTTTATATGATAAATATTTTGTAACATAGTCTTTATGAAATGAATAGATAACTAAGATCAATGTAACTTTTTAAAAGTTAATGTCATAATCTAGCTTTAAAAATATCTCTGGTATTGAAAACCTAGTCAAAATTTATGACCAAGGAGGTCATAGACCCTGGGGGTAAGAAACTTCTACTGTTGTCTGGCTAAATGCATGTATTACACCATTCAAACTACCCTCTAAACAGTTAGTGTCCATATATTAATGCTACTATCACTTTTGGTTAGAGAAGCTTGTCTATTCAGATGGCGGTGGCCACTTGTGCGATTCAAAACTTGTCAAAGTTCTGAGAAAAAGTGACAGTGGAGTGTTCAGCACTAAATGAAGCATCTCTGTCATACCCTCCAAGGCTCGGGGACCATTGCAGAAGAGGTGGTAGAAGGAATGTAAGAGCCAAAGGAAAGGAAGGAGTGCTTTCAATGCTATCATTCAGACACAAAGTGGCCCTGATATTCATGACCTTACAGTGGCTGACACTACCTACACAAGACCTGCATACCAGGTGGGAAAAATGATGAATGACATCAAAATGAAGACACTAATTGGAAAGAAGGGATTCAGTGGAGGTGGGATTTTGTAGGGGAACAAGGGGAGTGATAGGAGGGGATTATGATCATCGCATATTGTCTGTATTTATGGAATGTATGGCATGTATGGGACACTTAGTGTCCCCTTCACTTTGGCCTCCACACACCCATCATGGGGGTAACCTAAAACTGCACTCCCTTAAGTTCTAACACAAGCTAGTATGATCCTGTTACTATTATTTCTATCAATCATAGACAATATTAAGTCATAATTCAACATGACAAAAGGTTACCAGCATTTAGTGTGTTTCTTAATTACTAGTATCTTACAGCAACTATGTTAAGTGTTAATAGTCCCTGACTTACAAAAATTAACTTTTGGGATTTTTATTTTTACTTATAATGTAGGTTCCTTACAGGTTTTTGATTAAGTAGTGCCACTGTAAAGTGCATCTAGCAAAAACTATATTCTGAATTTTGAATTTTGCTCCTTTCTTAGACTAGTGATGATATTGCACATTATGGTGGTTGGAATTCAAAATGTTTCCCATAGTCTCATGTGTCTGTGATTAAGTCTCATGTTTCATTCCTTATCTGCCTTGTGGAGGTGGAACTTTGCTGTGAGACACTAGGGGCAGACCTTGAGGTGTTATAGCTCAGTCCTGCTTGCCACACTCAGCTCACTTTCTCTCCTTATACCCTACCTGTGAGAAGATGTGATACCCCGTGCAGTCCGCTCCTGTCATACTTTTGCTTTCTGCACCATGATGAAGCTTCCCCTTGAAACTGTAAGCCAGAAATATACCCTTCCATGAACTGCTTCTGGTTAGGTGTTTTGTCCCAGCAACAGGAAGATAATGGTTACACAGATGCTGGACAGCTTCTTGTCATCCACACAGTCCATCATTCTACAGTGTCCTGTACTGGTAAGTGATACACCATTTGATAGGATAGAGGTGTTAAATGCACTTTTGACTATTGAGATTTTAATGTCTGAGGATTTCATTGTCGTGTAATCCCACTGCAAGTAGAGGAGCATCTTATGTCAACTGTTTCCAGCAGAAACAATATATTTCTAAAGAGTTGTTCATTTGATGTTTTTCATTTCAGCAATTAGCAATGATTGCAGACATAGAGATAATGTAAGTTAAGTCAGCTTTTCCAGAAAATGCTCATCTAGGTTGAAGATTTGGGGGCATTTTAAAGTCTTATTGCACCATCATTATAAGTTAAACCAACTCCTAAAGGACAATAACTCTTGAATGGAAGCACCGACTTCCACTAAGAATTTCTGTGCATTGATCTAATTCTGTTTTCAGATAACCCTGATGCTCCACACCAAGGACATCATGCACCAAGGAAAGAGCCGTTAGTAGGAAGGATGAGAAGAATATAGTGGAGACTTGTTCTAAGTAGTGAAGCTATTGTTCTGAATTAGAACCTAAACTAGTGTACGTTTTTAACTTTAAGGTCCTGTTCATTTATTTTAATATATCAGACACAGGTTAGAGATGTAGCTTAGTTGGTAGAGTGCTTGGTTAGCATACGGGAATCCCTGGGTTCAATTCTCAGCACAACACAAACCAGGGATGCTGGCACACAACTGTAATTCTAGCACTCAGGATGTGGAGGCAGGAAGATCAGAGGTTTCAGACATCCTTGGTTATATAGCAAGTTTGAGACCAGCATGAGCTTCATGCTACCCTGCCTCAACAACAAAAACAAAAACAAAACTTGATTCTGATTTAGTTTATGGTTGCAAAAAAGAGAGAGAAATTTCCCATCTTCTAGTTTCATCATTTGATTTAATGTCTATATCTAGATCTACACCATTATCCCTGTGTGTATTTCAAATTATTAGTATTATGTGGCAGCACATGAGATATTTTGGGGTCTGGAATAAGTTAAGGGGACCCTAGCAACTGCCCTGATCCTGCTGATTTAAAATCCTCTCAAGCAACATGCTAGTAAAATTAGAGTTGACTCACAATCAAATCAAATGAATCTCTAGAAAGACCCAGGGAATTAGCTGCCTTACTCAGTTAATAAGGTAGGCCAGCATAATGAGCAACAGTAGAGAGGTAGTAGAATTCAGAGTCAGGCATCAATAGCTATGCCAGCATGATAGAATTGTGGGTCTTCTTCAAATCTCAGTTTTATATACAAAGGTACTATAATAACACCTCCCTTCTAAGCAGCGTCATGCTGTAAAGATAGTCACACATGAAGAGCTAGGATAGGGCCTAGTAATATGGGGGCAAATTCAGTCCATACTGTCATGGCTCATGCAACTGGTCTTTCAGTCCGTGATGGACCATTAATAATCTCATCCCTATAGATTATAATGAAGTTGAATTGAAAAGTTCCCATCACTTAGTGACATTGTAACCCCCATAGCATTATAGTGATTGTAATGTAATGAGTTCCTTGTGTGTTTGTTGCGGTGATGTTAAACAAACTTACCATTGTGTACAATATTTAATACTTAAACATTATAATGAACCAAGGTTGCTGGCGTATGCATTTAATATACCTTGTTCACCATTATTCTAGAGTGTGCTTCTTCACCTCATCTAAAAACAGTCAACCTCAGGCATCTTGTGATTACTCCATCCCCTGGCTGCATTAAGAGACCACATTGAATGACTATACCATGTCATGTGTGTGTGTGTAAAGGCACACTGTGAGGTCGGCACACTCATATAAACATGCTTCTCTCAGAAAAGCCTCTGCCTTTAAGAGGCTCATGACTAGGTATTATCAGCTGCTACTTCAGTTCCATCAAGTTTTATTTGAGCAGAAGTTTCTGGATAAAGAAGAGGATAGGATCTGAATGAAGTAGCTTTCAGGCTAGTTTGCAACCACTCAGGATGGGTTCCCTAGGATTATACTACCAGTTCTTACTTGCAGTTTTGAGTCAATAACATGTAAGTATAAAACCAACTTCTTTTCTTCAGAAACATTTTCTCAACCTCTCTAGTGATTTGTGTTAAGCTTAAATCTCAGGGAGAGTCTCTGAATTGGAGTTGAGAAAAGCACATAGACCAAAATTGATTCAACAGATAAAGCTAATTTCTGAAAGCACATACAATACAGCTCACATATACAAGACTTTATTCCCTCTGCCATCATGGTCCCTTTTTGGCACATCCGTTTGAAATATATGTGCCAACCAATGAATTATGCTAAAACAAAATAAAACAAAACTAAACTAAAATGGGTAGCTCAAGCCACTTAGGATCACATGATAAGAAACAAATAACTTTAGATCTCAGCTAAGTAAAAGCATGTAGGCTTTCTTTTATATGTCTCCATACTTTAATATTGCAAATTTTATGTACTTTGAGGAAATTGGATATTGGTTGTCATGTAGCTACTTGAATTCCATCAAAATAAGAAGCAAAAATAATTTACTTTCAAACTTGAACAAAATGAGTGTCATTTGCATGCAAGTCCTGAGGACTGTGTTGGACGCTGCAGCTCTGCCAGACATCAAAGAATCCAAGATCAAAACAGAATCAAGTTCTGAAGAAGCAATTCCCTATTCTCCTTCTTAATGGGAGTGTTTGTGTTTTCTCTCCCAGTGTTGGTCAATTCAAGGCAATATCAAAGTCTGTGGACACCACCAGTGTTGAAATGACACCATCTTAACCTCAGAGGTAGTGTCTGCTGTCTGAAGAAAAGCCCAAGATAGGACTCTGACATGCTGAAGTTGCCTGCACAATGATGCCTTCACTACTGATTCATTTTCTCTCTTGCCAATGGGGGTGTGACTGTAGTCACAAGACTGGATTTATGTTACCACAGCCCCCCTTCCCCTTCAATTTTTTTTGGCATGTGACCAACATGAAAATCTCAAATGTCCTTGTTAAGCCTGCCTGAGGCAAAGGGCAATGACCTTCTTCGTGTTGGATCATTTGTTGGGTGGGCTTGTCCCAGCCTTGTTTCATTTTCTTAGAGAAGGAGAGTTTAGAGCCAGTCAAGCTGTATAAGCTTCTGGCTGACTGGAAACCAGGTCAGGGTGGCTTAAGGGGTGCTAAAACTTTGACAGATCATCTTTATGTGACAAAGCAGGGGTTGAAAGGAGCATAGAAAATAGCACAACGGGATTCAATTCATGTGACAAAAGGAAATTGTATAAAGTTTAATCCATTCCCATTACAGTCTCAAGATTGTAATCTTGGATGCTAAGCCTAGGGATGATTTTTTCCCCTCTTGAATGTCTGAAATCTGCATCACCAAGTTGCTTTCGAAGTGCTCCTGTGGGCTGGAGAGAGGCAGCCCAAGTTATATAACATACAATTTAAGATAATGGCCTTGGAAAAGGAGAAATTAATCTAAACAGAGGAGGCCAACCAAGCTGCAGTCATCCACAGGGTGGGTCCAATCACTGCGGACACTGCTGACAGTATCACACCCACTGAGTCAACACTATGTTTATTAACATTTAATTTCTTGCCCAAATCGGTGCTTTCTTATCATGATGTCGCAGGGATTGGAAACTCTGTTATGACTACAATTGGTAGGAAAATCCATTCCTCTGAGTGAGTAACAAGATACGAAATGGAGCTCTCTATCTTACCGTTTTGAGGCGTCTAAATATTCTATGCAAAGCATTAGCCAAAATGGAAGCTATAGCTTTTCCATGATTATCCCAGCACTGTCTTTGTTCTTATAATGATAGAATCCATACTTTCAATTTGCAGCGCTTAATAATAGCAGCTGTCTTGTCTGCTCAACTGTGGGGTTTTAGGGCTCCCATAATTATTCATTTTCACTCACTTGACAGTGGGTGTTTCCTTGAAATATTTCAGACCTGCATCACAGAAAGAATTTTGAAATCCTTTTAAGGCTTTTGCTGTACATAACAGTATTGACTTATGCATTAATAAAACAAATTTAATTGACTTGGAGTTCCATAAGCTCTAATTAACAGTATACTTCAAGACTGTAAGCTGATTGCAACGGACTGTAAGACACACAAGAGGCAGACATAATGATTGCATCACTAATGTTTGAAGAAAACTCGTCTCTTAGCCCCTAAAACCACACTCTTAAATTTTCTTCACCTTCTCCCTTGCTTTTTTCATCCTCTTATCCTACCTCTTCTTCTCTTCTTTTTTAAATATTTTTTGGAATAATTTCAGAAAATTTTCATAGGTAGTACAGAGGTTCTGCTTTCCTAACCACTCTTCCTCTTACTTTTTAGTAAAATACATTAATGGATAGCTGAAGAATAAGGAAGAAAAAAAATCCAGAAATCTATCCACAGAAAATGCAAATGGCACTTCATCTTCTGCTATTCATCAAACTAATTACAATAATAAATAAAATATGAATATGGGGAATAAACAAGGTCACTAATTATTAGTTATACTAAGTGAAAGAGTTGTTTCATAGTGTAAGGATAAAACAGGCAAACACATGTATACAATCACCGACAGCAGTGAGCTTTAGTAGTATGGGATTAAATTTGTGTTTTTCTGAGTGTGTTTATAAGTGTGGAGAGAGTGGTTCCAAAGACAGGCAAGGTAAGTTTTATGGACAGGACTGTAGAAAGGCTGCAGGAGGTAATTTAGGGAGGGAGGTTTTTATGATATTATAGAGACCAATAGTACATGTGTGTGGTGGAGTAGGGACAGGGTGGTACGGAATGCCAAGCAGTTATTGAGTACTGACAGGACTTTTCTGCTATAATTTATGGACTCTTTGCTGGTCCTTGTTATTAAAGGATGTGTCCCAGTAATACTGGAGAAGGAAGACCTCATATTATGGATTGTACATGTTTTCTTTAGAATAAATTTAGTTTTTGTTAATATACTTATTTATTTGAGAAAGAGAGATAGAGAGGAAGACAGAGGGAGAAAAGAGAGAGAGAGATACAGACAGTGGGGGCGGGCTGGGATGTGACTGGGAACACCAGGCCTCTTGTCACTGCAAACCAAACAAACTTCAGATGCATGCTTTGTGCATCTGGCTTCATTTACATAAGTACTGGGGACTCTAACACAGGCCAGCAGACTTTGCTAGCAAGAAACTTTAACTGCTGAGCTCTCTCTCTCCAGCCCCTCCATGTCTCACCTAAACATTTAATCATCATTTTAAAACAAACATGATTTCCTATAATTATAAAATTAATATTTCTTTTATTTATTTCTTTTCATTTTACGGAGAGTGAGAGAGAGAGAAAGAGGGAGAGAGAGAATTGATGTGCCAAGGAATCAGCCACTACAACCGAACTCCAGGTGCTTGTGGCATCTAGTGAGCATGTGTGACCTTTCACTTGCCTCACCTTTGTGGGATCTGGAAAGTCAAACATGGGTCCTTTGGCTTTGCAGGCAAATGACTTAACTGGTAAGTCATCTCTGTAGCCCAATACTTCTTTTAGTTGGAAAATATACTTTACTCAAAAAGTTTAAGTCCTTGCTACTATTACATAGTAGTGGAAATTTATAAAAGTAAGGCATAACCTATAATTTCCTCATTTATAGGTACTCACTGAAAATTTTAATTCATTTATCTTCAATTGACTTTATTCATTAATTTCTAAATTATATAATTGCACAAAATTCTGGTTTACTGTTTTTTTTTGGGTAAGTAAATTTGACTTCAATCCAGTTGTAAGACTAAGGATTTAAACAGTCCTTTGACAATGCCATTTCTTTCTGTAAATATACACAAAAAAATGTCTGAATTCTGGAAAATGCTCCTCACCATATAGATGCAAACATGTGGATATAACTTCTGGAAAAGTGTCAGTGATGTGATTCTAAAGGAAGACGGTTTCTGGGTCTCAATGCATATATTGCTCCACTCCTTCTTAAAGGCAAAGTGTCACTTTATAAGTGTAACCTGGGTGTCTGATTGCCAAGTGTCAGCTGCCCCTGCCTCCAGACCACCCTGATGGGTTGCTGCATTTGTTCTCCTTTCACAGTCTCCATAGCCATCCTTCCAAGAGATGGGTGACTTGTGTTGCATGCAGCCATAGCACTATGATCAGTCAGTGCTCACAGATACTGACTGACTGAGTAAGTACATTTATCAGTGTCACACTCCACCCACAGAGACTGAAATGGCAGGGTAGACTGTGGATGGACATGTCACCAAACTTTTCCAAAAGTGGTCAGAATGTGAGTCATGGTCCCATGCCACAGAAGCACCATTAGCTGATGTAACAAACATTAGCTTGCCTGAGTAGCATGGATGCAGGTGATGGTTATTGTTTCTTGTGAGGAGAGTTGTGGTCTGGAAGGACCCACTGTGTGTGTGCGTGTGCAATCGGGGACCAGCCTAAGTCTGTTCAGTTCCCTACAAACATGCAATGGGCTTCTAGGTACTTTGAGGGCAGCAAAAAGCTCAAGTATGATATCAAGTATGAGAATGCAAATGAGAAATAACCATCATGTCTCATAGTTCAGGAAGAAATGAGCATGTTATGGAATCACATCAAGTAGAATAGAGCCATGGGATTCCCAGAATCTGAAGTTTGGGTTTTAGCTGGTGAACTATACTATGACCTCAAGATAGGAACAAGCAAATCTAAAACACAGTGAAATTAAATAGAACAAAGCAATTGCTATGGCCAAATGCAGCCCCACCATGTCAAAAGCACAATTACATGAGAAGTTATGGAGACGTTAAGCTAAAAGTCCCCAAAACGTGTCTTGGAACTGATGGTTCAAGAAATTTATGTCCATTTAATAAACTATTTACTTATAACTTATGATGTGCCAAGAACTATGAACACCCTGAATGAAATATTGAATAAGACAACAGAGCATGCTGTTTTATGCAGCTTATGATTCAACAGGACAAAGACGTTGTTGAATACACAATTAAAATGAAGGGCAATTTTAGTTGTAACAGAACTGGATTTGGTAGAGAACCATTGTATAGGCATGTACAGTTGAGTGTTTGGGCAAACTTTCCAGGTAAAGTGATAGTTATGCTAAGACCTGGGCTAGACAAGGTTCAGTCCATTAAAGCTGGGGTAGGGGTATCAGTTTGAATGGATGTCCCCTGTAGACTCAGGTATTTTAGATTAAACTTCCTACTTTAGTCTCTAGCAGATCTTGAGTCCAGCCCTAAGTGTGTTCAGAGCCAGTCTGAGCTCTGGATCGTTGCACTTGCTGCTGCTGGGAGCTGTTTCTCTCTGCTGTGGTTGTTGCAATGAATCATTCTCCTCTGCTATTGATGGTGCTTTCCCTGGAATCAGTGAGCCTGGAATAAGTTCTTTCCTCTCATAAGCTGCTTCTGGTTCCATGTTTGTCCTAGTAATGAAAAGGTAACTGCCACAGGGTGCTAGAGAGGAGTAAAGCAAAAATAGAAGACAGCGTCTGTGCAACCTGCAGATTTGTAGACATATGGATGGCTTTCTGAGTGGTGAGAGGTGAGTCTGCAGAGCTGATTAGCCTGGATTTCCCATAGAGTCTATTGAAAGTTAGTAGGTGATACAAATAATAGTCTAGGCAACTTGGGAAACCTGTGCCATGTATGCAGAACTCATTAGATCCTTCACTGTAAGAACATGTACCACAAATGGGCAGTGTTCGAAATTCTTGGTCTAAATTACTGTCTTAGGCTTTAAATTTTTTTTCTTTTACTTTTTTTTTTTTTTTTTTTTGAGTCAGGGTCTCACTTTAGCCCAGGCTGACCTAGAACTCAGGCTGCAACCCAGGATGACCTTGAACACATGGCTATTCTCATTCTTAAACTTCCTGAGTGCTAGGATTGAAAGTGTGAACTGCCACACCCACCTAGCTGAGCTGTGGTTGTTCAGGTATCCTTAGGAAACTGAAATTGGCAATTCTCTTGTTCTTAGCCCTGGGGAAAAGTATAATACGATGGGAGGTGACCAATTATCATTTATTGGGTGGTATAAAATTTAGATTGTGGTAGATGATTTTTTTTTTTTTTGGTGTGTTTCTACTGGAATATGTCCACAGGATGGTACATTCTCCATGATAAATACTGACTTATTCCAAAACCTTCATGTGTTATGAGCCATTGAGAAATTCCTTATACCCCATGTGGGCCTGTGAGTAATCAGCCAGGACTGTCAATCTGAGTCACCTACTCTTAGAATTAGTTATTTTTATTTTTCATTCTTAAAGGGAGTGCTTTTCGCATATTAGGTGCATTTTATAAAGGCTCTGAGAGACTCAACTACTTCAGAAACTTATTGTATTTGATAGCAAATAGCTACCCCACCACAAAATGAATGAATGAGTAAATAAAAATATAAATGAATAAGAACAAATAAGCAACATGTTCCAAGAACCATACATCTTCCTGGCAGAAAATCCATAAACAGTAGTTCTGAAAATTGAGAATAAAGGTAAATTTTTGTTTACCTTCCAGATAATTTCAGTTTTTGCTGTCAACAGGATGGTGAAAAGAGGCATTCCCACCTCATAAAAATCCTTCGTGGGTCGTGATAATCTGTTTTCCTTGCTGTTCATTCGAATGCTAAATTCAGCCCAAATGCCTTTGACAGACTGCAGACAGCTAAGTGATGGAAACAGTACAAATAAATTCTATGTATGGTAATTATTTATTGATCTTCAAAGTGCATTATATTTGGATCCATGTTAGAACAAAGGCATGGGTTTGCTGAAAGCACATACCGGTCATATGAGAGCAACATGGGCATGAACATCTCCTTGGCATATGTCAGGGTTAGATACTCTTGCTCAGAGATTAAGACCTCCTTTTGTTTCAATTTTCTTTAATGTGTGGTTGAAATGCTTGTGGTTTCTAGTTTTTTTTTTTTTTTTTTTACTCTGATCCAGATTCAAAAAACTCTCTTTTAAATATTTATTATTACTTTAGTCACTGCACCCAATCCTATTATTGGTGTTTAATGTATACATATATGAATTAAGTTTATAAATTGCCACTCAAATATGAATGGTTTATTATTATTATTTTTTAAAAACCATTGGCCTGAGTTCTATTATTGTGAACATCTCTGTGTTTTTTTCCATTAATTTTGAAATGAAGATCTGATGTGTTAATCAAAATGGTCTCTGAATAGTTATTGAAATAGTCCTGCTGGTACTGGCATATGCTAAACAGTATCCCATGGTCTATTCAGCAAAACTCCTGAGTTTTCATGAGGTAGCTACAACTCTTCCCCTCTTATCTATCGTAGTAAATCAAACAATGTACTTTCTCTACATCCCAGTCATGTAGGTGTTCAAGATTCACCTAAGAAACATATAATTTTTTTTCAGGCCAAGACTCTCTTCTGATAAGTCTGAATTAGGTTATAAAGATTTTTTATTTCCAGTAGCATTCCAGAATGTTCTAATTCAAGTGCTATGGCAGCTTACTGATATTTCACCTTTATATTCATGGCACCAAACACTGTGCTTAGTACATATTATAAAAGTATAATTTACTGGGGCTGGAGAGATAGCTTAGTAGTTAAGCACGTGCCTGTTTAGCCCAAGGACCCTGGTTCAAGGCTTGATTCCCCGGTACTCACATAAGCCAGATACTCAAGGTGGCACATGCATCTGGAATTCGTTTGCAGTGGCAAGAGGCCCTGGTGCACCTATTCCTTCTCTCTTTCTTTCCCTCTTTCTCTATCTCTCTCAAATAAATAAATAAATAAATAAAAATATAATTTATTAAACTAATTAGTTAACTAATTAATTTATTTAGTTTTGAAACAGGTTCTCATTTTGTAGCTCAGGCTGGCCTTGTACTTACTTGTAGCCCAATTGGAGTTTGTGGCAATCCTCCCGCTTCAGCTGCCCAAGTGCTGGGATTATAGGTTAGGTATCAACCACTATGTCCAGTTTTAATTCTCTTTATGAATAAATAATATTCCACCACATAATGTGTATGTATGTATGTATGTATGTATGTATATACATTATATATAAGATTTTCTTCTATAAATATAGCATATAGATTAATATGTAAATGTACTTATCCCATTAGTTTCTCATTGCTGGTACAAAAGATACAACCAGGAGCATCTTATGGAAGGAAAGGGTTTATTTTCTGGCCTACAATTTTCAGGGTCATTTTCATCACTGTGGGGAAGGATTTCAGGAGCAGACAACTGTATCACATCTTCACTCAGCAGGGCCGAAGTATAGAGAAAGAACAAGCAAGCTGGGATGGACTATAAAAATCTCAAGCCCCCCGCCCCCCGCAGTGATATACTTCCTCCAGTAATCCTCCATATCCTAAGAGCTCCACCATCTTTCCAAGCAGACCACCAACCTGGGAACAATTATTCAAACACATGAGTCTATGGAGATCGTTTCACATTCAAATGAGCACATCCATCACTGAGCAACATGCTTGATTCCATATCTGGAGCCTTGCTATTTTTAATGGCAGTACAGTGTTCCATAAAACCAATATGCTATCACATTTTTAGTCATTTTTTTTACTGATGAACACTGAATTTATTTTACTCTTTTGTTATTATAAACAACACAGAAAAAAATCATTCTTGGGATTAACTTTTACCATAAATATACAACTTTGATAAAATCCCTGAAAATGGAATATAAATGTTTTAAATGTCAAAAGAAATTAGTGAAATTGATCTTCACCTTTTTTTTTTTTTTTTTTTTTTTTTTTTTTTTTTTTTTGAGGAGGGGGAATCATGAGACCATTTGACAATCTGATGACAGTTAATGTGTTCTTTCTCTCAATGACTTATACCTCTGTCCCATATCGTTCCCAAAGGTGCATGGGGCCTAGGTTAAAAACCTTGCATTTTACATGAAGTGTTGAAGTTGATTTCATCATAAATGTTTTCAGCTTCTGATTGAAACCTGATGTGCCAGTTTTGTCTTCACAAAACTGTGAGATATTACATCTAATTTGTTTCATGCAGATTTTAAGCTCAATTTACCAGTTTGAAGGCGAATGCTGTCATTCCAGTGAGATGGTGTGACTTTAAGATCTTCTGCTTGCTACTGCATTAGAATTCCAAGTCAAACCATTATTTTCATATTGTCTTCACTGCTCTAGCCATAATGATTGCATCACTGGAAACAAACTCTGTCTTTAATTTCAATGTGTCGGGTTGATTTACATAAGTTAATTTGTCCAGTCCCCACTCTGAGGCTTGCAGTGGGTCCTCAGAGAGAGCTCCAAGTAGAGACAGGAATGAACAGTGAGGAGAATGCTTGCTCCATAGACATGGAGAGTTTGATATCCTGGGGACCAGTGGAAACTCAGGCAGGCCACTGCAGGAGAGTTCGTCAAAGCAACTTCTATTTTATCATGCTGAAGTCAAAAGAAGAAGCCAAGATATGTCTGCACGCCAATACCTGTGAACATGTACCCCAAGACTGTGGGGTTTCATGTTCTCTAAGGAAACAAAGGAAAAACATTTTGGGTATTTTTTTCTTGCCCATTTACAACAGAATAAGCTGTCAATCTTTGCTGCTTCCAAGTGGATGTGTGTTTTCACTTAAGAGGTTCCAGGTGATGTGCAAGAGAATGGAGTCCATTTGGTGTACCAAGTAGTCACAAATAATGGAGACCTTTCCTTACTTCACTTCTTAAAGAGGAGCACTTGGATGTGGCAGAGAAGTGATTTGACTTTGGTGGAGAGCAGAGTCTGTTTGCAGGCCCATTTCTTGTGTTTTGTGTTTCCACAAGCAAAATTTCAAATGCAGCATAAGGCCAACACACACTTAAAATTCTTAGTCTCAACCAAAACAAATCTGCCATTTCAGGTTTGCTTTTCTAGTGAGGTTCATTACAGCGTTAAATTTGAGCCTCATTAGAGGTTAAAGTTTACGCCTGTCTTAAAAATGTTTCTAGGAAACAGCACTTTTATTTTACAGTCAATGCTACTATAGGCAAACTTTAAATCCATAGTTAATGTTATGAAAATGATCCCAGGCTGGGATTTTAAACTGTGAAAAAAAAATGTGTAGGTTCTATCTCCACTGACCTTTCAAAATTCAACTGAGGAACAAACAGCTATGTCCATAATTATTTCTAATCAAGGTGCTTGCTCTTCAAAGGGCATTTCTGCAGGAATAGCATCAGCATCACCCAGAAGCTGACCATACTTGCAGCATCAAGAGCCAAACCACAGACCTATCAATCAGGATATGCATGCTAACAAGATTTGCACACTCCAGGAAATTTGAGCAGCATGATGTCACATAGAGAAAGAAGAATGCACCCTTGTGCAACTAACCCCGAATATTGCAGGTAACCTCAGTCATTCGATTAAAGAACTCCAAGTTACCTACCAGCATTTTGGAATGACCAATGAGGACGGTATGATTGAATTCAAGCAAAAATATTTTTGTTGAAAAATTACTGAAAGATCAAAAGAAAAGAATCAAAACAGGCTCACTTTGTTTTGTCTTAATTTGATAAAATTGCCAATGTTTCGTTAATTGAAATTAGTCATTTTTGTAAATTTAGTCTGAAGAAAATACTGCTAGATTTTATTGTTTTTCCTTTTTCCACATGGAGTCTTTGTAAAGCAATACTAAAACATCACCCGCATGCTTAATTGCTATTCAGTGGTGGACAGTGCTTTGGGTACTTGAGCTCCATCTGTGAGTAAGGGTCTCTGTCCTAGAAATTTATATTCTTATTGGGAAATTTAGCCAATAAAAACAAAAAGAGAAGAGAAAGAACCTGCTTAGGTTGGTCTGATGGTAATGAGTTATCTCAATGGTTGTTCACAGTCAGTTACAGAATGAACTTTTTGTTCTGCACTTCCCTCTTTTTCACTACTGCACTCGAGTAGTCTTAAAAAAAAGAGTAGGTATAATTAGGTTAGAAGTGGTAAGTTCTGCAGAGAATATGGTTGGGAGTAGATAGAACATTGCAATTTTAAATAAGGAGATAAATTGTCAGGTTGTCATTTGAGGGGACATTGAGGGCTGGGCGACAAGTAAGAGAAAGCAGAGGTAGGCTGGGTTCTTAGGACCTTCTGGCCAACTGATGGTGTCATCAATGGCTTTTGTCAGGGTGGATATCTTAGACTATAAGATTAGGAAGCCAATAAAATGGCTATTCCTAGGCCCCTAAGAAGATGACCCAGCATTTGAGTATATTGTATGTGAAAACCCATTTGCCAGGCTGAAGAGATGGCTTACTGGTTAAGGCACTTGCCTGTGAAGTCTATGGACTCAGGTTCAGTTCTCCAGTACACATGTAAAGACAGATACACAAGGTGGCACATGTGTATGAAGTCTATTTACAGTGGCTAGAGGCCCTGCTGCACCCATTCTCTCTGTATATCTCTCTTTCTCTTTCTCAAATAAATAAATAAATAATTTAAACAAAAATGAAAACCTACCTGCCATTTCTGACTTCTCAGAATCCATCAAAAGACCTGACCCTCTAGATGACATATCTGCATAAGTTTATTCTTCCTGGGAAGGGTGGGGCAAAACTACTCCCTCATGGTCTGAAAAGGCTTTTAATGTCCCTGGACATGACAGGAAGCTTGCCAACAGAGATGAAAATGGAGACTATGAGCCAGCACTGTGTGTACCTCTAAATACAATAAGCTATTGATGGCAGAAACCCGAGTCATCAAGAATGCATTTAAGGAAACAGAGATGTGTGCAGAACATGATAGAAAGCTTTTCATTTAAAACTGTTAAGCTGAAAGTCTCCACATTTGATCTCGTAAGTTTTATGAACCCTATCAGAGAATGTACTTTATGTGGAATTCTCATTTCCTGACATCTCTGGATAGATCAGGCGTAGCTGTGATAATGTTCATCTCTGTATATTATAATGAAGCTGCCATGGTAACTTAGAAGTCACTGTAAAAATGTGCAATTTTAAAAGTTCATTTCTTAGAAAAAAGATTAGCACAGCTGTAACATGCATAATGATCTAATGAGACTTGAAAAGAACATTTGGATTAAAAAAATATATGTAGGCTGCTCAGATTTGACAATTACACAGTCCTTCTGAGAATGACGTGGTCCACCCGTGACTTCCCTAATCAATGAAACCAGAGGCACATTAGGTCAGAACTTAATTAAATTTTGATGTGTGTAACTCAGCAGTAGAACTCATTTAGTTCCTACTTTGCCCAGGATGCCCGCTAAGTAAATCACAGAAGGACTTGTGTGGGAAATTTTATGTACTTGTCATTTTCATAATTCAAGGAGCTAGGTATAATAAATGTTCCCAGCATAGGTTATTTAGGGTGGGTGGATGGTACCTTTTATGACTGGCCACAGAATTGCAGCCTGGGAGGGAAACAAATGTGGCAGAGGGGAATTGGATACATTCCCAAAGTCAAGTCCTCTGTCTTCAGCCTTTCCCATCCCCAGCTTATGAAAAGTAAAAAATCATAAATCAGTGTTCCTGGACTCTTTCCTTTGTTATGGAAAGGACTTACCTCTTTTTTTCTGAATTAGGCTATAACTTTTAAGAGTTTAATTGTTATTTTTGAAACTGAAACAGAGGTCATTGATAAGAGAAATGACATGTTCTAGAGGCCCTGTTGTCTCTGGGACCTCACCAGCACCAGAAGCAAGTGTCTCTGGGGGTGTACCATGCCAAATTCTTGAGGTGGCATGTCTAATTGTAATGTATTTTCCAGCACTTTCCTTGAAGGTTGATAATTTAGGATCAGAACCATGGCTACAAAATTCAGACGAGTCCAATTTGATAAAGTTAGAGCAGAAAGCTTTTTCTGGCTGTATGTTAATAGATGCATTTCCATTTCTGTGTAGAAATCCACCTTGCTCAGAAAATTGAACTTTGCAACATTTAAGTAGATATTAACCTCACAATTACCTTTTAAAGAAACTTTACCTCTTGGTCCAGAGTTTCCATTTCCCTACTTGAACTTCCATTCTAAAACATCCAACAATGCTTTGATTCTCAATTTCCCCTATCCAGTTATAGAAAAGAATAATGAAATTTCATAAAGATTGCCTCATCTCCACCCTTGCTCCATTCCTGTTAAATCCAGTTGAAGCAGTTGCTTGACTTTGGGTGGAAAGAAAAAAAAAGGGGAACATTTTAAGTCATATTGTCGGACTTCATTTGAAATCAACCCTATGATGAAAATCACATGGGGCTTATTTCTGGACATGTTGATGGCATGAATCAGGTAGAGGTGGTCAGATGTCCTGGAAATTTATTCTCTAGCACAAGAAAAGCAAATCAGGCCAGTAAGGCTGTCAAATAAGTTACAGGCATATTTGGTGGCCAGGTACCGATAAACACTTGCCTAGGCTCCTGTTCAGAAAAAAATGACAGTACCCATTCTACCTCTACACATGTGTAACCTTGATCTTTCCAGAACACCCTGCCTAGTTGCTTGGGTCCCATAACTTCAACACTAAGTGTCTGCTTGATTCAATTTAGCAGACAGAATTAAGAGCCAGGGCCTTGGAGTGTGATGGCTAATCTCCATTGTCAACTTCATTGGCTCTCAATTCACCAAGGTAAGAAAGTTTCTAGACTGAGTTAAGTAAGGTGGGAAGGCCCACTCTCACTGTGGCTTCATTATTGCATCGGCTGAGGACCTAGACCAAATGAAAAGGAGAGAAAAGACTGCAAAACTGTATGAGTAAACACCATTAAGGAAAAGGTAATGGAAGGGGCTTGAGATCAAAATGTATTATGTACATGTATGAAAATTGTCAATGAAACGTTTACAAAACAGAAAAGAGAAAAGTTATTGATTTTTTAAAACTTTATTCTTAAGTATGGCATATTATTTGAAAGCTAAAGATATAAACCAGTGGACAAAGGAAATTAAAGATGAGGAAAAGCAGGACATACGATGCTTTTGAGGCAGTCTTCACTAGACCAGACCAGTAACTTTTCTTTAATGTTGTTTACTCATAACATTTTTGCAGTCTTCTCTTTCCTCCATCCTTGAAAGATCTATATCTGGTAGTTCCATTTTCTTTAAATATGTACTATATAGATTTTTTCTCTTCTTTTTTTTTTTTTTTTTGGTTTTGCAAGGTAGGGTCTCACTCTGGTCCAGGTTGACCTGGAATTCACTATGTAGTCTCAGGGTGGCCTTGAACTCTCAGCAATCCTCCTACCTCTGCCTCCCGAGTGCTGGGATTAAAGGTGTGCGCCACCATGCCCAGCTTGTCTTCCTTTCTTTTTTTAAAAAATATTTTATTTTTGTTTAATTATTTGAGAAAGGGAAAGAGGCACAGAGAGAGAGAGAAAGAGAGAATGGGGGCACAAGGGCTTCCAGCCACTGCAAACAAACTCCAGATGCATGGGCCACCTTGTGCATCTGGCTTACGTGGGTACTGGGGAATTGAACCGAGGTCCTTTGGCTTTGCAGGCAAGTGCTTTAACCGCCAAGCCATGTCTCCAGCCCGTTTTCTCTTCCTTTCTGAGACAAGGTCTCGTTCACAATGTATTCCAAGTTGGTCTCAGACTCACAGCCCTCCTGCCTCAGCTTCCTGAGTGTTGACATTACACCCATGTGTCTTCCTCACCCCAGGGTTTGACCTTTTCTTCTTAGACAATGAACCTAGACGATTTGACAAAATGATTTAAGAATTATAAAAAGAGAAAGAAATACCAGTGACTCACAATCTTAAGGAGAAAGCTAGAGTGAGGCACTCTTATTTGAACAAGCTCTAGATGACAGCTACTTTCCAATTCTGCTTCTACCGCAAAGCAGTTGCATAAGTTGGACCAAGTTACCTCACCTTTCTGTGTCTTTGTTTTCTTTTTATGCAAGTTGTATGGCAGATGAAATTGCTCTGACACTTACACAGGTGAATATAAATGCATGAAAAGCTCTTGTTCAGAGCTAGTAAACAAAGATATAAATATCTTCGTCATTTTCAGTGGTATTGTGTAATTCTAGACTTTCCTTCCCACATATATTTAGTTGGTTTTTATTTGGGATTTTGCTGTACACATTTTAGCAACTCGATATGTCATTTGACATGCTGTGTGTCTCCTTTGTGTCTTTGTTGACTCATTATGTGCAACATGGCACAGGCTCCAAGGCTGTGTGTGGTTTATTCACTTTGTCAGAGGCGAGCAATGGCATCCAATATGTCCCTGATCCCATCTATTTTTGAAGTCTTTGATACTACGTCCTTTCCCTTATCAGAACTTCTTTCACCTTTGCTGAAAGTCCATATCCTATGTCATTTATGCACTCTGTTGTCCAGCTGCTAAACAGTATCAGTCTTTTTCAGCGCGCTAAAGCAAATTTACTACTCATACTGTACATGCTACATTCCACACCCTAGTCCAACTCATGACTTCAGAAGTAACCTGATTTTCTTCCAAAGGCCAAGTTTTGTTCATTGAAGCAGTTAATCACATCCCCACCCACCCATCAAAGTCATCTTGTTTTCTTTTTCCTGGGGATGGTCTTATTCAGTGTATCTTACTTGTGCAGAGCTGATCATACCTTCGTTCTCCAAGCCTCACATCTTTTCTTATTCTTATCATTCCTGTCTTAACTAATGACACCAAAAAGCCCATCTGGTTACTCTAGCCAAAATATCAGAGCATACTTAATTCCCAATTCTCCACTTCAGCCAAGCATGATTTTGATTTTCTGAGATCTCCTACTGTTGCAGTTACCAAAGGACCTGACCAGAAGCAGCTTATAGGAGGAAAGGTTTTAGTTCAGCTCACAGTTTCAAGGGGGAACTTTCATTATGACAGGAAATGCATCACAGGCCTAAACAGGAAGCCCGAGTCACATCTCCACATCAGTGGGGAAGAAGTAGTTGAAGTTCTGGGTCTGGAGCTGACCTATATTATTACCTCATAACCCACCTTCAGTGACACACATCCCTCCAGCAAGACTCCACCTCTCAAAGACCCCACAACTTTCTCAAGTTGTAATCAACAGGGAACTAAGTATTCCAAAATACATGAACTGATAGGGGCTATGACCTTCAAACCACCACACCTGCCTCTCTTATTCTCTTCTACCCTGTTTTACCTCAACTGTTATTATCACTTATTTGTGTTCTAATAGCTTCTGGAATGGAGTGAACACTATATGGCAAAATGCACATCCACGTAGAAAGTCAGAAGTCTACATTATTTATAAATAAGGTGTTTGTAGATGTTCTTAAGGCAAAGATGGAGATGAGGTCATGGTGGATTGGGACTGGCCTTAAGTCTGATGACAGTCCTATCACTGATTACAAAAACAAAAACAAAAACAGACAGAGAAACACACAGGGAACAATCCCATGTCAAAGCAGAGGAAGAGATTGGAATCAAGCCAGGGCCACTGGAAGCTAGAAAAAGCAAGGAGGATTTTCCCCTCTCAGCCTTCTTGGGGAGTGTGGCTCTGCTGACAACTTGAGTAAACTTCTGTTGTTTTAAACCACCCCATTGCCACAACTTGTTATAAAATTTGTATTGGTATTGTAAGACACTAGCTGGTTTTCCCATCCTCAGATTATCTTCTATGCTTCTGGTAGTGCTCTTAGACCATGCTGTACCTGATTAGTGTCTATGAATGAAACACAAACAAGGAGAGCATTCTCACCTGTGCCTGGCCTTATTCTTCTCCTGCACACTTTCATGCTACCGATTCCTCATTACCTCCCAGCACAAGACTTGTCTCACTTATAATGCGGTTTTGGATTTTCCCTTCCTATTTGGAGACCCTTATCAGTCTTGCCCTCCTGTGCTATTGGTCTTCTAGCACAATCCAGTCTATTTATTTATTTATTTATTTGACAGAGAAAGAGGGAGAGAGAGAGAGAAGATTGGGCGTGCCAGGGCCTCCAGCCACTGCAAACGAACTCCAGACACATGCACCCCCTTGTGCATCTGGCTAACGTGGGTCCTGCGGAATTGAACCTGGGTCCTTTGGCTTTGCAGGCAAACACTTTAACCGCTAAGCCATCACTCCAGCCCACAATCCAGTCTATATACTATTTGTGTGTTCCTTACTGCCTCCTCAGTCAAGATCATGTCTTGTATTTTTTTGTAGTATGGCTATAACATGTTGTGTGTATCTCTTTCATCATGATAGTCCATTTATTTGCAGAGAGCCACATACGTAGGTATTTAAACACTGTAGGTACTTACATATTCTTTGAATAAAATGATTCTTTCTTTATTATAAATAATACATATGAAGTGTACCTTAATTTTAATTTAAATATCACTTTTGAGTCTTTCTTCTCAAGCAATTATCTTGATTCAAGTCATGTTCCCCCCATATGTCCATTTTGACTTTCCTCATGCCATGAGTAGCATCTTTCTCACTATATAAGGCAGGCTGCCCTCAAAGACATGATTCTCTCAGTTTAGCCTCCAAAATGCACTAATGAAATCTTTTTAAAATCCATTACCGTCATGTCAGTCTCTGAGCTAGAAACTTCAATAATTTCTCATTAGCTTCACCATGATGTCTAAACTTTACAAATCATGAATGATGAACTTATTCCTGTCTTTCTTGCTACATCAAGAATGTAGTACTCCTATTTTAGTAGATTTCCTCTAAATCCTTAAATCTGCCTCTTTGTTTGTGTCTTCCTATCTTTGTTCATTATTCTCCCTTTCCTGGGGGAGTCTTGTTACTTGACAGGGTTTAAAAGCTCTCTCCTCTCTGGGGCTCTCTCTCTTGTTTCTTACCTTTCTGTTCTAACCTCTTCATTAGACACCAGCAAAGGGCAGCATAGCTGGTCATATCCACACCCATCTTTCCCTTCCTTACTACTGAGCGAGAACTTTAAAACATGGATCTTTGTAGTACAGATGGCCGGCACAGTCATGTGGCTTGTCATTTCAGAGTGATTTAACTCTACTCCTACCTATTGAGAAAGTTGCTCACCTGTATCATTATTTACAAATAGGCAAAGCATACACGGGAATAGCTGTGCAGCTTAAGGTTATGCATCAATTTGATTGGACAAGAGTACTCAGATATTTCATCAAATATTAGTCTAGGTGCTTCTATAAAGGATTTTTTTTTGACAGGATTAAAATTGTAAATAATTAGGCTTTGGATAAAAATGATTGCCCTCTGTAGTGAGGGTGGGCCCTATCCATCAGTCAGAAAATTTAATTAAAAAAGAGTACCCACCTGGAGGAAAGGAGATTGTGTTAGCGGACTTCATGCGAACTTGAATAGAGCTCTTTCCTGGGTCTTCAGGTTATTGGCTTATCCTGGAGTTTTCAGACTTGGTAGCTTCCAAAACTGCTGAGTCAGTCTCTTAAAAAGAAGTCTTTCTTTCTGTGCACTTGAATTCTGTGAAAGAACCCAGACTAACACAATCGTTAGCACATTTCTTTATACAGAAGCTTCTAAAACACAACATAAAAGAAGTCAGACATAAAGTGTGTGTGCTTGGATTTGAAAGATTGGTTTGCAAAGGTAGATTTGTGACCTGGTAGTCCTGGAGTCATCCTGAACCCGAGTTCAAACCCTGGCCTTAATGGTGAAGCGGTCTGGATCAACTTGTTAATCTTTTTGCTTTGAATGAGGTTCCTGCTCTAGCCTTGTATCATTGTTAGGTGAGGATTAAGTTGAGGACAACATACAAAACAGTGCCTGGTGCACAATGAGTGGTCACTGGGCCTATGAAGCCTGCTTCACCTGATCAGTTGCTTCAAATCACTCACTTCCCTATTGTGTTGATTGACCCCTCAGAAAAAATATGCATCACGTTTGCTTGTCTTCAGCTCTTGCAAGCTGAAAGTTGACTCACATAATGGATCATTACTATAAAATTCAACCATTTGACAGCTCACACTGTTTGATGTGGTAATATTATATGTGTACTCACTGGGTGGGTTTTTTTGTTGCTTATTATTTAAATAAACTATTTACTTTGATTCTTATGTATAAGAAATGTGGAAAGTTCGAATATACTGGTAAAAATGAAAGCTATTTCCATTTCCAAAGCTATAATCAAGATAGAAGACATTAATTAAGTAATTACTTAAGGGAATAAAGTGTTGCTTTGAGTTTTCTAACTCTTCTTGCCTGCCAAGACATGGCTACAGCCCCTCCCCCCCCAGTCTTTAGCTGTAACATATGCAAATACATACATAATTAGAGCACAGACTGGGCTTCCTTATTTCTGAGGAAAAACAGTGGCTCAAGGAAAATGATCTCAACACAAATTTTATTTAGTTTGGTGTTGGGAATGGTCAGTTAGTGGCTTTATTTTTTAAAAAAATTTTAAAATTATTTTTATTTTTATTTTTGGAGAGAGAGACAAAGAGAGAGAGACAGACAGACAGAGAGGGAGACAGATAGAGATGGGCATGCCAGCAGTCTCTCAGCTGCTGTGAAGGAAATCCAGATGCCTGCGCCCCCTTGCGGCGTTGCGCCCTTGCGTCACTTTGCATCTGGCTAAACGTGGGACCTGGAGATTGGAACCATTGGAAATTGGAACCAGCGTTCTTAGACTTAGCAGGCAGGCGCCTTAACCGCTAAGCCATCTCTCCAGTCCATTAGTGGCTTTATTTTGTGAGTATATATGTGTACTTTAGTCATTAATCTAAAATAAGACAAATCAACTTTTGTTTCTTAACATATTTTCTTCATTTAAAAAATTTTTTGGTTATTTTTATTTATTTATTTGAGAGCCACAGGCAGAGAGAGAGAGGCAGAAAGAGATAGAAAGAGAATGAGCACACTAGGGCCTGCAGCCACTGCAAACAAACTCCAGATGCATGTGCTTAACCACTAAGCCATTTCTCTAGTCCCCTTTCTTCCTTTTTTAAGGAGACTCAGAATTGTTTAAAACAAAAAGAGCCCACCAGACAGGAAGGACTGTGTATATGTGCGTGATGTGTTATACTCACAGATCCCTAAGACATTGCTTTTTTTCTCATCACTTTTCATTTTTCTACTGGTTGCATTACATTCATTTTGTCTCTTCTTGATAAGGCATCATATCCCCAAGGTATACACTAACATACAATAAATATATTCAACATTGTTGATGCTAGAGACCCTGCCCATCTTCTTATGTAGTTCCTCTTTAGATCATCACTAGTAATTTGGCAATCAAAGGCTTGTGAAAGATGTAAACAAAATGGTCATCATTCTTTTTATCACAAGAATTTCTGATTTGCCAGTGAATTAACAAATAGATATACACAGCAAAGAAATATGTTCAAAACTACCTTAAAGACATATACATATAAATATACTCAAAATTACCTTAAGCTAGGTGTGGTTGTATACCCCTTTAATCCCAGCATGGGAGGCAAAGATAGGAAGACTGCCTGTAGGCCAGCCTAAGACTACATAGTAAATTCCAGGTCAGCCTGGGCTAGAGCAAGACCCTACCTTGAAAACCCAGAAAAAAACATATACATATAAATAATAATTTGAGCATAAAGCAGTATCAGCCAGAGGGACTATGTGCCTGGAGTCACTTATATTATCTCCCGTTTCCCAATCAAGCTTCATTAAATCAGCGCAGATTGATGAGTGTTAATCTTGTACATTTCAGGAAGGCAGATGCCTCATTTAAGGGGCAATCATTACCTACATACATACGTATATGCATATATATTGTGTACTATTTAAGAACATTCAAATTAAGTTTTAACTTGATTTGACCTATTTTTAATACTTCTTACAGCAGATGCTCACTACCATTCTATGAAACCAAGACTGATATCCCTATTTTATAGCACGAATAAAAGGAGGAAATGAAAAATAGACTTGCTGGTATTCTACAGAGAATTAACAAAATTTCATTTTTAAATTTTTTTGGTGAGTCTAACGTTATGGTTCATTCATTCAGTCAAACCAGTTTTCAAAGCCTAAATCATTTCTTACAAGCTATTTTGAATGGAAAAATCTTCTCAAGTTTCATATGTTTTCATACTGTCTCCTTTCTACCAACAACATGGTCTCTAATGTTTAAACGAAATCTGTTTCCAAGTGCACTCACTCTATTGTTAGACTCTGGTAACCACGGATCAGCTCTGGACCCTCATCAGAATCTGCGTGAACACATCAGGATTCTTGGAAATCCCTGTGCTTGGATGCTTCTTATGATTGCTGGCGAATGCAGGTGAGCCTGGTAACTTTTTCCAACTTCCCAGTGACCTAGGAAACTAAACCATGGGGCCAGTGGAAGTTGATTCCACATAATGCCTGGGTCATTGTCTGTTTTCCTTAATCAAATCTACTGGGCTACTTTCCAGAGCCTATAAAGAGACATATTCTATAATAGTTCTATCAAGCCTTTATTAAAGAGGACTCTCAACACCGTGAGGTGCTACACAGCTTTAATTCTGGCACTTGGGAGACAAAGGACTGCTGTGAGTTTGAGGCCAGCCTGGAACTACAGATTGAGTGAGACCCTACCTCAAAAAAAAAAAAAAATGAAAAAATTGAAAAAAGTAAAGATGGCTCTCATTTTTCCTAAGACTGGATTCATCACTCTCCATGTCCCTGCTATTCACTCCTGCCCCAATCCAATTTCTTTTTTTTTTCTGTCTCCTGACCTGATATGAGCACATGTTGGTGTCTAGAGTGACAAAATTTTAGGCAAAGCACTTTTATTCTGAGGCTGGTCAGCAAAATCTGACTTCTCAGCCTCATTTCTGACTGATCCCTCTAATACTCTTCTGCTCCAGTTTTCTCATCAGTGCCAGGGGACTTTTCCCTAATACGATCAACAACTGCTGCTTCCCACTGCTGTCTTCATAGAGCGCTGCAAGTGCTCGATGGTGGAGCCTGGCATGCGTGCCTCAGTACACAAACACAGCCATGCCTCTCTTCTTTACTGATGTTCACTGAAATCTGGCCCCCGCTTCATAAAACATTTCTCCATCCTGGGTTCTGGCCGCCCATGTGCTGAGACATTTGTGCCTCTTTGAAATGCACCAGGACTTCCCACGTTTGCCTTCAACAGTATTTTCACAGGTAGTGTGCTGCCAAAATCTGATCCCAGCTTCCCAAATCTTCTTGACAGGGTTACTAATGACAGATGGTGAGTGAGACTCTGTATTTCGCCAACGATAGGACAGCATCAGAAATAGCCCTGCTGCCATGTGATTCTCAGTAGGTCAGCATATGTAATTCCCATTCTTCTCTTGACCCCTGCAAGAACATAAATGTTGAGACAAATTCCAAAGTAGCTGATAAGCTATAATTACACATGGTTTATGTGAGCTGTTCACTTACTGGTACCCTTAGCTGAAAGGGAATTATTTTTTTGTTTTTCTTTTCATGAGTGTCATCTACTATATTTATAGTGTCCATTCTCAGAGGTTATGAAAGGAAAGCAACTAATTTTCCATGAGTATAGTTGCTCTGAAAATAGATGTACTTGGGGCTTGAAAAAGCAATTTCTCAGAAGTTTGCTGTTTTTTCCAGTTAGCAATATTTTTTAACCAGACTTGAAATGCTGTGATTTTGTTCCTAATTGCTATCTTGTAGTCTGTGAATGTTAATCCTTGAACTATACATTTCAGAAAGGTAATGAAAAGTGTGTTATTAATGGAATAAACTGCTTATGTAAAATTAAAAACTATAGTACTGTTATATATTTGAATAAGTCTCTTGGGTACCACGATATACTGTCATGATGAATAGCTTACTCTGAATGCTTGAAATGGTGGACATGTTCTTAATTTCCAAGTATACTGAAGTGCTATTTTTCTAGATTCTAAACCCTTGTAGGCAAAGATTATGTCTGCTTTGTTCACTTTTGGTTCCTCCAAACAATAACAAACAAATCATTCCATTGTCCCATGAGGCATTGCACAATCCAGTTCTTTGTCTACTGCCACAGCAGGTGCTCAATAAAATGCTGTCCGGATGAGCACATGAGTTGATAAAGAAGTGCAGAGGCGTATATAAGCACTGAAACAGTCTGCAGTTCAGCTTTTTTTTTCTATAGAATAATGGAATGAGAGTTGATATGCCTCATGGATAAAAACCTGGTTTTAGCTTTTATTAAATTCATTAGTTTCATGCAAGTCAATTCTTCTCTATGTTGCTGGTATCACAAATAGTTGTGTGGCTAATATCTTGAACATATATGTATATGTGAGTCAGTGTTGAGAATAAGCATTGTTGGATGTGTATATTGAATGTTTAACACTTCTCATCTGAGTCCATTCTTACTTGCATTAATAGAGGAAGCTTGAAATTGATTTAAAAAAAAAACTAAAGTAGACAAGATGAGCTTGCAAAAGTTTATTTCCCATTACTCCTTTTCTGCACAAATAAGACACTGATGAAAGATTTCTACTTGATGAACTCGATGATTTATTTTATTGTTCCAATAATGATATATCAATGGAGAAGCTGCCACAGGTCTACCACAATGGAGGTAACATTTTGCATATATTCATTATAGTTTACATATTAGATCTGTTAAAGACTATTTTATTTTTTTCATTTTTGCTTATATTCTCAAATTGTCATGATTTTCTTTAGAAAATGTAAGTTTATAACAAAATACTTCTATGCATTTTGAATAAATACAAAAGAGACAATAAACCTAATGAAACAATAACAAATTATAAACAAACATTTTAAACAACACAAAATAAACTCCTTTAATATTTAAAAATATTTTAAATAAGAGCAATATTAATAAGTGACAATTCAGTTAGAACTAATGAAAATGGCACCACAACATCTGACTGACGAGCTTGCATTTATTCATAATGACAGATTGGTACATAAAGAAACACACGGAGATCACATTCTTCACTCACCAGGCTGCCAAAAAATCAAGTATTTTGACCATAAATGTTTTGTCAAGTTTCTGGGGAAACAGGCATTTTCTTTTTTTTGCTAGTGAGAATGAATTATCTTTCTAATGGAACTGAGAAATAACCAGAAAGTAAACATCTTTATTCTTTTACCTAGCAATTCTTTCTAGGCATTTACTTGAAGACACCCTTGCAAAAATGCAAACTGATATATGTGTAAGGATATTGATTGTGACATTGTTTAAAATTGCAACACCTTTGAAACAGCTTAGTTGTGGCTCCACAGGGAACTCATTCAGTATATTACTGTATGTCCATACATTGTAGAAGCTCTCTTCTGTAAGTGTAATGAGGAAGATTTCAAAGAAAGAGATGACTACACATGAGTCGGGGAGAATTAAATGTGGACTGAATATAAGATGATGTTAAGAAACAAGTGTTGGGGCTTGGAGATATGGCTCAGCTGTTAAAGGCACTTGTTTGCAAAGCCTGCTGGCCCGAGACTCAAGCCCCAGCATCCACATATAGCTGGACTTGATGTGGCACATGCATCTGGCATTGTTTGTAGTGACAAGACACTCTGAGTCAAACGTACGCACACACATGCACACATGTAAATAAATAACTTTTAAAATAGGGAAGAGGGCTAGAAGGTTTGCTCATTGTTTAAGGCACTTGCCTGAAAAGCATAAAGACCCAGGTTTGATTCCCTGGTACCCATGTAAAGCCAGATGCACAAAATGGTGCATGAGTCTGGAGTTCATTTCCAGTGGCTGGAGGCCCTAGTGTACCCATTCTCTTCTCTCTCTCTTCTCTCTCTCTGTTTGCAAATAAATAAATAAAAGTGTTTTACAAAGGAAAGAAACAGGTGTTGTGGCTGGGAGATGGCTCAGTGGTTAAAGACTCTTCCTTACACAGCAGGTTTTAATCCCCAGCACCCATGGCCATTCAAAGATGGGGGACTCTTATTTTAACATTTTTTTTTTTTTTTTTGGTTTTTTCATTTTTCGGTTTTTCAGGGTAGGGTCTCACTCTAGCCCAGGCTGACCTGGAAGTCACTATGTAATCTCAGGGTGACCTTGAACTCATGGCGATCCTCCTACCTTTGCCTCCCGAATGCTGGGATTAAAGGCATGCGCCGCCACACCCAGCTTGTTTTAACATTTTAAAAATTTCTCTCTGTGTGTATGTGAGTGTGTGTGTATGCACATATGTATGTTCATGTATGTCAGTGTGTGCATGTGGAGATAACAGAACAACCTTTTAGATCAATCTTCTGCTTTTCCATCTCATTTGAGGCAGGATTCTCATTCTGCTGTACTTTGCTGGACTTGCTATGAATTTCCAGGATAGTCTCCTGTCCTCATCTCCTCATCTCACTGGTGGCAGCATGCTGGGATTGCAGAAGCCCACCATAGCTTCTGAATTTTCACGTGGGGTTTGGGGATTGAACTTGGACACTGCAGCTTACACTGTGAGGGCATTATCTATAGAGCTATCTCCTAACCCTGAGGTTGACTGGAATTCTATAGGGTTAGGACGCCTCTGTCATTCCTACAGTTTTGAAGACTTTTTACCTGTTTTTACTAATTGCAGATGGTCTTGGCAGTAGACACACACACACACACATTTTTAAGTTTATGAGTATTCTTTGTCTGTATGTTTTAAGGTGAAAATGGAGTTTTAATTATTTTTTTTCTTTTTGTTATCTGACTGCTTATTCCAGGAAAGCAGAAAGATTCAGAACTAAGCTGCCACTGAGTTCTTTTAGAATCTTCATCAATGTAATTATTTTTGTTGAGAGGAAATATGAAGCACATTCCCACTTCAGTCAGGTGAAGGAAGAATGGACTTTTCATATGGAAATGCGAGACTCTCTCAAAGGTGGATCCCTGAGCAGAATATATTCCTTACTGGTGAGATTTCAAGATGTGCTTTCCACATAATTGAGAGAGGGCAGCTCAATAAGCTTGTTAATTAAACAAATCTATGCAGAGTGTCTGTCACTCCTGAGAAATGAAAATGGGGGGAGAGGAAAAGAGTCAGATTTACATGCTACAAAAATGCTTTTCCTTATTTAAATCGACAAAATTGGATTAGAGTTCAGCATTATCATGCATTTCCCATTGTTTTCTTTGTATATTAACTACAGGAGACTCATTAGAATTTCATGGATGTAATTGTTTCTGGGTTACATCCTCAATTAATGACTATAATTGAAAGATGGGATAGGACTGGGATGACGTGACTGTAATTTAAGTGTAAGATGTCTGGGCCTTTATTTGCAACACATTTATTATTATGATACTTTTTCTTTTCCTACGGTGGAGGATTATTTACAAAAGGCAGAAATAAATGCTTTTCTAACAGTAATGTCTCAATCAAAACAATGAACATATTGTGCACTGGGTGTTGTTTTCCTGGGCTGTTTTGTGACTCTGCAGCCCTCAGCATGATATGAATGCATATAAACAGCAAGAGCCTGTGCACAGATCTTCTGGGAGGACCTGGGGGAGGAGAACATGCTTCAACAAAGGGGAGGTAGAAGAGAGGCTATCTCTGCCCCTCTTTATATACTGTGTTGTAACAAATGTTTAAGACCCAGGAGCTCAGCCTGTACTTGTCAAGGGTTCCCTAAACAATTTTAGATTATGGCATAGGGAAAACCGAGAGAAATTCTCACAATCTCTTCATTATAGACTCCTCTTTGCCACCCCACAATCCCCCCAGCAGACATTAACTTTATTAGCTTTTTGAGCAAGGCATTGCTGGTTTTGGCACACAACCCTTGAGGGTAGAGCTGCAACTGGCAGCTGAACAATTATCTGAGTTTAACAGGGTCTGGTCCATACCCTGGGAACAAAGTTCATAGACCAGAGCTCCTAGGTGCAGACATGTCTATGCAGTTCGAGAAATGAACTTTGAGTACATGGCATTCATTTTCCCAAGGTAATGACCTGTGTTTTTTATGACTCTATACATGAGGACTAAGAGTATGCTAACAGAGCTGGAGATGCCCAGATGTGAGATTGAACCAACTTTCACAAACAGTACCACCAGCTGGAGACCAGATGTTCCAACACACAAGACTATGTATGGGCATTTCACATTCAAAATATAGAAATATCAACAAAAAAATGGTAGAGCCATGGTTTATATCTAAAGCCTCTCCCTATTGCTCTCTTTGTTTTTCTCTCCCTTCCTCATTCCCTTCTTTTTCCTCCTCCCAGGTGCTAATTCACTAAGAATAGAAAAGTGTTAGAATTTGGATGTTGGATGACCTGGCTTGGGATTCAGGCTATGAACTGAATATGGGTCAAGATAGACACATCTTGTAGACAAATGTTGTGGAAGGCAAAATATATCCTATATTTTCTGATCCAGTAAGCATTCTAAACTCACTTTAATTTGCTTTGTATACAGCCTTCATGTTTGTTCTGCTACCCTATTCACCATTGTTTTCTTAGTGGCGGAGCCTGGAAAACACACTCCACAGTACCATCACCTATCCTCTTCCCATGCTAGGATTGAGCTTCTCCCTCACTCTTACTTGTAGCTGAATTTTATCTGCACGATTGCAATTCTGAGCCTACAGTCATTGTAACAGCACCTCTCCTTCCTCATCTACTAAGCATTTACATCTTATAAATATCCCCAATTCCAATGTCTCTTACTGACATAGTGCCAGGAAAATAATTCAATTGATCAATAAGGTAATAAATGCCTTCAGACTGCTGCTTAATATATTTTAAGTGGCCTTTAAATGCTCAAGTGAAAGACATTAAATTAACACTTGGATATGAACATCAGATGCTGATTTCTTGTACAGTAAAAAATGAAATAGTAAAGTATACACAGAGAGGCTGTTTTCTCCATGTAGGATGGATAGGGAAAAGCTCTGATTTAGGAATAACTGAATCATGGGAAGCTGCCAAGGAGATGATCTGATGTGCGGGCACAGAAAGCAGTATAAACAAAGATCACAAGACTGGCAGGAGCTTGAAGGCCTCATGTAGAAGAAAGAAAGACAAAAACAAGGAGAGGAAGTAGCAGGTGTTAGACAGGCAAGGGGAAGATGCTCTAGACTCTGGACTTGTATGGTCCAGTCCCCGGTATAGTCTAAGAACAATGGAGACTTAAGGAGCCATTCTGCAGGATCCCATTCTGACCTCCCTGGAAGGGTTCTGGGGACATTGAACTATCTTCAGAGACCATTTGTCTCCATGTTGTCATTTCATTGCTTCACATGTCATCCTCTCCTGCCCAAGTAAGTCTCCATAACCCAACCAGCATTAAAATATATTTTTTTTTAGCTCATCATGTTCCTTTTGGAATCTAGCTTACTTCTATAAATACAACACGATTAGCTGTTTCATTCCCCATTTCCTAAACTTTATTTGATCATAAATATTTTTAAAATGGGACACATATTAGATTGTTTAGGAAAGCATTCTAGATCTTTAAGTAACCCCAGTCACTCTTTCTCCATTGGAGAACTGACATGGATATTCTATTTTTATGGTGTAACTATCTAAAAAAAAAACAGGAAAAATATATTATGAAACATGCTGGTTTTAAGTACTAGATAGAAGCTGATTTCATTATGATTGAAAAGTTTATGAGTGAAACATGCATTTAAAAAAATCCTGGGAGATCAGATATCAAAATATGAACAGCATGTTTCCCTTCCCAGTGATTAAATATTATTTTGTCTGATTTTCTGTACATTTTTGAAACACAATGTTTTTTTTTCTCAAACAAAGAATACTGATGCATTAGTTATTAAACACCATTACTAAGGAATCAAAAGTGCTAAGCAAGGTGTCCAGTAGTCAAGGTCTGAAACCCACAAGAGTGACTGGCAGTGGTCAAGCATGGTGACGAGGCATTGTTCTTCTCTGTTCTTACTAGAACGCTATTTATCCAGCTGATCCCTCTTCATTTAATGTCCTTTGTAATTATGTAAATAAGACTGAATATGATCGGGCACAATAGTGAATGAGTCTAGCTATTTTAATTTTGAACGGCTACCAGATGTAACTATTTGATGGTTACCTACATCACAAAACACAGTTGAAATCAGGTGCTTTTCTACAAGAATCCCATCGGACTAAATTCCTGCCTGCTGTTTTACTGACCTATCTTCATTTCCAATTTTCACCTCACATGTATTTTTTTATTACATGGATATGAAATGCTGTTTTTCTCTCAACAAAAACAAAAATTAATGTATGCACAATACTATCTTTTGACATGCTTTTAAGTGTATTGATAGTTGGCCTTACCTTGTAAGAATTATTGTAGAGTTGAAAAGCTTTAGCAAACTCTAAGAAAATAAATAAAATCACCTTGAAATACATCTAAATGAGGAGCATCTCCATATCTCCCCCCCTTTTTTGGAGAGAGACAGTGAGAGAGAGAGAGGGAGACAGATAGAGAATGCGCAGGGCCAGCAGCCTCTCAGCTGCTGTGAACAAACTCCAGATGCGTGTGCCCCCTTGTGGGCAAGTGCAGCACTGCACCCTTGCGTCACTTTGCATCTGGCTAAATGTGGGACCTGGAGATTGGAACCGGCGTTCATAGGCTTAGCAGGCAGGTACCTAAACTGCTAAGCAATCTCTTCAGCACCCACCTTTTTCTTTAAAAAAAAAAAAAAAGATATTTGTTAATTTACCCAGTGGAGAAGAGCAGAAAAGGAAACTTGTTCTGCTGTTTCAGCCATCTCAGTGTTACTTGCCCCTCACCTAGGGGTACTTTGTTCAAACAAGAGTAACAAATAATCCTTACTTCTCACTCTAGTTAACCATCTAGGAATGGTTGGGTGGGAGTGCAGAGAAAGGGTGTGTGGGGATAAAAATCTGGACCCAAATGGAAATGGTACCATAAAATCCTATATCCTGAAGGACATACTAAGAGTTCCAACATGCATCAGGTGCTTGGAGAGAACACCTGAATCATGGGGGCCAGGAGAGGGTAAAATGAAGACTAACTTCAATCTTCTCCTGTTTCTCTATTACTCCTTCTCTCTCTTCTCTCTTTCTCTTTCATACTACCTATATTTTTTCTTCCTTCTTTTCCCTTGGCACTGACATGTAACTGCCAATACCAGCATGTGGTTAACATCCACAAGGAGCTGTTGATCAGTGAGAACTACAAGGTTTCCCAAAAGAAGACAGATTTCTGTCAGAGTATTTGATGACTCACCAAGGGTTATTGGTAAGACCCTACTGCTGAAGACAACATATGCTGTTCATATGGAACATGGAAAGACATGGATAGAATCTGGAAGAGAATCAGTCCCCAGACAGTTAGCTTGTCTAGTGCCAGAAGGTGCTAAATAAGTGACTGGGGGGAAACAACCAACATCTGTCTAAGAAACTCAGTAGCAAACAACCTGATATGATGCTCACACAAGTGCAGTAGTGGCACACAGCCATGGTGGGTTACCAACTGCTCTAGATTTGGCTAACAGATCTGCTCAGTGGAATGGAACCCATACCTGGGAATGGGAAACAAGTCAGAACTATATCCAAAAGCAAGCCAGCTCTCCAATATCAAGATCCCACTAAAAGTGAGATACAAGAGGGCCTCCACCTATTCAATTCTTGCTAAAATAATAATGGTTATCCATGTATCTTGCACTGACCTCACTCTTCATTGGAGAATCTGCTTCTCTCTTTCAGATGGACTCATATCATGAGGAGACAACCAGCCCAGCTCACCACATCAGGGCACCAGATGAAGCCATTGAGTTATAGAGGAAATGAGCAAGAGTGCTGCTTTATTGGTGAACCTGGTACCAGCACAAGGGTGAAGGAGATAGACACAAACAACTCTCAACCCCTATCAAATCAGATGTCCAGAGACACAGAGACTCACAAAACCTCATCATTGAGATAGACCTGAAATGAACCCACCATGGCTCAGGGAAACTCATGGTAGAGAGGGCAGAAAGATTGTTAGAACCATGACTTGAGTCATTATACATAGAGTCATTGCCTCTCCCACATAACTGATGGCTACTCCCATTACCCATGGGGGGGGGGGAGGACAGGGAGAAGGTTAACGATGGTACCATCATGACTGTATACAAACTATGTACATAACTAATAAAAATATATTTACAAAAAAACAGGCTGGAGAGATGGCTTAGCAGTTAAGGCACTTGTCTGAAAAGCCAAAAGGACCCAGGTTCAATTCCCCAGGACCCACAAGCCAGATCCACAAGGGGGCACACACATATGGAGTTCGTTGCAGTGGCTGGAGGCCCTGGTGCGCCCATTCTCTCTCTCTGTCTCCTTCTCTGCCTATTTCTCTCTCTTAATAAATAAATAAATAAATAAATAAATAAATAAATAAATAAGTAAAATTTATTTTTTTAAAAAACAATAGCAAATAAGCCTAGAAGGAGTCATAGTTGTAAAATTTGGAATATGTAAAAGTGATGCCTTTCTGACAATCCACCTGTAGCATGTCTGCCAGGACCCAGGATCATCATAAAGGAAGGATCAATTTAAACAGGAGTGCTGCTCTCATTGCTATCCTGACAACCTGTTCCAGGGAGATGGTGATAGACATGGAGGACACTCAAAACTCACCCAAACAGAAATCCAGAGGGTGCAGATACTAAAGTAGACCTATAACACACCTACCAAGGCTCAGGGAACATTGCAAAAGAGAGGACGGAAAGAGCCCCAGGGTGGGAAGGGGTATCCTGAGGCAGATGCATTCATAACCCCATAGTGAGCACCAATAACACCCCTGAGAAGGGTCCTCAGTAGAATGGGGCAGGAGAGAAGTGGGGATGGGAATTAAAACTCCCTCTTTAATTTCCAGTATTTCTTAGGTATTCTAAGAGCTCCTGTCCCTTTGCACTGTAGCATTTTTAGGGATAGTTCCAAACTACTAGCAAGTCTAAGGAACATCCAAAACAAAAAAAGAGAGAAAGAAAGAAAGAAAGAAAGAAAGAAAAGGCCGCATTCCCACCACCTGTCTAGTATACGAAGTTATTTTTTGTGCTTTGTGTATGTAGTATGCATGCGTGTGTGTGTGTGTATGTTCTTACATATATGGCATATGTGCATGGAGGTACATGTGTGCACATGTGCATGGAGGCAAGGGATCAACATCAACCATCTTCGTCAATCCTGCTTCTAACTTGCTTTTATTTTTTTTGGTGACAGAGTGTGTCATTGAACTCGAAACTTGCTGTGTCTGTGTCTGCAGTGTTTTGGTTAGAAGAGTACAACTACCATTCCCAGCTTTTCTGTGAGTCCTCACGCTGTGCAGCCAATGCTTTATCCCTGAACCATCTTTCTAGACATTACTTTTGATAGCAGGTTTATATTATAATCCATGCAAGTGCAAAAAAAGTATCTATGTATATGATAGCATCAGTTTTTCAGGGGTTATTTTGAGGGAGAATTAGCCAGCTCGCTTTATTTTCAGGTAATCAGCTAGGGATGCCCCTAAAGAAAATTCAGCATTTGATCCAGTCCATTTCATCATTTAAGGGTACTGCTCTCTATTCAGACATGCTGGCTTCTTCCTGAACCAGCCCCCTAGTCCAGACCAGTCAGCTCTTTCCCAGAACTTCCCTGAGTTCACCCCAATATGCTATAAAGAGGGGCTTACTGAGTGAACAAGGCCTTCTTCTTTTTCTTCTTGGCTATTCATCTCTCCTTACCTAAATCTCAGGGTTTCAGTACAGGTAAGACCTCCTTCATTTTGGTAGCCTGGCTGTCAGAATGGGAGAGAGGGTTTTTTTTTTTTCTTCACTCTCTTACTACTTCTGAGTCTTTTTCTTAAGCTCTGGCCCTTTATAATTGGACCCCCCCCCCCCCGCTTCACATTTTTAACTCCAAGCCCATGCTCTGCTCAGCACATGGTCTCCCAATCACTGTCTCCATGTAGACGTATATACCCGTCCAGGCCTTTTACCCAGACTTATAAACTCTCTTAAACTTACCCAGAAAATTTTGATGGTTTATTATCAATCCTCCTCAGACTGTTTTTCAATTATTTTTTAAAACAGATAAATTGGAGCCCTTCCTGAACTCCAAGCACCGTTTCATTTTAAATTAAAATGCTGTGTGTCAAATTACAACAAGAACAAAAGGATTTGAAAACTATAAATCCTTCCATAGGCGAAGGACACTCTCAGGGAGAGAACTGCTGCTCTCAGATGACTGGTTGCGAGTATCTTTAATGATTCTGGAGTTCTCAGCTCTTGGGTTTTCAGGTAGCCATCATCAGCTCTGTTTATACACTTGCTTTCATGGTATTCACACTCAGATCAATGAAAGCAGGATCTTTAAGCCATATGAGAGCAACCTGAGGCAAACTTTTGTTATTAACATCAAAGATCTGTTTCAGAGAGTGGGATCCAAGGCTCATATACATGACTTATGTTGTTCCTGGGGTGACGTATGAAGACAGCAGTTCTTTTCTAACATTTTTTTTTTCCAAGCTGGTATTGAATGTTAGAACTTCTTGATCAAGACACATCAAATTCATTTAAGCGAACCATGGAGAGAAGGAAGGAAATCAAATTCTTTTGGGAGCACATGTGAAAATGATATGCCCTCTCCTATTTAACTCCAAGGCTGTTATACCTATATAATGTCTATATCCCTTTATCCATATGGATAGAGAGGACTGTACAACAGAGCAGTTGGCTCTAGGAACGTGGATCTCGCTCACTGCCATGTCTGCATGAAACAGTATCCTTGAATCTGTTGCAAAACTCCAAGTGCGTGGTTGCCAGTTACTCTCCCCTTGCCTTTCATAAATGGCTAACGAAGGCAAATCATTGTAGGTCAGTAATTCTCAGCAGGATTTTCCAGAATTATAGGATGCAAAGAGACTGTTAATATTTTCAGAAAGAGGGACTGTTCAAGACTTCCCACTGTTGAATTAGGTTAATCATCATTAAATACAGTGGGACATTGTTTGAGACAGCATTTCTAGCTAAACCTAGAGTTCACCAAGTTGGCTAGCCTAGCTAGTTGGTAACCCTAGAGACTTCCTACCTCTGACTCCCCAGGGCTGAAATTATAGGCATGCCTCACCATACCTGGCATTTTACATGGGCTCACGGGGACTGAATCAGGCTAGAGATCCATGAAAAGCCAACATTGGAGGACAAGTTCAAAGGCCATGAGGTTGGAGTTCTGGGGGAGAGCTGATGTTTCAGTTAAGAGTTGCAGGGAATCTGTTGCAAAATTCCCTCTTGCTCAGAGGAGGCATTTTGTTCTATTTGAGTCTTCACATGATTGCATAAGACCCATGCTGCATCATGGAGAGAAGTTGGTTTCAAGCCTACTAGCTTGTCTGCAAATATTACCCTAAACATCCTCATAGAAACATCTTCAAAAATGTTTAGTTATGAGTCTTGGCATCATGGCCCTAGTACACTGACATGTAAAAGTAACCATTATACCTTTTTTATAAAACAAGACAAAGAAAGATAAATAATTTCCTATTTAAAAATAGCATTTCTTTATCTTGTGACAGGTGAATTTGGACACATGCATCCTTGGTGCTACCAATAAATCAGTAACCAGATAAGGCTAAAAAAACAAAAAAAAAAGAAAAGTACCAGTGAGACCCCTGCCCCCAGCAAGAAAGACCAGAGGTAGTAGCCATAACATAAGTGCTGCTGATGCTGGATGGAAGGAACAGGAACGTCTGGTGATGGCCTTTCCAAGAGAGAAGGTTCAAACTTTTGCATATTAATAGTACTGGTGAGCCTATCAGCATGCAGGAAGCTCATAATTATTCAAATTGCACAAAGCCATCATATTGTGGAAAACAAGACAACAGAAGGAGCCCTTCATTCCCGTTCCATCATTCAGCATTCTGGGATTTTACTCACTTTTGTGATGGAAAGACACTTCAACTTTAAAATTAAACAGAGAACACAGTGTGGCAATCTAGACAGATATTCACCATGTAATTATTTTAAAGGTGATTCAGCCAATAGAAAACACACACACACACACACACACACACACAGTGAGTGCCTAGGCTGGTCCATTTCTATTCATGTCTTGCATTATGGATTCAGAATTTCAGATCATCACACTTAGTAGGAATGTGTTCATTAAGATCAGTATTAAAGGGGTGCTTTAGGAGGATTCAACATGTTTCATTTGAACACATTTCCATTCTGAAAAGCAAGAGTGAGTGGAGAGTGGCTGTGTTGGCCAATAAGCAATCACCTAAGCAAATCATCCCTCGCAATCTGAATTTGTGTTTTCTCTGAGTTTGAATCCATCTGACATTGTATAAAAGACCTGTCTGAATTTGTTTCAATCTTCTCTCTCTTTCTCATATCCCAGAGATCAGTAGTTGTAGGCAGTAGCTTCTAAGCAGAATCTTGGAGCATTGTTGTAGAGGCCACGGCAAGTGGAGACTTGACAAAACTGGAAATTCACAACAGAAAGGTTTTATAACTCTCTCTTTTGAGTTGAGTATCCTTAGTAATGTGATCACTAGAACTACTTCCTGTGTTCCAAATATGTTTCAATTAAAGATAAAAATGGTAAATTCTTTCACAAAAGAGACACTAGATAAGAGGATATAGCTGGGTGTTGTGATTCAGATGTGAAATGTCCCCCCTCCCATGGACTCATCGTTTGTTTGAACACTTGGTCCCCAGCTGATGGCCCTGTTTGGGAAGGTTGTGGAAATTTTAGGAGATGGAGCCTTGCTGGAGGGAGTGGGTCACTGGGGACAGGCTGGAGATTTGATTATTTGGCTCCACTTCTTATTCTTTTTCTGCTTCCAGACTCTAGAAGCTGCAATGTGACCACCTTTTGTTTCATGTTTCTGCCACCATGCCTTCCCTACCATGAGGGACTATATCCTGGAATGGTAAAATGGGGAAAAAAAAATCATTTCCTTCTTTAAGCTAGTTCCTTTCAGGTGTTTAGTCACAGCAATGAGGAGGTAATCAATGCAAAATATTGGTAATGGAAGTAACAGCATGGCATTTTGGCTGTGCTGTGACTAGTGTTGCCTGCTTTTCTTCAGTACTCATTTCCTGTATTAGTTACTTCTTCATTGATGTGATAAACACTTGACCAGAGGAAGCATAAAGAAAGACGGGTTTATTTCAACCCACAGGTCAAGGTTCTAAGGTTACATCATGTTGGGGGAGGCATGGTGGCAGGAGCATGAAGCACACTTGATCACATTTAGTCCACAGAGAGCAATCAGAGAATGATGACTCCCCATGATCTGCTATCTTTCTCCTCTGTGTACAGTCCAGAGAATGTACAGTCCAGCCTATAGAATGATGCCAAAGCTAAAGTGGCTCTTCCCACCTCAGTAAACTGAATCAAGGACAATCCCTCACAAGCATGGCCAAAGTCTTGTTTCCTAGGCGATTCTAAATCCTATCAGGTTGTTAATCTTCAGGAGCTCTAGGCCACCCTGAGATGACATAGGGAATTCCAGGTCACCCTGGGCTAGAGTGAAACCCTACCTCAAAAAAAACAAAACAAAACAAACAAAAAAGATTAACAATAACACTGGGATATCCACTGTTATTAGCAAGATGCATGATCCAGGGCTGGGGAGATATCTCATTCAATAAGTTGCTGTTCAAGTACAAAGACACAAGTTCAGATCTCCAGCCCTCATGCAAAGACCCAAGTTCAGATCCCCAGGACCCACATAAATGGGCACTGGGGCATGTGCTTTCATCCCCAGTGCTAGAAAGGCAGAGGCAGGAGGATCCCTAGAGCTTTCTGTGATGTTATTCTAGTTCAATTGGCAAGTTTCATGTATGTGAGAGACCTTGTCTCAAAAAATAAGATGGAACACAATCAAGGTAGGTACCCAAAGTCTCCATCTGGCCTCCACACACATGCACACATATGAGCACATGTACAAACATGAACACATCCAACACATAATACAAAACATAGAAAAGAAATAAATAAAAATCATAAAATAAAGATTTCTTACCAAGTCAAAACATAATAGCAAATAACAATAATGATTATAGCAGTAATAGCAATAATAGTAAAAACACACAAAAAAAGATACATGATCTAAAGCAAGTTATCAATCTTTCTGTGACCATATTTCTTCATCTGTAAAATGGCCCAACTATAGTTTATTGAAGCTGCATAATGAGCTCTGCACTCATTCACAATTTACCTCTCAGAATATTCACAATAACATTAGAGATAGGAATATTATTTACTTATTTATTGATCTTATTAGCATGCAAAGAATCAGGGTTCATGTTGGCAGTTTTAAGACCAAATTTAGTTCTGTTGTTCTGTCTCTTTTCTTCCTTATTCCTCCTTCACCCTGTGCCCTTCTACCCCCAGTAGTCTACATTCTACTTTCATGACATATGTCCTTTGACCTTCCCTTCCCTTCCCTTCCCCCCAGTACTTCTTGTTACCCTTCTGTGGTTTCCTACCTAGTTTCATGGCCTATGAGGCAGGGATATTTATATACCCATTATTTCCCTTGTAGAAGACATAACGGATGCTTAGAGATGGCAAGTCCTGACCAATGTTATGCAAGACTCAAAAACAGGATTTAAAAGAAAAGTCTTTTTAGAAGTTGGCCTTAATGACCACATTGCCAACATGATAGTTAGCACTTACCTCATAATCATCTTCCTGGGGTGAATTTATATGATGCATATAAAACACATAGCGTGCACACACACACACACACACACACACACACACACACACACACACACAGTTTCTATTGTATAACCTTTTACCAGGGAGACAGCATAATGCGGATTCTCCTCCTTATCTGTGCAGCTGCACCCTGTTTGTATATTATTTGATCAAGGAAGCCATAGATACAAATACCCCTAACAAACAGCTTTCTGTTCTACATGTGCACTTATTTGTCACTGAGTTATTGCTAAGGAATTTTCTGTTTGTGCCCACAAATCATGAGAGCTTAGAAACTTGTAACCCACCAATGGTATAAAGAATTCAAGATGATGTCAGACTGCTTGCCATACTATCTGTAAAACTCTGAGCTATCAGAACTCAGTAGTCAGGATTTGGAAGTTATTCCCTTAAGCCCATGTTGACACAAGTAAATTTTCTGCTTCTCCACTCTATCTCTGCTGCCATTTCTGTGTGATTCAGTTACCCACAACATTGGGCCCTATGCTCAACAGAAAAGGATGGTTGTTTGAGGCACATTGCTGTGGGACTTAGCAGTCTAAGGACAACTAGAAGGTGCCACCTGGCCTTTGTTTGGGATCCAGACTCCATGGACTATGGTCTGTGCTATCAGACTGTGTTCTTCCCAATGGGCCTGATGAGGAGAGTGGACAAATTATCGGGGCCATCAGAAACAAGCTAAGAAACCCTGAGGTGCTCAGTCAGGCAGTCCCCCCCACACAAGAAAAAAAGTGGTAATTAACTGCCACAGTCATTGTGACTGCTCGGTTAGGTCACACAGGGGGAAATGGCTGTCTGGAATCTGCATGAAAAGTGCACTGGTATGAATGTGTGTGTATGTGTATATATGTGGCTCACATCTCCGAGGCTGCAAAGTGATTTCTGTCCAAAACAATGCATGTCCAGGAAGTCATTGTTTGTGTCTGTTCTGCAGCATCAACACAGTGGGAAATTCATCGTTTGAGGGAGTCCTCCACGAAGCCCACTGTCCTAGACTGCAAGATCAAAGAAATTCTTCCGAAAGGGTGATTCAGGAGGTTATTTTACTAATATAACAGCAGGAAAATTAAAGACCCTCTGTGAATTAGGATGGCCAGCTTTTAATGTTGAATAGCCCCCAAAGTTAACTCTGAATGTAAGTAAGATTATAGACAGGGAAAATACAAGATTCTCCTATTCTTAAAAAGAGAAATTGTAAAACAGTGATGTCAGGATGCTGTCCAGAAGCTCTGAGAGAAATTCAACACTCTCCCTGGAATAAAGAGGGAGGGACACAGCTCAGCTGGAGTCAGACCAGAAGCTTCAAAGACAGAGCTTCCCTCCTCCCATCCCCCGCCCCCCGCACCCACCCAACACACTTACTTCCAAATACACTTTCTAGTAAAGGTGGAAGATTAGGACCTAGCTGGTTGGGCCTGGGTATGGCTAGACCCAACTCCACAGAAAGGGGGATGGTAATGTTTGGGCTACTGGGGCGTTCTACCATTCCACAGCCTTACACTGGGAGAAAGACTGAACAATGGACGGAGATAAACCAAGATGAAAGTCTGGCTGTCAGCTTATAATACCAAGGTCTCTGAGCTTAATGTGGATGACATGCTTGAACCAGATCTGAGGGGCCACATTGCTTCTGGCTCTATGCAAATTCTAGGAGTTCCACCTCTTGTCCTTCCCTGCTTTTGGTTCTGAGATACGCTACCTGTTTCAAAAGTTTGTTTTGCGTCCCTTTCTCAGTACAAAGTGACAGTGAAGGGATTGGGAGAGGAGACTACAGCAAAGATCTCCCAGGGGCAGCGTGGGTTTCATGCTGTCCCACTGGCTGAGAATGGACCAGGATAAGTTAGACACTGGGTCTTACCTCAGGTGGACATTGGGGCTGGAGAGGGCTGAATCCACGCTCCTATTGGGATCTCTGTAGAATTCTAGTTGCCATGATGGCTGCTACTTTGTCCTCTCTGCACCTTACTGTTCAGTTGATGGGTGCCAGTGCCCCACTTGCCCCCAGACCCAAAGTCCACATGAGGGTATATACTTGATGGCTCTGTTTTTCGGCTTCCCTGCCTTGTACAGCTGGGAGGGTGAGGGGGCTGTAGGCACAGGGAGTCTTAGGGGCCTGAGCCCAAGATGATGATGGCTGAGTCCCTAGTTGCTGAGCCAGATTCTTCTGCCATTGGCAGTATTGTCTTAAAATTTGTAACACAAGGAAGCCCACCTACCCATAGGGAATTGGGCCAATACCCATCAGCCTCGAGGTATACACCCTAATCAAGAGGACAGCTTCCTCAGCTGACTGTAATGGCTGACACAGAGGGTCACCTGAAGGTCAAGTTCCAGAGGACACCTGCCCTTACTAAGAAGACTACAGCCCTTCTCTAGTCACCCTGGCAGCTGACCAGTCTATGTACAGCAGAACTTTGAGGAGTCGACAGCTCTGCTCTAATTGCAATCCTGGAAGCTGACTGTACCACACATGGCAGAAGCCTAAGCAAGTCAATGTGAGATACCTGGGGAAATGGTCATGATGTCCAGCAGTCCCGCTAGAACTAAAAGAAATAGTTCTGTTTCTCGTGTGTTTGCTGTGCCTGATTAGAGAAATTATCTGCTTCTGTAATAGCCTCTGCTCTAATCGGGTCTATAGTCAGTGATAGTCAGGCACATGGCAAGGATCCTCGCTTCTTCCACTTGCTGGCCACATCCAGATTCTCTTCATTGTCTTTCTATTTGGCCCTTATATTCTAAATATAAAAAGTCCAAATACTCCTCTAGGGATATCAGTGGGTTAGCATTTAGGATGATACCAGAATAGGTGATGTCTCTTGGTAGTATTTACAAAAGAATTAAAAAGGGGGAATGTGGTAGAAGAAATTTAACAAAGGAACCAGACCAAAAAGATATAGCAAAATAAGTTTCTGTTGTACAAGCCTTTACCAGGGAGACAGCATGACCCCGAGTCTCTTCCTATCTGTGCAGCTACACCTTGCTTTTATGTTATCTGGTTAGTGCGGCCATAGACACGAACACTCCTGATCAAACATTCTTGAACAAACAGCTTTCTCTTCTACATTTGTACTTCCTTACCACTGACTTATTGCTAAGGAATTCTTGGTTTGTGCTCCAAATTTATGTGACCTTAGAAATTTGTAACCTGCCAATAGTATAAAGAACTCAAATGATATCAGACTGCCTGCCATACTGTCTATAAAAATTCTGAGCCATCAGAACTCAGTACTTCGGATTTGGAAGTTGCTCTCCTGAGTCCACGTCAACATGAATAAGTTTTCTGCTTCTTCACTCTATATTTGGTGCCATCTCTGTGTGACTCAGTTTTTATAACATAATGAAAAGAGGATGCAGTCATGTGTTATTTTATGTGATTAAATTATAGACTTTTTCCTTTATAGTTGACTTTTTTCTTGGGATGAAGGATTTAATTTGTTTAGATAAAAATTTCAAAAAATTTTCCAGATTAATTATTAGTTTTGAAAAGTTGGTATGAGCTAATAAGTTATATGTTTTTTTGCATGTTTTGATGTGTTTTGTGTTGTTGGAGATCAAACCCTGGTCTTCAGGCATATTTGGTATGCTCTCTATCACTGAGCTATACTCTCAACTCTATTTGGTTAGTTTTAAAGGGTTTTTTTTTTGGGGGGGGTTGGGATTACCCCAGAGCAAATGTTTGAGACAGGGCTTTGAATATAGAATGCCTGTTATGAATGACTCTTGGTTTTAATACCTGTGGCAAAAGAAGGATATATTAAGAAAAAGGAAAATAAAAACAAATATATACTTGGCCTTGATAAGACTTAGAAAGTTTCTCAGTTGATTCTTTGGGCATCTCCAACCTGGATGGTCCTTCGTTGTTGACTCCAGTGGGGAACCAGGGGCTGAGTCTCTGGACCTCTACATCACACATCCTTGGATACAGGTTGCTCCAGGAAGAGGTGGAGACTTTTGGAGAATTGGCATCTTTAATACAATAGTGAGTCCAGGAGGGACTGATGGCCAGAGTAGTCTTAGAAACTAGAGAATTGTATGCCTGAGTTCTTAGAAGGCCTCTGATAGCATTAGCTACAAGACCTACTTCACCAGATCTCTTAATGAATCTCACCTACACCTTCCTCACCATGTTTACACAAACACAGGCAACCCATTATCTCATGAGTATCGCTGCCCAAGTTTAGACAGAAATCACTCAGGTTATAATTGATTGATGTTTACATCAATTTAAGATTTACCTCAAGTTTTATTAGTCCTTGAATAGAGAAGACGCCAAGGAAACTCCACTGAAGAACCCACCTGGCATCTAGAAGAAAGTGAGACAAGTGTCATATCCAGGACTCATCAATGATTGTGCAAGGAACAAACAGCTGTGCAAACTGCAGGACTTGTATAGCCCATGGCTACTGCATCCATCCATCCTCGTAGTCACAGTTACCTCAGTCCTGGGTAAGATCAATAGCTAATAGTTATCAAATCTTTATTCTGCATGGTTCACTGTTCTAAGGGCACTGCAAAATTAACTATTTTGATACACAATAGCACTGTAGAATGGGCCCCGTTTTGTAAGCAAGGAAAGGCTCAGAGGAGTTAAAAAACATACTGAAGTCCCGTTGCTAGGAAATAATGAAAACTAGAGCACTCTCTTACACCTCTTTGCCACATATATGCATTTTGTTGGGCTACCTAAAAGAGACTCTCAAACTAGATGACAGGAGAACAAGAATTTGGGGGCTGGAGAGATGGCTTAATGGTTAAGGCACTTGCCTGCAAAGCCAAAGGACCCAGGTTCAATTCGCCAGTACCCACGTAAGCCAGATGCACAAGGGGGTGCATGCATCTGGAGTTCATTTGTAGTGGCTAGAGACCCTAGTATGCCATTCTCTCTCTGTCTCCTCTCTCTCTCTCTCTTCTTGCAAATAATAAATAAATAAATAAAATAAAGTTTTTTTTTTAAAAAAAGAAAAGAATAATTTTTTAAAAAGAAAATTAAGCAAAAATTTATTCTTTCATTGTTTGTGAATCCAGAAGTTTGAAGTTAGTGTTTGAAGACTTATTCATCTATGAATCAGTCTACAGGCTTCTGTAGAAAAGTTTGCCTTCTGTATCCTTTTCTTAGCTTCTGCTGACTCTCTTTGGTACCCCTAGGCTTTAGACATAGTCGTCTCTCCTCCTTCCTTCGATGGCTTTTCTTTCCCCATATATAACTGCCTATATATTCCTTCTCCTCTTTTTATGAGAAAACCATTCAGATTACCTACTTAAGCAGATCCCTGGAGGTAAGGAAAGAGATTACCTACTTAATTAGAATATAGCTTCATTTTAGCTCGCATATGCAGATTTTATTTCTAAGTAAGGTCAAATCCATAGGGTCACAGTTCTCTAGAGTTACTGAACCAATAAAATGAGTATATATTATAAAGGGCTTACACAATATGGCTGGGCAGCCCAATAATGGTGGTATGTAAGCTGAAGAGGCTAAAAATCTGATAGCTGCTCAGTCCATGATGATGGTTGGTATAGAAGTCTCAATCTGGCACTTAAGTCCTGGAGGATTCCTGAAGAGTCACTGGTCTTGAGTCTACAGTGGAAGTCTGAAGAAACTCGGTACTGATGTCCATGGAATATGGCAGCAGCAGAGTAGAGCAAAGTACTAGCAAGTACCAAGGGCAGTGGGACAAAATAGCTGTCTTTTATTACTGGAACTTCCTTATACATAGGGTACCCCTAAAAGTAACCCTCTACTTAATGCATCTTGGAAATGCCTGCATTGAGTGATTTTCCAACTTGATTTCTGATTGGTCCAATCAAGTTAACAATAAAAATTAAACATCTTGATAGGTATCGGGACTTAGTAACCAAACCTTAAACAGATGTAGGGAATACAATGCAATTAATAATACATAAGTAAATGTCAAAAAGATTAGTTCCTGGAGAAAATACCGATCAATGGGTATTTGTTACTTCCCTGCAATTTGTCTAAGATTGTGCTAACCACTGGTGGTAGAGTGGTTCATAAGACAGACTCTCTGATTACCAAGTAGCCAGTGGTAAGTATTTATTAAACATCTACTACATGTTAGTAAAAAGCTGAGAATACATCAATAAATGGGATGTTTTTTTATTGTTAAATGAGGAAAAAAATAAACATGCAAACAAATAATAGAAATTTTGTCCAAATGTCCTATGAAAATGTTGGGCAATGTGAGAAAAGATGACTGAAGCAAGTTGAAAAATTTTATGCAAGGAATTAGGGAGAAGGCATCCCTGTTGTCAGTACAAGGAAAAGCGACATCTGAATGGAGAGCTGGGTGATTAGAAGAAGGCAATCGCCCAAAGTTCTAGGAGCAGAGAATAGAAGCAGAAGGGCATCCAAGGGCAAGAACAGTGATTGACAATAAATTCAGAATATTCCAGAAAGAGTCTAAGTCATTATCCCTAAAGTTTTTGAAATAAGGTAGAAATGAAAGTAAGCATACTAGAGAAGTTAAAGGGTCCTTATCATTTCGCCACCTGAGGAGTTTATTAAGGGGAATGCTTTGAATGTATGTGTTAGAAATACTTCCCTGGCTCTTCAGAGTCAGATGTAATGTAGAGGCCTTGTGACAGAATTGGGAAGCTCATGTAGATTACCTCTGTATGGTGATGTGTGTTTTGAAATAGGGCTGCAGTGGTAGAATTGGTCAGAACAAGTTGGAACACAGACTTACTTTAGAAGTAGAGGAAGGATTTTTTTTTCCTGAGTTATTAGTAGGATTTGGATGACAAAGAGAATCAAGTATGACACCCGTCCATGAAAGAGCTTCCTGTGCAATGAGAAGTGTAACAGAAGGGGCAATTTCAATTCATTGTGATGAGTGCCACAATGAAAATAAACCCATTTAGATTTCTCAAAGTCATATGGAAAAATTCTGATGGGGGGCTAGCGTTTTCATCAAACTGATTGACAGTTACATTACTTGCATTTTGCTTTTGTCTTCTCATTTCAATGGCTGGCTTGGCTGTGAGAAAGCCTGGTTCTACACTGAGAGAACACTATATGATTACACTGTATTGCTGAAGACAACTTCTGCTGTATGTCATCTGAAATATAATGATGGCTCATTATAACTTGTAAGTCATTTGACACATAGAGGGAGCAGTGGATGCAGAACAAGAGACTGGTTGACTCCAACTACCTCTCTGTGATTGAGGAATAAGACACAAGGCAAGAGGATATTTTTCTTGAGACAGGAACCCAGCACAGCGGGCAGGTCCACAGCTTATCCAGAACCAGTGTGTTGTATAGCAAGTTTCTCTGAACTGAAATATACTCTCTTGGAGGGAGGATAGACTCAGAAATTCAACAAGTCTGGGAGAGCTGAAACTTAAAAGGTCATAGACCCACTCCTTCAGGTTCTAGGAAAAGTGAACAACTGTGAAGGGCAGACTCTGACCAGTGCTGTGGTGCAATTTTCTAAACTTAAAATGTTGCTAAGGACATAGAAAGGATAAAAAATTGCTTGGAATTGGGTGAGTAGACTCTCCATTCAGTGGAGCCACCTACAAGTCCTGTAGGGCCCTACAATCTAGAGGCACAGTTTCTGTGAAGCGTCACATAGGTTGGGGTGTGCTTTTTGATGGTACAGCTGCCTTTGAGTCACCCAGGTTCCTGTCACCATCCCCTCACCCTGCTCTGTAAGTAACTCCAATAAACTCACTGGTTCATCAAAACTGGTTTTGGTGCAATCATGCGTTAGCCTGTCATCCGTGCCCTATCTGAGGTGAATAGACATTTGTGATCACCTCCCGTGATGACAACAATAGTTTCCCATGACGCACTGTTTCTAGGTACTGTTTGCTAAAGAACCATGGGTCTCTCAAAATGGGCTCCTCCAGAGAGGACAAGAACTCAGAGTACAGGTCAAATGTCTTTGCAACCCTTCAATCACTTTCTAGGGAAAGTGGCATCTGAAACAGTAAGGAGCAAAACTACCAGCAGGAAAGAGTCTGTAATTATAACAGCTCTATGATTTACTCACAAGACAAAATACACTTAGTATTGCCAAATAGAAAACATACAACATCTAACATATTTAACTTCATACATATACTGCCTGTGTTGGCCTCGTCTTTCTTTCAAACAATGGAAGTTTAGTTTAAACTTGACCTTTTTTGCTGTAATTCCTGCTGCTCGGTCTGTGCTTCTGAACAGTGATTCATGGGTAGTTGCTCTTGAGACTCTTCCCTTTTACAACATCTCCCCCAGCAGTGCCATCCCATTACTGTTCTGGTAAGGATCTATTTTCCCCCATCTGGACAATAAACAATTTCAGCATATATTTTATTAGTCTCTGATTTGGAGGGGAGGGTGTTGTGATAAATCTTATTACAATATGTTAAATCTTTCAATCAAGCCATGCACTTTTGGAAATCTGCCTGAAACTCAAATTATGAGCATTATTTTGGATAGTGAATTAAATGTCACTATTCATCTGCCTGATCATACCCTGGGAAGCAAGACTTAAAATCAATATTTTCATAATAAAATGTGCTTTTCTGTAAACATAAAAGATTAAGTTAAATATTCAGTATGAATATTGATGAAAATAATTTTTAAGGGAAAGACATAAGAACAGAGGAAAAATTGGCTAGAATTAAAGAGTTTTTAATAGGGTAAGTAAGGAAGGGTGTGTTTTCTCTCCAACAAATGTATCACATCATATCATTATATCATATAAATAAACCATCTGTCAAATCTTTTAAAATATATTTTATTTATTTGCATGCATGTGTATGTACATAAGGGGGGATGGAGAACACATGGGCCCAAGAGGGTCTCTTGATGCTGCAAACAAACTCCAGACACTATGTGTCACTTTGTGCATCCTGGTACTAGAAAATTGAACCTGGGCCAGTAGGTTTTGTAAGCAAGCATCTTTAACCACTGAGCAATCTCCTCTGCCCGTCATCTGTCTGATCTTATAATTAATTTCATACCCTGATATTTACTTTTTAACTTCAGGACCCTTTCAGAGTCATGCTCAGTAATTAAAGGTGGTTGAAAATGTTGGTTGGGATTTAATGTAGTTATTTTGCCTTTCTTTGAGTAAAAAGTAGCTAATGCTTTATTATTTAAATTGTTAAGACTATACATTATTATTTATAACTACTTTATCTTCATTTTAGAAGGCAAAATGAAACTTCTTTATATCATTTTCTTATAAGTAGATTGAGCAAAAAGATACTATCATTATTTCTTTCTTGGAACTAAGGTTCCAGTTTTCCCCCATATTATTATCGTTCAGTCTTTATTTCTTAAAAGCTATCATCAACATTTCATATTGTGTTGGGAAATTGTAAAGATACTGTCACTTAACTTGTGAAGGCACTGAATTCTGCTGCCATGTGACTTCCAAGGACATCAGTGAAACCAGAGTGGCTTCCCCCAACATGGAAAGTACTTTTCACAATGGGAGAAATTATCTCTTCCAGTCTGTCACAGTCTGGAATAAAATCAAGAGCATCATTCTAGAGCATGAATAGAAAGAGACTCAGGACTTTAAATGTCCTAAGTCATGGTGAGTTAGGACAAAGAGAGAGCAAACAAGATCAAGGAAGAAGAAATATGGTATGAGAAAAGGTGAAAGTCCATTCTGAGTCATTATGATTTTCAAAGTAAAAGAACTTCTGAACAGCATGTGTAAGAATTAGAATAAAATGTTTCTATGGATACTGAATTCAAGGATTCTTGAAACATCTGCATTGTGGAGTATCAGAGGTAAATATAGCAAATGAGAATAACTAACGTTTCCTAGAATATGGAGGGTCCTGGGCTTACACTGGGTTGACTTATAGGTTTTTGGCTTTACGATACAGTGAAAAAGATGAATACCCACCACACACACACACACACACACACACACACACACACAGTTTAAATATTGAACTCACATCTTTTCCTTGGCTAATGACATGCCATGAGACACGCTGTCTCATGATGGACACAGGCAATATGCCTCAGCTTGCATTCAGTCATGGGATCCTCAGAGGAAACAAACAAGCTCTTTCAGTGCCCCATGTTGCTAACAGCATCTTCATTAGTTGTCACAATACGAAACTCACATTTAGAGTAGTTTAGGAGTACCACATACTTTTTTGACTTAGGGTATTTTCGACTTCTCAATGGGATTTTTCAGGATGTATTCCCATCATAGATGGAGCAGCATTTGTATGATATTCCAGTATTTACCCTGCCCCAAAGCAAATGCAGGCAGTATTCCTCCTGTACCCCACTTCTGCTGAAATGTGAAGGCTGTGGAGATGAGCTGGGGAGATGACAGAATGATAGCAGGCAGGAGATCATTCAAAATATCATAACTAATTAAGCTTCTACCATTAAAAATAAGTCATTGAGGTCATCTCACTATGTGTTTTCCTGGTACATTAGCTTCTTTATACTGTATCATGTCTAAGCTCTTTCTACATAGGCTATTACTGTGTGTTTTCTGAGGGTTAATGAGAGAAAACCAGCCAAAAATAGTCACGATACATTAGTCATCTGGTAAGTCCCTCAAGAAGGACACCATTTGAGAAGTGTTGGTATCAGTATGGTTGCCTCTTCTCATGTGCTGCTAATTGTATAAGTGATGAGGAGTGTATAAACTAAAACACCGTCACTCTAAACATGAGTTTCATATTCATGACAACTAATGAGGATTAAGTGCAGTGCTTTTTATGTAAGTATGTGTTTTAAAAAACATGCCTGTACATATCATTAGTGTCTAATGGTATCATTCAGAAATATGAGGAAAAATGTAGCAATTTTATCCTAATTGAAATGCCTTTCTGAAAAGACTCATTTTCAAGTGATACAGTATTTCTTCGTCTGGGTAATATTATCTGTTCAATCATAATTAGAAAAAAAATGTAGTTACTATACTTGTATCACAGATAAATTTACTTTTTAGGTTGCATATATAATAAGTTCCCTCTCATAGTTTTTATTTTTGCTTGAAATTCCTCTTAACAAATAGTTATTAAGGGATATATTAGGAGTCATGATGTCTTCTGGTGTTTGCGACATTAAAATATCACTATTTTTATTTTTTAATTTTTTAAAATTTATTTATTTTTTATTGACAACTTCCTTAATTGTGGACAATATCCCATGCAATTTCCTTCCTCTCCCCACTTTCCCCTTTGAAACTCCAATTTCCATATCCCCTCCTCCTCTCTATCAGTCTCTCTCTCTCTCTCTCTCTTTTTTTGGAGAGAGACACAGAGAGAAACAGAGAGAAAGGGAGAGGAAGACAGATAGAGGTGGGCGCACCAGCAGCATCTCAGCTGCTACGAATGAAATCCAGGTGTGTGCGTCCCCTTGTGGTCAAGTGCAGCATTGCACCCTTGTGTTGCTTTGCATCTGGCTAAACATGGGACCTGGAGATTGGAACCGCTGGAAATCAGAACCGGCGTTCTTAGGCTTAGGAGGCAGGCGCCTTAACCGCTAAGCCATCTCTCCAGCCCTCTCTCCTTTTTTTTAATATTGATGTTATTTACGTTTGCTATAATGCTTAAAGAGATAAGTAAATTCTTGTGTATGACACTGGTCACGAATAAAATATAGCAATATACCTTAGCCTCTATATAAGCATTATCTTGGTACAAGTGTACTAAGTTGTGAAGAACTGTTAGATAAAACTTAGATTGCCTGATTGGGGGAAAGAGTCGTATCTTCTTCTAGTCACACATATTTGGTAAACTATAGCTGTGCCTGGGATTAAACCCAGGGCCTTTCCTATACCACTTAGGCAAACTACATCCTAGCCCCAAGAATTTTGGCAGCTGTTTCCTTGCTTATATTTACCTTTGTCTTGAGCCAGTATCTGTGTACATTTATTGAACTAGTTATTGATTTTTAGCTTGTGAAACAAGAAAAAAAAAGAAGAGGAAAGAAATTGTGCTGCTATTTTTCTGTTAGGCTCTTTGAGTTCTTGTTGAAACCTTAGATGTTATTTTGATGATACACTTTGGAAGTTTGTGCATAACACATTTTGTTTTGGAATCTTGAGACAAAACTTAGCCAAAGTGGTGTGTTATCAGAGGGAGCAGCAATAGCCAGACTCTACTGATAGCATCCTTCAGAAGGGAGATCAGGGAAAAACAAAACATGTCGGACCACAGGTGTGCTGTACCTGATAGCTTGGGTTGCAAATACACCTGGAACATACTTTGGGAGGCTTCCTAGAAATCATGTGAGGAGAATCCTAGAGAGACTGGTGGTTCTGTGTGCACAAGTAACAGTAAGAATAGAGACATTGGCTTATGGTTTATTGTGAGTTCTTTGTTCTCACCAGATGACATGGCCTAATATTTGGAGGGTGAGAATTTTAAAGCTTGTGTTAGTTTGACTCCCATGGCTCTAGGTATAATCATCATACAGCATAGATTATAAAACAGTATTGGGTTAGGCTACTTGATGTTTGCTATTTTAGTGGCATGCACATAAAGGCTTATTTCTCATGCAGGTGAAATAGGGTGCAAGAGACATGTTTTCCAATCTGAGCTATGTAATTTAACAATTTACAGTTTCCCTTTTTGTTACCCATGGTGGTTTGAATGTATGGCCCCATAGACTCAGGTGTTTTATTAAAATTGAGTTCATAGCTTCAGCCCATAATAGTCAGATTCATGCTATGGGGGGAGGGGTAGAGGGAGTGTCACTGGGGGCGGATCTGAATTCCAGACCAAAGATATATAGAATGTGATTTCTGGTTGTGCTTATGTGGGGTGCTGTCTGCTAGTCCGTGTTTGCTTGCTGCAGTTTTCCCACTCTCCTTGGATGTACGGAAGTAAGCACGGTCTTCCACCATTGCTTGAACTTCCCCTGCATCTATGAGCTTTAAATCATTTCCTTCCTCCCATGAACTGTGTCTGTTTGGAAGTTCATCCCAGAAAGGTGGCGCTGACTGCAATAGTCCCCACACAGGGCATGAACAATGGACCATCCGACTATAATTCTGATGCAACTGAGCCACCAGGGCTATCGTTTATACTTTATAACTGGATACTTGGTCATAGCTTCAATTTACAACTCTCTTATTCCTCTATCTTCTCTACATTGTTTTTGTAACAAGAACCTCATGTAAATATGCTTTTTGTTCTTGTTTGACATCCAACTTTCATTTCTGCAGAGTCTGGCAGATAGTACCAAGAAATGCAGATTGTGGAGCCTTAAATATCTCTATATGATACCAGAACTTTTTAAATTGAAAGTTAAAACTGTAAAGAAGATGAGTAAGACTATAAAAATGAATTGTTGGAAAACACAAAAAAACAGGTTCTTTTTTGGAGCATATGAGGCAACTTACATCTGAGGATTTATTTCGTGTTCTTTGCCAAGATAAAATAAACAAACACCTTGTTTGTATGCCTCAGACTTGGGTGGTTCTCGTACTGATTCTCTCTTTCCCATGGCCTGTCCACATTAACTATCTCCCTAGGGACTCGCAGACAATTGTACAATTGACTATGCATTCACTAGTTCAAATGATCCAAGCTACTCAGTAAGTTGAAAGAACACTTTGTTATTGTGAAATCAAGTCTGAAGCCCAGACAAGCCTTTATCCTTCACCATACATTAGTAAATGTGTTTTTAATTAAGTAAACAAAAAGCCCTATACTACATGGAGTTATTTCATCTTTCCCTTTCCAAATGCTGAGGTGCTGTTTAATACCATCAGGCAAAACACCCATTAGACAGAAGTAGTTCAGTTTCAAGAGTTTGACCAACTTCTGTGCTAGAAGAACTGTCCAAGAGCATTTGTGATCTATTCAAGATAAAGCCACACATGCTAGGAATCGCAGAATGTTTCTTGATTTCTATTGCATTGCCCAAATAAAATAATAGTGACGTAACACTAAGTTACCTGAATAGAGACAGTTAAGAGAGAATGGGTAGAAACTCCAGAAGAAAGGAAGGGGAATAGTTAATACTAGTCTAAAACACACATGAAAGAAAGAAAAAATGAGAAAAAAAGAAAGAAAGGAAAGAAGGAAGGGAAGAAAGAAAGAAAAAAGAAAGAGGGAGGAAAGGAGAAGGGGTGTGAAAGACAGGGGAAATTTTCCAACTAATTATTTAAATGTCTTCTTAGGTATTTCTTTACTTCACTTTTCTCTGGTAGTTTGATTGCAGGAATTATCTTCTTGTTAGTATCTTTTTATAGATATAAAAAGTTGATAGCTTTAGTCAATTAAATGAGATAATTAGACTTAATGTTTGTCATCATTAGGATAACATGAACAAATTGATTTTAGAGCTAATTTTTTTATGCTAACTGCTCTTGGATTTGAGGACACATGGCTTTGATTCCATCAACATGCAGAAGGAAGTTAGATCCAATAGTGTATCTACTGGGGATAAGGGGTAGTCTCCCATTTATTTACCTTTTATTATATTGTTAAAGCAAACTCGGGGTTATATGCTTTACTACAAATGTTTTTGGCACTAGGAAGGTGGCATATGGATGGCATGTGGATAGGATATTTGTTATGTGTAATGCTGTAAACTTTGATACAAAATGAGATTTTTGATTAAGTTGGAGGATGTAGAAAGAAGGCACTTACACACTGTTGATGAGGATGTTAATTAGTGTAACCACTACAGAATTCAACTAACAATAGAGCTATCATATGACCAGTTTGTACCACCCCTGAGAACATATGCAAATGAAAAGGAATGTAGATCAGCTTCCACAGAGCTACTTGCACATCCATGTTTGGTGCTGAACTATTTACAATAGTCAAGTTATGAAGGCAACTCAGGTGTGCATCAGCAGATGAATGGGTAAATACAATGTGATATATGTATATATATGGAAATATGCAATCAGGTTTTGTTCAGGCATAAAGAGAATGAAATTATGTCTTTTGTAGGACAGTGGATGGAACTGGAGATCATTAGATTAAGCAAAGTAAGCAGGACTCTGAAGCACAAATCTCACATTTTTCCTTATGTGTGGAACCTAAATTATAGAATCATATTCATAAGATTTAAGTATAATTACATAAATATTTACATTTATGCAATGACATGAAAATAGAAGGTGGATTGTTTGGATAAAAGAAAGACAAGTAGGAGGGAAATGGGGACAGGAGTGGGTGAGAGGGGTAAGTATGTTCAAAGCATATAATATGAATGAAAATGCCTTCATGAATTGAGAGCTATAATTTTATGCAATGACTACATGCTAATAGAAAAGAAAAAACAATAAAGTTAAAGATTAATCAGATTAGAAATTAAAGCTTTCTCTTTTCCTACTTAGTTTGTTCTTCTTTGTTTACCCCAGCATCATTACTTAGACCTTTATCTGAAAGAATGTGGTTGAGGCAGCTATGTTGTAACAGTACAAATTTTCCATCAACTTGTGCAAGGTCTGAACAATTCCCCTCATCTCTCCTTATCTGCTTTGATGTTTTGGACTCACTTCTTCTTTAGATAGGATTTGTTGTGTTATTTTCTTTTCCATGATCAAAGAAATGTCACAAAGCTCAGGGATTTCATATCTTAGTGTAAAGAAAATTCAAGGGTATGCAGGTCAGGAGTGTTTAAAAGAAACATAAGAGTAGTACACCTTGGTAGCCTTATATTTCTTGCAACTTTACCTTATTATAGAGCCAGGATATAACTGATGCCAGGTCTGAAAATCACACCATATTTCTTTTATACTATATATTGTGAACAAGAGCTATTTACATAGAAGTTATATTCATAGAAATCCCAGAGAAAGACTACACAAATATATATATATTTTATGAGAGAGAGAATTGGTGTGCTAGGACCTCTAGCTGCTGCAATCCCACTCCAGACACAAATGCCACCTTGTGTGCATGCATCACTTTGTGTGTCTGGCTCCCTTGGGTTCTGGAGAGTAGAACCTGGGTTGTTAGGCTTCTCAGTCAAGCACCTTAACTGCTAAGTCATTTTACCCAGATATTTTATGCTTATTTTATCAAAGTTAATATTTTAATATTTTTATTTATTGATCTATTTGCTAGCATAGAGAGATATACAGAGAAAGACAGAGAGAAAGAGAATGGGCATGCATACCAGGGCCTCCAGCAGCTGCTACAAATGAACTCCAGATATATGCACAACTTTGTGCATCTGGCTTTATGTGGGTACTAGGGAACTGAACCCAGATCGTTAGACTTTGCTGGCAAGTGTCTTAACCACTCAGCAATCTCTCCAGTATAGAGAGTTAAGATTTTATTTATTTTTCTTTCTTTTTAAGAATGAGCATGCTAGGGCCTCTAGTCACTGCAAATGAACTCCAGGTGTATGTGCCACCTTGTCCATCTGGCTTACGTGAGTCCTGGGGAATCAAACCTGGGTCTTTGGCTTCTCAGGCAAGGGCCTTAATCACTAAGCCACCTCCCCAGCCTGAGAGTTAAGATTTTAAATATGATTATTTCTACATGAGGAATATGATCTAATCTAGTGTCTTTCTAACAATGCAAGTTGAAATTTACAAAGGCAGTAAGGGGTGGAACTGGAACTTTGGTATTCCTAGCCAAAGTTCTTGAGTAAGAAATGGCGTTATGTACATGAAGCACCATTATAAATGGACAGTACAGCTAGTGTTCAGAGTAACCTGGTTCAATGAGGGACTCCATTACTCATGAGAGTCCTTGGTCATTATGGAAAACTACTGGGGCTATGAATGGAAAGTATGCTAAATCCACAAGACATTTGGCAGGAAGTTGCAAAATCTTGAGTAGATAATACGACCTCTCTAGATAAAAGCCCTCGACTATGAAAGGAAGAGAACTTGAATCTCAGATTCCTTTTGTCAAATCATTGTTTAATTCTGACTGATTCTGAAACTGAAAAGATAAGAATTGGGAATGGAGTAGCTAACAGTCGTGACTTAGGGGTAGAGTTTGTGTAGAATGTCATTGACACTGCTGGTTCAGAGGCAAAGTTAAGCCCCCAGTTTCCAAAATTCATAGGAAGCCTGGTAGAACATTTGTCTCTGACCTTGAGGGGTCGACATATATAGTGTGACCACAAAGGGAAAGCGAGCTATTTACCTAGTCTCACAGAATCCTTGCAACACCAAATGTATGAGGGATGTTTTCCCATTCTGCATTTATCAGAGGATATCAAGTAAATGAGCTATAATTAACCCAGTTATCACACAACCTGTTGAAAGTTAGTGCAAACCCCAAGGGTTAAGAGTTTAGGCCCACAAGACTGTCCTTCACTTCAAAACCACGCTGAAGCAGTGGGTCCGCAGTCTACCCACAACTTCTGTCTGACTTGTAAACAGTATCCATAGCCCCTTCCTTTTATTTGATGATTATCTAAGCAGCTCACAGAATTCAGGAAAAGTTTATATATTGATATGCTTATTATAGAGGAAAATATGTAAAGATTAAACATAAATAGCCAGGTAAAGCATTTGAAAACATGTCCCAGTCATAGGATCTCTGTCACCGTGGAATTTGAGTAACATTCTCCTGGCACATAGGATGGCCTTACCAACCCTCAAGCCCCTCAACCTCATAGCTCAGATTTTATGGAAGCTCTATGATAAGGGCTTGATTGATTCTGTCATTAGCCATTAAAAATTGCCATTCATTCTTCACTACGTAGAGACTGAGGGCAGGGTGGGGTAAAGGTTCCAACCATCTGATAACATTGTTGGCTTCTCTGGCTTTACCAATCGTCCCCATCATTAGGAGCTCCACATAAGTTTATTGACATAGGATCAAGTGTGGTGAAAGGAACTTTTTATGAACAAGAAGTCATTGCATTTGCCTTCTTAGTTCTGAAGCTTTTCAGAAAAGCTAATGGGCAAAAGCAAATGTAACAAAAAAAATATGCTCCCATTGTTCTATTCCTATCACTGAGGAAATTATAGGATTTTAAGAGCTCTGGCCAGGAACTCAAGACAAAGATAAACACATGCGTCTTACATAGCACAATATTGCAGTGATTCTCAGATTCAGTGGTCAAGTTGGATCACAGAGGCATTTGTGAAATACTCTTAGCCCTAAAACCCTTTCTTTTAAAGGTATTATCTGAGAGCCTCTTCTGTTGTTATAACAGAAAACCAGAAATGGGGTAAATTAATAAAGGCAAAAAGACTATTCAGCTCATAGTTCTAGAAGCCGAAAGCTCAAGGTCACATGGCCACATCTGCCTTAACCTGTATCCTAATGTGGTAGAAGATTGGAAGAGCTAGTGGGTACATGAGAAAGAGACAGAACAGGAGGAGCAGACCTGCTTCCTGACACCTGCTTTCTTGTTTTCTTTTTCGAGGTAGGGTTTCACTCTAGCCCAGGCTGACCTGGAATTCACTATACAGTCTCAGGCTGGCCTCAAACTCACAGTGATCCTCCTACCTCTGCCTCCAGAGTGCTGGGATTAAAGGCGTGCACCGCCATACCTGGCACAACTGAATTCTTGGTAACTTATTCTATACTAAAGACATGAATTAATCTCTCTTAGGGACATTATCTTTTGCTACATGATTTATTTATTTACTTATTTAACTATTTAGCATGCACGTGTGTGCATGTGCTTATATATGTGTGTGTTGATGTATGTGAGCATAGCATGTGCATGCCATCACCTCTGTGTGGAGGCCAGAGGAAACCTTTGGGTTGGTCTTTGCCTTCCACCTTGTTTGGGGGAAGGTCTTCTGTTGATGTTAACTGCTCCATTCATGGGCTTCTGGGCAATTTTTTTCTGTCTTCTTTCCATCTTGGATACACTAGAATTATAAAAGCATCAAAGCTTTTTAGAACGGTCTGGGGATCCAAATACTCAGGTACTCAAGAGTTGTGTGGCATATGCTTTATCCACTGAACCATCTCCTCAGACCCCATCACCTCTTAAAAGGTCTCACTTCTCAGATGTACCACGATGGCAATCCAATTTCAACACACGGTTCAAGGGAAGCACACTTACTTGAATTACAGAAGATATCATGTGTTTGTCCTCAAGTGGCATACATAGAGGTGCGTTGGTTGAGGCTTAAAGTAGGGGGTCTAAAATCATGTCCTTTCTTACCCATCCATACACTGGAATGCACCCTGGAATATATTCAGCATCCCCCATGTCCTGTACAATGGGTTGTTCTCAGATCACTAGATTAAGTCATTTTCCTTAATATGTTAAGAATACTGGGAAGCTGTCATTTGATGTACAGACACACTTTCATGTTTGATATAAAGTGTGGGGAGGGTTGGGTGATGTCTCGGTGAAAAAAGTGCTTGCCATGTGTAGCAGATAGCTTCAGGTTCGCTGAGATGAACTTCCAGACCAGGCACAGTTATGGAGGAAGGGATATTATTTATTGAAGCTTACAGATCCAGGGGAAGTTCCATAATGGCAGAAGAAGCTGGCCTGCCTTCACAGGGCCAAGCAAGAGAGAAAAACCAACCAGCCACGCAGCACACAGAGCAAAGCTACAGTGCAAAGCCACAGCACACTTCAGGAACTCCTATTAGGCACACTTTGCACATCTTTACAATGGAATCTCAAACCACCACCACACCTTAAGACCGACCCCCAGTGACATTGCCTCTAGCAAGATGATTGCAGATGCAAATTATAAACTAATAAAACACTGAATATATTGAGGGCCACATATTCAAACTACCACACCATGTAAGCATGGAGACCTGGGTTCAGATCCCAGAACCCACATCAATGTCGGGTGGGCATGGGAGCCCTTCTATAATCCCAGCATTGGAGCTGAGATAGAGGATCCTTGGGGCAAGCCTGGTGAATCAGTAAGCTCTGTGTTTAATGAGAGACAGTGCCACAGTAAATATTGTGGAGAGTGACTGAGGAAGACAGCTGAGGTCAATCTCTGACCTCCACATATACTAGCTGCCCCCCACATGGACACACATACACATAAGCATGCATACAACACACACAATAAGAATAGGGGAGGCATTATCATTGCCTAGTTTATAATGGTCCAAATCTTGCATAAAAATACTTAATTTATTTATTTGAGAGAGTTAGAAAGAGGAAGAGAGCGAGCTTTTGGTTATCGCAAGGCCTCTTGCCACTGCAAATGAGCTCCCGACACCTGCACTATTTGGTACATCTCACTTTACATGGGTAGTGGGGAATCATACGCAGATGGGCAGGCTTTGCAAGCAAGCACTTTAAACCATGGAACCATATCCTCAGCACCCGTCGAAGCCTTCTTAAATTCCTTTCTTATAGAGAAACAGATCTCCATCCCATTTGCTTTTAGAAATCCAATAGGGGGTGAGGGCAAAAAAATACATGTCAAAGTGAAGTTCCCTCTTCTCAAAGTCAGCTGATTCATTGCCTTCCCATCCTCCAGCCAGCTGGACGAACTACATGCTGGCAGACACGATGAGCAGCACCTGCTGTCACATCTAGTTTGGCTTTCTGGACCAGGAGAAACTGAAGAGAGTGCATGACACGGCTGCATTTTGCTCCCAATTTAGCTGTGCCCTGGCTGCTGTGGGATCTTGGATAATCACTTGATGTAGTGGTTGCTGTGTCACTTGTCATGACACCTGGAGAGTCAAGAAACTTAGAATCTGCAGGCATGTGGCAGAGGTGGGAGGAATAGACACCTACTACTCTCCACATTGTCAGGCACAGAAATGTTATCTATAAATTATAGGTTCAATTAAACGAGCAGCAGCCATAGCACTAATGCAATTTGTTCTCTGCGACTACGTTTGTCAGCTGCAATTATAATTCATAGCAATAAATCATCATCAACGTTGTCATAATAATAAACCCTTTTCTGGGGGGAGGGAGGGATATTTATTTCTACCTGGGAAGCATCGATATCTTTCCAGAATTAGAGCCACATATTTGTGGAGATTTAGCATAAGATTCTGTTCTGATCCATCTCCCTGGGATCTGCAGTAGTAGCTTTGTATAGGGGAGTAGAGAAAATGAGCGTGGTATATGTAGTAAGGGCAAGCAGGACAACACATTCTGACATTCTTAGGGTCAAAAATGCTCTTCTGTGAGATGTCATTTGCTGTCACAAAGGGCAGGGATTCTTTCTTTGCTGCTGACATAGTGAATGGCTAACATCTGGCCTCCGAGGGCACATGTTTTCATGGTGGACCCATATCTTCTGACTTTCAATATTACTAACAGGAAATACATAATTAACCTTTCCTCATTTATGAAGCTTTACCATTTGCAACAGTTTTCATTTCAATCATAATATATAACATAACAGTTGATGGAGGAAAAGTGTGCTTTGAGGGAGCCATATGATCATCGTCTCCGGTGTGGAATCTGTCAGTGTTTTCTAGTAAACTGTGGTGGAACACTTTGAATAAACCCAAACCGGGAGAGACATTATTAAGCAGTGTTAAAAATCGCAATGGAGTGTGGGGCACTAAGGTAGATTGGGCTGTTTTGTGACGCTCCCAGGAGTTGTTTTGTTGAGAGTTTTGCCATTAAGTGGTCTAATTGTGTCAGTGGATGGGGCCTTTTCAATTTGCATAATTTCCTCAAGGGACTACAGCTGCTAATTTGGTGATTAATTATCCATATTACACATTGTTTATTTGACCATGCCTAGATTAATTTCTTTTTCCCAGCAAATCACATTTAGATATGAATTTGCATATCTTGATTACATTTTAATGTCTTGGCTATCATTGTCTCTTCCCTGGACACTTCATGAGATTATAGAAGAGTACCCAAGCAGAGAATGATGGAATGTCTTTAAATGACATTGCACATCAGTGGACAGATAATGCACATGACTTATTATTAATGAAGATTTTGTTCTTTCATAACCAAGTGAGTTATGAAATATAGTGTACAGTGTATTTTGTGTTATTTACAATTTCCATGTTTATCATTGCCAACTAAGGTCAAAAACAGTCTTTGTTAACTTTTGGAAAATTACTCTCAGCATATATATATATATATATATATATATATATATATATATTTTTTTTTTTTTCTTATTTATCTATAGCCTTGCATTCTGTTACCAAATACTTATCAGTTTTGTTAATTTTCCCAGGTTTGAACGTCATTAGTATTCTGGTAGAACTAATTATAAGTTGTTTGGAGTCATGGAATGTCTGTATTTGTCTCTTGTTTTTATTTAATTTATCTAATGAAGTGTCTTTGCTGTTACCTTTTTTACAAAAGTAAGTAGATAATAATAGATATCCCTGTTATGCTTTACTGAACACTATCTACATTCCAGATAGTGTTTTACCTCCATTATCTTCTTTCATTGTTAAATTGACTTATGAGAAAAGTGTCATTTTACTTGTTTTAAATTGACAGAATGAATTTTAGAGAAGAAGAAAAAAATGTTCAAGGTAAAAAATTAGTAAATAGGAGAACCAAAATTAGGAGAGCTCTGAAAGTAAGCCTATACTGTCTTTATTTATTTATTTATTTATTTATTTATTTATTTATTTATTTTTACTCATTATTTGGAAGCAGAGGCAGGGAAAGGGAGAGGGAGAGAGATAGAGACAGAGAGACTGACTATAGAGCTTCATACCATTGCAAACCAACTCTAGACACATGTGTCTCTTTGTCCATGTATGCATCTGTTTTACTGAGGAGTTAGACCCAGGCAGTCAGGCTTTGCAGACAAGCTCCTTTAACTGCTAAGCCATTTCCCCAGCCCCAAGTATCAGCTGGGATATAGACATGTGCTGTAATGCCTGGCTTTCACATGGGTCCTCCTGCTTTCATGGCAAGCACTTTCCCCATGAAAGCCTTCTCCCTAACTACTCTGTCAACTATTTAGACTTTTTTCTAACAACAAATCTTTTAGCAGTATAGATTCTAAACATTCTTACATTTTATTATTATGTTTTTACTTGAATAACCAACTTTAAAATACAAATTTCACTATCTGTGCTTCCAGGTTTTCCAAGAATTTGTTACTCCTTTTCTCCATGATAAATAATGCTAGAATTAATTTAATGATTAAGTTTTTCAATATAGGAAAGGACTTCAATGTTAACCTGAATCTAGTCATTTAATTTGTAAGTAAATAAATGCATAATGTATTTATGATAGCTAATTTTTAATTTCAATTTTTTAATTTTTAATTTTCTTTACTGTTTTGAGGAATGCCCAGGTGAAATATTATTAGCATGAGAAATGGTGAATTGAATAATGATCTGGCCTCCCTTATGTAAGTAGGTATTCTATTTGTTGTTTGCAGAGCTAGAACAACAGCAACAACAATAACAAATAAACAACAATAACAACAGAAATGAAAAAAGAGGAAGACCAAATTCCCTGTCTCCCGAGATGGGTCATCCTTTATTAAAGAAAGCACAACTGCTCAGTAGATAAAATGATTGCTGCACAAGCATGAATACCTGAGTTCAGAACCCCAAACCCATAGAAAACCTGGCACTGTGACAGACATCTGTAATTCCAGCACCTACTACACGAAAGAAGCAAGACGGGAGAATCTCCTGGAAGCTTGTGGGCCAGCTAGCCTGGTGAATACAGTACTGAACAAGGAGGATTGAGACTGGAGAGTTGTGCTCTGGTATCCATGCATGCTGTGACATTCATGTGTGCATATACATACACACACACGTACATATTATACACATACTTCCCCCCAAAAGATCAGTTGTTCTGAACATGTGTGTGTGTGTGTGTGTGTGTGTGTGTGTACATATTCTTTCATTCTCTTGCTGTATAGAATACTAAATATTGAGCTAGAAAAGACTCAGAGGTCTCTGGAAACTGAAGAGGAAAACATTTAAGTTTGCTTAGAGAGTTGGCACAAGATTTACCAAAGAAAGTTTTGTAGCAAAATATCGAAGGATGGGCGGACATTACCAGACAAGTGCTATATAAAGTTTTGGAATTAATTAAAAGGATCACCGAACTGTAAATAAATGCTAATTTTGTTTGTGCTTGATGAAAAATTCTGGTTTTTTAAATTTGAAAAGACAGGCCTATGCTTTTAACTCTCAAATACAAGCTATTTAAATACTTCCATGCTAATGTTAGAATCTATAAAAGTCGTTCAAGAGCATCTTGCAAGGAAGGAATCACAATATTTCTGCCACTTCTATGAATTTCTGGGGCATCTGGCAAGTTATGTTATGATGATGGAGAAGGAAGCCAACTGATTATGTCAGAGTCCTCTGATGAGCTAGTGAAAGATCTGGTTTTATAGTCACAGGCTGGGTTATAGCTGTTCCACTGGAACTTCTCAAGGTTTCCTGAGTGACTTAATGCATACAAAGGCTGGTAATAAGAGGTAGAGGAGTTTAAAGTAACAGTTTAGTTAACTTGGGAATAAAGCATGGTGTAGGATTTCCTCCCCTCTCTACTTCTTCCTTCCTTATTTCTTTTTTAAAGAGAGGGTCTTGTTAGGGAAAACAGTCTGGCTTCAAACTTGCTATCCCACTGCCTCAGTCTCCTGAGTACAACTACTATGGCCATAGGATTTCTAAATGAGAAAAATATTGTCCTCTATGCTTTGAGAAGATTTTCTCCCCATGCCTGGCTGTTTCTGTTTTTTAAGATTTATTGTTCTCTGTAGAGGTCTGAGCCAGTTTGTCATATACATGAAATGTTAGCAAATAATTTACTCATTTTTTGTGGGAAGGTACAAGTGTAAAATTCCTCACACAATATTTGTGTGGGCAAGGATGTCCTATGAACTGTGTAATATGTTTCACTACACATTGCAGAAGAACAATGGTCAACTTAAAGGCACAAGACATCAGATTATCCCTACCTTGTCACTTACAGGGGTTCAACTTTAGAAAACTCAAATTGCATTTCAAATTTTAGTTTTTTTTAATGGCAAAAAAGAATGAGAACGTGCCTTCATAAAGTTATTATAAACATTTAAAAGTACACGAAATGCTCTATAATCTATAATTTTTATAAGCCAATCAAAAACAAAATAAAATATAGAACTTTATAAAGCATCTATACAAAATAGATTGAATTGTGCAGGGTGGAATATTTTTGCAGCTGATACACTTAAGTTGGATATTATCTCTATTTGCTCTAAAGATATTTGGTAGTTCAACTTAACTCCTTTGAGCCTTATGCTTTGATAACTTTCTCATTTAAATAAAGATAATTCTACTGACAATTGAACAAAGGTATGTGTGAAAGCATTATGTATGTGCTATCTGTATAATTCATTTCCTCCATGCCAGGTGTGGTGTCACACACCTTTAATCCCAGCACTTGGTAGACAGAAGTAGGAGGATAACCTTGAGTTTGAGGCCACCCTGAGACTACAGAGTAACTTCCAGGTCAGCCTGGGCTAGAGTGAGACCCTACCTCAAAAAACCAAATGAATAAATAAATGAATAAGTCATTTCCTCCATTATTTTCTTTTCCTGTATCCCTCTTTGTCTTTTAAAAATTATTTTATTTATATTTATTTATTTATTTATTTATTTATTTATTTACTTAAGAGGAAGGAGAGAAAAAGAGAGAGAGAAAAAGAGAGAGAAGAAGAGACAGATAAAGAGGATGGGCATGCCAGAGCCTCTATGCAAACCAATTCCAGATACATGTGCCATCTTGTGCATCTGGCTTATGTGAGTGCTGGGGAATCAAACCTGGGTCCTTAAGCTTCACAGATAAGTGCCTTAACCACTAAGCCATCTATCCAGTCCCTCTGTGCCTTTTTACTTTCATCTTCCTTTCCATTTCCTTTCATCTAGCATCTCTTCCCAGTAGGAGCATGTACCACACCTAACCTCTCGTTGTCAGCAATTTCTTATTTATTATATGCTTACAATTTTTACTCCAAATGTTTGCAAAAAAAGTTGGTTTCTTGCCCATGCCACGTTCTGCTAGCCTCTCCAGTTCCCTCTGTTGACCATGGATTCCATTCTCCTTGTAGACTTCAGAGAGAGTTAACTTCTCTGTATCAACTCTCGCAGTCCCTGTGCCCTGGTACCTAGGGGTAGACAGCATAGCTGGAGGTTGTCACAGGATTATGCTGTATCCTCCACATTTTTCTTACTTTGTAAGTTCACCAAAATTTCCTAGCTACTTAGCGTTTTTATACACTTCCTGTTTAAAGAATCATGATGGACTCTTGTAATTATATTACCAATTATTTTGCCCTATGTTGTGCTTGTGTGTGTCTTCAGTGTATATCCTAGAGGTCAGTCATAAGTTTTAATGAAGGTTTGCATTCCCTTAACCTATGATTTTGTACTTAACAAACATTTATTGGATAAATTAAATGTGTTAGGCATATCATCAGCATACGGAATTGAACAGTACTCAAATAAGCACCTCTTGCCCATGTGGGACTTAAATTATATCAAGTAATTGACAAAACATATAAACAGATGAGTAATCAGAAAATGAGACAGTAACTAAATGTCTTATCAACTCAAGCTTAACTATGAAAGATGGTTAAAAATTACATCTTTTCTCAGAGCTGCTTTAAGAATGATGGGTGTAATGTAACTTAGAATGTTAGTAACATTCATGGCAGTTAAAGTGGAAGGACTCCTATCTTAGACGTTCGGGGTCTGCAGTTCTATATACAACTTAGACTGATTACAGATGTCAGTGGTTCTTGCTCAGTCTCAGTGTCTTCATCTACACAATGAAGGAGTTTGTCTGGACAATTATGTAGACCTCCCGCGTAGTGTCAGTGTTATTAGGATCTATGATGCAGCTGCTTAATGCTATAGATACCAATGGGCCCATCAAAGCATGAGGAATATTTTTGAAAACACACTCTGTCTTCTGGGAAGAGTTTTATTTTAATAAGTATTAGGACAACAGGAACATTGTGTCTTTTATTAAATTTGTCTGTTCCCCAGTGCTGATACTATCTTCTGAATACAAATTGCACAATATAATATAATAAAGCACAGTTTAGAACTGTTTTCATAAGAGTGCATGCCATAGTACTAGGCCATAAAATAAGCACCAAAAGTACATCTTGTTCTGTAAGCTCATAATTCTCAGCTGTCTAAAAACTGAATATAAAAAATGAAACTAGTAAGACAAAAACATTTCATAGCATGCATACACAGATTTAAAAAATACTATTTTTTTGTAGAAAAAAAAAACAAGAAGCAAATTTCTTTGGAATTCATTATCCTAAACAAAATTTATATGTGCTTTATGTTTGTTTTTAATGAATAATTATCACTGTGATTTCTATTTACTCACTAATTTAAGAAATATTTGGCTAGTGATTACTATCTATTCTTTCTATTTTAAGGTTAGTAGGTAGGACTCATTCTGTTCCGAAAGAAAGGCTAGTCTTCAAAGCTTGAAGTACATGGGATATTAGAGTTAGGATAAGTATATATCTCACTCAAATAGAATGCCATTGAGTTTGCCAACCTGCAGAATTAGTTTAAAAGCAATTTGTTCTAGTAGCCTTGTTCAATGACTTCTGGAAGATCATTACCTATCAGGGACAAATGAGAGATGAAAAGACTCAATTGAACGCACTGTACTTCTATTAACCAACCTTCCTTATTGCTGAGATCAGTTCATGGATTTAATGTTTTGTGGATCAAGATAATATAGCAAAGGTATTGTACCTAATTATTAAATGAGCTTACACTTTCATTTCACAGCCACCATTTAACTGTATTTTGGGGAGAAAACAGGAGACACAGTGGTGTCATTGTTAGCAGGTGCTAGTGTAGGAGGTTCACAACCATGGTGACTTGTGATAAAAGCAAAAAAGAGGCACTATGGAAGTATATGGGATTGATAAGCAGCCTGGCCTCCAAGGAGGTAAATGAAAGCTGTTGCACATGGAATATATTGACTAAAATTCTTTATAGTAGTTCCATATATATATATATATATATATAGACTTTCTGAAGTTTGGTCTCGCTCTAGCCCAGGCTGACCTGGAATTCACTGTGTAGTCTCAGGGTGGCCTCAAATTCATGGCGATCCTCCTACCTCTGCCTCCCGAGTGCTGGGATTAAAGGCGTGTGCCACCACACCCAGCTTATAATAGATATTTTAATCAGTCTCAAGAAAATGTGGCTAGAAATTGAAAAATAGAAAGTGATGAGACCAAGTTCACATAGTAAGAATGACAAGAGCAGATGTTTTAACTTCTGGTTCCAAAGCTCTTGCAACTCTTGTGTCATTCTCAAATGCTTCCTTATGGTCATGGGGGAGATGACTAGGACTATATGGGGAGATAACAAAAGTCTGGGAGAGAATGATGACAAAACATATACATAGACAAATATACATATATACATTTGTATACATATAGACACACAGTGATATGCACAAACGTACATTATACAATTTGTAAAAAAAATAGAAATGGGTTGGAGGGATAGCTTAATGGTTAAGGCATTTGCCTGCAAAACCAAAGGGCCCAGATTTCATTCCCCAGGACCCACATGACCCAGATGCACAAGGTCGTGTATGCGTCTGGAGTTCATTTGCAGTGGCTGGAGGCCCTGGCTTGCCCATTCTCTCTTGTCTGTCTGTCTCTTTCTCTGACTCTCTCAAATAAATAAATAAATAAATAAATAAATAAATAAATAAATAAATATTTTCCTTCTTTCCACACCTTTAAAGACACACACCACATATCTTTTAAATTCCCTCATAGTCTCCATTTGCCCTAAGGGCTACAATGTTCCCTGGGTCACGCCATAGTTCTCAATTTTTATCACCCTTTTGGTAAGAATATCCAAAACTCAGGGCTGGAGGGAAGGCTTAGCTGTTAGGGCATTTGCCTGCAAAGCCAAAGGACCCAGGTTTAATTCCCCAGGACCCACATTAGCCAGGTGCACAAGGGAGCACTTGCATCTGGAACTCGTTCACAGTGGCTGGAGGCCCTAGTGTGCCCATTCTCTCTCTCTCTCTCTCTCTTTCTTTCTCTCTGTCAAATAAATAAAATATTTTTTAAAAAGAATATACAAAACTCTAAGGATTTTCAGTGTCATCTAGTTCATCAACCTTTGTCTTTCCATTCTAGACCTTTTTCCTGAGCCTCAGACTCATATATCTAACAATTTACTTGAATGTCAAGGAAGTGTCTCAAATTCGACATGACTCAAATTGATCCAATGATATTTCTACTGCCAAATCTGGCTTGACCTTTTATTTTTTCTTAAGTCAAATTAATAGAACGTAAGTACTTTAATTGATAATATCATTAAGTTTTGTGTAATACTTGACTCCTTTCTCTTAAATGCCATATGTGGCCTTGATGTGTTTGATTATATTTTTATAAATTGACCATTTCTTGATGAGAGTGCTGCCCTTGAAACTATCATCAGCTCAAACGTAGGCCATCCAAATATGCCCTATCTGCTATCCTTGTTTATATCATTTTTCCCCTGTCTATTCTCAACATTTCAGGCAAAGCCATTCTTCTAAACATAATTCAGATCATGCCATTTCTTAGCCTGAAACGTGCAGATGATATCCTATCCCACTTAGAATAAGTCAAGTTCTGAGCCATGACCTACATAAACATACCCATGTATATAACATATCATCTCTGACTTTGCCACCTTTCTGATCTCTGGTATTTTCCCCAGTAACCTTCTTTTTCTTCCTTCAGGCTTAAATCCTGGGGCTGTCTTTGCGCTGTCTGTTTCTTGAGCCTAGAGTGATTTCCAGTTGCTTGATCTCTGGCCTGCACCTCTCACTTGATTTCTGTGCTTAATCAAATGTACTTTCTCAGTGAGATTTTATTAGGCCATTTTCCTTAAATTACACTGTGTATTGACTTTATGTTTTCCTTTCTTGCTGTGCATTTTTTCCACTATCACCATCTAGCATAGTTGATATTTTACTCATTTATTTTCTCTTATCTATCTTGACCATTTACTGAAAATAAACCTTAGGTGTACATAAGCCTTCAACTTAAATTATATAGATGAACATTTCAGACATCTATTTTGTTTGCACAGGCACAGTGTAAAAATCATTCGGATCAAAGAAATGCTTATCTTCATTTTAATTTCTTATACTCAGGGGTCTGGGAATGTTTAAGAGAAATTAGGGTAATATGATGGTAAAGTTATATAGTAAGTAATCTTCCAACGTCTGAGTTATGGGTCTATCATTCTTCTTCAGTATCACGTGACTGCACAATATGGAAACATCACAGACCTAACTGATTTTACAAGTACTCCCTTGGTACTCTCTTGGTTGCTGAAAAAAACAAAAACAGCCACAATTTCAGATACAGCATCCTAACAAACATCGGCATTTCTAAGCTGATGTTAACAAAGTGAAGAGTTGAACTTCGCCCAGAAGCTAATTGTACCACAAGGAGTACTGTTCTCAGATCGGAAAAGGAGAAAATGTTAGGTTTACATAGAAATATCTTTAAGAGCATTCAATAGGAAACTCAGCAGAATTAGCAGGAATGCCGAAAAATTCTTTTGAGATGTATTTGCAGGGCTTGTCAGTTGTCACCTAACGCTACAGCACCGTGCTGAAGCTTGTGAAGCTTGCTTGCGTTGTTTGTCGATACACTGAAAGCTAACAGAGGCTAACCAAACCATAAGGGAGGCAATCACCTGCCTTCTCTATTTAACAATGGAGTGTCTACACTTACCTACCTCACATATCAGAGTAGCAAGTAAGAAGCAAAGAAAGGGCCAGAATTGTGATAAAATTGAGGAAGTGTGGTATTCCTAATATCATATGCAATCCTGAATATTTCCTCAGGGATCTGCATTAAGAAAGCACAAACAGACTTAGGATGTGTATCTGGACTCATGTGACTAATATTATCTGGACTTCTGTCAAGTGACCTGCATGGATCTAGGTGCTGGGGACATTGAGGTGAGTAACAGGACAAAAATTAGTACCTCATGAGATTCTATAGCAGAGATCTAGGTAATAAGTTCATATATATGTAATTGCATCATTCTAGGTAAATGTTATTAAAAAGTTGGATATATGTTATGCTCTGAAATTTTATATCCTTCACAATTTGTATGTTGAATATGTGCCCTTGGTGGTTTGCATGTGAATGTATATTCCCCTATAGATTCAAGTATTTCATTAAGCTTGTAACTGGGTTTCCAGCTGCTTGATTTGAGGAGATTTCACTAGGGGAAGATCGTGGGGTCATTGGGGTTACATCTAAATTCCAGTCCAAAGGTATAGACAGAGCACTCTGAGTTCTGGATTCATGCTTGCTGCTTTTTGGTGATTTCTGGCTGCTTGGTTTTGTTTTCTCTCAGTTTGGATGAGTGGAAGGAAAGAGCTTCTTCCACCATTGGTGGAACCTCCCCTGGATTTATAATCTTGAAATAAATCCCTTCCTCCCATAAATTGTCTGGTTCAGATGTTCATACCAGCAACATGGAGGTATCTACAATAGAATTGCTTCCAAAGTATCTAAAGAGTTAGGAGTTAAGGTGTTTAGAAAGTGATTATGTTATGAGGTCAAAGCCTTCATGAATGGGATCGGTGCCCTTAGGAAAAGGCCTGAAGGAGCCTGTTCACTCATTTTGCCATCCAAGAGAGTAAACAGCATCTAAGAGGAATCAGTCTTCAGCAGACTCAGTGTGCATCCTAGCCCTGAGAGCCATGAGTGGTGCATTTCTGTGTTTTGTTGATTACTTAGTCTGAGGTACTTTGTTAAAATACTAGGATAATAGAAAACAATAAACAAAACTAGAGCAATAGTGGGTTAGCACTTTTTTTTGGGCGGGGGCAGGGTATGATATGCCTTCTTAGTTTTTTTAAAATACATTTTTATTAGTTATATATATAGTATATATACAGCCATGATGGTACCATTGTTAGCCTTCTTCTTGTCCTCCCCCCATGGGTAGTGTGGGTCTTGCCTTATGTGGGTAGCCATCAGTTATGTGGGAGAGGCAATGACTCTTGGAAGAATAGATTTTCTTGAATGAGAAGACCTAAAAACAGCATGGTTCCATGTCCTATGAGACAATATGGGAAACAAGGGTCTAGGAGTGAGACTGGAAAGAAAATATGATTAGTGTGCTTTAAGGAGGCAAGCAATCCAGTGTCAGTTGTGATGAGAAATGATGTTTAAATATAGAGTTTTAAAAGCACGACCATGGTTTAAGTATTACAGAAAGTCATGTTTATATAGACTATAGTCAACAATACTATATATATTATAATTTCTTTCCTCCTTTCTTTCTTATTTTTGCTATTGTGTGTATAGAGTGGTAGAGTGGTGCAGTGCAGTGTGGTGAGTATGTGATGTGGTGCCCAGAATGCTCTCATGCAGCTGGGGATGCTTTGCCTGTGTTGGCCACAGAAGAATTCTGGGTGTCTTCCTCCATTGCTCTTCTGCCCAGTCTTGGTTTTGAGCTGGAGTCTCTACTGATTTCAGAGTTTATGGAGCTCCCATGATTCTCAGGTCTCTGCTACTCTGCAGTACATTGCCACACAGAACTGTTTACTTGGAATCTGGAGATTCAAACTCGATATTTCAGGCCCTCTCAGCCCTTCATACTTTCACAGGAAGTGCGATTAACCACTGAAATAGTTCTTTAGCCCATAGTTCATATTTTGAGATATCATTACTGTTGTAATGTGGCAAATCTACTCTAAGGAATATGAAATGGAATCAGAAAACAAATTAAGAGGCTAGTTTAGTACAGGAGAAACATGATATTGGCACTAGTATTCAATACTTACAATATCCCCTTAGTATTTAAAAACAAAGACCTTGGCTGTAGGACAAAAATGCTACCTAGACGATGGCTACAAGTCCAGCTTTGATGAGAGATGAATACTTCCCATGACACCTGAAGCCTGTGTTAAACTCTCCTTATGCCAAACCATTTTCTTCACTAAGAAAATAAAACAATTTTGTCCTAAATGCAGTTTTCTTTGATACCTGACTTTTCATCAATATGAAATAATAGTGAGTTCTATCAGATTGACTAGATCTTATCCTGCTTGTGAGTAACCAATCATTTATGCACTATTTATTTATTTATTTAATGAGAGAAAGCGAGAGAGAGAGGAAAATTGACATGCTACAGGCCTCTAGCCACAGTAATCAAACTCCAGATATGTGTGCCATCTTGTGCACATGTGTCACCTAGTGTGTCAGGCTTACATGGGTTCTGGGGAGCTGAAACTGGGTCCTTAGGCTTCACAGGCAAACACCTTAACCACTAAGCCCCTATGGACTAGTTTTGTTTTTAAGAAATGCTCTCTTGTTAGTGTATAATTGACAAAAATATATACATTTTTGGAGGACAATATGCTGCTTTGATATATGTATTCATATAGCAATGTTTGTGTTAAAATGTTTAGTGTATTTATCAGTTCATAAATTTGTCACTTTTTGTTGTGAGAGCATTTAATATTTATTCTGTTAACAATTTTTGAGTAAATATGTATTATTAGTATATAATCACATGCTACTTTACATTAGACCTGTAGAACTTATTTACTAGTCTAATTAGAACCTTGTAACCTAACAGCACATTTCAGCACTCAACAAACCTCCACCTCACAGCTCTTGGCAGTCACCACTTTATTTCTAAGAATTTGACTCTTTCAGTCTACATATGTGAGAAACATTTAGCACTTGTCCTTCAGTTTCACCCATGCAATTCCAGATGACAGAATTCTCTTCTTTTAAAGGCTAATAGTATTCCACTGTACAGATAGGCACACTTTTTAAAACGCTATTATTATGACTAAAGATGGGCTATTTCTACACATTGGCTATTATAGGTGATGCTGCTAGGAGCATGAAATTGTGGATCTCACTTCAAGATATTGATCCAATTTCCTTTGCATCAATACTCAAACGTGGTCTTGTTGTATCCTACAGTAGTCTTATCTATCTATTGTTTTTCAGAAACTCCCCAACTATTTTTCATAGTGGTTAGACCGATATGTATTCTTACCAATAATGTTCATTACTTCTGTAGTCCACATCCTCACAAACATTTATTTTTTGCCCTTTGGAAAAGGGTCATTATTATCAATGGGAACTATCATGTCCCTGTAATCTATGTTTCCATTTCTGTGCTTAATTAATGCAATATTGAAGATTTTTGAAAATATTATTTATTTATTTATTTATTTATTTATTTCAGAGAGAGAGAGAGAGAGAATGAGAATGGGGATGCTAGGGCCTCCAGCTACTGCAAACAAACTCCAGATGCACGTTCCCTATTGTGCATCTGGCTTACGTGGGTCCTGGAGAGTTGAACTGGGATCCTTTGGCTTTGCAGGCAAACTCCTTAACCGCTAAGCCATCTCTCCAGCCCTGATATTGAAGATTTTTGAAGACATGCTCACGAGTCATGATTTTCTCTTGGGGAATGTCTCTTAAGGTTATTTATCCATTGTCAGTTGGGTTATTTTCTTGATATTGAATTATTTTCTCTATGTACTTTGATATTGAACACCATATATATATATATAATTTGAAAACATTTTATTCTAATTTACTAGACTGTGTCATCACTTATCTGATTGTTAGTTGTGCAGAACATTTAGTTTAATGATACTTATGTGTCTACTTTGTCTGGACTCCCTGTGCCTTTGCCATCTTTATCTAGAAAACCATTGCTAAGATTAATATAAGGAAGCTTTGACCCTATGCTTTCTTCTAGTGATTTTCAGATTCATAACTTACATTTAAATTTGTGACTGATTTTCATTTAATTTTGTCTAAGACATAGATAATGGGCCAATTTCAGTATTCTCACGCAGAAATTCAATTTTCCAAAAATCATTTATTGAAGAGATTGTTCTCTCCTTATATCTTGTATTAACCTTTGTCAAAGATCAGTTTACTATAAATGAATGCATTATATAGATAGGACTCTCTTTTCTGATCTATTGTTCTATGTCTGTTTTTTTTTAATGCCATCAACCATAATATTCCCATTACTATAGCTTTGTAATGTGCTTTACAAATTGTTGGTGTAATGCTTCTAGCTTCTTTTTTTGCTGAAGAAAGCTATAAATATTTAGTTTATATGTTTCCAAAAATTTTATGTTTTTTTTTCTTTTTCTGTGAAAAATATTATTGAGTTTTAAGTAGGGATTGCAGTCACATGTAGATCACCTTGGGTAGTAAGCACATCCTAATAATATTAATTCCTCCAGCCCACGAGCATGTCACATCTTCCCCTTTGTGCATTCTTCAATTTCTTTCATCAATACTTCATCGATTTTAGGTTACAGATTATTTACACCTGTGGTTGTTTGAATGCATATCCCCAGCCCCAAAGGGAGTTTGGGACAGATCTGATCTCCAGCCAAAAGGTATGGAGAGAGATTTGAGCTCTGGAGAGCCCCTGCAATTTGCTGCCAGGTTTTGTGCTTGTTGCTTTTGGTGTTTGCTGGTGGTTTGGTTGTTTCTCTCTGCTTGGATATATGGAAACAGTGTCTTCTGCCACTGATAGTACTTCCCCAGGGATCTATAAGCTTGAAATAAATTCCTTCCTCCCATAAAATGGTTTGGATGTTCATCCCAGCAACATGAAGCTGTACATAACAGCCTCCTTGATTAAATTTGTTCCTGATTATTTTATTTTGTGATGCCATGGGATTGCTTGCTGTCTTTATATTTTGGAGAGCTTGTTGTTAGAGTCTACATCTGTTACTATTTTTATATGTTGATTTTCTATCTTGCAACTTTACTGTACTTGTTTACTAGTTCAGATATCTTTTGGTATAACCTTTAAGGTACTAGTACATAAGTTCATGCCATCTGGAAGCAGAGATAATTTTACTCTCCCAATTTGAATGACCTTTTATCTTCTTGTCTAATTGCTCTGAGTAGGACTTTAATGCTCAATCATAAATAGAAATGCTAAGAATAAACATCCTTATCCTGTTCCTGAACTTAATAGAAAGTTTTGTTGACATTTTGCTATTATAATGTTAGTAGTGGGCTTGTTATATATGACTCTTACTGTGTTTAGTTATGTTCTTTCTGTATTTAATTTGGGGGGGGGGTTGAGAGGTTTTTCTTTGTTTTTAAAAATATTTTATTTATTCATTGACTTATTAATTTATTTGAGAAAGAGGCAGATAGAGAAAAAAAGAATGGGTGCACCAGGGCCTCCACCCACTGCAAACAAACTCCAGATGCATGTGCCACCTTGTTCATCTGGCTTTAAGTGTATACTGGGGAGTTGAACCTAGATCAATAGGCTTTTCAGCCAAGTACCTTAACTGCTAAGCCATCTCTACAGCCTGAGAGTTCTTTTTTATGGAGGTATAATAAACAAATGACTATGAAATTTAGTGCATCTATTAAGATATTCACATGATTTTTATATTTCTTTCATCCCATCAATAAATCCAACAACTGTGATATGTTAACCTTTCAATGCACTATCAAATTGGGTTTGCAACTATTTTGGGCAATTTTAACCCATGTTCTTCAAGAATAACTACTTGTGATTTTCTTCCCCTAGAGTGTCTTTGTCCAGGCTTGATATCAGGGATATTGGTTTACTTCCTAAAATGAATTTGGACATATTTCTTCCTCTTTAATTATATTGAGAGCATAAAATTGACTGATTTTGGTTTTTTAAAAAATTCATTTAATTCCCCCATGATGCCATCAGAGGTCCTGGGCTTTGATTAAATCTCTTTATTCACTGTTCACCCATTCAAATTTCCTTTTTATCCTAATTGAGCCTTGATAGCTAGTAATTTATCCACTTCTTGGTTCTGCAATTTATTCATATGTAATGTAATTGCATTCAACACTAGCATTCTATAAAATCTCTATTTTCATTTTTAATTTTTATTTTCATCATTTGTTTTCTTTCTTTGCCTAGGTAAGGGATTCTTAGTTTTGTTTCACCTTTCAAAAATTTACCCTTTATTTTCATTGACCATTTCTTTTCTTTTACTTGTCCTTATTTTTATTAGTTTCTATTTTGATCTATATTAGGTCACCCATTCTGCCAAATTTGGGCTTATTTGTTCTTTTTCTAATTCCTTGAGGTATAAAGTTATGTTGTTTATTTAAGATATTTCTTTTTTGAATTAACAGGAAGTTACTACTATATATTTACCACTTAGAATAGCATCTATGTATCCTAGCAGTTTTGGGTTTTTGTGTTTGTAGTTGCTATTTAATATATATCTTCATTTTTCAGTTCTCATTGGATTTTTTTCTTTGACTCATGTGTTATTCATGAGCATATTGTTTATTTGACATATAGCTTTGAATTTATAATTTTTATTATGTTATGTGATTTATTGTTTCATAGTATTATTGTCAGATAGGATACTTAAGTCATTTCACTCTTTTAAATATGTGCTCTAATATGTGATTTATTCTGGGGAATATTCCATATGTTCCTCAATAGTATCTGCTACTGCTGACATTTGTTCTACTAAGCTGCTCAAGTATGCTCCATTCTTATTGATTTTCTGTATGATGGGATACAGAAGTTCATTTTAATTATTTTCTTTCAGTTAGCATATGTTCATTATACAAAATGATGGATTTTATTACAGCATTTTCATACATGCTGATATTCACCCTTTATTACCTTCTGTTAGTCAACCTTTTCCCTACTGCTGATCCTAGTTCTTACCCCACTTAGCCTGCTTTTGACTTCCATATATATATTCATATTTTGCATATGAGAGGAAACAATATTTTTCTTTCTGTCTAACTTCATTTCACTTGACATGATGATTTCTAATTCTATTCATTTTTCTGTAAATGACATAATTTTGTTCTTTATGACTAAATAAAACCTCATTGTTCATATCACACTTGTATTATAATGCTTCCTACTCCTTTCTTCAGATATGTGACATTTTATCACATATTCAGAGGTTTATGTATGTAAGAATTTTATCTTCTGAATGAATTGACTCATATTTACTTGTTTTTGTTTTATGATAGTTTTGTCTTGTAATGTACTTTGTTTGGTAAAAGTATACCTAGCTCCTTTTTGGTTAAAATTTACATGAATTATCTTTTTCAAATCCTTTACTTTCGGTTCCTACCCTTAAAATTAAGCCTCTTGTAGGCCATATTGACACTAGAATTGGTTTGAATCCTGGGTCAGTCTTGGAGCCTGGGATCACAGTACTGGCCAAGCTAGGATCTATGAGGATGACTCTGCAGCATGGGTCTGTGGGAGCTTTTCTGGAGGTTAGATTCATAGTGGCTGGCCTAGCACCATGGTCCATGTGAGCTGGTCTGGCTTCAGGATCTATCACACTTGCACCCTGGTTCTTCTAGGACATAGAGTCATGGGGGACTGGCCAAGAGTATGGGTCAGTGTGTGCTTCCTTAGAACAAAGAACTTGAACTTTGAGTATTAGTGGCTATGATGAAACTTGGATGCCTGGCCTTGTATCAGGCTTATTTGGGGCAGGCCTGGTGTTGGAGTCTATTCACAAAGTTGTTTGCTTTACTCTTCATTCATACCAATGATACCTCTGTCCACATTGCTGTGTTTGAGGAAGAGGTGTCTCCAGTAATGGAAAATTTCCTTCTGACTCTTAGGCATGTCCTATAACCAAGTGTTAAAATATCTTGCTCAGATTTCTTAGCTCTTTTGAAGGTTTTGTGTTTTTTCTTAATGTGTATTTGTTTTAAAGTATACTTTTCTAAGGGAGTGGAAGCTTATAGGTTTTATCACCCATCCTGCTGACATTTTTCACCAAATGCTTGGTGCTGAGATGCATCGAGACATCATCTGATTATCAAACCCTGGCCTCATTATTTTATTCAGAGAGAACAGCTCTTTCTAATTTTCACTAAGGTATTTTATGGGCCAGTAGTGACCCTGAGGATCTCCCTAATTTTTGAGTTACAGAGTTTGGAAAGTATTGAAAAAATTCTCACATTGGATTTCTACAATGAATCACTAAACAAATAACTCCCATAGAATTAAATTCTTAGGAATCCAGATGTTGGTCAAAGAGTTGGCGCATTGAAAATGTTGAGTTCTTCACTAAATATTTTCCCATATTTGCATCCACCTAGAGCTTATGTGAATGTTTATTTCCTCATGCCATAAGCGATCTCAGATACCGTAATTTCTTCTAATATCTGTTAGGTTTTTGTTATCATGGCACAAAAGTTGTCAGACAGAGCTGCCTTTTCTTCCCTGAAAGATATTTTGTTGTTATTTTACTCAACTCATGGTTACCAGCATTTCCCATCATTTTTTTTTTTATCTTAGAAGTAAAAGCCAATGTTTTAAAAATCATGACATATTGATGAGATGTTATTGAATTGCCTTTACTTGTGGTTGATTTGACATGAAAACATATTGTAGTTCTATAAATACACTTCATAAGGAGGTTTGACTGCACAAAGATCTATACTTCTTTATTTAAATATTTATTCATTTGAGAGAGTGAAGAGAAGGGGTGAACTAGGACCTCTTGCCATTGCAAATGAACTCCAGATGCATATGCCATTTTGCGCATATGGCTTTATGTGGATATTGGGGAATCTAAACCAGGAAGTCAGACATACATAGATAAATAGAGAGAGAGAGAGAGAGAGAGAGAGTCTATGTAGTCAAAGCCAACCTGGAGCTCACTATGACTCAAGACAGCCCAGACTTGGTCTCCTGAGTACTGGGATTCCACATGTGCACCACTGCCCTTTGCTCTGAAAATATCTTGCTATATTTTAAAGGGTTTTTATTTATTGCTATACTTTTCTCCTGGACATTAACAAAATAACATTTTTTCACAATATTTTCCAACCATAAGCTGTGTCTATAGACAGCATATGTGCTTTACATTAAGGTACTTCAAAGCCTATGTTAATAGACTCATCAAGGCTCTCCAGAGATGGCGACTGTACTTGTAAATTGCCAGTATGTCCTTTTATCTTTCAAGATCTTCTGATGTGGAGAGTGGATAAAAGTTTGGCACCATTTTTAAAGGTTCATTTAAAATTTCATACATGCAGATGTAGGCTTTATTTATGTTTCTTTCTCTCTAATGCTATTTCTATTATATTACTCCAAATCTTATCTCCCTTTTAATCTATTCCATGCATTCACATTTTAATTTGATTTACCATGTTCTGATGCTCAGTAAACATATAACCTCTAATAAACAATTACATCTGTACTCAGCCCAATAAAGCAATTAAGATGAGATAAAGTCAGCTGTTTTACTGTTCTATAGGTCTACTAAGGATTCCCTAAAAGAAGAATGACAAACTTCCTCCTAACACAATTCAATTTAAATAAGAGTTAATGGAGTAACTGTACATCGTGCACCTCTCCAGATACTTTATATGTATTGCCCCCTTGTATTCTATGCACTGTACTTTGCAGATGAGAAAACTGAGGTTTAGATAGGGTAGAAAAACTTGCCTAAGATGAAATGGAATTGGATCAACTAGTTCACCTCTCTCAACCATTAAGTTATAGTACCTAAAGAGAAGAGGAAATTGGCCTCAAGGAACAAAGGGTCTAATTTTGACCATGTTTTCAGGAGACAAGTGTGATTTAGTGAAATGAGTATTTGCCACCCTCCCTGTTCATAGCCTTTATGCTATTCTTGAGATTCAATTCCGTTCAGTGCTGATTTTGGAAAACTAAGGAGATCCCTTGTCACTGGGTCTGATTATGGATTGGTCTCAAGCATTACCTTACAGAAATTGTCTATAACTATCTTTACATAGTCATTTATTCACTTGGTGAGTAAGAAGAAGGATGAGTAAGAATTCAACCTGAGCATCTTAGACTCCAGTACAGACTTTCAAAAAGCCTTGTCACTTAGCTGCATGGTGAGAAAAAACAATGGGAAGATGGTTTGAATGTGTAACTATCCCCAAAAGAGTCATGTGTTAAACTATTGACAACTTTGTTGAAAACTAATAGGCTTTTGGGAGGTGATTAGACCATAAAGGCTCTAACTCCATCAACAGATTAATATATTGGTAAATTTTTAGTTTAATGGACTCTTAGAAGGTTGAACCTTGATTAGAGGAGGCAAGTCACTGGGATGAGGCCATTCATGCCTTTGAGTGGTGTAACTTGCCCCCAGACTTACTCTCTCTCTCTCTCTCTCTCTCTCTCTCTCTCTCGCCATTAGTTCTGCTCCAGCACATTCTCTCTGTCATTATGATAGGCCCAGAAACATGGGCCATGAGCTGAAACATTTAAAATTTTGAGCCAAAATAATTCCTTTCTCCTTTAAACTGTTAATATGGACATATTTTTAAAGCAACAAAAGCCAATAAACAGCCAATAAAAGGTGTTTAGACAAATGAGAAGGGTAGAGAATCAAGCTCCCTTAAAGACTAAACTCAGAGAAGATGCTTGGATCCAGATAACAAAAACTAATGACAATCTTTCTTACCTTGTAACAGATGTCTTTAAATTTCACATTTCAAAAATAAAAATCTAATTGAACTAGTGTGGCTTAGCAGGTAGAGAGTGGGCTGTACACATTGAATGAGAGTCCCACCATGGCTGTACCATGGAAGGAAGGTAATTCCTTAAATCTTCAAAAGAAACAAAGATGCTAAGACAGTACAAATAAGAAAAACAAAACTCAGCTATCTATTATTCAGAGAAATACTTTCTGACAATGACTCAATTTTTAACTCAATTTTATTTAAAAATTATGCAAATTTTATAATTTTGAAAAAATAATATATATTCCCAGATATAATATAATATGAAAGTTAACAAAATTCGCTAAGTCATAAATTTGGTGCAAGTTTAACCTAGATGTAAATAAAATATTATTCCATAATCCTGATTCTGTCCCAAACCAGCTATGTAATTTTGAAGTAGATGATATTATTTTTCCTGATATAAAATTTTGGGATCTCTAGTGGTGCAATTTGTTAGTGCACAGTACTTATACAGTTATAGATCTTAATGTGTATTAGTGTCTCATTAATGTGATCAAATATCTGACAAGAAGCAGCAGAAGGGAAGAAGGGTTTATTTTGTCTTGCAGTTCCTGGGGATACAGACAGGCTATCGTGGTGGGGAAGGTTTGGCAGCAAAAGCTGGAGTCAGATGTTCACACTGCCATCCAATCAGAAAGCAGAGAGCAATGAATGCTGGTGTTCAGACCACTTTATTATTCTTTTTTATTCAGTTTAGAAACCCAGACAATGGGATGATATTGCTCATAGTGAAAACAAGTTTTTCCACCTCTATTAACCCAACCTAAAAACTCCCTCAATTGAAATGTCTAGATATTTATTTCCTAGGTGATTTTAGATTCAATCAAGTTGACAATCAGAGTAACCATGACATTGTGTATTTAAAATGATGAAATTAAGCAAAGATCCAAGATGCCAACTATAGCATAAGAATGACCCCAGACCCTCAATCCTTTGTAAATCCTCATTCCGCACTGAGAAAGTCAGTGAGTTGATAGCTAAGGTCCCAAGTTTTGGCTAGGATATGAATTAGCTTTCCTTGATTAACTCATCTTTTTATAATAAAAAAGGTTTCATAATTATTCTCGGCAAGCATCCAAAAATATGCCTCTCTACCCAGTTCCAATTAATAATGTGTGAGTTGTTAAAGACAGATTTTGCTCATTTGAAGGTTTTAATAGCACCCAGTTTCAACTTAGTTCTCTTGGGAAAATATTTAGCATTCATTTAACTAACTTGACACATACAACTAATTAATTTATCTAAAGCAAAATATTATATGAATCTTAAACAAAGAACTGAAAATTGAAATAGTGCCAGAATTTTCAAGCTTATATTGCATGCTTACTTAGTCTTGGTTGTTTTGTTGTTGTTGTTGTTTCTTATTTGGGTCCATATTTCCAGTACAAAGAACACTTAGACTAGTGTTATATCTTCTGTAGAGAGAATATTGGGCATTTAGAAACATATATATATATATATATATAAACATATACACATTGGAATTGAGATCTTTATGTATTTTTATTTAATTTTATTTATTTATTTTTATTTTTTATTTTCGAGGTAGGGTCTCACTCTAGCCCAAGCTGACCTGGAATTCACTATGTATTCTCAGGGTGGCCTCAAACTCATAGCAATCCTACCTCTGCCTCCTGAGTGCTGGGATTAAAGGTGTGCGTCACCACGCCAGGCAGATCTTTATGTATTTTTAGAAATTGATAGTCATCAGCAATCTCACATTTAAGAATGTGTTTAAATAACACAGGTCAACAAACAAACAAAATGAGATTCTGAAGAAACAAAGAAGAAGAAATTGGCTGATTTATCAAAAAAAGAACATTTGTGTTGCAAAACTTATTAAATATCAAATAATTTCCACCTTTTGCTATATTAATACATTAAATACTCAATATTTTCCACCTTTTAGTGATATATATATATATATATATATATGTATACAGAGAGAGAGAGAGAGAAAGCAGTTGTATAGAAGAACTAGCATGAAATACTTTAGTTGAAATAAATGATAATTTGAATAAATAAGTCAACAAATGGGTTAAATAGCAGAAAGTAAACTATCAAATGATATGTTATTGAATTGAAATATCAGATTTAGAAACTCCTGTAATAACTTTAGAAAGGGATCAGGAAGGTATGGAGAGACTGAAATCAAAAGGAAGAGTTAAGTCAAATGGATGATGGATAAAGACTTGGAGCTACAAAATGAAATTCCCATAAAAGACAAAAGAAAAGTAAGAATTTAAAGTCATCCTTTTGGATTTCTCAGGTTTGATAGCTCTTTTGCTGTAAACAAAGGACATATAGCCATTCTACCACTTAGCCAGTGTTTCTCTAATTATTTATGTGGTAGCTGGACAAATGGCCCAAGAGATGGGAAATGAGTTCAAGGAGCCTTATGTAAGCTGAATCCAAATCAGAAACTTAGTTGGCTCCTATTGATCATCTTCATTCCAGCAGAGGAATTATGGCTGTGATGTATACCCCTAAGTATCAGTATCAACTCAAAGGTCATGTCCAGTACTTTCTCTAATGTCAGAGGAGTCTGAGTATTTCATTTTCCTCACTGTACAGTTATTGCACCTGTGGTTATATTTTCTTTAGGGAATGTCTGATGGAATCAGCACAATGTACTTATAGCAATAGAGTTCCCTCATTTTTGGACCAAATACAAAAGAAACAGTATAAGGGAGAGGGAGCTTACTCAGCCTCACAGTTTGAGGGTAGAGTCCTTCATGACAACAAAGTCACTGATAGTCAGGGTGGCTTGAGGCTGTGATGCAGGAGTGTGAGGCTGCCTGCTCACATCTCGGTGATCCATGAAGCAGAGACAGATGAATGCTGGTGCTAAGCTTGCCTTCTTCTCTTTCCTGTTCTTCCTCCATCCCTTCAGCCAATGGGATGGTGTCCCCCACATTCAGGATAGGTCTTCCCACCTCAGTCAGTCCTGTCTGGCATGGCAAGTACACAGCGATATCATTCTATCCCTATTACGAAAACTTTACAATAAAATTTAAAATCAGGTAGTATAAGGATAAACCTTCAAACTTTATTTTCAGGGTTTTGTTTTTTGTTTTTTTGTGTGTTTTTTTGCCATTCTAAGTTCTTTACATTCTCATACTAACTGGAATTCATATTGCCAATTTCTAAAAAATGTCTTTCAGGGATTTTGAGTGTGATGGCATTGACTATAGAGAGACCTGATAAAATATTAAGATTTCTAGTCAACAAACACAATATACCTGTACATTTCTTTAGATCTTGCATAATTTCCCTCAGCTATGTTTTATAATATCCAGTAAACAGGCATTGTACCTCCTTTGTCTGATGTATCCTTTAAGGTTTCGTGTTTTTTTCATTAGTTATGCACATAATGTGAATACATTCATGTTGGTGTCATCGGTAGCCTCCTCCCTGTCTTCCCCCCTCTAAAGGGACCCTCCTCGTTAGGAAATGTGGGCCATGCATTGTAGGGGTAGCCATCAGTTATGGGGAAGAGGCAGTGTCTCTGTGCATAATGACCCAACTTGTGGCTCTAATGATCTTTCCACCCCCTTCCATGAATTTCCCTGGGCCATGTTGGGTTCGTTTTAGGTTTTGGTTATTATTTATCTATCTATCTATCTATCTATCTATCTATCTATCTATCTATCTATCTATCTATCTATTCATTTTGGTTTTTTGAGGTAGGGTCTCTCATTAGCCCAGGCTGACCTGGGATTCACCATGTAGTCCAAGAGTGGCCTTGAACTCACAGTAATCTTCCTACCTCTGCCTCCCAAGGGCTGGGATTAAAAGTGTGTGCCACCATACCCAGCTGTTTTTTTTTTTTTTTTTAATTTCTGGTTGTTCAAATTTATCAAAGTACAGCTTAATTTTATGTATTACATAAACTTATAACTCATAAATTCAATACCCTCATTACTATTTATTAGTTCAAGTAACATTTTTAGTAGAAGTAGTAGCCATGGATATTACTAGGTAGGCAATAAATCATTGCTTATGCATAAGGGCTTTAATTTATTTCTTTGTCATCTGAATTGTTTTATTTCTTTTATTGCCTTCCACTCTTCCTAGAACTTTCAGGACAAAATTTGATTCAAGCTGTGCATGTGGGTGTCCTTACATTGTTCTTGTTCTTCAAAAGTCAACTTGACCTTCATAGTAAAGAATGTTGCTAGTGTGCTAAGAATTACTTCTTTTAACTAAGAAGTGATATTGGATTTTGTCTAATACATCTTTCAGTATTTAATAAGTTTGTTTTGCTTTCTGTGATGCTGATTATGGTGGCTGGTTGGCAGTATTTTATTAGTTTATAGTTTTCTGCTCTTCTGCAAGGTTGGCCCTGTGAAGAGCAGCCTGCTTTTTCCTGCCTTTATGGAACTTCCCCTGGATCTGTAAGCTTCAATAAATAATATCCCTTCCTCCATAACTGTGCCTGTGGAAGTTCATCTCAGCGAACCTGAAGCTGTCTGCAACAGTAAAGTGGTACCGAGGAGTGTGGGGTGAGATGAACCAGATCGTGTGGATGTTCGTCTTTTGGAACCTTTGTTTTGGAGGAATGGGCATGGACTTGGTGCTTGCAACTGAAGATGCCTTCTGGAATGGTAAGCCAAGTTTTATGGACTATTCTGATGAGAGTTTGAGAATGCTAAGTGCAGACAGTATTGAACTTCGAGGCTTGGCTTATGAGCTTTCTAAGGGGAAGGAAAGATGGCAGAGGACTTTGTTGGAACTGGGCTACTGGCATAAGGGATGGCTACGTTCTGCTATCCAGGTCCGGAAAGTTTGATCAAGGTTAAATTTGTAATGGACTGATGTGCTTGGCTAAAGATATCGGACTGAAATTTTAAGATTTTTGAGTTGGAAAACCTGAAGCAAGCTAAAAGTAGAGGCACTGAGACTGGTTAAGCTGCTATTGTCTACACATTAGCAATCTTAAGGAAGGTGGAAGGAAGGTGGCCTGACTTGATTTACATTAAAACAATGGAGAGGATGCCTGAGGAAAGACTGTTAGAAATGCAAACTTTTGGAAAGAGTGTTTACTGGAGAAGGAACCTGCTTTTCAAGGCTCTGATTTATTTTGTCCCTGTATTAAGAATATGGCTGTGTCCTGCACACCTGGTATTGGTTTTGGAAGCATGAAAAATGCATGGAGTGGTCATGAGTTGCACACGGTTCCAGGAGCTGCTGCTGCGATGCGGCATGAGGCAGGGCATGAAGACCCTCAGGAATAGGCTGGAAGAGCCTTTGGAAGATGGACCGTGGTTTGCATGGAGACCTGAAGATGTTTTGGATATACCAGGACTGTGCAAAAGGGCTACCATGGAGTGCAGTGTTGGCATAGGATGAAAGTTTTCCCTGGCGACTCTGCCCAGCTGGAGGGAAGGAATTGGAAAACCTGGAGACTGTCAGTCTCTGGTTATATGGAACTTGAACTGCAGAAGTCTGATGATTACTGATGATGGCTGAGTTTGCATTTAGTCTCTCCTTGCTATTCCTTATACAGTTAAAAATGTTTACTCTGTGCCTTTACATGTTGAAAGTATTTAACTTGTTTGATTTTACAGGACTATCTTAAGTTGGTCAAGACTGTGAGAACCTTTGAAATTGGACTGAGTACAATTTACAATGTGTGATAGTTATAAATCTATTGGGGGCCAGGAGCTAAATATATTGGGGGCCAGGGGCGGAATGTGGTAGTTTGAATATATGTCCCCCAATATATTCAGTATTTTATTAGTTTATAGTTTGCATCTGCAATCACCTTGCTAGAGGCAAGGTCACTGGGGGCCCGGTCTTAAGGTGTGGTGATGGGTTTGAGATTCCATTGTAAAGATATGCAAATGTGTCTAGCAGGAGTTCCTGAAGTCTGCTGTGTGACCTTTTGGCTGTAGTTTGTTTTGCTCTGTGTGCTGCTTGGCCCTAAGAAAGCAGCCTGCTTTTCCTGCCTTTATGGAACTTCCCCTGGATCTGTAAGCTTCAATAAATAATATCCCTTCCTCCATAACTGTGCCTGGTCTGGAAGTTCATCTCAGCGAACCTGAAGCTGTCTGCAACAGTGAACATTTTGATGGATTTGATCTCCTGACATTTTGTAAAGAACTTTTTTGTCTTTGTTCATGAGAGATATCTGTCTTTTTTCTCTCTTTATAATATAATGTCCTTCTATGAATTTTATATTCGAATAATACTTGCTTTGTAAAAGAATAGTTAAAAAAAATCTAGATTCTGAAAAAAAAAAAAAAACTTGCAATCACTATCCTTCCAAGTCTGGCTTACTTTGCTTTAACATGATATTTTTCAGTTCCATTCTTTTTTCCTTCAAATGACCTAATTATTTCAATCATCTCTACAGGTGAAAAAAAAAATCCACTATTTTGTACAATTAACATACATGATTAAAAGCTTTTACACATGGGGGCTGAGGCTCAGGGTTTGAGTGCTTGCTGTTTCAGCATGATGGCCTTGGGGCTGGAGACCACCAAGTTTGGCTCCCCAGAAGACATATTTAAGAATAAAAGCTGGGTGTGGCTACACACTTCTATAATTCCAGTGGAGAGTGTTGACGTTTGAACTGACAGACAACAGATGAACAGTAAGAAAAGGATAATTAATGTTCTGTGGCCCCCACACATGTGCATCTGGCATGCACATCTGAACATACACAGACACCCACCACACATCATCATCCCATAACACACACACACACACACATGAATCAGACATATAAAGGGCAAAGTTACCATACTGTTCAATATGTGCTAAAATGAATGAAAGGAAAGAGCACTTTAAATATCAAAGGAAAACATGATCATTCCTGCTTAAGGGGGTTGATCAAGGAATACAAAGTGACATTTTCAGAGTTGCTAAAATTTTTACAGTTGGTAGTATTTTATCTTTAGTACAAATGTGATGCCAAAAACTGGAGTAAAAGTTCTGAAAAGTGGGGCTGGAGATATTGCTTAGTGGTTAAGGCATTTGCCTGCAAAGCCAAAGGATCCTGGTTTGACTCTCTAGGACCCACGTCAGCCAGATGCACAAGAAGGTGCATACATCTGGAGTTTGTTTGCAGTGGCTGGAGGCCCTGGTGCTCCCAATTTCTCTCTCTTTTTCTCTCTCTTTGCCTCTTTCTCTCTCCATCAAATATATATGTTTTGAAAATAGTCTTGTAAATGTGCATGAGATTTTTAATATCTGCAGAAAGTCACCATGGGGAATTTTCCCTGAGACAAATAGAAACAGCTTCAAGAATGAGTGTACTACATGGGCTGACAGTAGAGCATGTCTCTCATGCTGGGTTTCTCTGATTAGTCATATCACCTTTTATGGATACTATTATGCAATGTGTAATTCAATGGACATCAATTTCCTTTCCATCTCCTTTAACATTGTCTAGGCAAGTAAGAATTTACCATGCCATATTTTAAAATAAAAGATAGGTGCCCACACCCTCTAGGAAGTTTCTTGTCAACAAATATATATCAAATCTTTTCTTTCCAATGTGTACTAACATTACCTATTCTGCTTAATTAAGTATTTTATTGACTTCGTGTCCTACCTCTATCTGCTTCTGCTTCACATACAGCCATGGAAGCAGTAGACAAACTGATGGAAACCAGAAGTTTAATTGCTTCTTGTGACCTTATGAAAACTGAATTACAGGTAGAGAGGCCTCAGTGATTAGACAATATTTTTCAGTTGCATCGATTATATGTTCCCAGCAATAGACTTGCCGGCCTCTCTTTAGATGCATGGGATAAGGCCTAACGTGAAGGCCCAACATTCTAGTACATTGCATTGAGAAACAGAGAGATGCTACAGTGTTTTATCCATAGCTTCCATCCCCAGTCTGTTCCCATGGATAAGATTCCCTATACAAACAGTGTTCCTTGTCAAAGGGACCAAGTAAAGTACCTTCTTATTCCTGAGCAATGGGCTCTGTTCCCTGGCCATGCATCCTTCCTCAACTTGCTGGTACTGCAGAGCCTGCCTCCCATGGACCGTAGCTGTTCAGTGTGAGCTGGAGTGTAAACCCTCCATGTGTCTCTGCCTAGCCTGGGTCATTATTTTCTCCTGACTTGGGAGAACATGAGAATAATAAACTGCTATTGTTCTCATCTCTCCCATGTTGGATACTCAGTTATCCCCAAAACCCTAGGTCAAGGATTTCTCCATCACCAATAGAATGACTAGGAAATAATTAAAACAAATTGGTACTTGGACACACCCAGCTTTGTGCCTGGCCAGAAACAGAACTCTTTAAGGATAAGAAGGATGTACCTTGACCACAAAAATGTTAAGCTGATGGCCGCTCATTTTCAAGATAAGCACAAGAAATAATTTTGCATTTTTGCCATGTTAATGTCTCCTAAATGTGTTTGAAATCGAAGTTTCATGTTCAAGACCAATTCTACTTTCTTGCCTTCTCACTTTCATCTTCTAAACAGAAATCTGACATGTTTTTTCCCTATAGCCACTTTTATTCTCAGTTCTTATCTCACTTTCCTTTCAGAGTAGGGCTTTTTCATGTGTACACATAGGTCCTTCCCATACTGTGAGATGAGGACATGTACAAGCAGGGATCCTGCCCAGTCAGGTCCTTTCCTTCTGTGGAAGTTTGAATGTGTGTCCCCCAATAGACTCAGAGTTTTATTAATGCTTCTAACTTGGATTTCCAGCCATCTGGCTGAAGAGGTGTCACTGGGGACAGATCCTGGGATCTAGCCCAAAAGTGTGTTTGGGGGAGGATCTGATTTTCAGCCTAAGGGTATTCAGGGTACTTGAGCTCTACCTGGTTTCCTGCTGTTTGGCTGCTGGTTTTCCTCTCGCTAATGGTATGGTTGTTTCTCTTTGTCTGGATCTATGAAAGGGGACCAGTTTTTCCTGCCAACAATGGATCTTTCCCTGAATCTGTAAGCTCCAAGTAAATCCCTTCCTCCCATAAACTATGTGTGTTTTTCAAGTTCATTCCAGCAACGTGGAGCTGACTGCATCAGAAATTGTTACCAAGAGTGGGGTGACATTGCTGCAGTGAATCTGACGATGTGGATTTTGGTCTTGTGGAACTTTTGTGCTGGAAAAATGGGACAGAACTTGTTACCTTCAACTGAGGATGCCTTCCAGAGCAGTAAGCTATGTTTTATGGTCTATACTAATGAGAGTTTGAAAATGCTAAGTTAAGAAAGAATTGTATTTAGAGGCTTTGCTTTTCAACTTTTAAAGAGAAGGAAAGACTACAGAGAATTTTATTGGAAAACTGGGCTACTGGCATAAGGGCTGGCTTCATTCTTCTGCCTAAGCCCTTATAGTTTGATCAAGATTGAATTTGAAAGTAATTTTATGTGCTTGGTGGAAAATATGGAACTGAGAGATATAAGATTTAAAATTGGGGAAATTCAAAAAAGTTTAAAATTACTGGAACTTAGATTGGTTGCTAAAGCTGCTATTGTTAAGGAGATATTACGGTGGTTAAGGATGGTCTAAACTCCTTTACATTTAAACAGTGGAAAAGATGCTTAAGGTGATTCCAAAACCCAGGAAAGACTGAACAGTAAAAATTCAAACTCTTTTGTAAGGAAAGAACTTGCTCTTCAAGGTCATGACTTATTTTGTCCCTGGATTGACAACATGGCTGTGTTTGCACACTTGGCACTGATTTTAGAAGCATGAAAAATGCATGAAATGGATCATGAAGTGTACACAGATCTAGGAACACTGCTGACAAGCAGTATGAGATAAGCCTGATGACTTTGATAATGAGGACAGTGAAGCCATGGGGAGATGGACGGTGGTTTGCATGGAGACCCAAAATTATTTTGCATCTACCAGGACTATGCACGAACTACCATGGAGTGCTAATAGCTCAGTGTGGGAGTTTTCCCTGGCTAGTCAGCCCAGCTTGTGGGGAAGAATTAGAAAATGCAGATACTATCACTGGTCACTGATAATAGATGTTGGACTTGAACTGCAGATATTTAATGTTTGCATAATGGTTATTGATTTTGCATTAATTCAGTCTTTCCTTGTTATGCCTTATAGCAATGGTAATGTTTGCTCTGTCCATTATATGTTGGAAGTATGTAACTTGTTTGCTTTTATAGGACCTACAGTTAGACACAATCTTAAATCTCAGATGAAATTTAGGACTTTGGAAAAGTGTTAAAGTTGGTAAAGACTATAGGGAATCTTTGAAGTTAGACTAAACACAATATGCAATGGTCATGAATCTATTGGGGGCAGCAGGAAAATGTGATAGTTTGAATGTATGTCCCCCAGTAGACTCAGGAGTTTTATTAAAGCTTGTAACTTGGGTTTCCAGCTGCCTGGCTAGAAGAGGTGTCACTGGAGACAGATCCTGGGATCTAGCCCAAAGGTATGTTTGAGGGAGGATCTGATTTTCAGCCCAAGGGTATGCAGGGTACTTGAGCTCTGCCTGGTTCCCTGCTGTTTGGCTGCTGGTTTTGCTCTTACTTGTGATGTGGTTGTGTCTCTCTGTTTGGATCTATGAAAGGAGGCCAGTTTTTCCTGCCAACAATGGAACTTACCCAGGATCTGTAAGCTTCAAATAAGTCCAATACATTAAACAATCTAAGTTCTTAATGTACTTTCCTTAGAAAAGGAAATTATTTGTTCTGTATGCTACCTAGACGCCTGCTCCATAACATGGCATTATATACTCCAATATTAATGCAAAATGACTGAGATGACCAAAATCCCATTTGGACACCCATAACCCTGTGTGATAGAAGGCAGAATCAACTTGATGGTAAGAGAGTAAATGTCCATACTTATCTCTTCAGACAGCAAAAGAAACATTCCATGTAAAAAGATGGGAAGAAGCCTTTTCAGACAATTTCACTTGACACTTTTGATCTTAGGATCTTCCCCCTTAGTACATTAAGTATTGGAATATTCTTCCAATAAACTGTGTCATTTGGAAGTTTATCTTAGCACTATGGAGACAAGTATACAACACCATTGTTTCTTGGCCCCTGGTTTTCATAACTGTAATCCTTTCAGTTTTGATTAACCTCTGATCCTTGGGTATCAGCTTCTGCCAAGATCAGTGGCCAGAGTACTTTCAAATGTTCTTATTAATTTATTTGTGCATTATATAATTTTTAGACCACCATATAACTTTCCTTTTAAAAGTATATCATTTCATAGTGAATAGGGATTTATTTCTGCTCTTGGGAATAGCACAGTCAATCAAAACTTGATTGAGATCTATTACCCATAGGGTATACTTGTGACTATGAGCAAAACAAGCTATTTCACATTTGCAGTGACCATCAGCCTCTCAATATATGGAATTTAAAGGGGCCACGGACCAGTTTTGTGACTATATTGATACACATGGCTGTCAACTCTGTAGTCACACTGGGCACACACCTGCACATTTGTGCACGCCCCATTTTCACACATATAATAAATTTCCTGGTTACTCCCCATCTCCCTCCCTCATTGCAAATGATCCCATTTCTGTTTGAATCTGATGGAAATGTGCTTCAACTGTCGGAGAAAGTTGGAGCTGTGGTGATGGCACACTCCGAGTTGTCAAGGAGAAGAGATTGATTTCTGCAAATGGAATGAAATGGAAAGTGCAGAGATACTTTCAGGACCGCCTTTCCCTTCTATTTGACATTGATCCTTGCTCCATATGCCAGTTCATTATCATGTGGGCAGAGGAGGAACGTGACGATGTGCTTCATGGCAGTTTTAAAAGCAGAGTTAAGGAAAGGCTGTCTGTCGGTACAGTGCTTTGATTGACAGAGGTTTATAGCACATAATAATGGCACGTGATACTCAGAGAAAAAAGAAAGTCATTTGTAGGTGAAAATTACATTTATATGTCATAGAGGTCATCCCTAAAAATGGTAAGAACCCCCTTAATAATCAGTCCTTGTCTAGGCTAGCATTTACAAGAACATTCAACAGTAGCATGGCATTTCCCAGCTCATGCTTTGGTCTGCTCTGCAGTGTGAAGATAATTTAATTCCTTCTTGAGTCTTTGCAGTGCTTTGGTGCATTTCCAAGGCAGATTAAAGACAGTTCTTAGGTTTTGGAATGCATCACAGTTAGTCAAGTCAGGGCTGGTAACTGGTACAAATGAAAGAATGTTTTTACTTAAAGAAGATCCTGAGATCAAACAGGTCAAATGAAATTGTCTTAAAAGGCTTCTTCCCATCACTTTTAAAACGTGTCTGCAGCTCCATCAATTTACATGGAACGTTTCTTTTGGCTGGCTGAAGAGATAAGTGTGGACATTTACTTTGTTACCATCAAGTCGATTCTGCCTTCTATAACACAGGGTTCAGTGTGTTCAAATGGGATTTTGGTCATCTCAGTAATTTTGCCTTAATATTGGGTTATAGAATACCATGTTACAGAGCAGGAGTACAGCATATGGAACAAAGAATTTCCTTTTCTAAGGAAACTACATTAACCATGCTAAAGCATATTGTAGCACATCCTGAATGCACACATCCAGTGTAAAGGGAACAGATAGGGACAGACATACTTGTGTAAACATCCCTGGTGTAAACCTTACTCTTTTAAGTACAGCTCTTTTTGACTCCAGTTCCCTCCATTCTCTGGTATGGCTGCCACCAGGAGGGCTGCCAATTCTGAGGGAGGTTCTCCCCTCCCCCACCTCATCAGTTAGTTAATCCTTCCTAGAAATGCCCTCACCCTGCTGAGGAGTGTGTGTCACTTGACTCTGATCCAATCAAGTTGACAGTAGAGATTAACCTTCACAGTTCCATTACCAGGATCTTCTACTAGCCTTCCTCATCTTCTCCAGGGTCACCACTCAAAGATTTTTCCAACTTTGATTTCATCGGCTTTTTTCTCCCCATTATTTAATACTATTCTTTTCAATTACCTCTGCTTTCATCTTTATTTTCTTATTTTTGCTAGCTTTGTGCTTAGTTTCTTTCTTTTATTTTTAGCTCTTCAAGTTTGTAAAGTTAGGCCTTTGATTTGAAGTATTTTTCTGTATAAAAAAATGAGATAAGTGTTTATGCTTGCAAATTTCCCCCTTAGCACTTCTTTTGCTGTGCCCTGAGAGATTTGCTATGATGTGCTTTTATTTTCACTTCTCTTCAAGAGTTTCCCAGCTTCCCTAGTGGTTTCTTCTGTGATTCTCTAGATGTTTCAAAGTGGTTTTTCTGTTTTCAAAAATTTTGCATATTTTTCAATTTTCTTTCTGTTGTTAATTTCTAACCTCCTCTTTTTGTGGTCAGGGAAAATACTTTGTGTGATATCTGTCTTGTAAGACCTATTAAAACTCAATGTGTGCACTAACTTTGGGTTTATCCGAGAAAAGATACCCTGTGCACATGAGAAGAATGACCATCCTATTGTTGGGTAGAGCACAGCCATTCTCTGTGTGTATTCAGTTTAGTTGTTTTACAACATAGTCCACATTTTCTGTCTCCTGACTTCTCTTTGCCTCCATTCATAATTGAGACGGTTGTTGCAATGTGTCTTATTATAGAACTGCTCTTTTTCTCCCTTCAATTCTGACTGTTTTTGTTTCTTACATTTTGATGCTCCACTATTAGGTGTGTAAATATGTATACCTGCTATATATTCTTGTTGTTTTGAACCTTTTATTATTATATAATGCTCTAAGTTTCTCCTAATCTTTATGGATTAACAGTTCATTTTGTCATTGTCTTTTAAATGTCTTTGTGCTCAGGTAACACCTGTATCCCTGTAGATGCTTTTCTGCATCTAAACATACCTGTGCAACACAGCTTTTATTAGTCTGAATGAATAGAATATTGTTGATTATTTTTAAATAAATTTGGTTTCCCAATATAGGTGTGGCCCCTGTGACTTGACTTCTCATGAAAGCTAGACCTGGAACATGCATTTTGCAGTTCCTGGAATCCATGCAGAGAAAGCTGTGTGCACAGAATGATGAGCTAAGATGAAAAGCAAGCTTTAGTGATATCACACAACCTCTTCACCTTGCCTGGCAGTGTACTGTGGATTTTCAAACATATAATGAAATATCAACCAGTTTGGGGAGTCAGTGATTCCTAATTTTTTAACATCATAAAGTAGACAGACAGTTGTATGTGATGCATGCATAGAAAAGAAGACTTATAGCCAAGGTTAACTGCTCAGAGAGCTCTATGGGCTCTCAACAAATAAGGGTTCATTATCTTGTCATACCTGTAACATATTGGCAAAACAGGATTGTATTATGCAGCATATCTGTTGGAAATTTCTAGTCAACTACAGTAATCAGATCTTTTTTAAGGCAACTAAAGACATCTTTTCACTAGTAGAGTTTTTCTAGCTAGATGAGGAGAGAACTGGAAACAAACCAATTCATTATCAATATTTCCTCACCAAGTAGGTTGTTATATATTTAGCAGTTCCTCAATAAATATGTTTTGAATTAATAAAAGAAAAACAATATCTAAAGCCAGACTGGTTTTCTTATAGTTCTGAGTGATGTTAATTTTGAACTCAAAGCCTTTATTCATTTTCTCTTTGCCTAGAAAAACTTCTGGACTCGTCTCCACCTAACAAAATAAAATTGAACTCTGAAGTCTTTCTCGAGTTGGCTCTTTTCTGTGAAACTCTTATTTCTGATACCTGTCATGTCAGTTCATCTCTTGATCAGCACTGCTGTAACTTAGACTGAAAACACATTTCCTTGCTGGTATCATTTTGTGTTGGTATTTTCCAACTAATTACTTGATTTTTTTTCCATAGCGCTAACTATATTGTTTTAATATAAAATATTGGGCTGCAGCTATTCTTTCCAAAATAATATAGTTTATATCATATTTTTTAAAAAAATATCATGACAAAAAGAAAAAAGGTAAAAATTATTCAAATAAACCAAAATAGAAAAAAAAAAAAAACATCTATTTTAAATGTTCCCTTTAGGTAACTACTAAGCCTATGATGGGCAAGCTGAAGTTTATTAAAATTTGAATCTAGGAAAGTTTGGCTGAATATAACACATTGTTCAGAATCTTCCTAAAGTTAGCACTAAGATTTTTCAGGATTCCAAAGCTCTTAGAATTACATTCAAAGATGCTATAATATATACCATTTTTTTCTTGATTATATGCAAGTCAACTTTTAATGGTTTTTGAATGGTAAACTAAGATTGAGACCTTTCCCATTGGACTTACCATCTCTTTCTTTCTTTCTTTCTTTCTTTCTTTCTTTCTTTCTTTCTTTCTTTCTTTCTTTCTTTTCAAGAGAGAGGGAGAGAGAGAGGAAGAGACAGAGAGAGAGAAAAAGAGAATGGGCATTCCAGGGGCTCTTGCCATGCAAACGAATTCTGTACACATGTGTCACTCAGTGCATCTGGCTTACATGGGTACTGGGGAATCAAACCTGGGTCCTTAGGCTTTACAGGCAAGTGCCTTAGCCACTAAGCCATCTCTCCAGCCCTTGGGCTTTTATTTTCTTAATTCTATACTATCTCACTAATCAACTTTAGTACTGTGGAAAACATTCTGATTTTTTGAAACATTTAGATGCATTTGGATCAGTGCCAAAAGTGTTCACCTGCATTCTGTTTTTTGTTGTTCATTTGAATCTTTTTGTCTTTTCAATGTTTTGTTCTATAATATTTTGGTAAGATATTTGCCCTGGCATATTTGGTTACACATTCACATTATTAAAAATACTGCTACATGTGTATCAATGTATTGTATACCAGACTTTTAATTAGGCAGTCTTGCATGTCACCTTTCTATTTTATTCACTTACCTGGCTTTGGGCAGTTACTAGGGGTCCAATGTGATTCTATCACAAGGAGTATTGCAACATAGACAGAATATTTTTATATTTAAATGGTTTCTTTAGTTTTCAATTTTACTCTATATATCTATAATTTATAGCATATTAAAGTATTTATTATTTGATGGAATATAGTAGGTAGGCAATTTCTACTGATAAGTAGAATTGGTAGAGATGCATAGCCCTGCAATCTAATTTCCTCTTTCCATAAAAGGAAAACAAGAGGAGGACAGTGAAAAATGTTCTGTGGGCTTAGCAACAAGTCCCTGCCTTGACTTTTAATATGTGTGTGACTTTTAGGCAGCCATACCTTTTTTATCTACAATATGAAGATGGCTCTAAACTTATCTGAGAAATACAACTATAAAATTGACATGACATATTCAAAATGCTTTTTTAAAACTGAAGTATTGTTTTATAAATTCAGCTATATTTATTGGTTATCATATCTATACACCGCCTCTCATTTTTAGTGAAAAAATTATATTTTTATATTTTAGAAATCAATTTGCTGTTGCATAGCATTAATAATCTAAATAAATTGATGGATTTATTCATTAGAGCTTTTTGGGTTGTTTTCTTCCCAGCTTGACAACAAATTGGAATATTTCTGACCTGTTCTCTCTGCTCCGTGAGGAACTAAAACCTCCATATGGTTTTTAAAACTGCTATCTGAAGTGGTTTGAAACTTTTATCTTCATAGTTTGCATTACTTCATTAATTAGACAGTTAATAGATGTTTTCATCACTTATAAAGGGATTTTGCCTGGCAATATGCTGTTTTCTTATCCTGTTAATGTTCAAATCAGATAGTCTTCAATACCTTAAAACCAGTAGTCATTCATCAACAGAAAAAGATAGTATAATGCCCTGTTTCATTCAGGGCAAAAGATCATAGAGCCACTGAAGTTTGCTTTTATTTTTTATTTCTTATTTTTTACAAGGAAGCTGGTAGAGGCCTGTTTGTCAGGATTATGGCCATGTATACTCAACTAGCAACTGTTTGTGAATTCAGAGCCACAAGGCTCTCTACAGGTAAAGCTTTCAGTAGGTTGTAAAATACTTAAACAGATGGGACATTGTTATTAACATGGGTAATATATTTTCATTGTATTAGGGTTGAAAGTGATTTTCCAGATAATGGTTTAGACAAATGTTTGTGGAATCTGTCCAGTTAATCTACCAGAAATGCAGCCTGACTTTCAGGAGCAATTCCACTTTTATTGAATGGTTTTGATTAAATATTTAACTCCTGTGAATTCCTTACCACAATGTTGAAGAGCCTGTGTTAGTTTCTTGTCAGAGTCATTGTGATTGCATTATTTAGCTTCATAGTGACCTCCAGAAATCCATTTTAAATTAAATAGCCACATGTCTTATTATATTCTAGGTTATTCATTAAAAAATAATCTCAACAAGGTCTTTTTATATTTCCTGAGTTCTCATGGAGTGAAGGTCAAGGTTGGTTATTTGGTAATTATTGCATGATATGCCATAGCAGGGACTCAGAGAATAGATGAACTGCTTACTCCTCAATGGAAGAATTAACTACAAAGCAGTAGTGTCGTCTGTTTATTATGCCAGCAAATTGTCTCTTAGGTATTAAACATTGTGTTAGATACTGGGGACATAAAAAGAGAGAGAGAGCGAAAAGGAGAAGATTCAGATAGACAAGAAAAAGACAAATTTTAAAAGTGCAATTTAAATTGTTCTATTAGGGCTCTTATGAGATATTTGATATTTAACAGCTATGTAACCCAAATAAGAAATTAATTCTGTATCTGCTATAATTTCCCTGTTAAGAAGGAGGATATTAATAATACACACCTCCAGAGTTAGTGAAAGAATTAAATTAGATATAGCTGCCTGATTCAAATTGTAATTTCTATGTAGTGAAAAAACAAACAGCTAAACAAACCAAGAAACAAAAGAAAAACAAAATTTTGAAAAACATGTAATACTGATTTTAGACATTTTATACTCTTCTCAAAATTCCTAGGTTAGGGACTATTTATATGGTGATTTTGTTATTATTCATATTCTTTTAGGCATCCTGCTATCAACTGCTAATAACAGTGGGAAACTCATAAGCCATAATAAGTGCTTGTGATGTTACGATGGATTTCTTAAATTTGCATTTTATTCACCTTGGATTTCTCAACCCAGTATAAAAACCTACACTACCAGGACCAACACCCTTCTATCAGCTAACAAACAAACAAACAAACAAACAAACAAATATATAACTGTCTCCATCCTTAAAAATATACTTATTTATTTATTTATTTGACAGAGAAAGGGGGGAGAAAGAGAGAGAATGGATGTGCCAGGGCCTCCAGCCACTGCAAATGAACTCCAGATGCATGTGCACCCTTGTGCATCTGTCTAACATGGGTCCTGGGGACTTGAACCTGGGTCCTTTGGCTTTGCAGGTAAATGCTTTAACTGCTACGCCATCCCTCCAGCCCTCCATTTTTATTTATTTATTTAATTTTGCTAATTTTTATTTATTATTTTAATCAGAGAAAGAGAGAGTGAGAAAATTGGCACACCAGAACCTCCAGCCCTGTAATTGAACTCCAGACACATGTGCCATCTTGTGCGCATGTGTGACCTTGCATGCTTGCATCACCTTGTGTATCTGCCTTTCATGGAGAATCGAAAATGAGTCCTTCCAAACTGCAACCATTTGGAGGAAGAAGCCTCCACTCTTTGTATTAAGATTTCAGCTTCCTGAGTTCCTGTGAAATTTACCAAGCCTTCCCAAAAAGCCTGCTTTGATAAGAACAAGAATGTAACCTAAAGATGTGTATCTTAAACAAACAGGACTGATGTAAATCTGCCCTGCCTGTAATCTCAACAGACATTCTTGAGGCCTATCACTCAAGAGACCCCCGACCCTCTGGTAGCCATAAAATCCATTAGGCAGTCATAAATCCCATTTGCCTTCTTCCCGCCTCCCCTATAGCCATAAAATCCCATTTGCCCTCTTCCTGCCTCCCCTATATATACCTCTGTATGAATAATAATAATAAAGCCTTGACTGGTGTGGAAGCAAGGCTTTCTTCTTTGTGTCTGCTTGTCTCTCTCATCCAGGAGCAGCCTCCCCTCGAGCCCCTGTTGAACCCCGCCGGCCGGGGCAAGTGGCGCCCAGACGTGGGGCTTGAGGTACGAGGACTGACTTGGACGTCGCAAGGAAGGACGGCCGTCTCTTCAGCATTGGATCGCCACCTCGTTGGTGAGTGAAGATCCACAGTGGGTCACTGCAGGAAAGCCCGCCTGTAATACAGACCTGGGTAAGGTAAGAATAGCGACGAATGTCTCGGGACAAGCCATATATGTTCATAGTTTATGAACCTCAAGGCACAAAGAAAATCGGGTGATCCTTTGGGGACATCCTCCCCTTAGGATTTACAGGCTCAGGGTGGGCTGCCTCCCCAATGAAGAAATTGTCTCTTTATTGACGGACTTAGGCGAAGTTTCATATGGTTGTCTCGCCATTAAAAAACTAGGCAGAGTTTGTTTCCCCAGTTAGCGAAAAACAAACTCCCTTTCTCCATCAGAGAAAGACTAAATACTACAAGCCCAGGGGCTGCCCCCCCAGTGAGAAGGTAATATTTGCCACTGACGGGTCAGGTGAGAGATAATGTAAAGAAAAAATAAACTGTCCGTTTCTCCATCAGAGAAACGTAACTTAACAAGCCCGCGGGGGCTAGCCTCCCCACTGAGGAATTAGGAGAGGTGTAATGTAAAGAAAAACAGACTTTTTCCATCTCAAAGAAAAAGACAGATCTCCCCTCTCAGATGCTGTCTTCTTATTTCATTCTTTGTTTTCGGTTTAAAGCCTTCGCGTGGAATTGAATCAAGGCGACAGGGCAACTGAAGTCTCTCGGCCAGGGCTACTCTCTGGCATTGACTGAAGGCCCCGAGCTCATTGTTCAAATCCCGACTGCCCGATCGGGTGTTGGCAATAAACCTTCTATCTATTCCTCTTTACATTTTACAAACCGGTCACGCATCGGCCAATAAAAGCCTTTAGGGCAGCTACCGGATTCTTAAACTTGTGGTCAGGCTTGCGTTTGGGACCACCGGGAAATCCCCCGGGCTATTTATGGCCCAGGAATATTGCCCTTTGGTCTTAACGTTTCTAAACTTTCTCTATCGTGAGGAACACTAGCCTTCATCAAAATGTGGCTGTTAGCTCGAGCTGTGACAAGCTGGCAGATCTGGCAGAGCCGCTCAAAAAACCACAGGCAGCAACAAAGACAAAAGCTCACACCTGGGGGCAGGGCTCAGGCTCCTGCAGATTTCTCTTTTCAACATGGGCCAGACGTTAAGTAAACATGAGTTGTTTATCCAAGGGCTTAAAGAATCCCTCAAGTTGCGAGGGGCTGAAGTTAAAAAGAAAGATTTGGTTAAGTTTTTTCTTCTCTTGGAAAATATCTGCCCATGGTTCCCCCAAAAAGGCACTATTGACGAGGAACGATGGGGTCGCGTGGGTAATTGTTTGAAAGATTTTTATCGCATGTTTGGCCCTGAGAAAGTCCCGGTCTAAGCCTTCTCCTATTTGAATTTAATTAATGACGTCCTTCAGTCTCATTATTATCAACCTGATGTTTCTAAAGTCATACAGGATGGGGAATCCTTCCTTAAAGAAAACCTTAAGGCTAGCCAAACTTCCCTCTGTCAAGATAAAAACCTCTCAGACCCGCCCAAACATCCCCGTCCCCGATGTCCCTCGGTTATTGTTCCTATGCCAGAGGACAACTCACACCCTCCCATTCCAAAAGAGCCTCCTAAGTCCATTTATCCCGTCCTCTCAGGGCTCTTGGGAGGCCCCCTGGGAGATGATTCTCTCTCCCAGGATGAGGAGGCAGAATTGAAAGCTGAGGCAACCAAAGATCATAAGCCTGACTGGCCTCCTCTATCTGCCTCTGAGACTAACTCACCGCCATATAACCCCAGTAGAATACCTTCCTTCTGTGCTCCTGCGCTTCATCCGCACTTTGATTTGGAAAAGGTCACTAGGCGGGCTACTCATAAACTTTCCCGTGAAACCCAACTACTCAAAACTCTTCTTAGGACAAAGAGGGAAAAAGCCCTCCTTTTGAAACAACTTCATGAGCTAGACCTAGAGATTCGCTCTCCCTCCACCCCTCCCCTTGCAAAAATAAAATTAAAACAAAAACTCTTCATGCCTTTCCCGTGACGCATTCTCAGGTCAGAACAGAAAGGGTCAATTAACCAGCTCTTTGCCAATTTTAGAGTCACATACAGGAGGCATAAAAAGAGAGAATGTAGAGAGGGTCCAGAGAACAAACAGTCACCTAAACAGTCCTCTGAGTCTGGTAGTGAGGAGGAACAAAGCAGAAATGAAACCTTAGTAATTCAGCCCCAGCAATACCGACACCTTAAATTTAGACACATAAAAGAGCTAAAAAATGCAGTTTCCCTATATGGACCTGTTGCCCCTTTCACTGTGTCCCTTTTAGAATCTTTAAGCTTATTTTGTCTCTCTATACTTTTCTGGGACTACTAACAAAATTTCAAAATATGGATAAATGCCAAACTATTATAAGTAGATATAGACTTCTTATAAGTATTACAACTGTTTTAAGCTCACTTTTGCCTCTCTATGCTTTTCTGGGACTACTAACAAAATTTCAAAATATGGATAAATGCCAAACTATTATAAGTAGATATAGACTTCTTATAAGTATTACAACTGTGTTTTAAGCTCACTTTTGCCTCTCTATGCTTTTCTGGGACTACTAACAAAATTTCAAAATATGGATAAATGCCAAATTATTATAAGTAGATATAGACTTCTTATAAGTATTACAACTGTTTTAAGCTCACTTTTGCCTCTCTATGCTTTTCTGGTACTACTAACAAAATTTCAAAGTATGGATAAATGCCAAACTATTATAAGTAGATATGGACTTCTTATAAGTATTTACAACTGTTTTAAGCTTATTTTGTCTCTCTTTTTCTGGGACTTTTTCTGGGACTACTATAAAAAAAAAAAAAAAAAAAAAGTTTCAAAAATTATATTTAAATTTAAATATGTGCTTAATACTAAATTCGTCAAAAAAATTTTTTTATAATGTTCAAATCTACTTTCATAATTTAAATGTATATCAAAAGTCAAGTCTGATCTACTCTTTAAAGATATAAGGCTTTTTTTTTTTTTTTATAGCCTAATTGTAAAAACAATAAAAGTTTTCATTGGTAATAATAAAATAAACTGATTAAAAATAAACTGAAAAAAAAAAAAACTTTAAATGTTGGTAACTAATGAAAAAGATTATTACAAAGTGGTTACATAATTTGTAAAATAAAAATATGTAACTGTAGATATTAAGTAAACTTAAACAAAAAGTTAAAGATAAAACACTTAACTAGATTACAGATCTTTTTAGATACAATAAAGTGATTATTAACCTAGGGCTTACATCAAACTAATAAAAACATGGCTCTAGCTGATAGCAAGTTACTATGGTATTCAATCTGTAAACTTAAAACTTTAGCTTGTTGATATTAATCTGGTCATGATGATGGTTAAAAAAGACTAAATTTAGAGTACCCAATAAAGTTAATTAAGTTCCTATTTGTCAACATTTTAACTATATCTTAAGGTTAAAATTGACTCATTAATATTTAATTCTCTCACATGGTTAATATAACTAATATACAAAAATGCCTAACATCTCCCTCCATTGCCTGTAATAATTGTTTCCTATCCAACTATGTGCTCCTGATAACATAACTGCCTTTGTTATGATTCTGGTAAATGTCACACAACCCTGGGGTCCCCAAACACTCGTGTGGGGACTTGACACTTCCTTTGATTCCCTGACTGAGAAACCCAAGCAAACCCAAGACTGAGACTCGAAAAATTCTTCTCAGACCGGTCTGGTAAGTATCTGAGCGCTCTCTCTCTCTCTCTCTTTCTCCTTTTTAAAGCTTTTCTTGGGCCCTATGTTTCTGTGTTTCTATTGGGCCCATATGTTTGTGTCTGTCTCTGTGTTATTGGGCCCCCTATGTTTCTGTCATATTCGTGTGTCTGTGTTATTGGGCCCTATATGTTTCTGTCATATTTGTGTGTCTGTATGTTGTTTCCCTATGGACGGACGCTTCTCCCTTGACTTAATAACATGGGACAGTTCCCTTCCCCCTCTTTAGGACAAAAATCAAGGACATCGCTCAGAAAAATGGAGTATCTATTTCTGTTCCTCAATGGCTATCAGAGGACACCCTTTCATTCAAATATTAAAAAGAATGTTTTCTGTCCTAGGAACAGACATCCAGACCAGATCCCATACATCGTGACCTGAAAAAATTTAATTAACCCCCCACCCTTTTTTCACTCCTTTCTTCACAGGTGTTGGCAGCCCACCGCTGAAGCCTCGGTCCCAATTCTTGTGTGGGGGAGGGAATGGGAACTGGGAATTACATCTCAGGTCAATTAATGAGTTACATCTCAGGTCAATAAATGGTTTACAAAATTTGTCTGTTATAAAAACCAGAGGCCCCCATGGCTGAGTATCTCTAAAAGGTCCTACAGGTATAAAACTCCCCAAAAGCTATGTTATTGGACTGATTAAAATTTTTCTCAAACTTTTTCTTCACAGATAGATATTGATTAAAAGCTGTCAGTCAGGATAGATGCTCTAAAAAATGCTGTTATGTATTAAAAAGGCAGGTTGTCAATCTGGTGGTTCAAAAGCAATTGTTCTGTCATGAGCATTACTCCTTTATCCTACAATGGGACTGCTACTATATGGTAAAAGGTTAAAAATCATATTTGGGGTATTTAAAATCTTAATAATCTTAACATAAATTTACAAGGTTTACAAAAAGAAAATATCTGTTATTTCATATAGTCATTTGTCTTTTGGTGATCCTGTTAAGGCTGCAAAAAGATTTTTTTGATGCCTTAAGTATCTCCCAAGCAGTTTCTTTCTCAGATTCTCATTCAGCTTAAGCAGGGGGAAATTTACTGCTGGGCAAACATAGATTACAGAGCTAGAGGTCAACACATTCCTTAGCTAGTTAGGCCTGGGTTGAATAAATGTCTGATTCTATAATGACAGTACTGTCATCTGGCTAATAAATGATGTCTTCTAAGTAAAAAAGAAAAAACTTTAACTTGGTTTACAACAGTAATTTAGAGAAATAATAAACTCAAAAATTTCCAGGAGGCTTATTTCAACAATACAATTGCAACTTGTTTCAACATACAGAGGTGGCTATGCCTGAGTCAGGCAAGCAAATGGTGTTGCAGAGATTAAATGTAACAGGTTAATTGATTTCTTTTTTTGGTTCTTCAGTATATACCAAAATAAATATAATTTATGATTACAGTTGGGTCCCCAAGAAAATAAATAATCAGAGATACAGCCCATCTTGGGTCCCAAAGGTGGCCTCAAACAAAATTATAAAAAGTACTCTAAAAGAAAATTATTTTAAGTTTTGCACGTGTCTGCCCCTCCCTTATCCTTTTGTACTTGGGCCCAGGTGGGTCAATCACCTAATGAAATTTACTCTTAGTTGTACCTGGTATATTATCACCAATTGTATTAATTCTAAAAAGGACACAGCTACAGATTACTCCTCCAATGTAGCCTTTATTGTCATGTGTTTTCCTGACTTAATTATGCCAATCAGAAGGACTGAGTCCTGGTACTCCAGCTTCCAGAGCTCAAGTGTTCCAGCAGCTCTGCAGGTCCACTATCACAGACTGGAGCTGGCAAGCCGAGGAATCGCGACTGAGGACTTGCCTCCAGCTGAGACCTTCCCCTAACAATGAATGTAAACCCTATAGCTGTTATAGCCACTGTAAGCCCTGTAAGCCTTTGTTTACCTTTTAAAACCTATAGTTTCTGTAATACCTAATGTCTGTAAAACTTATAGTTTCTGTAAACCCTATAGCCACTGTAAGCCCTGTAAGCCTTTGTTTACCTTTTAAAACCTATAGTTTCTGTAATACCTAATGTCTGTAAAACTTATAGTTTCTGTAAACCCTATAGCCACTGTAAGCCCTGTAAGCCTTTGTTTACCTTTTAAAACCTATAGTTTCTGTAATACCTAATGTCTGTAAAACTTATAGTTTCTGTAAACCCTATAGCCACTGTAAGCCCTGTAAGCCTTTGTTTACCTTTTAAAATCATTCTAGGCATGTTGGCCAAGGTTTAATACTCCAAGCCTCCGGGAACCGCATAAGCATTCAGACTTATGCACCCCCTAGGGGGATGGGTACCAATGTGGGTGTGAAAAAAAAAAAAAAAAAAACACAAGGGAAGGTCTTACTGACCACATCTGAATTCCCTGAGAGAAAACCTGACTTGCATGGAGGTTGGTACCATACATAATAATTATATAGGCCCTGCCTCCCCTCCCCAAAAGGTACCAAGGGCCAAATCTGTGGGCGATAAAAATGACCCACGGGAGGAGCCAGGTCACTTCTCCCCCACTTGGTTAAAGCCCACCGCTTGACTGCGGGCCTCCCCCTGTCTTGTATAAAAGAAGGGAGGAGATGTTGGAGACCACTGAGCCAAACTGCAACCATTTGGAGGAAGAAGCCTCCACTCTTTGTATTAAGATTTCAGCTTCCTGAGTTCCTGTGAAATTTACCAAGCCTTCCCAAAAAGCCTGCTTTGATAAGAACAAGAATGTAACCTAAAGATGTGTATCTTAAACAAACAGGACTGATGTAAATCTGCCCTGCCTGTAATCTCAACAGACATTCTTGAGGCCTATCACTCAAGAGACCCCCGACCCTCTGGTAGCCATAAAATCCATTAGGCAGTCATAAATCCCATTTGCCTTCTTCCCGCCTCCCCTATAGCCATAAAATCCCATTTGCCCTCTTCCTGCCTCCCCTATATATACCTCTGTATGAATAATAATAATAAAGCCTTGACTGGTGTGGAAGCAAGGCTTTTTCTGCCCACTGAGCCCTGAGGGGCCCCTTTTGGCTTGGTTTGTTGGCTTTTGGACACTCTCTTATTTCCCTCTCTTCCACCTAATTTCCTTGGCCACTATTACAGAGGATCCAACATACCCCTCCTTCCCTCTCCTTTTTGCCTTCTTATCAGCCATTCTTAGCCGCCCGGCCGCCCACCTGCCCACCTGCCACAGTTTCACTATCCAATGCTGCCACTAGCATCAGCTCTGAGCACCTGACTGCCTTGGGCATAATTGGCATAGAGCCACTGTAATTTACATGCACCCAGCATGATATCCCAAGATGTTCTGATCTGTGCACCCCCAGACCTGGCAACCATCTCTGCTGCCACCACACACAAAAGAAAGGAAACCTCACTGCTATCTCTTTCTTTCTTTCTCTCCTCTTCCTGAGATATTGTCCTTTATTGCTGATTACTCACTTCTTCAGGAGCATGCCTTCCTTCTCTCCCCTCCCCTCCTGAAATCTCACCCTTTGCTGCCAAGTTGCTCACTCCTTTGGGGGCATAGACACCCATTTTCTCCAGTGAGAGTTTAAACAACTGTCAGACCAACCTGGACAGCTTTCACCTAGGTTGGAGGCAGAGGCCCCATTCACCCTTATGGGCCATGGGCTCATATTGGTGTTTTTCCATGTAAAACCAGCTTGAGCTCCAGTTCTTTCTTCTTATTCTCATTTCTCCCCTCTTCCTCTGCTCCTTACAGGAGCCTCCTCCTACACCCTTTCCTTCTCCCTCTCATCTGAGATGAGACATAAGTCATTAAAAATGTCTCTATTATCCTGCTTGCTTGTCTCCTTCAAAACTTAAAGAAATTAAGATTCCAGGATTAGGGCTGGAGAGATGGCTTAGCGGGTAAGCACTTGCCAATGAAGCCTAAGGACCCTGGTTCAAGGCTTGATTCCCCAGTACCCACGTAAGCCAAATGCACAAGGTGGTGCATGCATCTGGAGTTCGTCTGCAGTGGCTGGAGGCCCTGGTGCACCCATTCTCTCTCTCTTTCTCTATCTCCTCTCTGTCGCTCTCAAATAAATAAATAAAATAAACAAAATAAAAAAAAAAGATTCCAGGATTATATCAAACCTTGCCACCTAATCTTTTATTTCAACACAGCATGGCCTCAATATAAATTGAACAGTGGGTCCATATGGCCTGAAAATGGTACTTTTGATTTTCAAAATCTTACTGATTTAGATAACTTCTGCCACTGCACAGGCATATGGTCCAAAATTCCCTATAGTCAATCATTTTTTGCTTTGTGTGCTCATCCTTGTCTGTGCTCTGCTTATCTTATAGAACAGATTCTTCTAGCTAAGACTTCGGGGACAAAATCAAATTCAACCCCTCTTCTTATTCTCCCCCACCTTCAACACTTGATCCTGATACCATCAATGACCTGTCCCCTACTGCTCCCCCAGATCCTTCTCCTTCATATGATCCATCCTCACCACCTCCACCCTCTCCTTCTTCTCCTCTCTTTCCTCTTGCTCAACATATCCATTCACATACTGATGGAGTTTTTCCCCTGTAAGAGGTGGTAGGGACTGAGGGAATTATATGCGTCCATGTCCCATTTTTTATGTCTGACCTGTCTTAAATTGAAGCATGCATAGGATCCTTTTCTTCTGACTCTGCCCACTATACTAAGGAATTCTGCTACCTTACTTAGGCTTATGACTTCACCTGGCATGATCTCTACGTTGTCCTGTCTACTACCCTCACACCAGATGATTGTGAGTGCACCTTGCTGACTTCCCAGGCCCATGTTGACGATATCCATCTAGCTGACCCAACCTATCCAGCTGGCGCTGTGTCAGTTCCCAGGGAAGACCCAAACTGGGACTACTGCTTGCCCCTACTGCTCAAGAACCACACCCCTTCCCCACATCCGATGGTTGTTTGCCTCATGGGAAGTCTCCAGAAGGCTTCCCACAAGGTTGTTAACTTTAATAAACTCCTCTCAATGCCTCAAAAGCCTGATGGAAGCCTGGCAGAATTCATGGGATGACTAACAGAGGCACTTTCTCAAAACACATGCCTCAATCCCACCTCCCAGGAAGGCATTTTGATTCTTTACACCCACTTCCTATCTTAATCTGCCCCTGACATGTGAAAAAAACTAAAACACCTTGAAAAGGGCTCTAACCTCCAACCCCAGGAGATCTGCTTGAAATGGCCTTTACAATTTTTAACAGCCAAGAGGACCAGGAAAGGACTGAGAGGCTGGCCAGAGACAACCCAAAATTCCAGCTCATGGCTGCAGCTCTTCAGGATACTACAAAGATAGCAGGACCTCAATGATCACCTCAGAGACCTGCTTTAAGTGTGGCCGCATTGGGTCAGAACTTGCCCCAAGCACCACCAGGACCCTGCTCTCACAGTGGACTCCAGGGACACTAAAAGGTTGACTGTCCCTCTCTGCCTCACCAAGGTAGGCCAGTCCATTCCCTTTGGCCCCCATAGGAGCCACTCAGCAATCTACTTGGCCTGGTGGATGAAGACTGATGGTGCCCTAGGACCCTTCCCCCAACAAGACTTTCCACATGACAATGGAGGAGCCCAGGGTAACAGTCCAGGTGGTAGGTAGGCCTGTCTCATTTATATTAGATACAGAGGCCATGTGTTCAGTCCTGTCTTCCTATTCTGGCCAGACTTCTCCCTCACAGATCTCCATGGTGGGTGTAGATGGCCAATCCCATTCCACTCATGTTACTTCCCCTCTGCCCTGCAATATTTGGAAAGCTCCAGTCTCCCACTATTTTCTTGCAATGCATTCTTGCCCTGCCACACTTCTGTGCTGAGACCTCATGCAGAAGCTTTCCCTCTCTTTAACCCCTCAGTCATCCACCATCTTCATCCTTACGCCTGCTCTCTCTCTTATCAAAACCCCTAATTTTTCCCTTCCCACTTCTTAGGTTGATTCCTGGGTGTGAGATATTTCTTCACTTGCTCTGGCCTCACATCACCCAACTGTTGTATCAAGCTCAAAGACCTTACGGTGTTCCCCTGTTGGCCCCAATACCCAGTCTCACTTAAACACCATCAGGGACGTAAACCATCATTTCTTGCCTCCTTCGTGCTGGCCTATTCCGCCCCACTCATTCCCCCTGTAATACTCCCATCCTACCCATAATTAAGCCTGATGGAGCCTGCCCATATTCCCTCCTGTACCACTCACTTCTCAGTGCTTGGCCTCAAGGATGCTTTCTTATCTATCCTTTTCACTCTGACTCCTATGATATTTTCACTTTCCCCTGGGAAGACCCTGACACCCACACTGTAACTCAACTAACCTGGACTGTCCTCCCCCAAGGGTTCAGAGACAGCCCTTACCTGTCTGGTCAAGCTATATCCACTGGCCTCCTATCCCTCAACCTGTCACCTAGCATACTTTTATAGCATGTTGATGATCTTTTGCTCTGCTCAACCTCTCTACCAGATGCCAGACAAACAAGAACAAACTTCTCAACTTTCTCGGCTCTCCACTAAGGTTCAACTCTAGTTAAGTACCTTGGTTTCTTCCTTACTCCCACCTCATGACAACTAACCCTAGACCTCAAACAGCATCTTCATTCTCTCTCCCCTCCTACCTCCAAGGAAGAAATCCACTCTTTTCTTGGCTCCACTGGGTTCCTCAGAAAATGGATACCAATTTTGCCCTCTTGGTAAAACCCCTCTATTACAAAGGTAAGGGGGACCCACATGAACCACGTGGTCCCCAGACTGAGATAGACACTGCTTTTTTTTCACTTGACAGCACCAGCCCTGGCTCTCCCGAGTCTCCAACAGGCATTTCTCTTCTGTAGCACTGACTAGAGAGGAAGGGCACTGGGAGTTCTGCGATGGATGAAAGGTGTCTCTTTGTCCCAATGACCTACCTCTCCAAATAATTAGAAACCTCTGCCCAGGCCTGGAAACCTTGCCTACATGCCTTAGCCTCAGCAACAGTTCTGGCCCAAGAAACTCAAAAACTCACCTTTGGTCAAAAATTCACAGTTCTTTCAACTCATAGGCTCAAAGATCTCCTCTCTCTTACATGTCAACCCTAACCTGATCCAAACTTCAACTTTTCATGTTACCTTTCTAGATAGCCCAAACATTACTTTAGACCCCTGCCCTCCAATTAACCCAGCTACCTTTCTACCTCTATCCAAACAATTTACACACTTCTGTCTAGAGACTTCAGAAGAGCTTACCTACCACAACCCCCAAATTTCACTGTCTCCCCTCCCTGACCTTCACTACACTTGGTATATCAATGAAAGCTCTTCTACCACCCCACAGGGGTCCTGAATAGCAGAATATGCTGTTGTTTCAGATGATCACATAATAGAGACTGGCCTGATGCCTAAGGGAAGTACATCCCAGAAGGCTGAGCTTGTTGCTCTCACTAGAGCTTTGACTTTAGCCCAAGGAAAGACAGTCATATATATATATATATATATATATATATATATATATATATATATATATATATATATATATATATAGCCTCTAAGTATATACATGCTTTTCCTATTCTAAACCTCCATGCTGTCATCTGGAAGAAGAGAGGCTTTCTGTCAGTGAAAGGAACCCCCAATTACCAATGGGCATCTTATCCTTAAGCTACTAGAAGCTTCTTCTCCCCACAAAAGCAGCCATCATCCATTGCAAGAGACACCAGCCCCTAACTTCATTTGTAGCCTGGTAAAACTTGTTTGTAGATAGAGTAGCCAGAGAATCTACTCTTCAGACTACAGACATATCAGTTCTTTTCCTCACCCCATGCTCCTTTATTCCTTCCTATTTCCCTGAGCAATATCAGACTTTCACAAGACAGGGTGCTGTCATAGGTCCATGGGTCTGATTACTCTTGGGAGACCTCTACTGCTTGCCTGATGATCCCCAGGCCACTACCACATTAACTCACTTACATAATCTTTTCCATATTGGTAATGCCCCTAAAAGATTTCTAACTCCACTTCTTATATTTTTTTTTAAGAGAGAGAGATAGAAAGAGAGGGAGAGGGAGACAGATAGAGATGGGCATGCCAGCAGCCTCTCAGCTGCTGCAAACGAAATCCAGATGTGTGCTCCCCCTTGTGGTCAAGTGAGACATTGCACCCTTGTGTCACTTTGCATCTGGCTAAACGTGGGACATGGAGATTGGAACAGACGTTCTTAGGCTTAGGGGGCAGGCGCCTTAACTGTTAAGCCATCTCTCCAGCCCCTGACTCTACTTCTTTCCGTTGCTCACTTTCCTCACGGATCTCTTCTGTGACTCAAGCCTGCTCTCTTTGCACCAAAGCATCACTCCACAGCAACACAGATAACAAGGGAGAGACACATTACTTCTACAATTAATGATCCCTGGAACCAGAAATGGACAGAGGGAATGGAGAGAATGTCTATACAGTAGACACATTGACAAAGCCTTCTGTGGAGGGAAAAATAAAGATTTTCAGGTCACTCCAAACAGTACCGGTGATGGCCCAGAATTCCATCATACATGTGGTCTCAAGTGTACAACAGGCTCATGATGATCTTCAGCACACCTCTATGACCTTTCCTTTCTCCTCCACCTTGGATGTCTATCCTAACTCCTCATTCTCCTGGCTCAACCAGATCAATTCAACAAACCATACTGCCTGCTTTCTTTGTGCCTCTCTTCAACAGCCTCTTATTACTGCAATCCCCATATTCAGTATCACTTCCACTTTAGGCCCCACTTGTCCCTGGGAACCCATGTCTTCTTTTCCTGTGACTCTCTCGCCTTCAGGCATTCTTGACTGCTGACATAAGGACACTTCTAAGTGCTGGCCAGAGACATTCAAAAACATATCTCTAACAATCACACCCTACTGGCAGGGATTTTCTTCTGGTGTGATTCTGCTCTGTACAATTGCATCTGCCCCATAAAACATACAGGTCCCTGTGTCCCTGCCATCTTGCTACCTAACCTCACCCTCTTCCACAGAACTGAGTACAGCCGTTAAGAACTCTGCTATGGCCCTTTGCCTGCTACAGTAGTTGCTCACCTCATTGGCATCAAGAGTCCTTCAGAACCATTGAGCCTTCTACCTCAGCACAGCCAAGAAGAGAGGAACCTGTCTCTTCATAAACAAGGAACAATACCAATCAGGTAAAGTAGAATTAGAGATTTAAAAAGCCCCAAACTCTGGCCAAAAGACTATCCTGGTGCCCTACCGTCCTAAGGACCATGGGTTATCTTTGGAACTATTTGGCCTTAGCAAGTACCATTACTCGGGCCATTAATGGGGATTATTATTATTATTATTATTTACTCCTAATAGCTCCCTGTCTTTGGAAATGCATCCAAAACCAAGGACATAATCTCACACATGACTTGTTCATTTTTTATTAACCTACCCCTCTTCTACTGAGTACCAACTTTTAACTTCCTCAGACTTGACTCCCCATACCTAGTTCCAAAGAGACTTCTCAGCCACTGACACCAGCATCACCTGCAACTCCTGACTATGCCCACTCACGGTGGCAAGCAGTAATAAGAGATGACCTTGCCCCTTATCCTTAACAAAATGCTGGAATGTGAGGTAGGACAAGAATGCCAAGATGGATTCGAGATGAAGGAAGAGAACAACAGCACCTGATTGTTGCAACTTTACATGTTTACATTGCCTAATCTTTACTCCTGTGACCTAACAATGCCCTCAGCCATAGTTTTCCTGCCAATCTTATCTTAGAGATAACCTGTCTCTTCTTGTAATTGTAACTCATCCTCCAATTGATTACCTCCCCTGTTTGGTCTCTGTCCTCCTGATTAATTACCTTCTCGATTTGGTCCCTGCTCACTCTTGAATTCCTCAGTCCTTGTTCTCTGCATCCCACTCCCAAAAAAGAAAAACTCTATAAAAACCCAAAGTATCTGGGCTTACACCAGCTGTTCTCTCCTCCTGTAAGACAGCCTAGCAGCTTAGCCTCCAATAAACAGCTCTTTTCCTGCCTCAGAGTGTTTTTGAGTGGTCTTTGGTCATTCATGAACCTTATGGAGAGACCACATGTTGGGCGTGCGAAAGCCAGAGTTGGGACAGAAAAGAAAGTACAAAGAACTTTTGCCATGTGGAGAAAGAGCCCATATGGCAACTAGGGGCTAGGTAGCTCTCCCCTCAGCTCTACCGGACTGGGTCTGGGCCCAGCCAAGGGGAAATTTACCAGCAGCAGGAGGTTTCAGAGTGGTCAGGCAGCTCAGAGATCTTGTTCTCCTCTCACAAACATATTTATCATCTTATGGTGGTGGGTCCTACCTTCCAGATCAGGTGAGCTGACAACAGCTGATTGGTTTGGGCTAGAGACTGTCTCAGGAGTAGGCTAGCCATGACACCCAGTTCTGAAGGCTGAACTTAACCAACCCCAATGTTAGAATTAGATTTAAATGCTAGGACAGACCTCCTTGTTGGGAGGGTCCCAGGTTGCTTATGGAAAAACAGATCTCCTTCAGGAAAGAGATAAGAATTCAGATCATCTTTTGATCTCTAGCAAGTGCAGACTGCAAGGACAGGCCCAAAGACATTCCTGTTTCTTACTTTCAGGGGCTCAGTTACCCTAACTGCCTAAAAGAGCTACCTGGCCCCCCCTCAATATCTATGGTTTCCCACATTGTAAAGTAATATTCACAAGTTACAGAGATATCTTTAGATATCTACCACAGTATTACCACAGTAATACTGAAAGAGGGAAAGAAATCTGAATTGCTTTCTAGAACTAACTAGGATAGCAAGGAATAGACCAGGCATAGCTAATAAATGACTGGAGCACTTTCTTTCAGTCATTGTGATCAAATACCACTAGAACTTAAATGAAGAAAAGAATTCAAACATCATTTGTGGAAAGTATGAGCTATAGCATTTTGTTTATAAAAGCAGTATTTTAGTACTGAATAGACAAAAATTACTAGAACTGAGGTAGCTGGAAATGGTCTGATGACATTATTGATAAATTTGCTTCAGGTAACACACATTAATCATTAGAAGTTAGCACATGGATTCCTGGTGAAGAAATAGGTAGTTCATTATCTTATGGTAATTTAAAAATCAGAGACATTCCTTGGATATTATTTTCTTTTGATTCTCCTGAAGACCGTTATAAGATGGGTGGAATGTATTTTGGATTCTATGCTGCTGCAGAAGCACTGAGGCTCACAGATGTTAAACGACTACCTCAAAGTTGCTGTCTAGAGTGCTGGCAGGAGGGCTGAGTGGCAAAGGTCAAGACCATGAACAGAATGCCTGATGGTTCCTAAAATCCATTTGATCCCATAAGTAGCTGAAAATTTTCCTTTCAAGTCTTGTTTACACTGTGATAACATCTTGACATTCTGGGTAGATATAACCTAGGACTACAGAAAAGTTTCTAAACTCACAAATAACACCCTTTTTCTTTCCTTACTTTTTATGTTTTAAAAACATATTTATTTGCATGTGTGTATGGGCGCTCCAGGTTCTCTTGTAAGTGCAAATAGAACACTAGATTTTTTTAATACCACTTTTTTCATCTGGATTTATGTGACTTATGCAGTTAGGGAATTGAATGGAGGTCAACAGGCTTTGCTAGCAATCACCTTCAAGTACTGAGCAATCCCCCATTCCCCTCATTTCTAACAGCACCTCTATTGTAAGCTACCACATCATGGAAGTTAGATGCAATGCATTTGGCATTACACATTTATTTCTTCTGTCACTGCCACAAGCAGAACATTCTCTTTTATTTCCTGGATCATTTCTAATAAAATATCAAGTAATTTTTTTTTAAATCAGTTGTGAAGATGACCTACCTACAATCATTCTGAGGAATTATTCATCACTATTGGGAAATGAGCCACTGTGGCTGCTCAGAGTTGAAGCATAGTTTTAAAAAGCTCCTTGTGGAAGTGGCAGCAAATCAAGGCTGAAAATGAGATTCTGCTTTTTGGGCTCACAATACCGAAGCTACGTGCTCCAGAGTACAATGGGGATATCCTACTCACAGGACAGACACAGGTTTTTGGTATTTTCATCCACTCAATGCATTGTGAGTACACAAGAAAATCCATATTTGGGGAGCTGGGACAATGGCTGAATCAGCAAAGTGCTTGCCATGCAAGTGTGAGGACCCAAGTCTACATCCCCAGTGTCCACGTAAATGCCAGATGTGGGCAGTGCTCCTGTCATCCTAGTACCAAGACACACGCATATCCCAGGGGTAAGCTGGCTAGCTAGACTAGCTGAATAGCTGAGTTCTGGGTTCAATGAGAGATCCTGTCTCAACAAATAAGAAGTTGAGAAAGACTCTCAGCATTAACATCTGGCTGGCTTATGTACACACAAATGTGTGTTCACACACAGGCACGAGCATGCACATATGCACGCCACACACACACATGCCAAACCTCCCCACATTTTACGTCAGACAAACTCAAACATAGCATTACAATTTGACGCAATGTCTGCCCTCAGTTTTATGTCCTCCCTGGGATAATAACTTATATTTTTGATTTACCACCCTCCAAAATGGCAAAGTGGAATTACACTATCCCACATGTATTCCCTAATATAGTCAATTCCCACTTGGCTGTATTTTTTAGGTAAAACAAAAACCTTGGTTTTATTAGAGGTCAGAAGTTCTTTATAGGGGTTGGGCAGATGGTAAGAGGTGCTTGTCTTGCAAGTGTGAGAACCTATGTTCAATCCTCAGCCTCCACATAAAAAGTTGCATGTAGCTGTGTGCATACCTGTAACCCCAGTGTTAAGCAGAGAAAAGACAGAAGGATTGCTGGAGTTCCTTGGTCAGTCAGTTTAATTAAAAATACAGGGATCTCCAGGTTCAGCAAGAGACTCTGTCTTGGGGAAACAAGGCAGAAAAATGATAGAGGAGGACGTGTTCCTCAGGGCTCCACAGTGTGTACATCTGGTATGATATTTGCATGCACATGCATGTACCATGCAACACATACACACACAGAGACTCATGAGAATTCATGGCCAGGTAACAAACTGAGAAGGCAATCATTTGCAGGAAATAGAAAAGGCTTGATTTGTTACGGTAGCTGATCAAGTCACATGGAAGTTTTGGCTGGAGAGAAAAGTGAGAACTGAGTTTCAATCTCTTTCTAGACCTCTGGGAAGCTCTAGTAGAGGTTGTCTCACAAAGCAGAAGGTGTGGGGCTGCTGTCAGAAAGGTGGCAGTGTCTTTCTGGAGACAGGAAGAGCTCTCAGGTGTACAGCCGACAGACAGCCCCTGAAATCTTGCAGGAGATGCAAGTTTATTCTGAATCAGAATAAGACTCTGGGTTCAGGCACAAGAGCAGAGGGGAGCCAAACTGAACACAGGGTGTTAAGTAAGATTCTCCACATCAAACTTAGGGACAAGCTCCTCTCTTTCTGCTTCTTGATATATGTTAACAGGCAGACACAGAGTCTTTCTATCTGGGGAAGATGGTATCTTGGGAGTGGGATGTTTAATTTCCAACAGGAAATAAAAGGCTACAAAATAGACAGCTGTCAAAAAGAGCTGGAAGATTCCAGCATCATTTAATGCTTCATTTTTTAAATGAATTGACTACAATATCATTGACTATTAAGGAAGTTCTCATTCCCCCACCTTTAGCACAATTATTCTTACAATAGTTCCTACTAAGGAGTGTCATTAGAAAAACTCAAAATTTTAAATAATTTGAAATTTTAAATGTCCTGTGTATAATCATATCACCTGTAAGGAGTGTTTTTTCCTTTCATTTGCAAACTTGTTCTTTTTAATTAACATACATTACTTGCACATAATAATTGGTTTCATTGTTAGTTTCTCACCTATATAATGTACTTGATCATGTTTACTTCCCATTATCCTCTCTTGTTTGCACTTCACCTCCTGTGGATCCCTTTCATCTTCCCAAGTAACCCTTGCTCTACTTTCATGTCATGGTTCTTTAATCTGTGCTTCACATATGAGGAGAAACCGTCAATATCTGTTTTATTTTACTTAATGTGATGACCTCCAGCTTCATACATTTTAGGCAAAAGTTTGAATAAAAATATTAATAGTTCACATGTAAAGGATAAGACTTGAAGATCATATTAAATTTTTCAAGAGAAATACTTCAAGTCAGAAGTTAAGGAAAATGTGGAGAGAAAATCCTGGGCCCTCCAAAGACAGAAAATGATCTTATGAGAAAGATTAAAGAAAAACACCAAAACCATAATTGCAATCAAGTGGATTTTTGTAAGATTTTGAGGGCCAATTCAATATTTAAAAATCAGTTCAAGCAACTCATCATGTCAACAAAAGAGCTCATATTATCAGAGCAGTAAATTCAGAAATAGCTTTTTAAAAAATATTAAAGACCCATTCCTGATTGACTCATACAAAACTGTCAGCAAGTCAGGCAGAGAGGGAGACTTCCTCAACTTAATGTAGCCTATTAACAGAATCTATACAACTTATATTTTACTTAATTCTAAGAAATGAATTATTTTCCTCCCCAAATCTGTCTCTTGCCACCCTTGCTCAATATCATAGTCAAATTTAGCTTATGCAATAAGACAAGAAAAGGAAATGAAAAATATATAGATTGATCAGGCATAAAAAGAATGCAATTATATTTTTACATAAATGGATGAAACTAGAGATCATTATGTTACATGAAATAAGCCAGAATGAAAAAGACAAATATTATTTTTTTCTCATTTGTGGAACATAGATGTAAAAAAAAAATGACATGAACACAGAACAGAAATTATTCACAAGAGGGAAGAGATTGGTAGGAGGTGGAGTGGAAACAAGAGAGGTTAATAAGAAGTAAGTATGATCAAAATACATTTCATACATATACATATGAAAATGTCAATTAAAACAGCTATTTTGTACAATAAATGTTTGTTAATTTAAAGAAAACACAGTTTTCATAATTGAGAAGGAAAAAATGAATCAAGCTGCCTTAGGTTTACAAATGATATGATTATATGTAGCATAGTCCAAAAAGAGCTGGAGAGATGGCTTAGCAGATAAGGCTCCTGCCTGCAAAGCCTAAGGACCCAAGTTTGATCTCTCTCCTGATCCCACATAAGCCAGACACACATAGGTGATGCAAACGCAAGGATGCACATACATACTAGGTGGCACAAGCATCTGGAGCTTGATTTCAGTGGCTGAGGTCCTGGCATGCTAATTCTCTCTCTCAAAGAGAAAAAGAATAGCTCAAAGAACTAACAACAATAACAAAAATGGCAGTGGACATTTCTGGCAAGTGTGTGGAGGAGTAAGAATTATTACTCATTGTTTGTATCACCTTGTAAAACAAATGGTAATTTCTTACAAAGCTAAACTTTGTCTTCTCATCCCATCCAGCCATTGTGATGCTACGGTGAATATGTTTGTCATGTTGGCTTCTTTCATTGAATAGTATGCACTTACAGTCCTCTGTATCATCTTACGATCTTCTAGTTTTTTTTTTTTAATTGCTTAATAATATCCGGTTTTGTAGTTATAGTCTGTTTATCCACTGACATCTTGAATGACATCTTGGTTGCTTCCAGTAGTTGGGTACCTGCAAAATAAAGTTTCTCTAAGCAGACATGTGGAGATTAATGTAAGAAGTGTTTTCAATCAACTCATTACATAGACATCTTCCGAATGACTGACAGGTGTTCTTCATGGAGAATCAATTTACTATTTAGAGACCTAAAAAATTCTTACCTGTTTGTTGTATAGCAAATTCCTTCAAACTGAAATAGTCCCTGCTGAAGGGAGGAAGGAGTTAAGAAGTTAACAAGTCTGGGAGAACTGAAATTTAAAGGGTCACATGACTACTCCCCAAGTTTATAGGAGTAGTAAACAACTGTTGAGAGGCTGAATCTGACCAGTGCTGTGTAGTCATATCTTTGAACTGACATATTTTCCCCTATGGGGAGAAGCAAGGCTCAGGACACTCAGGTCAACAAGTCTAGGAAAAAGGTTGCAAAATCCCCCTGAGGTTATATAGAGCTAAGCAACTGCTTGGGAAGAGATTTCCACTTGTCCTGTTGAGCTGCCAGCAAGTCATGTCATGTGCTGGAGACTCTGGTGAGCTGATCTGCCTGCAGGTTGTACAGTGTGCTCCAGGAATACAGCTTCCAGGAGTTGTCAACTTATGCTGGGGTTGGACTTGTTGGTGATGCAGCAGCCTTTGAGTTATCCACACTCCCATAAGAGACCCTTCACTCTGCTCTTTAAGTAACCCAATAAACACATAGGTTCACCAAAACTTGTTTTGGTATAATTTTACTTTGGTCTGTCATCTGGGCTCTATGTCTGGTGAACAGATGTATGTTGTGTCTTCCCTGGGAAAAATGTTCACATGATACCACTGTAAGGTCAGGTTAACACTCAAGTCCAGAATTTTTCATTATCTAAATTGTTTGAGATAAAATAGGGGTTAAGGGAAGGCTTCTTAGAAGACACTTCTCCAAGTCACAGTCATTTGAGAATGGCTTCTCTTGATTTCAAGGCTTGTACATTGACAAACTGAGTCCCCCTATTGTATTCCTGGAATAGAAGAACCTCACGATCATAATTGAAATTCAGTGTACAGGCCCATGTAAGGACAGAAACAATTGTAACATCCAATCAAGCACCTCTTAAGCCCTTGTTCAGGATTCCTTTTCACCAGCTAGAGCTGATTTTCCTTACCTCTTAGTGAATCCTTATCTCCCCCCCCCCACTTTTTTTAAAGCCTGGTTTGTGTTTGCAAGCAAGTAGATTTCTCATAAACTTTGGATGGCCAGACATCTGAGTGACTTAGATTTGTGTCCAAATCAGTCAAAGCTAGAGATGTTTCTATAATTACAATTATCTTAAAAGGTTTCTAAGCTCCTTATAAGAACTTATTGTAGTTGATCCATTAAGCAAAGCCACACCTGCAAGGGGGCTCTGAGACTCCATCTTAAATTTCTCTGAGGTCTCAACAAAGGATACAGTCTTTTCCCTGAGGCCAGATTTTACTGGGAGTGTCCTAGCTTTGATCTTTGCCCTGACTATGTCTTACTTTTCAACAACTTTTTTGTAGGGAAGACCGAGAGGATAATCTTAATTTTCAACCCATAAAGACTTGATTCTTTGAATTTCTTAAAAATTCTGCTGGAAAATGGAAAGGTTATGTTTTTTTTTTTTTTTCCAGCTCATCTTGCTCCTCCCATGCATTATCACAGTTGAATGAATTCAGATGGTATTTTCAACATCTGTCAAGGAATCTCCTTTGCTATCAGCACAAGTCCCTCAGACACATTTGTTTCCTTTCACATTACTACAGGTGGTAATTTTACTGTTGATACAACCACTGCACAAATCACATACTATCAGCCCATTTATTCTTGTCTACAGAAAGAAATTATTTTGGCAAAAACCACTTAATTTTAAAAGAAAAAACATATCATTTCAGGTTTTGGTCATAGCAACACTTGATTTAGAGGTGCCCCATTTATCTATTTATTTATCACACCAGCATCTAATCTCTTAAAACCAGTAATCAATGTAATGGTTGAAAGTTCTTTAAGAACGAAGCATCACTGTTTAGAGGTTCCTCTGCTCATTGGTGCTTATATGTCTGCTTTCTGCTGAGGAACCACTGCTTTTAGTAGGTTACTGGGAAGACTTCTTTTTTCATTTTCATTTTTTTTTATAGAGCATGTGCAAAAGAGAGAGAGAGAGAGAGAGAGAGAGAGAGAGAACTGGCACGCCAGGGCCTCAGCCACTGTAATCAAACTCCCGACACTTGTGCCACCTAGTGGGCATGTGTGACCTTGCACTTGCCTCACCTTTGTGTGTCTTGCTTATGTGGGATCTGGAGAGTCAAACATGGCTCCTTAGGCTTCCCAGGCAAGTGCCTTAACCACTAAACCATCACCCCAGCCCCTGGGAAGACTTTTATTTTTCTCTCTCTATGACTCTGACTTCTTTATCCTCCTGAACATCTCTACATACCTTTCCTTATATCAAAGCTCAGAGATCCTTAGAGTACAAATTGGTAGCTGATTATGGTGGCACATGCCTATAATCTCAACTGAGGCAAAAGGATAGCTTTGACTTCAAGGCCAGTCTGAGTTTTATAGTGAGACCCTATCTTATCAAACCAGAAATCAAAAGCAAAAAACTAAAACAGCAAACAAAAAGAAAACAAGAGCACAAAAGTAGACAATTCTGGCAGTTTCAGGCTTAGGATTCTAATTCATGCAGTGCAATTTCTGACACATTCTTTTGGCTTCAGTGAGTCATAAAATATGGACAGCCTGTATTTAAGGGGAGAGTACCATGCATGGGCACAAATACAAAGAAACCTGATCAACTTAGGGCCATCCATGTCAAAAGCAACCACCTACTAGATTTAACAGTCTACCTGGAGGTTCTAATGGTCCTGCTTCATTGAATCTCTATAAGTTATTCTCCACTTAGTAGCTAGAGCATCTTTAAGAAAATAAAACCAAATAACTTTGTTTTTTCTATTCCCTGTTGTGACCTATTGATTTTCCCATTTTTCCTAGGCTGTAGCCACACTGGCCTTTCATTTCCTTGAACATACCTCCTCCTGCTTTAAGACCTTTGCCCTGACCATTGCCTCTCTGCAGTGCTTGACTCCTTGGGACGTATGTAGCTGAGCCCTTGTAACTGAGATCCCAGTTTTAAGGACAAGACCTCCTTGAGATGACTTCTCTCTGTCTATCCCATCAAAGGTGCTCCTCTCCTTCTCCTTCATCACCTTTGACCAAATATTTCCTACCTAATTTTTACATGAGCCTCTTTTCATTAAACTGAAATATCATGGGACAGGCCATTATTTTGTTAGGCACTGTGTACCCAGGGCCTGATCTTGTGTCCATTTCATGGCAGACCATAAATAGTTGTGAATAAACCAATAAATTAACTTCATAACTAGTAAGGCATTCATGCCACAATCATTATGGTTACTGGTTTAAAAATAACAATTACAGTAGAAATTATTCAGAGACAAACAGAAATATATTCATTAAGAAAGGGTTCCAGCTGGGCGTGGTGGTGGACGCCTTTAATTCCAGTTCTTTGTGAGGCAGACATAAGAGGATCACCATGAGTTCGAGGCCACCTTGAGACTATATAATGAATTCGAGGCAACTCTAGGCAACAGCAATACCCTACCTTGAAAAACCAGCTTTTTTTTTTTTTTTTTTTTAAAAAAAAAAAAAAAAAAAAAAAAAGGGTTCCTATTTTGAATGTGGCCTCTGGTGGCCACACTAGCAGGAGAGAGAGAACATTCAAAATAAATATTCCCATCACTCTCCCTCTGGCCCCATGTCTGTATAAGATTTCCATACCAGTCATATGAATTATTCTTAGTTCTATTTACCTTTTTTTTTTTTTTTTTTTTACAGAGTTGTTGGAAAAACTAAAAATAAATTCCTTTGAAGCTCTTGACAGAGGAACACTTACTGAAGGGTAGTTTCTGTTATTTGTTGAGAACTGAAAGAAAATAACTTCATCATGGAAGATGGCTGCTCCTTACGTTTATCACCCTTACTCCAGTAAGCCACCATTGGAGCATGAAGCTTATCTTTAGAATTCATTCACCTTTGTTGATGTACTTGTATTTATTTAATTAGAGAGCCTCATGAAATACACAATAATAACTACCAACAAGGAAATAAATTCTATGGGAAAGTTTTACATATTAGAGTGGATGCTAAAGTTACTGTTAGGAATTACAATCTGGTTGCTGACAGGTTAAAATAAATTGAAAAAATTGGGACATTTCCATTTTTTTTTAAATAAATACAAAACTGTGGTTATACTTCAGATTGTATCCGTCTTCCTCCTTTGACTGTAAATACTCCCTGACAGCAGCATGCATTCATGTAAATTAGAGGGAAGTACTAGAATGTGGGAAATATTTTCTAGCTCTGTCTTTTTTTCCTGTCCTCAAGAAGTCTTTCTACGACCATATTCTTTTCATGATTAACACTAGCTCAGTTTTTCTTCCTTATAATTCCCTCGGCTAAACACTTTACATAACCTTCAGTCCTCATGACAATGCTGCCAAGCAGGTATGACAGCAGAGGTAGACAAGTTTTTTTTTTTTTTTTGTGGCAAAATGCTGCAGATTTACTATTTTAGGATGTAAGTACCATACAGTCTCGAATGTCCCTCTCTGCTGTTGTAACCGGGAAGCAGCAGAGATAGTATGTAAATAAAGGAGCATGGCCTTCTTCCAACAAAACTTTACTTATCAACTATGAAATTTAAATTCACTCAGTGTTCACATGTCAGAAACATGACTCTTCCTTGATTGTTTTAAACACTTAAAAATATAAAAATATTCTTATCTTACAAGATAAAGAATAGAACTGAGAAAAGTAGGAGTGAAATGGCTGAAAATTTTCTTAAAGTGTTACTCCTTACAACTCAAGAAGTCAGCAAACAAAAGCCAGTACCTATGATCTTTGACCCTTGTAGAACTTTACCACATGGAGAGTTATCTAAAACTTGTAAAATTAAGTCTGGAATCTTCCTTAACTAATGTAATGTAGTAGATCAGATCATGTAGGTGTAGGCTAGAAACTCAATAATTGTTCAGAGTATTGTTTCCATGATGAAATATTCCCATTTCTTTTCATGTATGTGTGTGTGTGTGTGTGTGTGTGTGTGTGTGTGTGTTTTCATATATGTGAGGGTAAGCAACTGTGTGGAGGCCAATGGCTAATGTCAGGATCTTATTCAATAATTCTCCACCTTATTCTCTGAGAAAGGGTCTTTGCAGACCCTTAACTCACAGATGTGGCTAGACTAGCTCCTCAATGAGCTCTGGGAATTCCCTGTCTCTATCTCTACAGAGCTGGAAAGGCAGGCACGCCCCACCATGCTTAGATTGTGTGTGTGTGTGTGTGTGTGTGTGTGTGTGTGTGTGTGTGTGTGTGTGTGTGTTTAATGTAGGCATTAGGGATCTGAGCTCAGGTCTTCATTATTGTGTGGCAAGCAGCTTACCTGCTGTGCCATCTCCCCAACCCCCAAATGTTCTTATTTATAAATCACATCTTCACTTGAGGGTTGTTTTTTTTTTTTAGATTTCCTATAATGTACTTACATGCTCATGTAAGAAAACAATATTTTTCCCTATAAGCATTTAAATAATGATTCTGAGCTTTCTTTTAAGGTGATTAATTTACACAAAAGTGTGTAAGACTCATATTCAACTAAAATTTTGCTTCTCTCATGACCTATCCACACTGCCCAGAGTAGAGAGGTCATGATAACACCCCATCCCATCCTCACAGATAGGAATAAATAGAACTTAGCCATCCAGGAGACCTCACATTTCTTCTGAATAATTCACAATGATCATCATCGGTGCACAAAGCTCTGCTCTGCCTCCTGTTAGAATAACTATAACCATATAGCTGAATGAGCATCTGGGACAGGGCAAGGCACAAAATGCTTGTCTCAATCCTTATAAAAGCAAGCATTGTATCTGTATAAATGGTTGTGTTTTTCCCTCTTTTTTCCTTATATTTTCATTACCAGAATATTTACTCTCCTGGGGAGATCTGGACCCAGTCTATTGTTGAGGACCAGTTATTCATTATCTTAAACTCTACAAAACTGACCTTTTGTATTGTAATTCAGAAAGAAACATTGTTCCAAAGCATCTATTATTTTCAACAAGAGCAAAATAATACAGGCTGTCTGGGACTTCCAAACATGGGTAATTTATTGCTCTGAAATATTGGATTGAATGTGTTCCCCAGGAAAGCATTCTTCAGAACCAAATATCAGGCACCACCATGCAAGAAACAGACTGTAAATGATTAAAAACATGATGGCTCACTGGTCAGTTGTTCAGTCTGTCTAGAATCATTATGCTTGGGAGAGAAGTTAAGACACTGGAAAAGGAACTCTTTGAGGTCTATTCTCTACAAAGAGAGAGGATTAAAAAGAAAGCCAGATTCTCCTCCCCCAGCATCATAGAAAAGTCATGTGTATACACAGAGAAACAAAACACACACAAAACACACACACACACACACACAGCTATAGTGTTCAAATACCCTGGGGCTAAAAGTTAAGATCATAAGAGAAAGATTTAAAAATACAAATCTAAGCAACGATTTAAAACAAGAGTTGGGAGAAGTCAAAGCAAATGAGCACTATTCAATCCTATAAACTTTCTGTACTATGGGGTACATAAAGATGTAGGTGAAAAGCATTTGCTTGCTCACTATTGTGGCTAAAAGCCTAGGAAAATAAATTTATTCAGGCACAACAGTGTGTCTGCAAAGAATTCCATTTCACCTTTTATGGAAATCCTGAACAAAGACTATCTCTGCTTATGGCAGGAAAGGAATTTCAATCACTCTGATGAATGAAATACCCAGTTGCCAACAACCGCGGGGTCAAGTTCAGCACTCAAAGGCCTGTTTTTGTTTATTATTATTATTATTATTATTATTATTATTATTATTATTATTATTATGTCCTTCGTGTTGGCCTGGACTAATAGAGAAAATGATGCACCATGATAAACTGTGTCTCAATTTTAAAATAGCAATTCCAGGAAACATTACATGGGAACAAATGCAGACTGTGAGCACCACAGACAGTGGCTGATCCGTGAGCCAAAGATTTGACTTTGTGGCCACCCAGTTGAGCCTTGTGCCATTTGCACATTTGGAAACTCAATGGTTAGCCCTTATTTCCCTTGGAACTGTGCTCAGTACATGACCCACTCACATCTTTCATCTGAATTAAATGAACCAGTGAGGCTAAATGATGTTGTTCAAAGAAGCAATCTGTAAGACTCTTCTAATTTTGGAACATAGTACTGAGATCTTAGGAAAGTCCAATGACCCTAGACAGTGTGGTTTATCTTCATGTGACAACAGGAAATAATTAGAATGGAAGAATGAGAGACTCTCATCCTCTCTCTCTCTCTCTCTCTCTCTCCTCTTTTTCCCAAGGTAGGGTCTCACACTAGGCCAGGCTGACCTGGAACTCACTCTGTAGTCCCCATCTGTTCTTGAACTCACAGTGATCCTCCTATCTCTGCCTCCCAAGTGCTGGGATTAAAGGCGTGGCTGAGACTGACCTTTTTTTTTTAAAAATATATACTTTGTATGGACACATCATATACTGGTACCATCAAGTGCCTTCTCCATGACCCCATTCCACTGAGGGCCTCCTCAGTAGGCTTCCTGGTAGTCACCACAGGGTCATGAGTTATGAGTTGTGAAAGCAGCAGTCACTATTTCTCTCTTTCTTTCCTTTTTATTAAGTAGAACGTTATATGGATAGATCATATGTTAGTCCCACCATTTCCCTCCCTGCCCCCAGTCTGCTGAGGACCCTCCTCAGTGGGGTTGCTGGTATTCTTCACGGGTTACGTGAGTTGTGAGAGTAGCAGTCAGTCATTGTGGGGAGGGGGAGCACTGCCTATGGCTATTCCCTCCCAATCTGTGGCTCTTACAATCTTCCTGCAACCTCTCCTGCAAAATTCCCTGAGCTGTGGTACATGTATTTTAAGTGCACATTCGTGTTGAGCTCTGGAGCTTCTGGATTTCTGTTTTGGTATGGTTGAGATTTTAGTTGTCTTCCATTCTCACTCACTGCCTTCCGAAAAAGAAAACAGGTTCACTAATGGAGAGTGAAATTATCACAGATTAAAGGGGATACACATTGTAAATTTAGAGATTTACATGGATGTAGCCCCTCTTTGGACCCAAAACTAGTGAGAGCTTGTTGTTGGAGATGAAATGATATTTTTATTTTTTTATTTTTGTAAGCAGAGAGAGAAAGGGAGACAATGGGCATGCCACGGCCACTTGCAAACAACTCCAGATGCATGGGCCACTTTGTGCATCTTACTTTACGTGGGTACTGGAGAATTGAACATGAAGCTATATAGTCTTTGCAATCAAGCACCATTAACAATTCAGCAATAGTCTCTCTCTCTCTCTCTCTCTCTCTCTCTCTCACACACACACACACACACACGAATATCTAGACTCATATCCCAAACCCAAACACTTTCTGGTCAAATTCTCCTCTTTCTTCCTCAAGTATGTGGTTCCTGAACAATAGTTCCATGAAGGAATAGCTAAATGGGCTGGACAATTAAAATCACCCAAATATTGACTACTTTAAATCCCTTATCACCTTCTAAAGCATTGCTTTTCTTTATTCCTTCCATACTAATAATGACTAACGATGTTATGTTATAGATATTTTCAGAAGCATTATCTTGTTGAATCATATGTAATTTTCTCTTACTAAAAATATGGTAGGAAGTGGGGAGATGAGTCATTGATAAAGAGCTTGCACACAAACATGATGGTATGAATTCAGATCCCCATCACACATTTCAAAATGCTGTGCATAGCCACACAAGCTTGTCGTCTGACACAGGGGAGATGATGACTGTCAATCCCTGGGTCTCACGGGCTAACCAATGTGACCTAATCAGTGAGTTCAGGTTCAGCAAGAGACCATGTCTCAAAGAACAAGGTGGAGAATGACTGAGGAAGACTTCTGAAGTTGATTTCTAGTCTCTACAAATTCTCACAAATACCCCACCGCCACACACAAAGTTTTAAAATGAGTTCAGCTTTGAAGAAGATTTACAAAGGTACTCCCAAAGGACTATTTATATCTTTGCTCAGTTTTTCCTAATAATAATATATTGTGTTGCCACAGTATAGTTTTGAAGAACACAAGATGAAAACCTGGGCTTTATAGTGAAGGGCAGAATAGATTTTATTCAGACCCCACCAGTGCTTTATTAAAGTCCTTTATCTGCTCTCCATCTTTATTTTATTTTATTTTATTTTATTTTATTTTATTTTATTTTATTTTATTTTATTTGAGAGACAGAGAAAAGGAGGGCAGAGAGAGAGAATGGCCATGTCAGGGCTTTCAGCCACTGCAAAAAAATCTTCAGACACACATTCAACCTTGTGCATCTTACTTATGTGGATCCTGAGAAATAGAGCCAGGATCCTTTGGCAAGGGCTGTTCCTGCTAATCTATCTCTTCAGCCTTTTGCTCTGCATCTCAATCCAAGATTCCACATTGCATTCACAAGACACATCCTTGATTTCCTCTTCAATGAAACTCTTCTTCACTTCTTCCCCATCCTTCACAGCTTTGAATTTCATGGAGAGCACTGACTTCTCAGATATTTTGTAGAATGTCCTTCTATTTTGATTCATCTGAAGATTTCCTATGAACAGACTGAAGTTAAAGATTTCGAGAAGAAATACCATAGAGATGATGACCCTTTTCATTGTATCAATATCTATATGATAACTATAACTCCTCAGTTGAGGTGCTATCTTCCAGATGTTTCTATTATAAAGCCATTGTTTGTCAGTTTTCAAGCTATATTTGTAGGCGAGTCATTAAATAATGTCCGACTGAAATGGGAGAATTAAGCTGCACCTTTCAGAAGAAAGAATTTCAAAACTCCTGAAGTAAATTAATACTGCCAGAGGAATTTATAAATATTTAGGTAAACATTTTATAAGATATGTAGAAGTAAGGCAAATATTTTGCTTCTTGTTTTGTTTTGTTTTTTGGTTTTTCAAGGTGGGGGTTTCACTCTAGCTCAGGCTGACCTGGAATTCACTATGTCGTCTCAGGGTGGCCTTGAACTCATGGCGATCTTCCTACCTCGGTCTCCCGAGGGCTGGGATTAAAGGCGTGTGCCACTACACCTGGCTATTTTGCTTCTTTTTAAAGGTTGATCTGCTACTTTAAATAGCTATCACTGGAAATGTTATGGCACTGTAATGGTGGTTTTTCTGGTCCTCTATTTCTTCTGTGTTTATCCATGGTAGTTCTTCTCTCAAGAAGCTCTAGCCCTTCTCAGTTGAGCCTTACATTGAGTCAATCAGTTATATCAACACGGACATATGAACTTATTTTCATTTTGTTTTGTATACCTGACATAACCAACTTAACGTAAGAAGCGTTTGTTTTGGCACTAATTTTCAGTTGATGGTCCTTGGCTCCTCTGATCTGGGTAGGAGGTGAGAACACAGAACACGTGGCAGGAGCACGCTACAGAGGCTGGGACAGGAAAATGATGGGTTCTCACCTTTTATTCCATCTGAGGTTCCAGCCAATGGGTGGGATGGTGCCACCCACAGTCCACATGTATAAGGGGTCTGCTGTTAGTAAGTCCTCGCTGGGATCACCATCACCAACATACCCAGGGGTGTACCTCACTAATCTATTAGGCACTTCTCAACCTAATCAAGTAGATTAAGTAGCACAGAACTGCAATACTGTCCTTGTTTATTTTAATGTTCAAATGGTTCCAGGTTTGTCTATAGGAAGGTTTTTCAGGTTGCTGTCTTTGTTCTTTGGTTATCGCATCTATACCACCTTCTTCTTCCCCCTCCTCCTCTTCTTTTTCCTTCTCTTCTTCTTTCAATAGGTTTTATATATTCCATTTTTTTTACAAGTTTCTGAAGCACAGTAGAAATGGGCAGATGATGCAGAGATTTCCTAAAAACCCCTGCTCCCTCACAGATGCATTGTCGCCGTTATTAGCCACCTCTCCCACAGTGGCCCCCTCACCGATGCAGCTGCCCCCATTACGAGCATCCACTTCTACGGTATGTCATTTGTTATCACTTTCTTAGTGTCTGAATTGATCTTGAATGTTTCCAGTACCAGTCCTGGAATCGGTTGTTCTTTTTCCATTATCCTGGTTCTTTTTCTTGGAGGGCAAGATTTGGAAACCAAGAATGGAACACTGGCTGTGCTCGTTGGTCCTGGGTCATCCACGTCTAGGCCTTCACTGAATGTAGAGAAGTGACACAACAACACGTATTAAACCAAGCACAGCTTTCATTTTGGAATGTTTCCCATATGTCGTGATGTACAGACTTAGGCAAAAGTGTGGGGAACCAGTGTGGCGGCCATTCCAAGATGGCGCCTTGGCTGACTGCCAAGTCTTATGACTAGGCGCCATTTCCTGCTTCTGCCCTTGTATAGTCACGTTCACACTGCAGATGTGCGCATGTACCTTGTTACGTAAGATCAGTCCACCAGCAGGTGGTTGTTTGTGCCCTATAGCTAACGCCTACGTGGCTACTGCTGATTGGATCAGGCGAGGCTATATCTAGGGTGGAGGGCTGGGAGTCGGGGGCTTCCTGTTGTAAAAGGTTCCTGAATAAACTGCTTCAAGAAGAGTTCCTGTGGTCGTTGCCTTATTCTGCTGGTCGGACTGGGCGGCGACGCAAAAGGTAGCATTTCTTCTTCTCATAGCAGCGTTATGGAAGTAGGCTTTTTTGTCTTTATTTCACAGGGAAAGTAACAGACTCCAAATATAAGCTATATATCATACAAGAAGAGAGTTAATGACAGAAACTAAGTTGTTTCTACATTTTTTCAAATCAGTATTCATGGTTACTTTTGGACTATTTATCCTTCTGCATTCCTCTTCTATATTTGCCTTTTTATTTTCAATTATTTTTCTTCTCCTTATATGAAGCTCAACATCCCAATACATAAAATGATGTTATATTGGTCTAGCTGGTAGAATTTCTGTGGTCTTTTAAGCATCTTTTAGTTGATAATTTTGGGCAGAACTACAATATTTGGGCAGAGATATACTAAGAAGTTTTCTTTATCAAAACGTGACATTATAATTCTTTATGTTTTCAGTGGGTATTCATCACAATTTTGTACCAGGCCCACTTCTAGATGCTGGAGATAGTGGTGGATAAAACCAGTGAAATTCTTGACTTTCTGGAGTTTATAATCTAGTTTAGTTAACTATATGCAAGAGTGTTTCATTGTGTATACAATGTGTTTTTATCATATTCACCCCACATAACCTTTTCTTGTTCCCCTACCACTATTGCACCCATTCTCAAACTCCAGTTTTCATGTTGCTCATGTGTGTGTGTGTGGGGGGGGGCTATGAATGAATTTGATTAGAGTTGCTCTGAATGAGAGATGTCCTATAGGTGCCTGGAAACTTACCTTAGCCATTGGCTAAGATATATGAAAGAGGGGAGTCATCCATGACTTTCAGCATCTTGTATGAACAACTGAAGAAAGTTACTATTGTCTTAGGAAGTACCTGAGATAGGTGGCACAGAGCTCAATAGTGGACATGCTGGACTTAGAATCAATACATGGTTTACATGTGGCAACATTCAAGGATCTCTGTGAATCTTGTAAGCAACAATGTCTTTCCAGGGCCTCAAGAAGGCACATAACCACATGTCAGAGCTATTTTCTAGGGCTAAGGAGGTTAAGAGCATACCAAGGGAAAGCTGGACTATTTTGAAAAGCGGAATCATCTAGATGGAAAATGTTCTCACAAAAATCTGCCAGCATTTTACCCTATTGTAAGTATATTAGTATTTTTAAAATGTACTTTTTTTTTTGTTTGTTTGTTTTTCGAGGTAGGGTCTCACTCCGGCCCAGGCTGACCTGGAATTAACTATGTAGTCTCAGGGTGGCCTCGGACTCATGGCGATCCTCCTACCTCTGCCTCCCGAGTGCTGGGATTAAAGGTGTGTGCCACCACACCCGGCTTAAAATGTACTTTTAATTTCTCTTCATTATTGCAAAAGACCTCCTTATTTTTTTTCCAGCAATGAGATTTGATGATAATGTTATACTCATCTTGAACCTACCATATATCTTGATGAGCATTTGTATTTCTGACTACTCAGATCTAAATTTTAAAACTCATCTCATTTTTAAAAATTGAAATATTTAATTTTTATTTATTTATTTGATAGAGGGGGGGGAGAGAATGGGCATGTCAGGGCTTCCAGCCACTGCAAAAGAACTCCAGACACATGTGCCCCCTTTGTGCAGCTGGCTAACATGGGTCCTGGGGAACTGAACCTGGGTCCTTTGGCTTTGCAGGCAAATGCCTTAACCGCTAAGCCATTTCTCCAGCCCTAAAACTCATCTAATGATGAAAACACTTTCCTTTGTAAAGTCAGATAAAAACATAAAGGACCAATTAAAAGTAAAACGTACCCTCATTTACACACACCCAGAATGACTGGAGAAAGGAGTGAGTCATAAAAGGGAAGAAAGAATGATTTTATCACACCTGGTTCCTGCAGGTGAAAAATGTTCAATGTGGCTTTGGGGGGAATACTAGTTAACATAAAAGGAAGAACCTCTTAGAAGATTAGCTACTCTAGGTCTATTAGAAAAGTTCATATGTGTATTTTTCAAAAACAATTATAGGCTTTCTCTTTCCCTTTTGCTGTCTCTTTTTAAAAGCCCAAGGTTTCCAAGAAGCTAATCCCACTTAATGCTCATGTGGATTTAAAAATCCAACCAAGACTTATTTTGTTAATACTTTCGTATGTCAGAGTATGAAGAGTAGAAATACGTTTTAACTTTAATTTTAGTTTCCTGATAATACCTTTTTACTGGGCCTGAGGAATTTTACAATGCCAAAAGTTGTGAATCATTGCAGACCTTAAACCAATAGCTGGGGTGAAAGAAACAGTTGATTGCACACAAAAATGCTGTATTAATTTTCTTGTATAAATTTGAAGTGGATTTATGTTGAACCTGAGAAAACTGACAAAATATGAAATGTTGAGTAAAACAGGGGATTCATTTGAAAATAGTCAAAAAAAGTACAATATGTTTAAGATGCCTTTTATCCCCCCAAAATCAAATATTGGGCCTCTGTGGACAGACATCATTTTATCCGTAGCAGAGAGGTAGATTCATGGCAACATGAGTTCAGTGAATACATTTCAAATTGAATCGTTATGACTCAGACATTTTTAATGTTAATTCTGCAGTCTGAAAAAAGATCAACTATATTTCTCTCATTGGGGGAGTATTCTCAGATGGCTGTTAAAGAGGTTTTTTTTTTTTTTTTTTTCTTTCTCTTTTAACTGCTGGAGAGCAATGAGAAACAAATCTGTTCTTTTGAATAAATGTTCAGTCCATATGTTATTTTTCACGGGCACTGATGGGAGTGTGAAGTCCTCCTTTGTAAATTCTGTTTGCAGTCTTGCTCTGCTTCCCCAGCCCCCAGCCTTACCATATGCAGCACATCTTGGGAGTGGAGAGAGCAGTTCATTATGTGACACTGGTTGCTTGCATTTTACCCCTAATATAGCAAACATTTGGAAAGGGAAGTAGACATACCAGAATAAGAAGAGGACAACCAACCCTGCTGCGAGGAAGGACACCCATGAGCAATGATGGGCAATCAAAACAGAAAAGAAAAAGATATGATAGTCATAAACACAAACCATGGCCACACAATATCTATGCACTGTAGGACAGAATTGGAATGGGCTTTGGAAACAGAGAGGTCCAGATTTATTCCTGACATCATGACCTACCTGTGTTACATGAGAAGTTTCTTTTTTGGAATCTGAATTCTTTCCTCACCCAAAAAAGCTGGTATGTATACTCACAGTGTTAATGTGAAAATTTAATGAAACATTTCAAGAAAAGTAAGTGGAACACAGTAGGTGTTTAATAAATTTCCTTCTTCTCAACCTTCCATCCCATTGTCTTAACTATTATCAACAATGGGAAACTTTTCATTTTCATTTTAAGATTTATGAACATTCAGCTGAGGCAATGATCATGATCAAGCATATGTTTTATGATAAACGACTTACCAGAAGTTTCTTCTATGCTAGGAAGTCAGCCTAAGTTGAATTATATTGGCAAATTTTTTCATACAGCTTGAAAACTTAAGAGGTTGAGTACAGACAAATATTTTAGTAGAATTTAACCCCAAGCCAAATGTTTTATGCTAAGAAAATAGTCTTTGATGTTTGAATGGGTCTGAGTGTTATGCCTGAGAGCCAAATGTGTGCGGTAGGCCCCCTTGTGAATTGAAACATCAAAAAAGATTTGCATTAATTTTCTGCAAGCCAAATATGTAGAGTTTCATGCAGCTTTAATTGAAATGTAATAACTGTTTACAGACTTCCCTGCACCATCTCCACAGAGTAATTGCTTTTCCACACTGAGCAAATGGGGGATAAAGTAAATGTGCCTAGAAGGGCTTGGAAGTTCAATCAAACATTTCTAAAATTACTGCTATGAATGGTGTCTTCCTTGTCTTGAACTCAGTCAGAACCTGACCTCTGTGAAGTCAAGACATGCCTGGACTTACATGTCAGAGAAACTTTATTACACAAGCCTGAGCTCATGAACCAACATAAACTATGTTGTCTTTAAAAGGAGCATGGAGGCTAGGGAAATGGCTCAGTGGTTGGAGGTGCTTGCAAAGTCTGCAGTCCCGGGATTGATTCCCCAGTACCCATGTAAAGTCAGATGTAAAAAGTGGAAAATGCTTCTGGAGTTCATTTGCAGTGGCAAGAGAACCTAGTTTACACACCCATCCACACCCTCCACACAGAGACACACGTGCGTGCGCGTCCACACACACACATGTGCGCGAGTGCACGTGTGCATACATGTGCAGATAACATTTTTTTCTTGTGCAAAGGGAGAGTGAAAGAAAGTTGTTGCTTAATGATTACTGTTTTCACATGTTTTGCCTCACAGTCATCCTGACAAGCACAAGGTGTGTGGGCTTTTTCTGTACATTATATGTTCTGAGGGCAGAAGGAAATGCTGTAAGGTGGAATGGCCCACTTCAAAATACTTAGTGAATCCTATGGTAATGTGTTCACTCAGAAAGTACTCAGGAATCATCTAGAATGGAGCAATGGCCAGCTCTGCTCAAAGCAACTGAAAAGTTAGCTTTTTAAAACGTTTTATTGACACAATACCCTGATTATAAGCCATTCCAACTATCTCTTTTTTCCCACTCCACTGAATCCTTTCTTCTATCCAATTAGTCTCTCTTCTAGTTTGATGTCATCATTTTTTTCTCTCTTACTATTCAGATCTTGTGTCAGTGGTGCCAGCCACTGTGAGGTCATGAATATCAAGACCACTTTGTGTCTGGATGACAGCATTGTAAGCACTCCTCTCTTTCCTTTGGCTCTTACATTCTTTCTACCCCCCATTCTGCATAGGTCTCTGACTCTTGGAGTATGTGACAAAGATGTCTTACTTAGTGCTGAATACTCTGCTGTCACTTCTTCTCAACACTGTGGTGAGTTTTGAGTTACCTCAGTGGTCACTGTCATCTGAAAAGAGAAGCTTCTCTAACCAAAAGGGAGACCAGCATTAACATAAAGGCACAAATGTAAATATTTAGAGAGCAGTTTGGTGGGCATAATACATGATTTAGTTAGGCAATAGTAGTAGTTTTCCTCCAAGGGCCTATGACCTCCCCAGTTATAGGCTTTAAATTTTTTTTTTAATTTTTTTTTATTTTTGTAGAGAGACAAAGAAAGGACAGAGAGGGAGAGGGAGACAGATAGAGATGGGCGCACCAGCAGTGTCTCCACTGCTGAGAACAAAATCCAGATGCGTGAGCCCCTTGTGGTCAAGTGCGGCATTGCGCCTTGTGGCATTCTTAGGCTTAGGAGGCAGGCGTCTTAATCGCTAAGCCATCTCTCCAGCCCATTATAGGCTTTTGAATAGGTTTTCAGTATGAGGAATGAGTTGCCTTCCATGAAACAGACATCCAATCCAATCAGAGCAATTGCTTTCCTCTATAACAGACATGCCACCGTTGCACTAGTTGGTATATTTGGCCTGGCTGGTCAGTCATAAAATTTCATGGTCCACCACTGATTAAGCCCATTGATGATCTCTCATGATGGATAGCTGTTTCCAGCATCCTGCAGTTAATAGGGAAGAGGCTTCCAGTGACCTGCAGCCCAGGCATGTGATGTCTTCAGTAAGAACGTTTTACCATCTGGTTCTAGTGGGTAACCAAAAGCCTTGGCAAAGGTCTGTAATGTTTTGGAGGTGTCAATGGTCTCCATGGCCAACAGCTCACTAGAAAGTATCATACACCTAGCACTGAATTTTTTCTAGTAACATTCTATGGCTTCTGGGCACATTACGCCTCCATAGGAAACTTCTGCCAAAACTCTCTCTTTTATAACATGTATTATTAGCTAGCAAATAAGCAGGTTCCTATATGACTTATATCTCTCCAGTCCCTAGCATTGCTTTTTTAAACAAAATATTAGAATTTCAGAAACAACACAATGAGAGAAAAAGTGGTTCTCTTCCTCCCCCAAATCCAGAGGTTTCAGAATGTATTCCTTAATGACAAAACGGGGGAAAGGAAAGAATTCTGCCTTTTGAGATTATTATAACACTACTCCATTAGAGAAGAAATTTAGTTTTGGAGGGGGAATTTCAAGGCCTATGATAGTTTCCTCCATTTTAAAGATCAGAAACAAAGATTTTGGGGAATTTTATATTACACATAAATAATAAGCTTCAAATGCAGTCAAATTCACCTACGATTGAATATATGTCAATATACAATATATGTATAATTTTATTTTTTTAAAAATAAAGTATATACATAATAAAATTTATAATATGTTTGTATACTTATCACAGGGGATATAGCAATAGAAATAGAAAGGGGACTGCGTGGGAGGAGGAAGAGTTCTCAAGCAAGCAGGAAGCGAACACATGAGATGGTAGTAGTGGAAATGAAAGACACAATAGTCCAAATTTTCTTTTATATGTAAAATGGGCATTTAACTATATATGTGAAAAGAAAGCCATTATTTCATATGCTAACTAAAAATATTTAAACTTTACAAATGTCAAATTCAATTTGCATTTTCTCAGAGACTAGTGGTATTTCTGAACAAATGATAAATTTTAAAACTTAAAAAAAATAAAAGTAGCTACCAAAAGCTCAAAGTAAACACATATGTTTCTTTATTATTTCAGACATACTTAGTATGGATACATCATGTGCTGGTACCACCCTTTCCCTCATCCCTGCCCCCATTCGGCTGGGGACGCTCCTCAGTGGGGTTGCAGGTATTCCCCATGTGGGTTGTGGGTTATGTGTTGTGAGAGCAGCAGTCAGTTATTGTGGGGGAGAGAATGCCTCTGGGCATGATGTCCCAACCTGTGGCTCTTACAATTTTTCCTTCCCCTCTTCCACAAAATTCCCTGAGCCATGGTGGGTATGTTTTAAGTCTACTTCAGTGATGAGCTCTTAGAAGTCTCTGGGTTTCTGCTTTCGTAAGTGCTGAGTATCTACGAGTCTGTCTCCTTCACCCTGATGCTGATTATCAGGATCACCACAGAAGTTGCATTCTTGCTCATCTACCCAATTCCTCTGTGGTTTCACCCGTGTCTTGCCTAAAGTGTGAGGGTAGTTTATCTCCTCAGGTCTCTCTACTTCTGAAAAAGAAAAACAGATTCGCCAATGGAGAGTGAAGTCAGCATAGGTTAAATGGGATAAGTGTTATTAATTTGGGGAGAATTTGATGGATGTAGCCCTTCTTTTAGCCAAAGACTAGTGGGAGATTGACATTGGAGAACATAATCTTTGTCTCCACAGGATTCTGACCTGATTCCCAGTTCTAGATATGGGTTCCTTTTCACTGAGCAGATGTCTCAGCCAATCAGAAAACTATAGGTTACCCACCAAGCCTATGTGCCACTATTGCACGGGTGTGTACATCTTATCAGGGTGCTTGCTTCTGAGTAGCTTAGATCCCTGGTTGCTCAGATCCTTGTTGTCCACTTTCCCCCAGTAACTCATGTAGCACTTTCCAGGACTAGAGGGGTTAACTGTCTGGGGTCTGGCTCTCTTCTGGATTCCAGCCAGGTCTCTCCAGGTTCTGGAATGGCAGCATATGGTTTCTTCACTAATAGGATCTTACCTTTTACCTCAGGTGGGTAATAAGTGCTTTCATAGAAGCCTGTCATGTTTGGGAACTTGCAGGTATCTCAGATCAACAGCTCATTGTGGGTAGCAACCATTTTTTGGTACTGAGAGTTATAGGCCAGAGCCAAAAAAAATTTTAAGGTTAAGTTTCATCCTACCCTCTCCATGGCCCTTCTTTTCTGGTACTCTCTCCATACTCCTGTTGAGGGTTCAATCTTTTAGTCAATCTTCAGGGATAAAGGTTTCTATGGTACCAGTTCTTTTGGGTTTAGTTTTGTGTTTTTTTTTTTTTTTAAACACATATTTTTCTAAAGAACCTAACTTAACTTGTAGGTCATTATTGTCATATATGATATATTCCCCTTCAGAAAGTTAAAAAAAACCAAGGCTAGAGAGATGGCTTAGCAGTTAAAGCACTTGCCTGCAAAGCCTAAGGACCTAGATTCCATTACCCAGTACCCACTTAAGCTAGATGCACAAGGTGGCACATGAAGCTGGAGTTTTTTTTTTTTTTTATTGCTGTGGATATAGGCCCTGGTGCACCCACTCTTTCTCTTCTCTCTGACTGCCTCTTTCTCTGTCTCTCTCTCTCTTAAATAAATAAATAAATAAATAAATAAATATTAGAATGTTAAAAGTCTGTGTGTTTAAAATATAGTAGCTAGAGTAGGTATGCAAAAGCGAAGAATAATGATGCACAACAGTTACAATGCAGCAATTGGGTTAATAATGTTTTTTATGGTGGAAGTTTTACGATAAATGAGGCCATGCTATCTCAGCATCTGATTGTGAATGGACCCTGGGTGGAATAGCCATACCACTTGTTTACTGAACATGGGCACTCATTTTTCTAAAGCCTTAGTTTCTGTATCTATTAACTTGAATTATCATAGTACTTATTTCACAAAATAAGAAAGTGCATATTAGGGGTGTAGTGTGGCTGTTAGCTCATAGGAAAAAAAAATGCATTATTTTTTAAAAACTTTATTTTATTTTTCTTTATTTATTAGAGACAGAAATAAGGAGAGAGAGAGAGAGAGAGAGAGAGAGAGAGAGAGAGGAGAATGGGTACACCAGGGCCTCTAGCCACTACAAATGAACTCCAGACACATGCGTCCCCTTGTACAGCTGGCAAACATGGGACCTGGAGAATCAACCAGGGTCCTTAGGCTTCACAGGCAAGTGCCTTAACCACTAAGCCATCTCTCCAGCCTCACAACTATTGTTTTAATGCACAAATTTGTGACAATTTGTTATAGCAGCAATATATTGTCTTTTTCATATTAAGCACCTGGTACTTTAGATATGGAAAGTTAGCAATTCAAAATATTTTATGTTCATATATGCACACAAATATAGAAACATGTACTTGTCAAAAAGTTTATGCTATGGTCATGTTGCTTTATGTGTTGTTTTTTAAATGCAGTGCATGAAATTGAGGATAAAAAACTTCTTACAAACAAATGAAATGACAATAGATACAGTATCATCAAAACAAAGTCATTCTTTTTGTTTGTTTGTTTCAAAACCATTACAGGGTACTCAGTAACTTTGTATATTATGTAAATATATTCAATAAATAGCTCATTGAATTTTCAAAGAAAGGCTGTTTCCAATAGCATCGTCTCTAGGCTTGGGACCCTAAGATGTGGTTCATCTGCCTTACTTTATAGGTAAGCTTTTAGCATCCAAAAGGAAAATCAAGGAATCAGAAGATTGTCTTTACTCCTCAGATGTGTCCCTTAAAATAGTAGCCCATGGAGAATTTTATATTTGCTTAAAGAAGGGATAAAAACAAGAAAATGGACTAATTTCTTGTCTTTCCTTTTAGTGGTTATGGTTATAACAAATTGTAGTGGACTTAATAAGGTGGATTTAGAAAGGAAATCATTTTGCAAGCACATACCTTTAACCACTGAGACATTTCCCCAGCCCCAGAAAATCATTTTGTTTCATAGATCTGATAGAATAACACCCCCCCCAATTTTTTTTTCCCGATATTGGTAAAACAACTGCTGAGATATTTTAGGTCTAAATATTGGCTTCCATTGTTTTCTCTGCTTTGCTAGTTGACCTCAAGCTAGTCACTGAAATTGTTCCTCATTCACAGCACAAGGGAGATATTAAATTGCTTTTACAAACATCTGTAAAGAATGGCACTAAAATATTGCAAGCATATATACTGCCCCATGGACTATGTAACATGCATCCCTTTAATCCCAGCACTTGGGAGGCTGAGGTAGGAGGATCGCTGTGAATTTGACGCCAGACCCAGACTAATTCCAGGTCAGCCTGGGCTAGAGCAAGACCCTACCTTGAAAACAACAACAAAATTACCCTTGAACTGCCATTACTGAACTCTCCTCAAAGCATATTGTTATCTGTCTGTAGAATACTGATGAATGGCCATAACAGGATCTTCACATATTTAAACTAGAAAATGAATTCTTAGATCTGTAAGGTCCAGAACACGTTGTTTTTCATTTGTTCTGTGTCAGTTTCTCATTGAGTGGTATATACTACTAGCAAAGGACAATATTCTTATCCTCCGCTCAGTTCTGTCTGTTCATCAGCTGTGGTGGTTTCAATTAGGTGCTCGTCATAAACCTCATGTGGGCTGAACGCTTGCTCCCCAGCTGATGGTAATTTGGGAGGTGGCACTTGGCTGGAGGAGTTGATTGCCAATGTTTGTTTGGCTCACTCTCTTGATGCTGATGTCCACCTGAAGTGACCAGCCTGGAAATGATGTCCAGCTTCTGTTCTTGCCACATTTTCGCTTGCCATCGTGGAGCTCCCCTTTGAGTCTGTAAAGCAAAATAAACTTTCCTTCCACAACTTTTAGCCAGGTTCTTTATGCCAGCCCCCACAAACGAGAACGAAACTGTAACATTAGTTGTATTACATCTGGAACTTACAGCCAGATATTTAGGATTAGAAAACAATCAAGAAGGTAATTATGTTGGGATAAGAGGCTGAAGTGTGAGGAAGATAAAAGATTAACCAAGATCAAACACCCTGCTTTATGTGTTTCCTCAGTGCCAGCAGCTATCCTTCATTTACTTGTTACTAAACTATAAGCAACTTGAGGGCAAGAGTGAAGCAATGTTTACTTTGTTTTTACTTAACACTCACCATGTTCAACTTTAGTTAATTCCTTTTGTTAGGGGAACAAATGACTGTGGCATCACTGTACAAAGTGCATCATATTATCTAGGTCCAAATCTCAGACTTAATAAAAAATGTCTCCACCATGTAGACCCAGGGGGCTAATTATCTTCCCAGCCACTATTCCTAAAATTTATAAAATGGGGTCCAAAAGCAATGTTTACATCATAAGATCCATCTTGAGGATTAAACAAATTCATAGTTGTGTTTAAACTTGCTTTATGTATGGGAAGCAAAATTTTTTCTATTCACTCATAGTTTTGAAGTGAACCTATAAATTAAGTTGATATTAAGAGGAGAAAAGCAGACAATGTTGTTTAATAAGTTTTATATGTCATTGGAGGCCCCAAAGGAAATGAAAACCCGAAGAAACAGTGAGATCTGAACACATATGCTGAACTGGACAAAAATTCATAACTTAGGAAAATGTGACAAGCAGGAGAAGTAATCATGGAGAAAGGCCTATGAAATAAAGCTACTTTACAACGTTTTTGTATATGAGTTTCTTTCTCTGGTGATGAGGATATGCTATGCTGGTGGAGTCACGGCATCACCTATATAGAATTTTATCTCATTTCTGGAAAAAAAAAAAAAAAAAAACTTTTTGTTCCTGTGGTTTCACACATATTTTAAACTCAAATTAATTCTTACACCAAAATGGCATGTTTTAGGCTGGCGTGGGCTGCCAGTCTTCACTTATGACATCATAGGCTGTGAAAACACACTAGCTTTTATCAAGTGATCTCAACTGTAGGTTAATTTTGCTCCTCTTCCTCCAGGGCTGGGGGTCATGTGTCAATGTGTGGAGACCTTGTGTGGTTGCCATAACTGGGGAATGCTACTGAAAAGTACTGAGAACAGACCAAATATAGAACCAAACTCCTTAAAATACATACAACAACCCTCACAATAAAGTGTTTGGCCTGAAATGTTCATTGAGCCAAAGTGCAAAAATTCTGAGCTATTTTCTGTTGCTTTGACTGTTATTACTATATCTATTTTTGTTGTTCATTTTTGGTTTTGTATGAAGATACAAGACAGTTTTTTTTTTCTTGGATAATTATAGGACCATCTATTTGAAATAAAGGAAACAGTCAATAATTACTGCCTTAGGACAAAATATTGCATCCTATGAATAGTATGTGTATCAAACTCACCTGCAATTCAAAACAGGGCAAAGTGAACATTATCCAGAATATTGCTAAAATCGGAAGAATCTTAGAGATTAGAGAAGCATTGTATGAGGTGAACTAATACAGACTCACAAAGTCAAATACCACGTGTTCTTTTCAAATGCAAATCATAGCTACTAACTGTTATATGTGCATATTTATATGGGAGTCAGTGTGGGTAGCCTGTGGGTAGAGCCTATGGGAAGCATTAAGATGGGGGTGGGGGAGGGCAGAAAGATACGGGAAAGGAGTGAGTGAGTGTTAGAGGAGAGTCAACCAAAACTAAGCATTATTAAAATGCCATAAGGAAAGCTGTTACTTTTTGGGCCAAATAAATAATTTTTAAAAATCAAGTATGTATTTCAATAGTCAACTTAACATTAGCATTTTCAGAGATGAGGAGACCCCATCATGACTTAATTGAAAGTAGTCAAGTTCACTAGCTGGAAGATTAAGAACATTAATTTGATCACATAAAACTCAAAATTCTTTTGTGTTATTTGTTATACTGATATTCTAAATGTGTGGTTCTATTATATTTTTCTAATTTCTGAATTCAGCTTACTAAGGAGGATGAAAACAGCAAGATAAAAGCCAGGCTTTAGAGAAGAAAATTATATTCTACTCTATTGTACTCTTTCACTCTCATTGGGATTAATTAGGGCTGGGAATTTTATTGGAAAGCATGTTTTAAATTTTACATGTGGCAGTTAATTAATCCTAAGAACATTTCCTCAGATTCATTTCTCTTTGCATACTGTTACTACTACTATTAGTCTGAGAGGTAGAAATGGAGAGAAAATGCTCACATTTAAAAACATGCTCAAATATGTGCCATAGATACATGCTTTTTCATTGCTGACACCATCCATGTATTTAAGAATATGTATGAGGAAGATCCTAGTTTTACAGTCTATCATTTTATCCTTTTCATAAGTTAATTTTGAATCAAGTGGCATTTACTACAATGGTTTCCAATTTATGTTAAAATATGTTAACTGAAGTCCTGTAATTTATCACTAGGAAATATAATAAGATTGTCAGTGTTATAATGTGGGTTTAGATAATCTTAAGACATATCTTAAGTATGAAATAGCTAGTAGTTGAACTTATTTTAATATACTAATTTCTTGAAAACTATAGTTATTTTTTCCTTCTTAGTTTTCCAAAATCTTCAGTGCCATTTTACTTCATTCCTCCTGCCCTCCTTCCATTCTTAACATGATAAAGTTCTGTATTTTTACATTTGGAAAATAGCCTAGAGAAAAATTTTCTTTCTCTTTAAGTTGTAGTTCATAACATAAAGTGAAATCCCTCTTAGAAGCCTTCTGATTATTTCTTGGGGATGCTGGGGAGATGGCTCAGTTGGTGAAGTACTTACCATGTAAGCCTGACAAACACCTAAGTCCAGATACCCAGAACCCATGTAAAAGCCAGGTCTGGCAGCTGCACTTGTAATCCCAGCACTCGGATGGTGGAAACCAGAGGATCTCTAGAGCCTTCTGGCTAGGTCATGTAGACTGATTGATGGGCTCCAGTTTCGTTGAGAGATCCTGTCTCAAAAAATAAGGCAAAGAGCCACTGAGGAAGACCTCTGGTCTACACATGCACCTGTACACTGTGTGTACTCACACATATACAAACACACAAATACATGTGTGCACACTGCACATACATGCATGTACACCACACATAGATGCAAAGAAAAATGATTCTTCTTGAATGATTCCACTCTTTCCTCCCATACCAGCCATTTTCGTTTCTCCTCTAAGTGAACTTAGAGTAATGCCTCCCCACATGCCTGTAACTCTTTAAATAAAATCCAAACCCATCTTTATGATATAATTCCTCTATAACATTTTGGCCTTGTCTTGGATAGATGTTTCTAATACTCTAGTTATAGTCTCAGCCTAGACCAAGCCAGCCAGTTCTTGCCTCTTGCCCTTCTCTACTTAAGACGGACTCACTGCTCTTGAAAAGTCCACTGATGGAAAGATTATTATTATTATTATTATTATTATTATTATGCTCATTGTGATACTCTTGTGTCTAGATTAGTGTTAGCATGCAGTATTTTCCATGGGTTAGCTTGTTTTTTTTTTTATTACTATAATACAAAGTACAAAACATACAGACATTTAAATGACTAAAATGTATTCTCTCTCATGGATTTTTTAGGTCAGAAGTTCATCTGGGGTTATTTATGCTCTGCACTCAGGGTCTCATCATGATGGAGGTCAAGGTATTGGCTTTATTCACTTCTGTTTGAATTTTGACCTGACTCTATGTAGATGTTGTTTTGATTCTACTGTTAATGAGTTTTGCTATAAGAATCTATCTTCTACCTCAGTCTATCAATAAAATGTAGTTACCATATTTAATTTAAAAAATAGTATAAAAAGAAAAGAGATAATTCTTTTGTAAAGTGGCACAATAGAAAGTAAGATTTCTTTTCCCAGGTGGAAAATTATTTAGTTTATTTTAGTTTCCTTAGGTGAGGTCCAAGACTTCTTGCTATAAAGTGCGATTGCTAAGCCTTTTCCCAGAGTTACAAAGCCAGATACTTTAGAACAGAGATCTCCATCTGGAACAAACAACACAGATTGTTTAATAAGCCAATATTTGAGAAGCAAAGATAAGGAATTTCACAAATCATATAGAAATAAAGTGTACTTTCTATGTAAAGTATTGGAAAACATTTTACATGTATTTAAGGACATAATCACCATATAAAAATTCAAGTTGGCAGTCACTGTTTTATATAATTCTGCATACCACCTATGTATGGTCTCATTTAAATATATATTTAGTAATTTATGAATGGAATTTTTGCTATTTCTCTCAATGTGTACCAAACTAAAATTACTTCATTTCCACACAATCTAAAAGTATTGCCTCTATTTTCAAAGAACAATATCCAGAACTGAGTAGATAGTTCAATTTTATTTACCCAACATGCAAGAGGCTCTGGGTCCAATCCACAGCACCAGACAAACAAAACAACAATAGAATTAAAGAACACTAATCGAGGGAAAATTATATTCTTATTCCTCTGTATCACATGATACGGATAAACTTATTTCTATTTATTTATGTTTGCTCTTTTGATTAGAAGCAAAATAACGACAAAGTAAGTACATCTTAATCTTTTATAATGTGTGGACGATTATGTGAGCATATTTCTGGAATGAAAACATCAAGATGTGGCTTAATGGATGAAGACAGTTAAAGGGAATTTTTTATTACTTGAAATCAGCACATCCTGTAAAGCCATCCAAAATCCTCAGGCTCACTAGCTGTTCATCCACCTAATTATCCTACTGAATGAAGAATAAGGAAAAAGGCCTTTAGATTTCTCTGTTTTTAGGCCTTTACATTTCAACTGTTGTCAATTAAACTCAGAAAGATGTGTCTTCTCTCTTGCAAATCCACCCCCACACTGACCTTGAACTGTTTCAAGCTCTTATTTTTTATTAGAACCATGTGAAGTGCTCTATTTTTGCTAGGATAGAAGCTGATCATTGGAGTATGGTGGCATACCTCATAAAACCTTTATCGCCATCATTCTCTGAAAATGGTAGACGATGTGGCCCATCACCCATTGTGCCACATCAGTCCCATAGATTGTATCTTTTCCTTCATGAGGAGCTGCAAAATGTCCAGATGCGTATTCTAAAGCCCAATTGGAAGGTAATGAGACAAATGCCAGATACAACATGCTCTTGACAGAGGCCACTGAGTGGAAGTTTGTGGGGAGATTTAATTTGGCCAGATGCCATAGTCATAAAGCTTGGCTCCTCTCTCTTCTGCGCCTGTCAAGCCACTCTAATTTAGGAGATACCCTTGTGCAGATCAAAAGTGTATTCCAAAATGAACATGGATGTTTTAGAATTTTCAGTGGCACATGACTTTGTTCTTACAGGGCAGAAAAATGCAGGGAGACTTGCCACATAGAGAGGTTAAATTGCTCATATGAATGTTTGCATTTCTATGGTGTCCTCTCAAAAGATGTGATTTTTAGTTTAAAAGAAACTCAGACTTCTGATGATACATTTGTTGCTCCAAATTTTTATTTATTTATTTATTTTAGTATGGATGCATCATGTGTTGGAACCATCCTTTCCCTTGTCCCTGCCCCTATTCTACTGGGAGCCCTTCCCAGTGAGGTTGCTGTATTCCCTGTAGGGTTGTGGATTATGCCTTGTGAGAGTAGCAGTCAGGTATTAGGGGGACGCAATGCTGCTGGGCATGATGTCCCAACTTGTGGCTCTTACAATCTTTCCACCTACTGTTCTGCAAATTTCCCTGTTGCTGCTCCAATTTTAATATTTTGTTTTGATATTCACAAGACTTTTCTTGAAAACAGATGTAACAAAAGTCATATAAACAGTTCATATAAAACTACAAATGAGACAAATTAATTAGTAAAGGGCATAGTACTATTTTAAATTAATTTGTTATGTTCTGGTTCTCTGGTAATTTCTACTTTCTAATTTTAACCCTGAAAAATTACTAGCTGTAGAACTTTAGAATAGTTACTTACCATTTTGGAACTTCAGTTTCCTGACTGTGTGATAAATATAGAATTAGTACTTAGTTAGAGTTGTCATGAAAATGCATACATGTATAGTGCTTAGAATATTGGCTACCATATTCTAATTACTTTATAAATAACTTATATTGCCATTAGCAGTTATCATTAGCAATAATAATGTTAACATTATTGGTAATTAATTATTGATCAGAATACTAATGTTGTTAATGTTAACCTCTATTCATATTGATAAGTATTTATAAGTACTCTAAACAGTGAGGATATGTTATACCTGTCATTTACATTTAAACATTGCTTCTACTTTTTAAAATCTTTCCTAATTTTAGCTTTAGTTGCCCTTTAAAGATGCTTGATTTAAAAATATCTACAAAGGAAAATGAGTTGGTTGAGATCTTATGAGCCCATAATTGGTCACATTGGGAAAAGTTGCCTTTTCAGCCTCAAAGGGAGAGTCATGACAAAACTCAGCTAAACAAACATTTAAAAAACAAATTTAAGAATACAACTACCATTTGTTAATTTGCAATAAAATGCCTACATTGACCAAATAAAATCAAAAGACAAAGATCACACACAAAATCTGTATTTTTACTCATAATTACAAAAACATGGAAGCCATCAAGACTTTCTTCAGTAAGTAAAGGCATAATTGTGGAACATTTATTTGATTAAGTGTTAGTCAGTGCTTAGAAGAATGAATCATTCATTGAGGAAATTTACTGCATATTACTTAGTGCAAGAAGCCAATATTAAAAGTCAACATGTTGTGAGTTTCCAACGATATGATGTGGAAGAGGTAAGCCTATGCAGACAGAAAAAAGGTCAATGGTTAGCCGGCATTAAAGAGTTACGAATGGGCAGAGGAGGGCAACTTCTCTGTGTGGTACTATAGAGGTGGAAGGCTGTGATTGTACATTTGTCAGATCAGCAGAGTGTACACAATGAAGACTGAACCCGAATGCAGACTATGGACTTGAGTGGTAATGATTTCTCAGTGAACCTTCAGTTGTAGCAAATACACAATTTGATGAAGAATTAATATTCCAGGGGAAGTTGGTAAAAGGAAAAGGGGCATATATGTGAAAACCCTCTATTCTTGCCATTCAATTTCTTAAAACAATATAGTCTGAGGGTATGAGGGGAGCAACTACAACTCATTTGTCTTCCTTTATCTACAGGGGGCTTTTTCCTGTTCAAAGCTATGTTTCTTCTCTGAGATGGGTATCCAACAACCTGTTTCTAAATCATGGAGTGAGGGCTTGAGAAATTGATCAGTGGTTAAGGTGCTCACCTTCAAAGCCCAAGGCCCTGGGTTCGATTCCCTAGTACACGCAAAAAGATGCACAAGATGGCGCATGTGTGTGGAGTTAATTTGCAGTGGCTAGAGGTCCTGCTGCACCCATTTTCTCTGCCTCTCTCTCTCTCATAAATAAATAAATAAATAAATAAATAAATAAATAAATAAATAATATAAAAAGTCCATGGAGTGAGATTTAGAGAGAAGAAAGTTCCTTTGTAAGTTCTACCTACTTCCAAAAAACATTCTTAGCAAGTATTCATGAACACCCCAGGACAGAGACAATGGTCGGACAGACAATATCCAAGCAACATCCAAAGGCATACATTCATCTTTCCATCCACTCATCCACTCAGCCAAACATCCATCCATCCAGATGTTATCAAGTGGACTGTGTATTTCACAGAAGGCCATGTTCCAGGCAAAGGGTGGGGCACTGACAAAGACAACAGCCATTCTTCAGTGTCATGGAGCTTATAACTAAATAAGAGACCCCCTATAACTAACCACTAAGAAAATAAATAATACCTGAAGTATTTATTAGTGGAAAAAAAACTGAGTGCTGGAAAATTATTAGGCTACTGAATTCAATGAACATTTAATTTTAAATCTATATGTTTAAGTTGAGACCTGCATGACATGGAGACGTGTCTATGGAAAGGATAGAGAAAAGTACATTTTCAGAAGAGGGAAGAGTTAGGGGCAAATGACCTAATATGAGTGGACTTTGGAATTTTTGGAATATTGATAAAAATTATCCAGTCAGGATGACAGAGCATGGGTAACAGGCAAGTGGAGGAAAATAAGTTCAGCTAAGTAGTTGGGGTCTGGGTTAAAGTAAATATGATAAAATAGGGCACCATGGTTAGACATAACCATTAAACATGTGAGAAGGCTTTTGGATCATGAAATTATCTGGTTTTGAGTTTCTCAATTATCCTAGATGGTATTGATATAGAGATTTTAGCTTGAAAAAAAAAAAAACTAGGATTCTAGTTATTATGTGAGGGTGGATAGGCCTAAAATACTTACAAAGAAATGGAGGGTAGTAAACACACATGCACATGGGAGTAAGCTTATGAAGATGAGTTGATGAGTTTGAAAAAACATTGTATCATGCAAGGAAAGAGAGGAACCAAGGATAATTGTAACACTTAGTGATTAATGGTGAAAGTCTATATATAGCTGAATGGGAAAATATGACACATCTATTTTTTCCAGATGAAGATGGCACCAACAGATCAGAGAAAAGATTCCATCAAATGACAGCTTGTTGAAACAGTGACATTATTGGTATTATAACAGAAGTGTGTAACTAAAACATCTCACCACCAGCATGAATGATGACTCACACAAGTGTACTACCTAAGATCCCAGTGCCTGGTCAATATGTTACTTCCTATATCTGTAGCTAGGGCAGACAGGCAGGAGGGGTCACTAGAATCTCAGGTGAAGATAACACCTCACATGAGGAAATATTAATAGTCTCATTGCCACTACCTAGCCCGAGCTGTCATTGTATTCTGCTTGTTTTATTACCATGACTTCAGGCCAAGGTATTATGCAGGTCAATTCTGCTTCATGGTGGTTGATGGAAAATGGCATGCCCAGAGGAAATAGCCATGCCATTATAAGAATGGTTGTCAGGCTGGAGAGATGGCTTAGTGGTTAAAGCATTTGCCTATGAAGGCTAAAGACTCAAGTTTGATTCCCCAGGACCCATGTAAGCCATATGCACAAAGTGGCACATGTACCTGGAGTTTGTTTGTAGTGGCTAGAGCCCTGGTATGCCCACTCTCTCTCTCTCTCTCTTTCTCTCTCTCTCTCTTTCTCCTTGAAAATAAAGAAAATATTTACAAAAAAAAAATTAAAAAGAACAATTGTCAATAGGAAGACAAGCCAAGGTGGTTCCAGATCCCAGCCACTTTGGGGGCATTTCCTCCTATAAAACTGCTGAAATAAGTGGAATAGAACTGCTTTCCTCAGGCTGGACTCTGAGAGGGCTTAGCAGTTAAGGCGCTGTGAAGCCTAAGAACATCCATTGGAATCTCCAGGTCCCATGTTTGGCCAGATGCAAAAGTGATGTGAGCATGCAATGTCACACATGTGCACAAGGGGGTGCACACATCTGGAGTTCGTTCACAGCAGCTGAGAAGCCCTATTGTTCCCATTCTCTTTGTCTCTCTCTCTCTCTCTCTCTCTCTCTCTCTCTCTCTCTCTCTCTCTCAAATTAAAAAAAAAGGACTGCTTTCCTCCTCATCTTCAGAAGTTGACTCCCTTCTTGTTCAGAAGTCCTCCTAGCTCCTATTTCCTCATTCCCTATGCACTGGTCTCCTTCTTCCTACATCAGTCCTCTACTGTGTTTATATTCCCATGTGACCCAAGACCTCTTCCTAGCCTAAATCAAAGAGCCCTTGATTAAGTACAAGACTCTCCCTCAAAAAAATATGATGGAAGCCTGGGTGTGGTGGTGCACACCTTTAATCCCAGCACTCGGGAGGCAGAGGTAAGAGGATTGCTGTGAGTTCAAGGCCACCCTGAGACTACATAGTGAATTCCAGGTCATCCTGGACTAGAGTGAAACCCTACCTTAAAAAAACAACAACAACAAAAATACATATATAGTGGAAAGCCAGCCAATTAATCTGCTTCTCTGAATGTGTTTCTGCAGAAATTTAGAAACAGCTGGCAATAGTGAAGCAAATTTATGAATCTTAAGAACAGCTGAGGTTATTATGGTCCCTCAAAATTGCTACAATATAATGTTGAAGTGCTTTCATAAGACTCAATGAAAATTTTACCCTAACTTGTTCTAAGCTTAATGAAACTTGGTAAATTATATGAAAAAAATACTATATGGAGAGCAATTGAGGGAGACATCTGATGGCAACCTCTGGCATCCACATGCACACACATACACACACGTGCTGCCATGCACATGAACATACATATATGAACACATGCCACACATACATATGTGCATCAAAAAAGAATAAAGATATTTTAGCTAGATGTACAGTAATTTCTGAGGCACACAGTTCACACTTATAATCTCTTATTTCAAACTCTAAAATTTAAAAACATTTCAGATAAAATAGAAAGGACATTAAACAATCCATTCAAAATATTTAATGCACACTAATTATGTATTAAGCATCATTTAAATATTGAGGATACAAGTGACAGACGATGGTTTAGACCTCATGGAACTTACATTAGACAGCAACCCATGAATGTGTAAATGTATACTCTATCAGATTATGGGAAGTATTGCAGAAGAAAGGAGTCGGGTTAGAGGACTACAGAGTATAGTGGGCAGGATGGGGCAAACTGATTTTTCTGATGAGATTGTTTTTATGACTTCAGTAACTGATAAAACTATGTAGACAGGTTTGAATTAATGTGCTGGATTCACACTTGATACCCAGTGATTATATATAACCTTCATTCATTTCAAGTTTATAACTACAAAGATCATGAAACCTGCTAGTGACAAGAATGTCCCAGTCACAGTGTACTCTACACAGCCTGGGAAATAATGTATAGTGTGGATCAGATGAAGAAGGAATTTTTTTCCTAAATGTGAAATTTATAAACCATCCAATTCTTGTCCCCACTTAAATCAAATTATACACCAAACATGATATTGAAAATCAGGACCATATGATGAGAAAAAAATTAAAAGTACATACAAAATGAGAGGAAAGATAGAAATCTGAGGTAGGTGATCCAAAGTCAGATATGAGGAAACATATTTTCTGTGTAACTGGAGATGTTTTGGTATCAAAGTGCCATTCCTGGCATTTCATTTGCCTTAATTCTAAAGGAGTATTTTCTGGTATTTTCTTTAAAATAGTTCATTTGAGTTCTAGGTCTTATTGATTTGAATAAAGAGACTCTTGTTTGAATTTGTTTTACTCTTAGAAGTTAAAACAATGACTGTATTTGAATCCCAGATAAAGAAATGAAATTATACTGATAGACAATGACAACTGCTCACCTATTTGTCTCCTTGAAAGTTTCTCAAGTTAGAAAGCCAAGAACTATGAAGTGTCTGTAGATAAACAATCACACATTGGTGAAATATCAAGAAGGAAGTTGGAAGTTACCAGCCTCAGAAGTTGTGGTAGAATGAATACATTTGCTATTTCTGCCACACACACCTGACATCCATTATCCTTTACTCTTGACTCCAGTTACCAAGGACCAAGACTTGCAGTACACTGTAGGCAAGGGTCACTTCACCATGCTAAATGGAGATTCCTATATTCTGTAACACAGTTTTAACTTCCAGCCATACTCCTCTTTTGAAAAATTCTTGTGAAATACTGAAATTGACTTTTCTAGATCATTTCTTTGACCATGATATTCAATATTTGTAAAACTCTCCGAGCTCTAGTAGTCTTTATAAAAAAACTGCAAGATGTTTCACATGTTATGAACTATTTAAGTACATTTTCACTTTAAAATACTCAACCAAATTTGGTTTCATCAACTTTCTAATTGGGTGATCTTGACATTCAAAATGTAGAATTTCTGTTTCAATTGTTTTCTTATTTGAATTAGCAATTATAAATCAGGCCTTCTTTAAAGGATTAATAGATAATATGGATGAGAGATACATAGTTTCTTAGCCAGCAGTGAAATATTCAATTAATGATTAACCTAGATGTCATGATGTGCATTTTGTCAACAATTCATGGTAGAATTTGACATTTGCCAAATTCTCAGAGTATGATTGATCCAGTTTTACTTTTAGTCAGTAAACCTTGTGCCTACATGGTTAGTATTTCTGAATTAAAACAAACATCCTTTCTTGACAGAATTGCTAGTTCCAACAAACATTAGCTGCATATTTGGGAGTGTTTTAAAAATCATAATTTTGTTAGCTTTTACTAAGTTACAAACCCCTCCAGACCTTATGAAATAAAACAACTATCCCTTTATTGATCCCATAGTTTTATAGGTCAGCTGAGAAAATTTCTTTGGTCTTTGAAGGTGTGGCTGTTTTTTTTTAAACATTTATTTATTTACGAGAGAGAGAATATGAATGGGCTCACCAGGAGCCTCTTGCCACTACAAGCAAACTTCAGATTCATGTACAACTTTGCCCAACTGGTTTTACATGGGTACTGGGAAATTAAGCTCAGGCCAACAGGCTTTGCAAGCAAATACTTTTAATGGCTAAGTCATTTCTCCAGCCCCTGGCTGGTTTGTGAGAGACTCTCTTATATATTTGTGACCCACGGGGAATTTAAGTGATAGCCCATGCCCCTGGCAGTGGGGAGGTTGTTGATCACAATGACAGTCATATCTGAGATGACAGAATCCTGATTTCCCATTAGTAGCAGGCCTGCCTGGATTTCTTGGCCTAGTGCTAAGTGCAGTCTCATCAAAAAATAAGAGGAAACACTACAAACAGCAGCAACTTTAATATTTGTCTTTTTAAAAATTATGCAGCATTAATTCTGTCAGAAACTCTTTTGTTTACTACTGAATAAAGAAAAAAATAAAATTAAGTAAGATAGAAAAGAATAACATGTAAATATTCTCTTTGATATTTTCTTAAGAATACTGAATAATTTAAGATTTTACATCTCTTTCTTTATACCTCAAATAGTGTAAAGGATATACAATTTTCAAATTAATTGTACTTTTGTTTTTGTGTAATAAACAGCTATGAAGGAACACAGAGAAAATATTGTTATGAACTGGCCATAGATATTTATATTATAGTTTTTTTTCAGCAGTTAAAATGAGGACACAGATAAAGAAACAAATATTTTTAGTAGTTTCCACTATTCCACAGGCATGAGTAAAAGGTATATTAAGACAGGATATAAGCATGATACTAATGAAGAAGTGATGTTTCTCATCCTATTGTCCCTCCTCTTCCCCACTTTTAAATGTTGAGCATCATAAATCCAATGGGAAAGAATGTAAATGCATTTCAGATGTATTATGTTGCAGACACTCTGCTAACTTATATAATGGTATTATCCCTTTTGTTTCACTTTAAAAATATATCATTTGCAATTGCAAAAGCTGCTGTTTAAACAACCATGAGCAGTGGTTTGTATTTGGTATCATATATCCTTTAGATTCTCTAATAATCAGAAATAAAAATGAGTGATTTAATGGCTTTCAATTGTAAGAGAGCAATGTGACATGGGACCAGGACCATAGGAGTCTCATCCCTGATATATTTCCTAAAGGTCTACCCAATGGCTTTGATACATGATTACCTCTAATAACTTTACTAAGACCTTATTCTGTGTATATGGTGGGATAGCCAAAATACAGACCCTGAGGGCAGGAGATGGCTGGTGTGCCCAGGGAGAGTGCCAAGCATCCACAAAAGATGTCTAATCCATGTGAACTTGATGGCAATAATAAATACAAATCAAAGTCAGTCTTCTTTTGGTTATCATTAAAAAATTATACACTGGCAATGGTAAACAAATTCAGTGATAAAGTATTATTCCATCTTATCTCCAAATGTTTCATTGTAAATATTTTTAATAACAGCTGTGACTCTTGTCACTTTTAGAACATATGCATACTTCAAATTAGGGCTTGGCTATTATTATTATTATTATTATTATTATTATTATTATTATTATTTTACAAGGGAGAGAACAAGGAAGAGAGAATTGGCATGTCAGGGCCTCAGCCACTGCAATAGAACTCCAGACGTGTGTACCACCTACTGCGCATGTGAAACCTTGCACTTCCACCACCTTTGTGTGTCTGGCTTATGTGGAATCTGGAGAGAGATAGAACATGGGTCCTTAGGCTTTACAGGCAAGTACCTTAACTGCTAAGCCATCTCTTCAGCTCTAATATTATTAGTTTTATTATATTCTCTAATAATTTAATGACTGTCTAATATACATAGACATTAATTTGAAAAACCACAAGATATATATAATTAGGCCTCTATATGTGCATTTTATATTTCATCTAAATTCTAAAGATAGATAGATAGATAGATAGATAAAGATAGCATAGTAACGACCAAGAAACTTAACTCTAGTTATACAATATTATTATTTTATCATTTTGTGTAATTACTTGGAATTTTTAATTATACTTTAAACAAACAGTGGAATATAGTTCAAACTCTTAAGTTACTATTTTTGGTTAGTAAATGCCAATTTTAGTTCATAGATAAAAATATTTGTTGTACTTCTTAAATGTTATTGACAATAATTTTGTCAAATGGGAGAGTATTGACAAAGTCATGTGCCTCAGATGTCCAATATGCTCTATGTGTCACTGACTAAAGGCTGAACTAAGATATATTTCTGGGCTTAAGGAGCCTGCATGATAGCATGTCAAACAGACATGAGAATGAGAAACTGCACTACTGCATTGGAAGTACATGGTACTCTGCTGGAATAGGAAAAGGAGAAAGCAGCCATATGAATTTTACTCCTTCAAAGTTGTTCCAGGCCAATTGGTAACAGGCCTGAAATTATCGGCAAGTGCCTAGGAAGGAGGCCCATCATGTAAACAGTTTGACTTCTTATTATGGGCTTGCATCTCTGTGTTACCTTCAATGTTCTCTGTATTTCAATGTAAGAAACTACATGGGTGTCAATGAAAACCACTGAGGATAACTGATGGCTTGGAAATATTTACTGTATGGAAATCCTGTGTGTGCCTATGATTTGCTTATGTTGTATGCTTTACTTCAGACAAACTTTTAGACTTATATTCTGGTACCTAACATTGCCACATTGCAAAGAAAACAATCTATTAGAGACAATGTAAACATTTTTATTAAATTAATGGGTCATGCTAAAATCAGTGAACTGAAGTAAAATTTGCAAGTTCTCTAAAATGCTTACATTTCTAATCTTTTAGGGATGATATCAGTAAGTAAACATAGACTTAATTAGTTGGTTTTAAAATGTACTTTAGCCTGTACCATGAAGCGTTTAATGTGTTATATAATAAACACTAAGTAGAAAGAGAGGGAAGTCTTGGTGATATTGCAAATAGTTAGATACTTTTGCATAAGGAAATCCTTAAAGTGTGATGAACTCTCAAAGATAATAAGATAAGTGGATGTAGAGATAAGGAATGTTTGGGGGGAATTTATCGGGGAATTTATCGTTTTCTCTTATAGTTGATCCAGTTACTATTTCACTAGGATCATTAGAAAATATTGAGATAGATATGTGTAAATGTGTCTATTTAGTATACTCATCAACTTTTGGGCAAAGTCCCATGAAATAGAAACTACCCACAAAAAAAAAAAAAAAAAAAAAAAAAGTTGAGTGGTTACAATTAGAAAAGTCCATAAGATTTCAATACATTTATTTTCAGGTACTAAATTGCATTGGCATTCAAAAATTTTAAGGAACAAGTTTTGATTTCACATAATGTAGAAAATATCAGATTGTTAGAATTTCTAGACAGAGAAGAGTCTGTTTTTAAATATGTTAGCCAACATAAACTTACCCCTATTGTGACCCATCTGCTCTCTATAATAACCAATAGATAGATATGTAATAATATTAGCAGTACAAATAAAGTTTTAATTTAATTTCAGAGTAAAAATACAGAGAAACAATCCAGGTGTGGTGGTACATGCCTTTAATTTCAGCACTTGGGAGGGAGAGATAGGAGGATAGCCGTGAGTTTGAGGCCACCCTGAGACTACATAGTGAATTCAAGACAGCCTGGGCTACAGTGAGACCCTACCTTGAACCCCCCCCCCAAAACATAAATAAACAAAAAACAATAAAGCATTCTTTTAAGAAGACGGGTATGGTGGCTCACGCCTTTAATCCCAGCACTTGGGAGGCAGAGGTAGGAGGATCGCCATGAGTTCAAGGCTACCCTGAGACTACATAGTGAATTCCAGGTCAGCCTGGGCTAGAGTGAGACCCTACCTCAAAAAAAAAAAAAAAAAAAAAAAAAAAAAAAAAAAACAGAGAAACAAGTAAGTTGTGCAATTTCGCACTATAATTTAACCACTCCATTTTTAATTTACCTATCAAATAATTCTTTGCATTTTTAAAAAAGAGTAATACTAAATGGTATCTGCTTCATGAGTAAAGTAAGAACACAATGTCCTCAAATGTCCAGGAGCAGTTAATTCTGTTTTATGGAGGCTCGAGGTAATAAGCAATAGCAATTATAAGGGTCCCTTGAGAAATAAAAGCAAACATGATTTTTGGTTGAATGAATGGATTGATATTTCTATTTCTTCACCCAGATATATTTTTAAAACATTTCTAGAGCAACTCTATATGAAAATGATAAGACATAAATTTTCTCCACATTAATATTCAGTAGAAATGAACACTCAGTACACATTCATGAAGAAGAATGGCAATATAAACCTTGGTGAAAGCATAATTTGCCAACAGCACTTTGTCCCTTGCTATACTGACTCTTCAAAGTCATCTTCATGTGGTTGCTCAGGTTTATTGGAGAGTAAACTTAGTAAGGAGATATATTTTAATATGACTTTTTCTTATCCTATCATTGACATCTATCCTTATCTATTTTACATTACTTTGATTTTCTGTTATATAAAACATCCCTCTTCAGACATCCTGAGTATTATTTTGTTTGGTTTTGTTTGTTTGTTTGTATTTATTTTGTCATATGGAACAGTAAAACCCCAAGAAATCAACATATTCAGCTTTCAGCATTGTTTATGCTAACCAATCTGTTTACATTGCACACACATTACCTAGCATTCAATCCAAAATCATTGAAAGGCAGATGAATCTTCAACATGAGCCCTTTCCTAATGATCAAGAGCAGCTGTGACCACGTTGGAGAAGCACCATGGCCTGGAGATAGTGATCTTGACTTATCAGAGAGGGTTTAGGGGGCTCACATTTCATGCAGGTATTGTGATTCTTTTTCTAAGCTTAGGAGCTCAGGTACCAAGTAAACATGTTGTACAATCTGAGTGATTAATGAAAAGAATTCAGAATTGTGAGGTACTGGTTTTTGTCCTCTGGTGTCTTTGATTGTGAATGTGGGTACTATACCGTGGATCTGGAATGTCTATTGAAGGCTCATGTTTTAAAGGATAGGTCCTCAGCCCATAGTACTATTGGGAGGTGGTGGAACCTTTAAGAGTAATACCTATGGGAAAGCAGTTAGGTAACTGAGTGCCAGCCCTTGAAAAAAAACATTTGTGTGTGTGTCTAAGCACCTTCCTTTTCCTCTTCTTCACACCCATGTCGGAGGTGACAATCCTCCTCTACATGCTGCCATCATGACATATAGTGTTTCAGTAAGTCTAAAAATAACTGTTAGAAATGAGTCTAGGGTTCAAGAGTGTCCACACTCTCTGAAGTATTGGCAAGGCAATGTTTACTTTTGTAGAAGGGTGTCCAGCTCTTTAAAGAGTTCTGGCAAGCAAGCTGTGGTGGTCTGATTCAGATGCCCACAAACTCATGTGTTTTGAATGCTGGGTCCCGAGCTGGTAGTTTGGGAGGCAGAGCATTGCTGGAGAAGATGTGTTTCTGGGGCAAGGTTAGGAATATGGTAGCCAGCTCCCCATTGCTAGAGTTTGGCTCAGTGTCTTGCTTTTGTTTTCTACCTGCTATAGCAGAGGTGATGTTCAGCCTCTGCTTGTGCCATGCTTTCCCCTTCCAACATGAAGCTTCCCCTGGACACTATAAGACAAAAGAAACCCTTGGCTCTCATCTGCTGCTTTTGGTTGAGTAATTTGTCCCAGCAATGAGAAAGTAGCTACTACACAACGCACACAGCAGGGTGTCTGGTCTGCTGGTGTGTTTATATTCTCTAATGCAGGCAGGGTCCTGGACATTACTCTGAGTCATAATTTGGCCTCACAATCTCAAACAATTGGATAAGATATAGAAATGATGAAATTTATAGGGTAAAACTAAAGAAAAAGAAGATTTAGGGACCTTTTACCAGATGCAGAAATAGAAGCTTTGCGTTCAAAGATTTTTTTTTTGGTTTGAAGGATGGATGACTCTGTTGGTCTCAAGGATTGCTAACTTTTTGGTTTTTCATGAAAGGCTTCCCACAGAGTGGCATGCTCCCAAAATTGAGTTTCCTCACCTTCTCTCTCTCTCTCTCTCTCATATTCCTCATGTAACTGAGCCAATCAGTCATAAACTAAAACCTCCAAAACTGTGAGCCAAAATGAACTTTTCCTCTATAAATTGATACCAGGAATTTTCTATAGTAACACTTTGAGTTGAAAATGTATAGTTATATTATCTTAAATAATGAATGTGAGGGAAATTTACACTACCCTTAAATCCCACTCCCAGGCACAGATTCTGTATGTGACAATAGGAATTTGATTTCTCATATCAACTGTCATTCCAACTTACTGCCTATCCTGCTACTAAGATGGATAGCCTGTGAGTTATAATAGTTCCTGTGGTTAGAGTTGTCACTGTATGATAGGTTCTGGTAGATGTTTTACCTATTTGGTTTTATTGAATTCTCATTACTTAGACAGAATAAGGATATGTGTTTAAGAATGGAGGTTCCTGATTCAGAAAAGGTCACAGTAACTGGGGAGAAAGTAGTGTCCCTGTGCCTCATGTTGTTCTTGGCCCGACCATGATGTAGTTAGAGTTCACCTATACCCTCATGTTTACATTTTCTTCTCAGAGTTCTGATAGTGAAGACTACTCTGAAGAGGTCTCAGAAGAAAATGCTGAGTGAGGTGTTAGACACGGGAGGAGAGATCATCCTTGTTCTAAACAGATAAAAATAGTGAATTGTGTCTGGGTAAATGACTGGTAAAAGTTAGAATTTTATCACTGTGGACTATGATATATGGTGGGGAAATTCTCCATGCATTTAAGTGTTGATGATTTTTTTTATTACTTTCAATTTTTAAACTTTTTTTTTGACAATCCATAAATATAGACAATATACCAATGATCAAAAATCCCTTCCTACAACCCCCTCATTTCCTCCTCTCAAACTTCTCCTCCATGAATCCCTTCTTTTTTTCCCAAATAGTTTCCTTCTATTTTGATGTCATCATTTTTTCCTCCTTTGATACAGGCCTGGTGAAGGTAGTGTCAGCCAGTGTGAAGTCATGAATATAAAGGGTACTTTCCTTAATTGCTTTATAGTAAAGGAAAATACAAATGATTCCCAGATGTGGCTTATTAATAGAGAAATAGAATCTAATAACTTGGAAATTTCTCAGCCTTGTTCAAAGATGAAAAAGTGATTTTGAAATGTAGCCAAGGGACTGTCTGATAAGGACATGAGTGTGTTTGAAAGAAACCTAGATGCAGGCTGGTATAATGGTTCATGCCTACAATCCCATAACTTGGGGATCTGAGGCAGGAAAATTGCCATGAGTTCCAGACCAGTCTGGGCTACATACATGCTTTTGAGATCTTGCCTCAGAAACACTATCAAAATGAGAGAAGGGACCTTATGCTACTTATCAAGATAAGGGAAAACCCACTCTGAAGGTGTAAATCTTTGAGGCATCATCCCTATCAGAGGGAAGACCAGCTTCTAAGAAGAGGCTCACCTTGCTTGTGGTCCTTGGGCAGCCTGTCCAGAACTTCCTCAAGCTTCTGCTTCCTGTATTCCATCTGTGGTTGGAGCTGGCCTGGATGCTTCATGGGCACTGCCTGAGAGGGCACAGTGTCATCCCTGTGGGACTTACTCAGCAGGACAATGGAGTTTGTAAACCATGCATATCTGGCTAGCTCCATCTAGCTTTTGGAGAATTTCTCAGAAAAGCTTGTAAACAGGCAGACAAGTTAGCTATTTTTATTTAAAAAAAAAAAAACGTATTTCTCACCTCAAATTCTTATATATTAGGCAGGACCATCCATCAGCCCCACCCTTTAGACCTTTTATCATTTCATCTGCAAGGCTGATCAAAAACATTCAACTGGGGACTGGAGAGATAGCTTAGTAGTTAAGGAAAGTGTTTGCTTCCAAAGCCTAACAACCTGACTTTGATTTCCCCATACCCATGGAAAGCCAGATGCACAAAGTGGTGTATGTGTCTGGAATTCGTTTGCAGTGGCTGGAAGGCCCTGGTGTGCCCATTCTTTCTGACTCTCTTCTCTATCTTTCTCTGCTTGCAAATAAATAAATATTTGAAAAATATATTTTAAAAAACCATTCAACTACAAAGTGACCCTGGCACAGGCAGGTGCTGCGTCCTGGTTCCTTCCTTTATAATTTGCCTCTACTTCTGTGGCTCAAGGGTTTCAGAAGCAGGGATTTGGTACCTTCCACTAATCTACATTTTCTCCCCATCATGCTATAGCATCTACAGACTTTTTATATGAGGCAATAGGACTCCCTCAAACGAAAACTATTATTACAGCATATTTAATATATTGTGAAGATTAACATATATGCTACTATTTGACTTTTTTTCTGAAAAACTTTCAAACCATATGTTCTTTCCTGGAACTCCACATACTTCTTACATAATTCCTGTCACTGAAAAAGAATATGTATATTACACAGACATGAATAGGAAATTTATGTTTAAGTTTCAAAACAATTAGATGATCTTTTCATTGACAGCATGTAGCCACATGTCACAATAAGAGAGGACAGCAATCCCCATTTTGACAGATAGAAAGACTCAGATACTATTGACTAAAAGACTCTGTTGTTTAAGCTCTTTGTTCCCCAACCTATCTGACAGGCATTTGGATAATGTCAGTGTCTTGATAATACACTTAATGTAATCTCTTCCCCAGCATGATTAACTGTAATAGGGCTGGTGCTGAAAAGGTGTGCTTAATGTATTGTAAAAGGTCACAGATGGGGAGAATTAAGGCCAAGATGCCCAGCTAGCTAGACTATGAAAGACATAATCCATATTTAATATCCTTTCTCATTAACGATAACAGTCACATATAACTGATTCCAGTTAAGAACTAATCTAAAGCAGTAACCAAGTTAGATGGAATCCCTAATTGCAGAAGGTAGAGCCCCATTAGTCCCACCCACCACTGGCTGTTCTCCAATCTTAGTAGAAATTCATGTGAATCTTATGACAACAGTGGGCCTAAAACAGATTTTTGATATATGGGGTTTTTCAGGAAAAAAATAAGAGGATTAAGTTTGTTCCACACTTTTTGTCTGCCCATTTCTTTTAAATATATGATTTAAAAATCATCTAACAATGTGAATTCATCACAGATTTTTCTTTTTCTATGATTTCTAAAGTTAGCAGCTGTTTGTATGGTAATTTTATTCAATAAAAAAGAAACTTCTGGGCTGGAGGGATGGCTTACCAGTTAAGGCGTTTGCCTTGCAAAGCCAAAGGACCCAGGTTCAATTCCCCAGGACCCACATTAGCCAGGTGCACAAGGTGGCACACGCATCTGGAGTTCGTTTGCAGTGGCTGGAGGCCCTGATGCGCCCATTCTCTCTCTCTCTCTGCCTCATTCTTTCTCTATCTGTCACTCTCAAATAATAAATAGAAATTAAAAAAAAAGAAACTTCTTTCAAAATATGACTTTTTCTGGATCATCTGAGTTCACTTAATGGGACTAATTAAATTTACTTTATTTCTACCTGATAGACTCTCTTCCTTTGGGTAATCCATTATAAAAATGACATAATGCATTTACTAGTTCACAATCAAATTAGATAAACTTATCAGTCTGTAGCACTGAAATTTGTATTTTAAAAGAAAACATAGCATGGATAAGTTATAATGAAACCCTTGAGGTATACACATTTAACTGTCTTGTCACTTCAGATTTAGTGGAATTTTCCATATGGGAGATTTTGTACTCACAGCTTTTCCCAATTCTCTGTCCCTCTTCCCTCTGGGATTAATACACAGTACATACTCACAAGCTGCCATTTATTCATTCAAGTGAAGTTTTGTTAATCACTGTTTCAAATTAACAGAGAAACAATTTTAAGCAATATAGATAAAATCCCATGTCTTAAAATCATAACCTTAATAGTGCAGTAGGGATAATAGATTGTTCAAAACACAGAAAAATCAAAATGCTGGGCTGCAGAGATGGCTTAGCAGTTAAGGCACTTGCCTGCAAAGGCTAATGACCCAAGTTCTATTCTCCAATATCCACATAAAGCCAGATGCACAGAGTGGCACATGCTTCTGGATCTCTTCTGCAGTGGCTGGAGGCCCTGGCATGCTCGTTCTCTCTATCTGTCTCTCTTCTCTTTACCTCTCTCTGCTTGCAAATGAATAAATTAAAAAAAATAGCACTGTACACAAATTTCTATATATTCACATAAGAATAATTTATACATATATCTAATTTAGCCTTTCTGCTATAGTCAGCAGTACACTGAGTTAAGTGGGGTGGAACAGAGGGGAAAAGCTTTGTAAAAGGAGGACATTGAATGCATGACAGACAAAATGCATATGAATTAATTGGACAGATTCAAGGAAATATTACAAGCACGAGAGAGAGAATATGCATGCTCTTGAGCGGAAATGAACTTAGTGCCAAACGGAAACTAAAAGAAGGTCTGAGTGGGTCCTTTGTAAGATGAACGTCAGGACAAAACTTGGGGTATAAAAAAGTAATAAAGGGAAAGAGCAGTTTATGTTTCAGAGTTTAACTTGCTTTGGATTAACATAGAAATCTTATTTCATAAACATATTCTTCCCTATGGACCAGGCCCCTGGGACAATGTAATGTTCAATACAACCACCATAGTCTTTAATTCTAAATGGACCTAATTTCACCAACATTTGCCTTACCTTGAGCTGTTTAATGCTTTATCGTGAATATCCTGTCATAAGGTTCATAGACACCTTCTCTCAGCCTGCCAAATTCAACTCTGACTAGAGTCATGTCCTCTCACCTTGAAAGTGTATTCAGATGCCCAACTCCTTTTTCCAAACATTTTCATGAATATTTTCCTCTTGCCTCCTTCCCATCTTTTCAGCTCTGGAAATAAACATCCAAGCTCATTATCATTTTATCTCATATGAATCAAATACACTACACACCTAAACCCAATTCACAAGAATCAGTTAAATATTTTTTGGTTTAATTTTTGAAAGTAATTATTTTTGTCTTTTTTGAAGTTTTCATACATGTATATAATGTATTCTGATCTTATTCCTCCCAATTAACCTCTCTTATTTCCTCCCCTCCCATTAATTCCCTTCTTCTTCCCCATTAATTTCCATCTTACTGTAATTCCTCGTTTTCCCAGTCACTGAGCTAAATAAGGATTGCTTGCATGATAGCTGGTGGAGGATTATTTACCACAGAGTAATGAACCTGACTCTCCCTCCTCCAGAAACCATTAGCTGCCATTAGCTACACTGGGAGATGTTTGGATTGCCTATGTCCTTCTCTATTGAAGGCAATATATTGATAGGCTCAGTCTTGTGTAGAAAACCACAGATGCTGTGAGTATTTATGTTAATTTTATCTTTGGTGTGTGTATGTGTGTGTGTGTGTATTCATATTTGTATGTGTTTGTGTGTATGAGTTCAGGAGCACATGTGCCATGGCACACAAGTGGAGGCTGGAGGAAAACCTCAGATGTTTGTCTTCTCCGACCTTGAGTCAGTGTGTGGTTTTTAACTGCTGTTTCCTACCTAGCTGGCCCGAGACCTTCTAAAAGTGTCTCTTGTCTCCTCTTCTTGACTTCCCAGAGGAGTCCTGGGATTACAGATATTTGTCCTACTGTGTTCAGCTTGATGTGCTGGGGATTTGAACTCAGGTGCAGACACTTAAAGAGCAAGTGCCTTATCCACTGAGCAATCTCCGTAGTGTGAGATTCTTTTCAATTTTTTTTTAATATTTTATTATTTATTTATTTATTTGAGAATGAGAGATACAGAAATAGGCAGGCAGAGAGGAAGGGGTGCGGAGGGCCTCCAGCCACTGCAAACGAACTCCAGATGCATGCCCCCCTTGTGCATCTGGTTTCCTGGAGAATCATGGGTAATAGGGAACCGCTAAGCCATCTCTCCAGCCCTTCTTTTCAATTTTTAAAAAATATTTTAATTTATTTATGTGTGAGTGGAAGGGGGTGGGAGGAAATACATGCATGCACCACCCTGTGCTTCTGGTTTTGCATGGGTGATAGGGAATTGGACTTGGGCCAGCAGCCTTTGCAAGCAAGCACATTTAATCACTGTGCCATCTCCCTAGCCCCCTAGATATTTTTAAATAATATATCTCATGATTTATGTCATTATATAAGGCATGTCACGCAAAATATGATGAAAATCAAGAGTCTGGGAAGACAAATCAAAGACAAAATATTTGCAATGTATATACAACTCATAAAGAAATGTCATCTTAAAGGTACAGAAAATTCTTAAATGTCAAGAATAAGAGAATGAACAACTTGGTTTTAAAAATCGACAAAGGTCTGAAAAAGGTACTTCAGAAAGACCTGCGATGACACAGAGTACGAAGAGGTGGTGATCATGACATGGACGTAATAAGGCACAAACTAAAACAAGACACTACTACAGATCTATTAGTGGTCATATCCAACACACTTGATAGCATCCCATTTTTTTTTTTTTTTTTTAACCCATTCTTTTGAGACTGTGGAGCAACAGGAGCTCGCATTGGTTGATTGTTAGAATGCAATAGCCATAGACACTGTGAGCGGGTAGTCTGGTTTTTCTTAACAAAATGAAATACATGCTAATAGATAAATTTTTTTTCAAGTATCCAGGTTAGTTTTAGTCTTGTCCTCCTGTCTTAGTGGATTATAATTAATAACTATTATGAGACAAGTGGAAACATTAACATGTGGCAATTGAAAGTGTTCATAGGAAGCAGGTACATGGTACGGGTTTCTTTGTGGGCCATCATGTGACTAGCACACTTATTAATTTGTAAAGTGAAGGATTTTTTCTTTCTTTCTTTGATGTGTGACTTCTAATATCCGCTTCCATCAAGTCTTTGTCTAAGGTTTAGTGCGCTGCTGTTTTGTTTTGCTTTGAGATACCAGCTGGAGTTGGTCAATTGCAAAGTCTAAAGGCACAGCTCTCGTCAATTCTAACAGCATCTGCAAGTCTGGGAGAGTCCTCTAAACCATGCTCAGGGTCACACTCCATGGACCCAATGGAAGCTATTGCCCTCACGGGCAAGGATCACCATTTACTACAGGGAAAGGATACAAATTAGAACCTGCCAAGAGAAGACACGCTTGGGGCAGAGTATGGGAGGGCCCCAACCTGCAGCTCCTGTTTCCTCAGACTGTGCTGTTCTCTGAGCATAGATATATGACAAAACGAGGAGTATTGCTGAACTGGAATCTCATCCAAACTGTGGTGATAAGAATTTTTCATGGTGTTTCATTACAATGTCATAGTTGAGTGACTGCAAATGACTAGACTTGGTTTGCAGTAACTTTGTATCCTTTCCCAGAGGTCAGGCTGACACCACATGGGCAGAAGGAAATGCCACAGCCATGAGTCATTTCAACATAAACTTCCAGGTGTGGTCCTAGGGGCTGGCCATGAATAACAAGATATTTATCACACTCAGGATACCTCCAGTGCTTCATGATGACCTTCCAAGACCAGAGGACAAAACAGGCTTCCAAAGGTAAGGCCAAACTCTTTATACACAAATTTTGAAAGGAATTTCATGACACTTCAAGGTATATAGCTTTATCATGAATGCAAAGAAACAATGCAGTTTATGTTGTAAAAAAAATCATCAAAGGACAATTAGTATAGATGTTTGTATCCAGCTCTGGACATGTGTGGGTCAGTGCATATTCTCTATGCTCTACCTGGACCTCATAATCTTCAGTCACATCAGTTAAGGCATCACAATGTTTCCAGGAATGGTTAGCTGATTCTCATTTACATGAAACAAAGTGCAAAACCCTAGATAAGCCTTACAGCCTTGCAAGACTGTGATGGGCTTGGACTGCAGACAAGTGAGGCACTGTAAGTCCAGAAAGGTAGTTGAGGTAAGACCTGTGGCAGATTTTCAGAACTGCATCCAAGTTGATAACAACCAATTGGATAAAGTCATAAGTACCTCATATTTCACTGGGAAAGTAGGAAAGAGGGAGGGAAAGTGAAATTGGAGGAGGGATTTTTTTTGGCAACTTTACCTAACTTCTGATAAATTAGAACAACTAGGAAGAGGTTATTTTAATTTCAACACATATGTAATGTATTATTTTGTAGGGTTATGTTTTGATGTGTGAATTACATTTACATAAAAGCTAAACTTGGGCTGGAAAGATGGCTTAGCTGTTACTGCTTGCTTACAAAGCTAAAGGACTTCAGTTCAACTCCCCAGGACTTAAGTAAGCCAGATACACAAGGTGGCACATGTGTCTGGAGTTCATTTGCAGTGGCTAGAGACCCTGGCACGCCCATCCTCTCTCTCTCGATCTCTTTCTCTAACTCTGTTTTCTCATTCTTAAATAAAGCTAAACTTTGAATATTTAAGTCAATTCAACCCAAGTCAACAAGAGAATTTCTGAATGTTTCCCTCTTCAGTATGAACATACAAGATGAGGTAGAATGGAATGAGAATGAGGAAGAAGCCACTCTAGATGCCTGATGCATGGAAAGTAAGAAGATATGACTTGATGACTCACTCAATTGTATGTATTCAGAATCCAGTATGCACCGGGCACTGAACTGGTTAATGGGGACAGAGCAATAACACAAAAAGTTTCAGACTTGAGGCAGCTTCTAATCTAGATGTAGAGATCAGCAACATACAACTCATTATGCCAATAGTTAATTATGACCCAGATCCATCCCGAAGGGGAGTTACATGATGCAAGCATACCTAGTCTGCTTGCCCTTCTGCCTTTGCTTATTAATGGTATCGTAGGGATGTTCCTTACCCTATCTCAATGCCATGATCATGGAAGTCCCAACCTTCAGAAATGTTCAGAAAGAAGTTTCTATTAATTGTTACCTCAAAGATAGACTCACAAAAGCAATTAAGACACAAGCTTCAGTGGAAGATAACCTTTCACTGCTTGAGAAAATTGAGTTCACTATGTGGGACTTCTCGGGGAGGTCACTCTCATATGAGCTTGTGTCTGCTCCTCTGAACTTTCTCCTTTGAGCCTTTTCACTTTTCACACTTTGACTCACATACTCAAACTGTAACACAACTTTTCCATGAGCATAACTATAGCTTGAGTCTTAAGAGTCTTTATAAGGAATTGTCAAGCCTGGGAACAAGGTCTTTGGGAACCCCTGACAGTAGACTCTTGGGATCTCCATCAGCTTATGCCTGTGAAGAAGTATTGGGTATGCAATATCATATTATGATTCATGACAACAATGCTTTTTTGTTACAAATTTTGTAGAGAATATTTCGGACAGTTTTAAATAGAAAATCACTCTTTTATATATTTTGAATTTACCAGGTTCAACTGAGGAAGGTAGAAGAATTAGGATCATAACTTTGCATCATCTCCTGGGGTTATAAAATAAAAATGTTATTAATGTAAGTCTTCTAGACCTCTTTTCCATTAAGTTTCATTTGCTGTTCATGTTTCATACTGTTGGTGTTCACATTACAAAGTTTTCCTTTGAGAAGGCACTAGCATTTGAAGACTTTATAAGCAAAGCTAAAAGATCTCATCAAAATGATGACAAAATGAGCAAGATACAGGAGACAACATCAAACTGTTTTATGCTAAAAGCTCTGTGTATGGCAGAAGATGGATTGGTGTCAATAACATTGCCAACAATATGTGACCCTAGATTTGAATTGTGATTATGGAAATGGCAATGTTCTTTCATTTAGATAATTACAGTGCTTCTTAGAGCTCCTTATGTGTGCAGGGTCCAACATTCTGATTACCTTCTGAAGCCTTTAGTACCCTGCACAGATTTAACACTTGCTCACTAATGCTCTAGTCTATCAAATTCTCATAAAACATCAGTAGCATGCCCTGAAGAACTTTCACTGTTTCCTCCTCTGGAGCCATCACAAAGTTCTTTAATCTCTCTGATTATTTTTCAATTGAAACCCACTATGTTATTTCTTTAATGTATTCTTTGTGCCAAGACATGCCTCATTATGATCTTATTGTGCACATGCATGTGTGTGTGTATGTGTGTGTGCTTGTATGTATGTGTACATACATATGTGTGTGTACATACATATTTATGTATGTGTGTATATATGTGTGTGTAGGTGTTTCTATTAAACTTGTCCTAGGGAAAATATAAAGATTAATTACAAATATTAGCTGACACTTCACCTAAGGTAAAACCTTTCAAGTTCATTCTGCATTTTTCTGAAGCTTTGCAAATAAAATATATAAGGTCTTACTTGCCTGACACCATTGCATATCTATTAGACATACTAACTCATTTAAACCTCACAGTAGTTTCTGAGATAGATGCTGTTCTATCTTCATAAGATTAATGAGGCTATAAAATGTAGATATGTCCAGCCACCTGGCCAAGGTTACAAGCTACTCAGGGGCAGAACCTAGTACAAGGTGTCAGTCAGCTTCCAGTGTGTGTGCTCTTAGCCTCTGGCTATCCATTCCTGTTTTTATGCTCATCGCCTCAGCAGTGACAGCCTCTTCTGACCATGCTTCGCCTTTTCCTGCAGCTGCAAGCTTGCTTGTGCTCGCCCATGGTGGTGGCTCAGTGCACAGCACACATCCCAGCCTGTGATGCTCTTCACTCATGCTTTCTCTTCCAGAAATGTTTTTCACAGTCTGATGGGCAGCCTGAGAAACACCATGCAAACAGCTCGTTGCCTGTGGGGCTCCGGCTGGGAACAAAGTATGACAGATTATTTCTGATTCCATTACTTTCAATAATTTAGATTCCCTTTGTCCAGCGGGAAGAAGGGGAACTACATAAAAAATATCTAGATTTCTAACATCAAGCAATGCCATTCCAAAAGACAAAAATTCGAACAGAGGAGGGACCAGCCTTGTCTACCCAGTGTTGAATCTATGTTCAGACATTATAACATGTCAGACAGTTTTAAATACGAGCTGTCAGTTTCCAGCAAAAGGATTTAGAACATTTTCCCTCCCAGTGAAATTATATAATCCTCATTAAAATGTTATCTTATGGTTCAAATGATTAGCAAGTACTATATTCTCTGAATTCAAGAAGCCTGATATTTTGGAGGTGAATAAAACTATAAAAACAGCTAAATGTTTTGTTAACCAAAGTCTTTCCAGCTTATCAGCATAGAATTCCATTATTCTTTTGTTAATTAGAACCTTCCAGATACTTCTTAGTCATGTAACACTTGTTCTGTCCCAGCTTCAACTTCTCTGTCTCAGAAATAAAAGGTATGTCAGAATAAACTGCAAAGTGTTTATTGTGTATCACCATTAATTTTCTCATTTGTGAACATATCTGATAATGTGAACCTAATGCTTAATGTTTGTTTAGTATACTGTAAGTGTGGCAGGGTATGTTACCGCTGGCCCCTGCTCAATGTTTCCAGGTTCTTAGTGTATTACTGAAGGAACTGAAGACAGGTACAACAACAACAACAACAACAACAAAATGGTAAAGCAGCAACAAACTTTATTAAGTGCAAAGCAATAATAAAAATTGAAACACACCCTCCAGAGGGACAGAGGTCCTCTTGAGGAGAAAGTACACCCGGGACTTGGCTATTGCTAGGGCTTCTTTTGAAGGAGTGCACATTAAGGAGGTGTCAGTTGTGAGGGGCATAGTTTAGCTGGTGCTCTGGTTTGATTGGCAGATTTAGGATATTCATATGCATATGGTTTTTCTCTATTGTACCCATCTCTTCCCGTGATGCATTGGATTTTAATCATATGTATGGCCTGTCATGAATAGGCTTATGATAAGTAGGGAGTTTTATTTCAGATTGACTTAGAAGACAGTTTGTCTTATTGCTCATGTACTCAAAACCATGTTAGAAGGCCCTGAAATTTTGATCCTAGATAAATCTAAGTACATATTTGAATAGAAACAGACCACAAACAACACTTGGTAGGACAGGATAAAGCTAGTGCATTGTTAGGAGTTGGGGATATGTACAGCTTGGTACAAGTGGAGGTCCCAGGTTGCCAATTGTGAAGAAAGAACTGTGTTGTATGCTAAAGTCAGGCAGCACACCAGGCTGCCAAGCCGTTCCCTGTGCTTGTTTGCCTCAGCAGACCCCTGATAGACTATTGTATGTACATTTTTCATGGACGGTCATTTCTTCTTGTAAATGACAGCTATCTTTAATTTTTCTCTCTTCTTTTCTAAGTAACTTTCCTAGTCCATTTTCCAAAATGCTAATTTTATGAACAAATCACAAAATAAAGACAAAAAAATTAATAGTAGACCACCAACCTCACATAATTTCAAATAAGTTATTTTTGAATGAATTTCACTTTGTGACTGCTTTTGAATTATTTATGTATGGGTTTTGTTGCAAATATTAAGAAGCATTAGACATTAGGTGAAGTCACTGAATTGGAAAAAAGAGCTTATGTTATATTCAGTGATGTACCTCATCAAGCTAATGTTCATATATGTGAAATTGTATCTTATATTGTCAACTCAATTTTTCATAAAGAAGGATTAGATATAAGAAATATGATAAGAACCATATTAATTTTATGATTCACATCCCATTCATATGAACTGAACATTTGTAACAAAATTTGACAGATTAGGTAGAAAGAAGGTAAGTTTTTTTTTTTTAAAACAACCTGACTCTTTTTATAACATATCTTATTTATTTATTTGAGAGAGAGAGAGAAAGAGGCAGAGAGAAAGGGAGAGAGAGTGAGGGCATGACAGGGCCTCCAGCCACTGCAAATGAACTCCAGATGCATGTGCTACTTTGTGCATCTGGCTTACGTGGGTACTAGGGAACTGAGCCTCGAACGAGGGTCCTTAGGCTTCACAGGCAAGCGCTTCACCACTAAGCCATCTGTCCAGCCCAGAAGGTAAACTTTTACAAGATATTATAGATAAGTGGATGGACCTTTCAAACCTACTTCTTTACAGATGTGTCTCAATTCACTTAATTTGTATCCTACTTTAAAAACCAATGCACCCAGAATTCCTTTCAGCAGCACCTTCTTTCAACATCTAGTCTACTAATAAATTCTCTCATCTGTATCTCCAGAGTATAAATGCACCACTCTCCACATTTCTCACTATTTTCATAGTGATTTATGGAAATCTCTGGGCAATAAGATCTTTGTTTCTTTCTCAGTTCTTCTCTCCCCTCTGACACCTAGTTCTAAATCAGCATAAAATAGGATCTAGTATGTAAAGTCGGTTCCCCCATTGGAAACTCATCAGAGGTTTTCTACTGTAATTGGAATAGAATTTATGCTTCCTCTCATGTTCTCCAGGACCTGTAGGCCCAGCTCACTTCCACAAGGCTTATTTACTGTTGATGATTGCACCCGTCTGCTTCCACAGATTGTGTTCCAGTAGGCCCTGCTTTCTCCTGAGCCCTTCACTGTCTGGCTTCTTTCCAGAAAGGTATGTTCCCAGGCCTTGTCCTGGCCATCATCTTTTGAACACACTCACCTCAATGAGAGGTCTCATTTAACTACTCTGATTCCATCAGACTACCATCCCCTCCCATTTCAATACCTTGTTTTGTTTTTTCAAAGCACGTATTGTTATCTGAAACTACTCCTTTATGGATGTGTTTTTTTAAATAGTTTTTTCTCCCAACGTGATAAACTTCATGAGACAGAGTCCATGACTCTCATTTATTTCTGTTTCCATTAACTGGAATGAGAACTACCCTATAGTTAGAGCACAAGAAACATTTGTTGATTAAAGTAAGACATGAATACATAGGTCATATCGGATAGTTTGCATAATTAATTTATAAGAATGAGTTAGCATCCTGGGAATCTTAGACTCTATACAATAACCTTTCTTTGATAACATCTGGTTAAAGCCAGGACTTGACACAATTTCTAGGTTCATTTCCATCAATGACAGTTCCTCTCAAACATTTTTCCACAGGAGTACAGAGTGGGATTGATGTTAAATTAAACTCCATCACTCAGTATATTCCTAACTCACCTTAAAAGGAAGTCAACTTCACACATGTCTTGGAGATCAAGCTATGTCAGGACAAAGGTTTATTATTGTCAGTGTAAAAGGAGAATAGTCTGGGATCTGTGAATTAGCCGGACATAATTTCAGTTCTGCTGCTCTCAAGAGCCCTTCCCTGAATGAGGAAATAAATGAGGAGAAAATATAAGTGAAAAAAAGCAGATTACATCTAGGACATATGGCAAGTACAATCAAAAGTGTAGGCGGATGCCAATTGCTTTTGGAGAAATTCACAGTTTGACTAGGAATAATCAGTTAACAAGTTATTGCTGTAAAACAGAACTGTGTCTGGTACAGAAAGCATCTTGATGGGGCTTTTTAAGTTTATATATTTGCTGAAAACCAAGGAGGACCATAAGCATGTTAGGTAATTACTCTACAACAGAGCTATATCCCCCCCAACAATTTACTTCAAAACTTTTATGAGACTTTCCATGAAGTCTATTTATTAATATCACAGTCTGGTGTTTATTCAACTCAGCATTCTAGTGAATGTCCATGATCAAAATTTTGGCCCTGAAATGAAGTTCGAGATGTATTCCAGTAGTGGTAAGAAGGCAAGTGCTTCACATATCAAAAATCTTAAAAATGTATATATATTAGAGTAAGCAGAGATATAACTTTATTTCTCCACAACTGAATCTGCTTCTACTTTTGAGCCCTCTGTCGACTTTGAGGCAGAACACAAAGTCAGCCATCCCAAGGAAACCTCATTTCCCATGGATGAGCAAAGCTCTGCAGATTGTTTAGAGTAGTTTTCTTTCTTTATTTTGTTTTTTTTTTCTTATTTGTTTGTGTGTGTGCTCAGATGCACGTGTTTGCGTTGTGATCAGTTACGTGTGCCATGGCATCATGGCTTGTGTGGAGGTCAGAAGACAGCTGTTCAGGGTTGATCCTTGTCTGCCTGGCTCCTGTGAGGCTGGGCTTCCTGCTCCAGGAGCTCACTCTGCACTTCTTTCCTGTATTTGCCTGTATTCAGAGAATTCCCCTGTCTCTGCCTTCCATCTCATTGTCACCATCAGTTTTTTGGGATTACAGAAACCTGCCATTGTTTCCAGCTTTTGATGTGGATTCTGGGGCTTGAACTTGGCACTCCAGTGTTTCATCCACTGAACCAACTCCCCAGCTCTAGAAGTGTTTTTCTAAAGCATGAGTTTAATAACAATAATCTCTTATTTTAACATGAGAGCTTCTTATCACCAAAAGATTGGTGAAGGGGGTGGATCTGGCCAATGTCATCTGAGATCTGAATGATTTAACTCAGTCGGTCTGGCTCTTTTCATTGTGCTAAACATGTTTTTTGTCCCTGTCATTGGCATTTATTTCTTATTTCCAGGCACCTCTTTCCCAGCTTACCAGGACCTCTCTTAGCTTCTTCTTTTAAAAAAGTTTATTTTTATTTATTTGAGAGAAAGACAGAGGTGGGTACAAATAAAAGTATTATAAAATTTGTCAGGAATATTGTAAACTTTACAGAAAGTCAAAGTATATATACCTATCCTGCCAACAATTGTTTGAGTGCACCCTAACTTTTTTCAGGGAAATTCATCTGTGGAGATGGCATGTCTAGGTGCCTCTATCCCAAGGAGCTACTAGCCTTTTGTTATTTCTGTGTTGTTTCCTCTTTACGTTGTGCTTGCTCCTTAATGTTCTTCCTCTTTAGCCTAAATGTGTTATGTGCAACTGACACATGCTAATTGGTTTTAATACTGTGTCATCTTTAATGATATGGATTTGGGATTTGGGATTCAGAATGAGAATATCCATTCTTCCATAGAGACCAGTTTGACTTCAGGAAACACTCACAGGTAAAGAAAGATTTAACAGTCTCTTTGGTATTTTTTTATTCAAAGAGAGAGAGAAAGGCTCAATGATTAAGTCTTTCCAATACTAAGGACACCTAATGAATATATTTCTTCTATATCTGATATTGAGATGAGTCGTAGCAAGGTTAAAAACAAATCTAATCTGTGTTGTAGACACCATATTAAATTTATTCCAGACCTTCCAGAAACCCCAAAAGCCCTGCTATGATCCACTACTAACAGATACGTTGGTAGGACATAAGTTGACAGACAGAAGGGCTAGCCTCAGAGTATTATGGTGAGGCAGACACTGGCCATAATACTGGGGTACATTGGCTTAGTGAGGGTCAGAAGTCAATGAGTTTGGTATGATTTACATGTAGAAAGTGGATATTTAATTCTCCCCCATTCTTAAGTGTTGGTAAGAATAATTTAGTCCTGCATGAACCCAATAAGGTAGGATAGCCAAGGCCAGAGACATTAAAGAAATGTCAAACCCATCTGCTTATGATAATATGGAGGTACATCTTGTCTTCCTTGAAGATGACTAGAATTCCTCTTCTTTTGTCATCAGGAAGCCTTAAGATTATTAGGAACTGAAGCTTCACTTGTACCACTTACACATTTTTAGGCAGTCAAGAACACATGCACAATCTGAATACCTTTTCAGCATCTCCTCTGGGGCAGTCTAGAAGACCTGCCTATGTACATTTGCTGACCTGACTTTGACCTTCTGCATAATGGAGTGGCTGGTCTGGGCCCAGAGAGCCATGTCCCTGATGAACCCTTTCCTCCATGCTTCATGGAGGATTCAGATGAATAATCCTTTCATTAATATCTCAAGTTTATGTTGTAGCACTTTGAGGATAAAATAACATTTTAAATGACAAATAGAGAATGGAGAACATACCATGATATACTTCTTCTCTTAAGTAAGATACACAAAAACTATTGAATTGGTCTATTAGAATACAAACTAATTCCATCTTAAATATAAAACATTTGACAAATTAAAATGAATTTTAATATTTTTTCTATATGTCTTTGTATGTGAAAAACATCAACTATGCATCATTATAAAACATCATTATTAAAGATCATTATAGTAGTGGTGGTTTGAATTAGGTGTCCCCCATAAACTCATGTATTCTGAATGCTTGTTCCCTAGCTGATGGCAATTTGGGAATTAGCCTTGCTGGAGGACGTGTGTTCCTGAGGGAGGGCTTATGTGTATGATTGCCAGCCTCCTCTTGCTGGTGTTTGGCTCATTCTGAGGCCGTGGTGCTCCCCTTTCTGTGTTAGAGGTGATGTCCAGCATCTGCTCATACTACCCTTCCCCTGCTATCATGGAGTTTCCCAAGTCTGCAAACTAAAGTAATCCCCTTTCTTCCACCAGCTGCTTTTGATCGGGTGCTTTGTGCCAGCAACGATAAGGTGGCCTTGGGAAGTACAAGCAGGAGGATCTGGAGGACAAGGCCAGCCTCAGCTACATGATTTCAAAGTCACTCAGGGATGCATAAGACCCTGTCTCAATAAAATATTTTAAAAAGAAAAAAAATAATATATAGAAAAGGTAAAAATATGTCTTTACACATAGACAAAGTTTAGATTCATCCTTGTTAAACTCAATTTAGTTCCTTAAGCCTAGAAGTAAAGAAAATAAAATGAATACACACCATTGAGTCAAAGTCTGGAATACAAGCAAAGGCCACTTAGAATTAAAAAAACAAAAAAAAAAAAACAAAAAAAAAACCAAAAACGCCGGGCGTGGTGGCGCACACCTTTAATCCCAGCACTCGGGAGGCAGAGGTAGGAGGATCGCTGTGAGTTCAAGGCCACCCTGAGACTACATAGTTAATTCCAAGTCAGCCTGGGCCAGAGTGAGACCCTACCTCGAAAAACCAAAAAAAAAAAAAAAAAAAAAAAAAAAAAAAAAAAAAGAGCTTATCTGAAGCTTTTGTTTCCTCTCCTATGCCACCAAAAATTTCAGCTTGCTTCATTCAATGGGCTTAGGACATTGAAGAAGAGAGCAAATTACACTTGAAATTGAATTTTTTAAAAGCTGAATCTATCAGCTGTCCATACATAAAAGGATATATCACTAAGACCCAAGGAGCTCTTTATTAACATACGATTAACATATCCTTATCATTATAATCTTCATAATCACACTTGCCATTGTGCACTGATTTGGCTTGTACCATGAGCTCTTTCACTCTTCAATCCTATTTTCCATGCATTAAAAGAAATAACAATCCTGGTGGTTGAAGTTTTCTCTTCTAATAGTAAGAAATGGCTAAAAATAGCAACCCACAGTAAAACTATATCAACATATGGGAAATGGGTAGGTTTGTTTGTTTTGTTTTCTTAAATTACAGCTTATAAGTGTTTCAGATCCACCACATTCTCTCACATTTGTTAGCTGTTATTACAGTCACTATTGTGCTAATGGGTGAACAGATGGGAACATAACACAGGGCTCTCTGAAACCTGCCTTCTGTAGTGCTCCCTTCTGTAGAGCTAGCTGTGCTGAGTTTAAGCAAGAAGATGGCTGGACAATAATTTATTTCTTTCATATTGGGAAGAGGCAGCTGATATTTATTGAGTACCTATTTTATAACAACCACTGCCTTGAAAAATATCTTGTTACCTGATTATATCCTTTCATCAGTATTGAGGGACAGGTACTAACTCTATGGGATCCCTGGGGAAACTAAGTCACAGGCATCTCTTAGTTTAATGAAGGCTACATTGCTATACTTAGTGGTGTCAGTGCCCAAATCCAAATCTGTTTGATTACTTGCTCATTCTACTGCTTTCTAAATGTTAATTTTTTTTTTATAAAGTTCCCCTAAAGGCAGAGAAGAATGAGTGTAAACCTCTAGGGAGTCTGGGGGTATAGTTCAAAAGGAATCACAGTCAATGTGAAATTTCTTTGAAGTTTCATCTTTTATCTTTAACATGCATAGTCTATTCCATAATATGTCTATATTTGTTTTAATATAAAATATGTTTATTTTTCCAAATCTTCAAGTGAAATTAAAGCTCCAGAAATACACATTGTGTTTCCTGGGATAAGGAGCACAGCCATTCACAGTTCAACCTACAAGAATGTGGCATACAATTCCAGCCCTATTGATTTTAATGTGAAATCTGAATTTCCCACAGTGGTTCTTTAGAAGTCACTTTTCAAATCACCATCTAAGCTTTCACAGCATACTGTATTTCTCTTTTATGGCATTGAAATTCATAATCACGTGTTTAGTATCATTATTCCATGTCTATGAATTCTATAAAGTTGAGATTCAATGTATTGGCTACTCCCATATTCTCACCATCTTTCCCAGTAGTTACAGGATAGTAACACCGAATATAAATTTGTTAAGTAATGATTGATGCATTTTATGAGTAAAACCTTTTATGCAGAGTAAAGGAGATACACCTGGCTTCATCATAGGGCTCATATAGCTTTTTGTTTAAAATTATTTAATTTAATTTATTTATTTGAGAAAGAGAGCAAGAGAGAATGGGCACACCAGAGTGGCTAGCTACTGCAAACAAATTCCAGATGTATATGCCACCCTGCGTATCTGGTTTATGTGGGTCCTGGGGAATAGAACCTGGGTCCTTTGGCTTTGCAGGCAAACGCCTTAACTGCTAAGCCATCTCCAGCCTTCATATAGATTTGATATTTAGGTACATACTGGAGGTTTTACGGCTGTGACCTCCAACTCTACTCACAGAACCAATTTACTTGGTGATTTTAGACAGGGAAATCAGTAACAAGACAGGTACTAAACCTCTTTGATTTCATATCCTCATCTGGAATATTTATGTGACCAGATGTAGGGGTTTTGAAAACACAGGTGCTCACCCATTGGTAGGTTTGCAAGCCCACATCTGGATAGATAGTTGCTAGTTGCATATTAGCCACATTTCCAAGAATCTGATGCTAGCATACAGCAAGCTGAGTGTTGCAGTCAGGTTCGCATTGCTGGCAGAAATCACCCGACTAAAAGCAGCTTGTGGGGAAAAAAGAGGTTTATTTTGGCTTACAGGTTCAAAGGGGAAGCTCCATGATGGCAGGGAAAACGATGGCATGAGCAGAGGGTGGACATCACTCTCTGGTCAACATAAGGTGCACAATAGCAACAGGAGAGTGTGCCAAACACTGGTAAGGGGAAGCTGGCTATAATACCTATAAGCCTGCCCCCAACAATATACCGCCTCTAGGAGGCTTTAATTTCTAAATTGCCATCAGCTGGAGAGACTAGCATTCAGAACACTTAAGTTTATGGGGGACACCTGAATTAAACCACCTCACTGAGTTAGCAAAAAACTTGCAGGCTTAGAAAGCTATAGCCAGACCATTTTCTTTTTATTTGACCTTGTGAAATGCCATTTTTTCCTTGAATAGAGATTTGGCTATAGTTGAGGGTTGTTGGGGTCCCTCCTAGGGCCAGCCCAGGAGGGACTGCAGGGTCTCCACTGAGTAGGGGGTGAGAGGGGTGGAGTCATGACACAGACTCTGGGAGTTGGGTGGAAGCAGGCAGAGGGTGAACTGCTGCAAACTCGTTTATTCAAGGAAGTGTAGGGGTTTAAAGGGTTTGGCTGGCCAATCATTGTATGGGGTGGTTCCCTTCTTGTGACCAATGACAGCCTGTCTCCAGGCAGATCATCTCACAGCAGGTTGCTTGCGAGCATGGGACTGTAGCTGTTGTCATGCCAGGCCTCTGCAGGATTCCACATCCACAGAAGCCACTTCCTGGTTTCTTCTAGCAGGTGGTCTGGCTAGGGCCTGACCTGCATTGTGCCATACATATCCTCCTTTTTGTTTTTATTATTGGCAACCCTGGGAGACATGGTTCTTTGCCAAGCCATTGTTGACCCCAGGCTCCAAGGGATTATCACATGCGACGGTGCCTGTCTTAGGTTGCCCCATTTCATGGGGTCTTACCTGTCATTGACTACCTGCCATCCTGGTGAGAAAACCTGAGGGGTGTGGCTGTCACCTAGGAGGCATGGAAGGGTCAAGTGGTGGTGGCTCTGTGGCATGGGAATGGTCCCAGTGAGCGAGAATCAACTATAGAACTTGAAAAAAGACTAGGGTAGGATAGGTTTACAAATGAGAAATGGTGGATAAGATATCATATGGTGGTTCACGAGGGGTTGCCCCTGCCCATTGATAAATGGCTTCCTGTAGTAGAACCTGGTTTGTTTGGATGGCGGTTATGCACTGAGCAAAAGTTCTGAGACATCTGAAAAGGATCAGCATGATGGTGAGGATAACTAGGATTCCTGCCAGGATAAGAAGGGAGAAAGGGTTGAAGAAAGAAATGTAAAGTTATCATTAGGAGAAATAGCTGCAAAGCCAATGTGCACCTTTCTAACGATAACATGGAGGTTGGCATGAATAGTCATGCAAGGGCTCAGTCTACAACTAAGGAGGGAGCAGTTAAGAAAGCCCCCAGAAAAGAGTAAAATGCGGAGGCATTGAGTGTTGGGACTAAGACAAAATAATAGGGGGTTTAACATAAACAGGTTGTTGGGTGACTGTCATGAGCTCACCCTTAGCGCCATAAATAGTAGTGTTGAATGTCCTTAATGGTAGCAGATCAATGCAATCAAAGGAGTTGCAAAGGAATTTATGGCTGGTTGGAGGGTAGCATTACCATAAGAGGCATTAATAAGCAAAAAGGCAAAGGTATGGTTAAGAAGTACTTGCTTGAAGGGGAGGAATACAGTGAAATACAGTGGTTAAAATGAAGACTAGGAAAAGCATGGGAATCTAGGCCCACCGCACCAAGCAAGTATGGCCTAAGAAGAATGGTCCAAAATGGTTTCTGGGAAGTGGTAGTAGGGAGAAAAGGAGATCAAAGGAGAAAAGGGGGGATAAGTTTATAGTCCCATATCCGGTCTGAGGGGTTTGAATTGAGGTGGCCAAGGCCTCAAAGGGGACAGATGTGGGATTGATATCTTTGGTAGCTACAATCCATTTATGGAGTTCCTCATTGCGCACAGCAGCAGAGGGTGGACTTTGTTTATGTATGTGTGATATGGTGTGGTATGCCATGTGTGTGTGCACATGTACACATATCCTGAGTGTGTGTGTATGTGTGTGTGGGTGTGTGAGATGTATTCATGTGTATATGTGTATGTGTGTGTGTGTGTGTGTGTGTGTGTGTGTGTGTGTGCAGATGCTTATGCCTTATGTGTGTGCATGTGCAGGCCACAAGAGAAAGGACATCAGGTGTCCTCTGTCAATCTGTGTGTGTCCTTGAAACAGTCTCTCACTGACTTCAAAGCAGTGGATGTTTGCAGCCCCAGTGATTTTTCTGGCCTCTGCTTCCCACAGAACAGGCCTTCCATGTGTGTATTGCCGTGCTCAGCTATTTGTGCAAGTGCAGCGGGACTGAGCCCTCTTAGGCTTTCATGACTACACGGCAAACACTGTTACCCACTTAATCATGTCCCCAGACCTGAAGGTAGACCTTATCAATAAGTTTTCAGAGTGTCCTGGACACAGTTACTTTGATCCTTAAGTAACTTGTCTTTGATTAACTTTGCACTCCTAGCTTGTTATTTTAGGAGTTCCCTTGTCTGAGCTCTTCTCATGAGGACTTTGTATAAACTCTATGAATGCATTTACTTTGCTATATGGTTTTTGATCTCTTAAGACTCTATTTCAGTTGAATTATTTTTTATTGTAGATCCCCTTAAAGAAAAGTACTTCATTTTAGTCATTTTTGTTAAAATAGCCTGAGGACTTTCACTGTTTTTAATTCTCTTTTTTACTAACTGAATGGATGTTCAGTTGCATTAGTGAGATAACTGATTAAATAATAATGACTCAGATGATTAAACAATAATGAATTAAACTGATTAAGCAATAACATCAGCTATGATTGCAGTTACCAAAAAGGGATTAATGTTGTCATATCAAAAATCGTACAGTTCATGAACTTCATTAACACAGATGACAATTCTCAATTTTCTTGAACCTAGAAAATTTTCTCTTCTTCACCAAAATGTCCTCTTTCTTTGTGGAGCTAAGAAATGATAAAGGGACCAAGTTGAGATAGCAAAGAGAAGAATGTAGTCTTTACAGTGAAGTCCTCTTGACCTGCAGGGTCTCTCTGCACTCCAGTTCTGAAGGATATTTGAGCAGTTATTTCTTGTGTGGCTATGATGACAACGAAGAAGGAAACTCTTGCTAGCTGCAGACAGACATTTGGCTGGAGGATCTGCTCTTGTCCTCTGGTTATTCCTAACCCATGTTATCTGGCAGTCATTGATGAGCCATGTCCTTAGACAATCCTGCATTGGGCTGTGGAGGCTGCTGGTGTCAATGGAGAAGTGTCAGAACAGTGCAAAGTCTTCTCGAGTCAGGAGTCCATAACAAAACAGAGACTGTAGAAACAACTTCTCTGAATATGTGTTTCTCTTCACCTCTCACCCAAGTCTCCCAGCTGATGGATTATAGATTTTAACTTCCCAAAGTGTTTCTCCTAAAGCGTTTCCAGCTAAATTCTGACCTCAAGGTTTCTCTGAGTTAATGGGTCTGTGAGTTTCATCATTGTACTCTCAAAACTTAGTGCTGTGCTAATATAACACCCAAAGAGAGAGACTAAATGAGAATTCACAATATAAAAGAAGTTAATACTGGGCTGGAGAGATGGCTTAATGATTAAGGCACTTGCCTGCGAAGCCTAAGGACTCAGGTTTGATTCCCCAGTACCCACATAAGCCAGATGCACAAGGGGGTGCATGCATCTGGAGTGTGTTTGCAGTTGCTGGAGACCCTGGCGAGCCCATTCTCTCTTTCTCTCTCTCTACCTGCCTACTTTTGTATGTCTCTCTCAAATAAATAAATAAATATATTTTTAAAAATCACAAAAGTAATTATTGTGCTTTTGAATAATATGTCTGATCATTGGTTTTCCTAAATTCCCATTCTATGTAGAAGTGATTTACCTTCTGTCTAAGAAAAAAAAAATGTTTGTAGGAAAGCACATTAACCACTAAACCATCTCTGCAGCCCTAGTTTTGTAATTTTTTGATCATTTTATGAACTCAGACAAAATCCTAGAGTTTGAGGCTGAAAAGAATGGAAAAACATACTCCTCCCTGTAAAAAAGTAAAGAGACTCACTCTTACCAATTATTTAGTCCATGTGAAAGATCCTGAGATGTGAATATATAGCTATCCCCTGGGGACTATCAACAGTTGGGATTTAAGATCTATCACACATACCAGAATTCAAGATTTAAGATCTATTCCACATACCAGAATTCATTTATTCTGTCATTGACATATATCTAACATTTGCTAGATAATGAGTGACATTTTGAAAATACAGTATTAAAAAAATAAACAGTGCCTATTGCCACAGAACTCATGATATTTGATCCCAGTACCTACTTGCCATTGATTTTGTTCACAGAAATACTAGCAAATATTCAACAAACACAATGATTTTATCTTTGCACAGTTGATATCGATATACCATGTTGACAATAGTTACCCAGTAAGTTTAGATGTTCTTTGATTAACTTTGGATAGTAAGCCATTATTAAAGAAAGGATGGAGGTGTTCATATTCCTTAGCAGAAACGTGTTCTTGGTGTTGATACTGCCATGTTGTATGTCACAGCAGGAGGAACACAGGCAGTATTGAAATTGGCTGTCCTCCTACTTCTCAGAGCTGGAGAATACACGTTCAATTCATGGAACATGGATGAAAATTTATTTATGTATAAATTGGAAACAAACTTTATCCATAACTATAAATTATTTCTAGGGAAAAGCACCAATCAAAATACACACTTTATCCAGGTGTAGTGTACATGAGTTCACTTGGGAGGCAGAGCAAGGAGGAGCACTGTAAGTTCGAGGCCAGCATGAAAGTACATAGTAAATTCCAGGCCAGCTTGGACTAGAGTGAGACCCTACCTCAAAAAACTAAAAACAAAATACATAATTTATACTTGAGTACAACCTTTTTTGAAGAGGTCAATGACTTTGTCCATGTGTTTTCATGTGGATGATACCATCTGGTCCATACCTAACAGTCTCCCTGGCAGGACTACTTATAGAGTGACTACCTAGTGAATTTATCTAGAGGAGTTTTCAGTAGCATATTTACTTGATTAAAGGCCTTTTGCACATAAAATGTTTTATGCTAACTTCAGGTACTTCAGGACTGAAAATGGAATATGTCCTGAAAGCATTCATCGCTTTCAGCTGTTGCAGCCATGTCTCTGTGCTTCAGACTAGTGGTAACTTCTTTTGTCTCCTTACCACTCATCAACAAGGCAGCCAAAGTGAGCTTCCAAACAAGCACTTACGGATGCTCATCTGTGTAAAGTGCACACAGCGTTCAATTGCCTGATAGTTAAAACACCTCATCTCTAATGTTGTCTGGAAGATAAACAGGATTGGCTTCCATTTCTCCAACTTCATCTCTAATCCCCTGTTCCCCACTCATTACCCTATAGGAAGGTTTTTAAATTTTTTTTTTAATTTTTTTATTTTTATTTTTGCAGAGAGACACAGAGAGAGACAGACAGAGAGAGAGGGAGAGGGAGACAGATAGAGATGGGTGCGCTAGCAGGCTCTCAGCTGCTGCGAACAAAATCCAGATGTGTGCGCCCCCTTGTGGTCAAGTGTGGCATTGTGCCCTTGTGTCACTTTGCATCTGGCTAAATGTGGGACCTGGAGATTGGAACCTCTGTTCTTAGGCCTAGCAGGCAGGCGCCTTAACTGCTAAGCCATCTCTCCAGCCCAGGAAGGTTTTGTCTTTTCCTTTCAGTTTTAAAATTCTTGTTTCTAAGCCGGGCGTGGTGGCGCACGCCTTTAATCCCAGCACTCGGGAGGCAGAGGTAGGAGGATCGCTGTGAGTTCGAGGCCACCCTGAGACTACTTGGTTAATTCCAGGTCAGCCTGGACCAGAGTGAGACCCTACCTTGCAAAACCAAAAAAAAAAAAAAAAAAAAAAAAAAAAATTCTTGTTTCTTTGGAACTTTATATATTTGGGGATTTTGTTTGTTTGTTTGTTTTGTTTTTTGAGGTAGGGTCTCACTCTAGCTCAGGCTGACTTGGAATTCACTCTGTATTCTCAGTGTGGCATTGAACTCATGGTGAACCTCCTACCTCTGCCTCCAGAGTGCTGGGATTAATGGTGTGTGCCACCACACATGTCTTGTTTGTTCTCTTTTGAAGGCTGCATCTTCTGATCCTGCCTCCTCACTTGTATTCACTCTTTAACTTAAACTCAGATACCATTTTTATCAGGATGCCTCTCTATACTTTTCCCCAATCCAAATCTAAATTGAGATCTGTTATGACACACTTTCACAGCATCCTCTATATGTCCTTCACAAAACTTAGTTTGTAACATGTATAAGAAATAAAATCAAATTAAAAGGTTTTTTATATATATATATATATATATATATATATATATATATGTATATATGCTATTTTTATTTGATTTTTAATATTTTAGTATTTTTATACAGGCCTTACTATGTAGGCCAAGCCATTTTGATACTTCCACCTCTTGAATTTTAGGATTGCAGGCAAGGACCACACAACTGACTCAATTATATAAATTTTATGTCTAATATTTACCTACATTTATATATAGATTAAGATCATTCTCTGGTTGTTAGTATAAAGCTTTTCTTTAGAGGAAGTCATATAAATAGTATAGTAAAAATGAAAGCACAGAAACGGAAGTAACTGGGCATCTCTAGAACACAACAGCAATGAGAAGAGAGGATGGTGACTTACATGTGCAAAACCAGGAAGGGTTAAGCATCCTGAGAAGTACATGCATTAGCCAGGATCATCTCAACAGAACACCACTGTGACTGGAGGAGAGCATGGCAGACTAGTCAGGATGAGGGACGACAAACCTCAGAGGGACTTTGAGATTTTGGTAAGGAGTATATAGTGTAGATTTCATAGGAAAGGAATCTAGCATATGGCAAAAAAAAGTCACAGAATCCTGTTTTTTTAAATTGTGTGTGTGTATGTGTGTATGTAATGATGTATCTGGGCGTGCATGCATGCATGTGAAGCCAGGGCACTCTAGTGCCTGTGACCTTCTGGATTCTCCTGGCCCCCTCTTCCATTGACAAAGACACGATGGTTGTATGCTATGTGCGGCTTCATGTGGGTGCAGGGGAATTGAACTGGTGCTGGATGTCTTCTTAACAAATTATTCAACCACTGAACAATCTCCCCAGCTCCAGAGTATTTATTTTGTGTGTATGGTTTGTGAGTATGCACAGGAGTACTTGTGGAAGGAGATCAGAGGACAGTTGTGTGGGTTGGTCTTTGACTTTCACATTGCGTGAGGCAGGCTTTCTCATTGTGCACTTCTGTGCATGTCAGGGCTAGCTGCCCAGATGCTTCCAGAGGATTCTCCTCTCTTTACCTCTCTTCTCACCATAGGTCTTCTGAGATTACAAATTCTTGCTATAGCATGGAACTTTAGGTGTGTTCTGGAAATCCAAACTCAGGTATTCATACATGTGTGACACGCTTTATCCATTGAGCCATTTTCCTACCCACAGAATCTGCCAATATCCATTGGCAAAATAGTATTGTGTTATATTTTAAAATACAGATACAATTTTATTAATCCCTATTTGAAAGGAAGTAATGCAGAACATAGATTTGTCATTTCTGGTGCCATTAGTCATTTGTGCCCAGGTAGGTTCTTCTGCTTATGGAAAGTCGAAAATGTCCTGAGGATGTGCTTAACAATGTTAGGCATGAAAAATATTGCAGACAGTGTGAAATCAAGTCAGTACCAATGTTTAAGTAAATAATAATATCATTCAATTTTGAAAAAAATTTCTATTTCCTTTCCATAGATGATATCTGTGCATTGGTAAATGTCCTATGACTGTCCCAAGATCTGTGCCACATACTCTGTGGGATATTTATTCTAGAGAATGTTTACTCTCCAGACACAGAAACCACCATTGTTAGAAATATTTTTATAGACATTATAATAAATGATAATCCATTGACCATGGAAGGAAATGGACTCTTTAATTTATAAGTGGTAGAAAAGAATATGCTCTACTTGTCTTGTTTTACATTTTATTTCAGTTAATGAAAAAATGACAAATTCTCCACGAAGTTAGGGATAGCTAAAAGTGGAAAGCAATGTTAGCTAATGCAATAAAATATAATCTATGATTAATTATTGAGCACACATTCCTGAATTAGGCGCTACTGGGGGTTAGGGACATGAGCAACTTCACTGAGGAAGAAAATTGAATTTGCCAGGCACAAGCTCCCTCCGGTGTCATGACTCAAACTTGACTATAATAATAATCTAATAGCCATCATTTATTAAGTGCAGACCATGTGTCCAGCACTGTGAAGTGATTTACATATATTATCACATTTGCTCTTCGTAGAGCCCTTCAAAGGAAATATTATTACCTTCATTTGTAGAGTAGAAGACTGGGGCTTCCTTCACGTCAAGCCACTTGTCCATGTTCCCATCCCTGGAAAACAGCAGACTTGGATTTAAATATAGTCTTTGTGACTGGAAAGTGTATATACACAGCCATTGTACCAACTGCTTCCTTTCTATGATTGAATTTCTGTTGGTAATGAAGGTTTTCCCTAGTCTATAGACATCACTGATTCTTCATATTTTTGAGTTTCAATACATTTACCTTTTTCACACAAATAGCCCTTTAAAGAATGATCATATTATTAATAGAACGTAATTTCTTTCAAAGCTGAAAACCATTGCTTTGAATACTAGCTATGGTGGTCACTTGTTCTGTGCCTTTGGAAAAATTACTTGATCCTTTCAGGCTTCAGTACCTCTATCTTAAAAAAAATACAGAGAATATGGTATATATATCATCCATTTATAATGAACTAGAAGGATGAATGTTATTGAAAAATCTTTATAATATTCCCTTGTATACAAGATACCTTAATAGATGTTAGCTAGTGATATAATTCAATGATGCAAGTTCTTTTAATGACTGCAATTTGGATTTTAACTAGGCATTTCAAGTATACAATGAAAAACATTGGTACTTCAATAGATATATTATTAATAAAAAAGAATGCTCTATCATACTGGTATATGTTTTATGGTTTTTTATGTGTAATTTTCCAATTATTAAGTTCTGTCTAATTTCTTCATTTTATTCTTTAAAAATTTAGCTTCCTTCTTTTTCTGCAAGCTGACTCTAAAGAAATTAAATGGATAGTTTTGATATCAAAGTCTTATTTCTAAGGCAAACAATTCTTTCTCCTTAAGTTTTAAATGAGAAAAATAATTAGGAATTTTATATATTTGCCTGCTAAACTCAATTTATCAGGCTGATCCTCCTGTCATGAGGATTTTCTGAGCCACATCCATGTTAATAAAATGATATTCAGCTGCTAGAGGCCATAATCCTTATCTGCTTTGTGCTGGCCAATCTTGTGAAACATTTTATCAAAAGCATTAACAAAAATATTGTATCCGCAGAGGAGGACTACCTGTTTACACAGATAACAGATTGGAATCTGAGGTATGAGACACAATGAATCTTGGTTTAATCTTGAAAAATAAAAATTCCAAGTGTTAGAAGAGTGGTCCTAATGAGGAGGGAGCAGTTCTACCTTTCCAGATGTTTCCATGTGGGAAACAGAACAAAGACATAGGTGTTGCAAGGCAAGCATATTTAGACGTACGTGTTCTGCTTCTCTTTTTGCACAAACTAGTCACTGTACCATAAATCATTTTTGCAATGATATATCTTACTCACAATTTTATAAGTCTATATAACAGCCCTCATTGCTTTGCATTTCCTATGCATTGCATTTTAAGACTATAAAGTCATGCTAATTTGTTAATTAGTACCCAGACTTGTCACTTGTTTCACTTTTTTGATACAAAAATCAATGTGCATTAAACAACCTTGCACAAAGATGATGTCATGCATATATAATATCTATAGGAAAAAGTTCTTAAGAAAGGCTGTATATGTTTGTTTTGATTGATTTTGTCACAAAATGCTCTATCAATATTTTGCCGATTAATATTACTACTAGAAAAATATCCAAGTTCTTGTTACCCCCTTCATTCATTCATATGTCATTACATTCTTTGAACTTTATCTGAATAGAAGGTGAAAAAGGTTATTTCAATCTATGCTTAATTGATATTTCTATTGTGAGTGAATCTGGGCATGTTTTTTTTCTCATGAATGATTTGTGGTAAGCAGAATTCCAAAGATTCTTACCACAGTTTCTCTCACTGCCATAAAGAATAACTAATCAATACTACCATAGATAACTATTGTGAAAGGATTTTGCAAATATAATTAAAGTTGTTAATCTGACCTTAAAATAGGGAGATTATCCTGGATTATCTGAGTGTTGTGAAGTTAACCACAAAGTCCTTAAAAACAGAAAAGTCTGGCAGGGGAGACAGATAAGTAGCAAAAGAGGAAGACTGGGGAAGATGGGACAAAAAGACCGAGCTGGAAGATAAGAAGAGTGGTACGGGTTGGGGGTGGGGAGACTTGGTCAGCCATTGTTGGCTCAGAGGATAGCAAGTGAGGCTGAGTGGAGGAGTGGCAGGAGCTTCTAGAAACCGAGTTCTGACCTCACACCCAGCAAAGAAATCTGGACGTAAGTCCCACAATTCCTCGAAACTGAAGTTTAACAATTCACATATACTTGGAAGTTGCAGAACTATATACTGAAGAGATTAAATTTAATGTATGTAAATTCAACATCAATACAAAAAAATCCAGGAAAATACTGAAATATATTTTTGAGAATGGATGTAATTCTTTTTATAGCCATCAGAAAAAATACGAGATATAAATTTATATATCACTGAAATATAATGCAACTGAGATGGGTGGACCTTGGCTCAGTTGATAAAGTGCTTGCCACACAAGTGTGGGTACCTGAGTTTAGATCCCCAACACCCATGTGAATGCTCGGTGTAATGTAATGTGCCTGGAAACCCAACACTGGGAGAGGCAAGACAAGAAGATCCCTGGTGCTTGTTGGCAAACTAATCTAGCTGAATCTAGCTCCTGGTTCAGTGAGAGACCCTGTCTCAAAAGTTAAAGTGGAGAACAAACATAGACCAACACTAACCTCTGGCCTCCTGCTCGCACATGTACATACGGACCCACATTTACATGTATACACATACACGTGCACACTATACACAGACATATAAAAATTTGAAAAGGCCACTAGAAACTAATCAAATGAAGTTTTGAACAAGTTATACATTTGGAAACATGTTTCTTATAACCATGTCCTCGGGAGTCTATTAGGAAATAAGCTACTTCCATTATGAAATGATTCCAGATATTTCATAACGAGGTCTACAGTAGTAGAACTGTAGTAGTCAGCTTCAGGTTGCTGAGATGAACTTCCCAACAAAGCACAGGTATGGAGGAAGGGATATTTATTGGAACTCATAGATCAAGGGGAAGTTCCATAACGGCAGAAGAAGCTGGCACACTTTAACAGGCCTGAGCAGAAAGAAAAAAACTATCAGCAGCATAAGCAAGCACATTTCAGGAAGTCCAGGCAGAGCTCAAGCACTCTGCATATCTTGATACTGGAATTCCAAATCTCCCTCACACCGTAGGACTGCAGCCTAGCATCCACCAGTGACACATCCTCCAGCCAGGTGGCTACAGCTCTAAATTATAAACTTTAATCAAACCCTGAATATATTGGGGACCATCTACTCAAACTACCACTGGAACTGAATTTTGAATGGTACTGTACAAGACAAAACTAGACAGATAAGCCTTGACCGAACAGTATGCAAATGAAGTATTCTGTAGGACAGAAGATAGTCTACAAGTTAGGGAGGGGGGAACTCATGGAAAATAAAATCAACTCCCAAATATTTTCATAGTCATTACAAGGAGTATATTAAAATTAAAATTACACCAGCAATTAAGGCTGGAATGCGAAAAAAGAAAGACAAACAAACAAACAAAAAGAAACAGATACTGCCCAATTTCAATATTGTGCAAGTAAAAACTAAATTTCCAAAGAAGTGATTTAAGGTTATTACATGAAATTATTAGTATGAAAGTCACAACTACAGCAAAAGTATGTAACTGGGCGCTTGGGATCCAGGAAAGTCATTTAACCCCAAACCCTGGGTTTATTTCTAATTTTAATCAAAGAATTAAATGAAAAAGAATGAGAAGGATAATTATTAAATTATTATATTTATTGAGGGAAGTACAGAGCCAAGGAAAGGCACCAATGTGGCTAGAGATCCCACATGGAGGACCTGGAAAAACTGCAGAAAGAAAAGAAAAGAAAAGAAAGAAAAAGGGACTGGAGAGATGCCCTAGCAGTTAAGGTGCTTGCCTGCAAAGCCAAAGGACCCAGGTTTGATTCCTCAGTACCCATGTAAGTCAGGTGCTCAAGATGGAGCAAGCGTCTGGAGCTTGTTTGCAGTGGGTGGATGCCTTGGCTAAGGAAAAGAGAGAGAGAGAGAGAGAGAGAGAGAGAGGGAGGGAGAGAGAGAGAGAAAGTTCAAGGAGCCCCTGCCATTTGCGGAGCTGGAGGGGGTCCCGTCAGCTCAGTCCCACTGGACTGGCTTGGCCCAGGCCCAGCTGAAGGAAAAATTCACCCACTGATAGAAGTTCCCAAGTGCTCTGAGAGCCTGCCCTCCCCTTGCAAAGGTATTTATAACCTTACAGTAGTGGGTTGTCTTCCGGCTCAGGTGAACCAGAGAGACAGCTGGTTGGTAAAGGCTAGGGGCTGTTTCAGGAAGAGGCTAGCTTTGATACCAAGTTCCAGAGGCTGAACTTGACCAACCACAATGTTTAAATCCTATGAAAGACCTCCTCCCCAGGAGGGGTCCTGATTGTTTGTGGAAAAACAGGTCTAGGGATCTAGGCAAGTAATAAGAAGTCAGATCATATTTGATTTCTAGCAAGTGTAGACTTTTCTGCATTTTTCACTTTCAGGGGTCCAGTCACCCTAACTGTACCACCCTCTCAGGTACATGCTTTCTAAACATCCGTGGAGATTCCCATACCATGAAGAAATCAAACCACGATACAAAAGACATAAGATGTATAATAGTTAACATATTTTAACATATTTGTTCTATCAGTCATTTCAATAAAGTGAAATTAGTTTATAGACTAACTTTGTTTCAGTTTGGTTAGCAATGAGTAGCTGAAGGCTATAAAAGATATGGTTAAAATAAAGAAATCAAGATGGTTTAAAACCAACTGGTAAAAAATAACAGGCAAATTCAAGTACAAAAACAAAACAAAACAACAACAACAAAAAAAAAAATGTAGACTTCAGTCTTTTCTAATTTCTGAATTTATAACATATTTGGATAAAGTCAAACCTTTTGAAGATTGATTAATTAAATTAATTCCCTTGTGGTTATCTCACCTTCAAAAATGACTTAAAAAAGTTGTGGTGTTTGTTCCACCTGTACTTCCACCCACTCCCTAGCTGTTACTATCTTGTTCACTAGTAATATTTTTAGTTAAATACACAAACTTTTAAATCCACAAAGCTTAATATTTAATTTTTACACATGGACACACATCTTTAACATAAGTCTCATTATCCTAAAATGCACTTCCACCGTTCCAGAAAGTTCTTTTGCACCTTGATGAGTCAGTCTCATCCTTGCAGAGACAACATTAATCACACACGCTTTAAAAATAGATGTAGATTTGTCTTTTCTATATTTTTAATAAATCAATTGTACACTATATTTCACATTTTATATTTTTATGTTTTGCACTGTTATATTTTATATTTAATTTTCACTAGCAGATTTCTGGAGATATTTGTTTAGTCTATGATATGGGATGTGTCAGCACTTTTTCTTTTTCATATATTAGTATCATTCTATTTAGTATAACACAAATATTTTATCTTTCCTTGGTGATTTGTGAATAAAGTTAGCATAAATATTCTTTTAAAAGTCATTATTTTAATGGGAATATAATTTTCATTAGCTACTTTAGAAGTAGAATTCCTAAGTTACATATGTATTAACTTCATAAGTGTCAAACCATTTCTATAATGGTTTGAATCATTTTACATTCCCACCAGCAATGTAGATTCTCTGCACCTCCTACTACTTGGAGTTGAAAACTTTTAAATTTTAAACATTCTAGTATGTGAGAGGTGGTAACTGATTGAAGATTTAGCTTACAATTGCCTGTAACTAATAATTCTGAGTACTTGTCAAAGGCCAGCCAGTTGAAAATAATTAACATTTATTTGAAATACAACTATATTTATAGTACTACAGTGTGTATAAATCAAGTTCTTCAAATTTCAATTTCAATCTTTTTTTTTTTTTTGAGGTGTGTTCTCCTTCTAGCCCAGGCTGACTTAGAATTCACTGTGTAGTCTCAGGGTGGCCTCGAATTTATGGCAATCCTCCTACCTCTGCTTCCCAAGGGCTAGGATTAAAGGCGTGTGCAACCACGCCGGCGTCAAATTTCAATCTTATTTCTACTTATAAAGTCCTATTCTTTCCTGCTATGCTTTTAATGTGTCTTGTTTGCTTTGAAACTCTTGCTGAAATGTGATTTCCAGCAGCAGTGTTGTGAAGTGAGGTCTCTAAGTATAAACTATCTAAATATAAAAAAATTATGAAACAAGAAATAGAAAATGCACTTTATACTTAGATAACTTAACAGAAATAAAGTAGAGGAGAGATCTAATCAGCTATCAGTAAATAAGCAGTGTTATTTTTTTTCAGACTTTCTCCTACTCTATTAAAAAAATTGTATGTTATCATTGTTATCATGTTTCTTCATTTGGTCCATGAAATTGAAATGGTAAAAAGTTCATGTAGGATAGTCTATTGAAATCTTTCCAGTTGTAATATTTATTTATTTATTTATTTATTTATTTATTTATTTATTTATGAGAAAGGGAAAATAGGACCACTAAGCCAGGGCTTCTAACGACTGGAAATGAACTTCTGAACTGCCGATGCATGCATCACTGTGTGCATCTGGCTTATGTGGGTTCTGGGGAATCAAACCTGGGTCCTGAGGCTTCACAGGCAAGTGCCTTAACCACTAAGCCATCGCTCCAGTTATCTAGTTGTAATTTCTATTTTTTTTTCAGTGATGGGCTTGAACTGCTTCCCTGTCCAGCAGAAGTGGGGCTATATGAATACAATCTGCCATTTGTCATAACAAAGATGTTATCTGGTGACAGAGCTATGGCTTGGTGAAGCATTCCTTCTGCTGGACACCCAAAGGTTCAAAGGCCTCTGTCTACTCTGGCACAGTGTATGGTTGAGAAACAGTGCTGCTTTTGTTTGCCCAACACAATGTCTGGCAAGGGTTTAGTTATATTTATTTGAAGTAGAAGAATAAAAGCGTCTTCACCAGGGACCACATCCAATGCCAGGACTTTCAATTCATTTAATAGTTAATTATACATGGATATATTTGCAGAGAGTGTGTGTGTGTGTGTGTGTGTGTGTGTGTCTGTTTTGATGGTCACTCTTCCAGATGCTGGATTTCAAGATTCACTTATAGCTTGTGTAATATACTGGGCACATCTATTATATGTGAAATATGCATTTATAAGCAACATTTGATAGGGATTTATTTTAGGGTGGTTTTAACTAACAAATTTCCCCAATTTCAAATGAGTCGATTTATCTCTCCCCCCCAAATTATTAACTTATTTACAAAATTTAAAAACATAACAGTTGTGTGCTGTGTGGTTTATCCATGTATATATTTGGCTACTTCTGTAACAAAAAGTCCTCTAGTATTTGTGACAATCACTTGAAAGAAATTTACTTCTGCTTTAAGTTACGAAAAATGAGACCATGAACCCAAGTGCTGCCTCTCTTAGGTTTTCACTGATCTCATGAATAATTGCAAGGAATAAATGGCTCAGGAAGAAGAGTGTGTATACCTCTTGGAAAGTGTTCAGAAATGCTTAAATAAAGATAGTGTTCTGTTACGTGTTTTATGAGCAAAGTATTTTGAGTAACCACAAAGGATAAAAAGTGATTTTTGTTTTGCTAAGTAAGGTGGTTTGAATATTAAATGTCCCTCATACACTTGTGTGTTTGAATATTTAATTCCTAGTTGGCAGGAAAGGTTGTTGAACCTTTAGCAGGTGGTGCCTTGCTAGAATAAGTGTGTCACTAGGAATGAGCCTGGAGCTGTTACAGCCAGTCTTCACTGGTGGTTCTCTCTTCCCCACTTCCTCCCTGCTGACGCCATGGGTCATGATGAAGCTCTAGCCATGCTTGCCCTTCCACAGTAGATTTTCCTTCAAAACCGTAAGCCAAAAATAAGCCCTTTCCTTCCTTAACCTGATCTTTGTCAGGTATTTTGTCCCAGCACTGAGAAGTTGCCTAATGTACTAAGCATTCAAATCCTATATGTTTCTAATTCCTTCAAATATTCAGGTATTCTGCCAGATTAAGCCATGTCTAGCATATTTTAATATACTCATCAAGTTGACAAATGCAATGAACATTTTCAAGGTCAGACTATTTATCTTAATATCTCCTTTATACTATCAAGGAAAAAAGGCAGAAGAAGTTACATGTGCTGAGAATGTAGTATATCTTGCATCTTTTACATGTGTTATTAAGTTTTCAAACAACTGGTAGAGTTCAGTTAGTACGTGTGAAATGGCTCATGTTATTTCCTTTCTATTATTATCTCAAGAGGAATAGAATTCATCATCCAAGGCTGTGGGGAAAACAGAAGACCCAAGTAAATGTATGCTGATGATCTTGAGGAATATTCAACCACAGGCTGTAAAATCCCAGTTGATCTTTTTCAGAAGCTGTGGTAATAAACATAATCACATCAGCAGGAGCCTTTAAGGTATTAGAGCCTTCCTTAGTCAAAGAGTTTGTTTCATCCTGCTCTTGATTGTCTTACATAAGGTGCTCTTGAGGGTGAAGGCTTCCATCTTTTCATCTTTCCAAACAGGACTCTATCCCTTATGGGTTTTCTCCATTGGAGAACACATATGAGGTGAGTTAAGAGCAACTCAACACCTTACCATGTATTTGTAGCCCTGATGACCAACACATAGCTATTTGGATTCTCAGTTCTCCTTTTACTATAGAGGAGAAGTGTTGTATTATTTCATTCTTACCTGTTGGTTGGTAACCCATCCAGGAATACACCTGTTCGTGTGGGTTTCCCAGGGAGATTACAGAATTATTATAATTGAAAGCAACTCTTTCACCTTAATCAATTTTCCCTGTTTCCAACTTTTCTCAGCTATGCAACTATTCCTATTACACAAAAGAGAGTCTAACGTTGCCCACACCTGGGAAGCACAAGAACAAGTAGAGGTTTTTCCTTAATATTATTTATGTATTTTCAAGGAGAGAGAGAGAGAGAGAGACAGAGAGAGAGACAGGGCTCCAGCCACTGCAAACAAACTCCAGATACATGTGCCATTTTGTGCATCTAGGTTTATATGGTTACTGGGGAATCAAACCTGGGCTGTTAGGTTTTGCATGCAGTTGCTTTAACATTTGAGCCATCTCTCCAGCCTAAGTACAGATTTTTATAATCTCTCTCTTCTTCCTCAAGGAGACTCAGAATTCTTAGGATCCCTAAGCTTAGAGAAGAAAGAAGATGACAAGATTACATTAGCTCTTCTGAGACTTTTCATGTCTTTTATAACTTCATTATATAACACAAAATGGAGTCCTGTCTATGGCAGGACATCTAATGATCAAAGAAAAGAAATGATATGATTTAATAATCCTTGGATCTCTAAAACTTCAGGCACCTCATTGTTACACCATGTACACAATGAAATAGGACTGAGTCAACGAGGTATATAGTGATCCCAGATCTGATGAAAAGCCAGCTCTAAACCAACTTCAGCCTATGGCATTAAAATATCCCATGTTATTGCTGGTGGCTCTGTGTCTTCACACTGTGTGTCTAAGCAGCCACTGAAGATTGTGACTTTTGTCTGAACTCATGTGAGGGTGCCCACTCTAAAGGGAAGCTGGGATACTTGTTCTCCCATTTGCTTTTGGCCCAGCTGCTAGGATTTTCCTTCTGTGAGGGGAGGAGAACAGCTGCCAGAAGGTTCAGGTTCATATCCCTGCAGCTGAAGACTGGCATAAGGAAGCATTCTCTGACAGCAACAGCGTGACTCAAATCATGGGCATGAAACTCACTCTCCCAGGCAGGGTCACGTGTCGGTCTCTGGAGCAGTCCCTGTGGTTAGGGACACAGAATAGGCAGATTGGCTTAGCATCTTATCATATTAACTTTCTAGGAGTTGGGATTAGGGTCACATGAACTGAGTGGGAAGAATACAAATGGATGTCAGGCTATCAAAAAAAAAAAAATCAATTGCAAGTAAGTGAGGAGGGTCATCAAGAGGGAGAATTCTTGGCTTCACAGAGGCGAATGTTCATATTGTACCAAACTAAAATCCTGAAGATGTTTTCCCATTGTCTGTCATGATGGCTGAAATGGTTTCTGTTAATATCTGTGTATGTTCATATACAAGTGGATACAGGGCTGGTGGGATGGCTTAGCTGTTAAGGCATTTGCCTACAAAGCCAAAGGACCCAGGTTTGATTCCCCAGGACCCATGTTAGCCAGATGCACAAGAGGTCACATGTGTCTGGAGTTTGTTTGCAGTAGCTGGGGGCTTTGGCGTGCCCATTGCCTCTTTCTCTGTCAAATAAATAAATAAAATATTTTAATAAAAAAACACAAGTGGATATAGATCTGAAACCAACATATACATTATGCTTGCATATACACACGAATAGGACATTACAAATAAGCTTTATGTATGTACAGACACACAGATAATACCTATGAAGTAGTTAATTAACTCTTCTTGTATCTCATTCTTCTAATGTGTGATTTGCATTTCTTTGAAGCAAGTGCCTGGATTTCAGAGTATTATTATAATCCAGATGTGTATTAAAAAGATTTTCACCCAGTGTAAGAAATCACTAAATATAGCCTTTTCTCATTTGTGTGATGTGTTTTTAAAATATCTATAAGTGTTATGCCCTTAAATATGTACTAAGTCTAAACACAAATGTATACATATAGGGATACTGTGTATATATCTCTTTAAGCACACATGTGTGGTGTATATGTGTAGTATAGCCAAAGGAATCAAATTATAGGGCAATTACCAGGGGAACATGTTTGTTTTTCTCTTTCCATATGGGATGAATTGCAAATCTCTGCTTGGCTAAATACCCCTCCCACTTCTACTCTGAACATTTTGTTTACCTGGAGCTGAACAGACTTATCTACATGCTCCAGTTCATTTGCTTCACAGTCACTCATTTCCTGACATGACAAGTGGTCCTGAGGTAATTTTTAAGATCTCTACTTCCAAGAAACCAATCTCAACTTCATGTTTGTGTTACCTTTCCCCAGGAATTACAAAAAGCACATTTTTGTCCCAAAGACAAGGAAAGCGGATCTCATTTCTTCCCTCCACTTCTGGGAAGAATTATATTTACCTCTTCTCCCTTCTTAGACTCCTGGACCACATTACCAAACCTCTCTTCTCTCCCCTTAACAGGTCTTCTTTAGCCTAGTGTGCTACACATAGGCTCTTAGTTCACACTTAATAGTCTCAAGTTTCTGTTTTCTACTAAGAAAGAAATGAGTGGTTCAATTTCCTGATTCAGAGCCATGTGCAGGACTTTGAAGTTAAAAGATACCAACTGCATAGATTTTCCCCCACTTAGGAGCACAAAGCATTCTCTCTCTTTCTCTCTCTCTCCCTCCCTCATCTTTTTCTGGCCCCAAGAACCAAAAGCAGAAGAGAGGCAAACTTTTGCAAATCCCATGAAGGTTTTGTCTAAGTCCATTTCAGTTCTCATCTTTACAGATGGTATTCACTTCATCTGAGCCTTGCCCTTTCTTGCATCCCCTCCCTTGTATATTTACGGGCTCTGCTGCTAATCACACAGTTTGCATCACACTGCTGAAGTAGAACACAGCCTCCTTAGGCCCATGACGTTTTCCGTGACCATGAGAGTGTCAATTTTCACAGTCACTCATGCAGGTTCTGCTAAATTCTTGCAACTAAGAAAGAACAACTGGGAGGGGACCTGTGTACTTTTTTTATTTTTACTGTCAATTTTAAAATGCATCTTTCAAGATTCAGAAAAGGAGGGAAAAATTCAATGAAATTACCATTTCAGATTAAAGAATTCCATGAGAAGATGGGCATAAAACACTTGGAGTTTCTACCACCATATAAAACTATTTCAGATTTTTTTTTGTTCATATCTGGTTAGTGTTGAAATTTTGATAAAAGAACAATGTGGAGAGAAATGATAGAATTATCCAGATACATTATTTTTACATTTTCTAATTATGGACTGATAAAAACTCACATTTTTATTGACACTGTGCTAGTACAAATATATACATGTGCTTCCTTTGTGTAAGTCTGTGTGTGCACCTATGTGCCATGGTATACATGCAATCATAAGACAAATTCAAGTATTAGTCCTCACATTCTATCTGGAGGCAGGGTTTCCTTATTGTCTGTTACTATCTATTCCAGGTTAGCTGGCTTGTGAGTTTCCAGGAATTATCCTGGCAACACTCTCTCATCTAGATGTAGGAACATGGGGATTACAGGCAAATGCTGCAGCATCCAGCATTTATGTGGGTGCTGGAGATTCAAACTCAAACACTTGCTCAGCAAGTACTTTTTTTTTTTTTTTGGAGAGACACAGAGAGAGACAGAGAGAGACAAAGAGGAAGGCAGATAGAGATGGGCACACCAGCAGTCTCTCAGCTGCTGCAAACAAAATACAGATGTGTGCGCTCCCTTGTGGTCAAGTGCGGCATTGCACCCTTGCGTCACATTGCATCTGGCTAAACATGGGACCTGGAGATTGGAACCACTGGAGATTGGAACCAGCATTCTTACGCTTAGGAGGCAGGCGCCTTAACTGCTAAGCCATCTTTCCAGCCCTCAGGAAGTACTTTTACCCACTGAGCCACCACACCAGCCAGATATTTGTTTCTCAATAGTTCATATTTCTTTCTTTATTTATTTATTTTCAAGGAGAGGACAGAGAGAGAGAAAATGGGTGTTCCAGGGCCCGTAGCTGCTACAAACAAATGCTAGATGCATGTGCCACTTTGTACATGTGGCTTTACATGGGTACTGGAGAATCAAACCCGGTCATCTAGGTTGTTAGGCTTTGCAGGAAAGCTCTTTGACCACAAAGGCATCTTTCCAACCCGATAGCTCCTGTTTCTAATACCTAAGGTCTTAATTTTAGTTGATGCAAAGAGGATGCCTTATTACTTATTACTATATTTACTTACAGATACACATTTAACATTTTTTCTACTAGAAATACTCTAAGGTTCAAATTCTCAAATACTTCTAAGAATTTACATTATGCTCAGCACTGAAATGAAATATGCAATCAAAACATAGATTTATAATTTAGTATGGTAACATGGTAATTACACACTGAGAAATAGAGTGACATTTATGAACTCTATACCAGTGACCATCACTGTGGTAGTGGGCTTTATAACATTCATGGCCATATGCATGTAAATTTAAAAAATTAGTGAAAGAAAAGGCTTGGTAATATTTTTAAGTCTATTTTACAGAACTGATTTGCCCAAGGCTATGTGGTTAGGAAGTGGTGGAGACAAAATGGAAAGCATATATTTTGAATGAAAATTGAATTCCTTTTTTCATGCTACCACACAACTGTTGTAATAACAAAGAAAGTTCCCTAAGTGCTTGAAGCATTATCTATAGGCACTGCAGTCATTCAGAGATGAAGAATATAGATACTGTGGGCAGAATGAGAGCAAGTGCACAATATTTAAGGAGCCTCTCACTTTCAACCAGAGAACTTGAATGATATGACCTTGATGGTGTCACTGGTTCTTCAAGGAGATATATTTGGAAAGAGAGGAAGAAACACCCCAAAGGAGAAAACAAAGTACTTACAAAGAATGAGATTGGGTGGGGGGCAGGCAAACTATCTTCAATATAATGGAGAACTCAAATAAGAACATTGAATAGTGAAATGGTGGAAGTTGAGGATGACAATGCAAATTCAGGCCACATTGTACTGTTTTGTTGTTGTTGTTGTTGTTGTTGTTTGCTTGTTTGTTTTTGAGGTAGGGTCTCACACTAGCACAGGCTGACCTGGAATTCATTATGTATGTAGTCTCAGGGTGGCCTCGAGCTCAAGGTGATCCTCCTACCTCTGCCTCCCGAGTGCTGAAATTAAAGGCATGCGCCACCATGCCCGGCTTGTTCTGGGTTTTGAGTATAGGTTAAGGAGATGAATACAATAAGATCCAAGAGAATATTCTGGAATACTAGGAGTAATCTCACTTGAGAAGTATGGCAGCTTCTGGTCTCACACAACAATAGAGCACTAGAAACATGGCCAGTACTACAAAACAACTTAGTTTTTAACTCTACTTAATTTTAATTAACTTCAACTTAAGTAATCAAGTGTGATTGATGGCTTCCATTTTAGGTAGCAAAAAATATACCTAGATAATTCTCTGAAAAAGTTATCAAATAGTTTTAAGTTGAAGAGGGTCAGATGAAGTATAGGCTTAAGCAAACTGGAGAGATTGGGTAGATTATTTTTCTTTCAAGGGGCATGGGGAATGGTGCATTTAAAAGTTGGTATCAGGGCTGGAGAGATGGTTTAGCAGTTAAGGTGCTTGCCTGCAAAGCCTAAGGACCCATGTTTGACTCCCCAGATCCCACGTAACAGCTGCACAAGGTCACATATGCTATGCATCTGGAGTTCAGTTACAGTGGCTATAGGCCATGGTACACCAATTCTCTCTCTCTCTCTCTCTCTCTCTCTCTCTCTCTCTCTCTCACCCTCTTTCATAAATATGGCCAATCTGTTGGGCTTGCCTCAAAAAAAAAAAAAAAAAAAAAAAAAAAAAAAAAAAGAAAAAAAAAGAAAGGTTGAATTCAATCCAGAATTGGTCAAGGCCTCTCAATTCAGAGTAACAATGAAAGTGAAAGTAAACAAAATGATGAAAAGTGGTGTAGTATTGGGTCTGAGTACTTGTGATATGCCCTGCTGGTTGTCCTTCTTTACAGCCTGAAGAAAAATGAAATAATTGAAAATGGACAAAAAGATTAATAAATAGAGGGCTTGAGGTATTGATAAGTTGTTTTCTCTTTTTTCATTTTTTGTTTTTTTCAAGGTAGGGTTTCATTCTAGCCCAAGCTGATCTGGAATTAAGTCTCAGAGTGACCTTGAACTCATGACTATCCTCCTACCTCTGCCTCCCAAGTGCTGGGGATTAGAGGTGTGTGCCACCATGCCCAGCTCCCCCCTTTTTTTTAATTAAAATTTTTTCTTTTACTTATTTGCAAGCGAATAGTGATAGAAGAGAGAGAATGGGTGCCTCAGGGCCTCCAACCACTGCAAATGGACTGCAGATGCATGTGCTACTTTGTGTATCTGGCCTTATGTGGGTCCTGGGGAATCACACTCCAGTTGTTAAGCTTTGCAGGCAAGTACCATAACTTCTGAGCTATCTCTCCAGCCCCAAATTGATTCTTTATAATGAATGCATTAGTATAGAATTTAGGGAAGGATCCATTAACTGTCAACGCAGTGGTACACAGTCTTTAGGGTGCTTTGAGAATGCAGGAGACAATAAATGCAAAGTATGTGTTTGGGAGCTTGGAATGGTGGCTCTATTGTAAAAGAACATAAGAAAAAAGAAAGAAGAAAGAAAGAAAGATAGATAGATAAGAAGAACGTTCTCAGAAGGGAAGTACTCTCAAGTATTATCCAACCTAAGGAATTAAATCTTGAGGCTGTGGGATTTTTTCTTTAATCATGATTTTCATCAATTAATTTCTTTTAGGTTCATGTTTCTTGTGATATTCAAGTGTGTGTGTAAGACCCCATAGCAGGCACTGTTTATGAAAGTAGACTAATTCTCTGCTCTAAGGAAGTCTCTAATCTTTGGGTGATCAAGGATGGATTACAAAGAACTGTCTGGAGATGAAGAATGTATCAAGGATCATTCAGTTTGAGTATAAAACGGAAAGGGAGGAATGAAAATTTATGAAAACTATCATGAGTAGGAGCAGACACAAGATGATAATCTCACAAATTGGGCAGATGGGAGGTGAATGCACTATCAGACCTTGAAAAGGAATCCAGGGTCCTGCATCGGACAAGATTCTCTACCATGAAGGTTAGATATTAAGCAGAAATAAAGTGTAAACAAAGATAATTGAATAAGTAGCTTTAATAGGGACCAGTTCTTCTGGGAAATTACAGATGATGCTTTAGCATGAAACAGGGGAGGTTGGTGCCATCTACAAAGTCAACAAAGGATTCTCTGAGGAGGGCAAAGTTCAGCTTCCACCTGCAGTCTATGTGAGCATTAACTGAATTTAAAATGTTGGGCAAACTGTCAATACATACAGCTTTTTAAAGGGATTATTCTCTGCGTGTTCACATGTCCTGGGGCAGGAAGAAACTTGCTTAGTTCACTGCCCTGAAAGAATCAGTTTGGCTGATGTATGGTAGTGAAATGGTCAGCGGTGAGAAAAGAAGTTGAGGAAGCATGTTGGGTCTACACTAAGGACATTTCATGGAAGGCCTTTTGGACCAGTTAAAGTATTTAACCTTACCCTAACGGCAACAGGAAGTCATCAGATTATTTCTGAATGAAGATAATGCCAAGTGGAGGATACTCTATTGTCAGGGGAAACTTCCCTTGGGGAGATATAAACACATCTTCACCCCAATAGGGTTCTGATGGCAGAACAAAGTATGATTGTACTAATACCGGTTTGGAGAACTAATGAGTTTATTGGAGTTGCTTACAGAACAGTGTGAGAGATTGTTTACAGAGCGTGGACCCCCCACCCCAAAGCAGTAACACCACCTACAAGTCTCATCCCTTCCTAGATAATCAACAACCCCCTCCACAACCACATGGCTGCTTCAAAGAGCTCCCTGTGTCAAGATTACTTCCTCATATGCTCCTTCCTCAGCCTCAAGGTGAGGGATTACCTACAGGGCATGGTGACTCCAACACACCTGCGCTGTGGAGAAGTCCTATCCCAGCCTGCATGATGGCATCCCCATAGCCTCTCAGGTAGAGCCCTTTATGTCAAGACGCTCCTCCGCCCTTACATGATCTTCCCTCAGTCTCAAAGTGAGGGTTTACTCACACAGGAAAGTGAGAATCTGCTAACAGGAACAAAGCATGACCCAAAGGCAGCTACATCCCCAAAAAGCCCATCCCAGCATAGGTGATGACCCACAGAACTGCACTTTTGGAGCTCACTGCACACTCATCAGGCAGCTGTGCTGGCTGGAGAGTCTCTTATGAAGCAGCTGTTTTCCCTTTCTTTAGGGTGGGGTCTTGCAACCTTTTCCCCAGATTCGTTCACTTCCTCCTGTAGAGAATGTATGTCAGATTTCCTCACTGAATAGCCTCCACCAGAGCAGCGTAAAATGTCAGTTCAAGCACACCATGTTCCGCTTCTGTTATGGAGAATGACTGTCTCACCATTGTCATCACTTTCTCAATTAAAATCCCCAGGGGTAGGTCTTTCTGATGGGACTCCTACCTTTACCTTAGGGAAACATGAACTTTTAAGTTCTAAAAACAATGAAACAAAACAAAAATGAAAGCATTTAAAATTCCTGGGTTGCCAAACCATATAAATCTCCACAAAATGTACTCTGTTGTTTATGGTAGTCAATAACATTTTTTATATGAAATCACAAATGATTAGTGGCTATGTAATGGTGAGATAAGTCTACTGGTCAGATGAAGACTCATAATGTGGACCTTAGGAAACTACACCTTTTTTTTTTTTGGTTTTCTGAGGTAGGGTCTCACTCTAGCTCAAGCTGACCTGGAATTCACCATATAGTCTCAGGGTGGCCTCGAACTCTTGGCAATCCTTCTATGTCTGTCTCCCGACTGCTGGTATTAAAGGTGTGCACCACCATGCCAGGCTTACCTTTTTTATTCTTCAGAAAATCCAGAAATAGCACTGATGTCCATCAACAGAATAACAGCAAACAAGTGAGAAAATTAAGTATATTCATGCAGTGCAATATCACTTAGAAATAAAAGGGAGTGGAATACTGATACATACAGCACCGTGGACCATTCCCCCGAGACAAACAAGCCAGTCATGGAAGATTAGTAACATTAGGCTTCCGTGCATACGCCTTTCTATATCAGAGTGATGCACATAGAGAAATTAGAATATTGTCTGCTTTCTGATGTATGGGGATTCCTTAGGCAGTAATACAAGAGAGATTTAGACACTGACAAAAATATTGTACTTTGCACTACCGGTGCATAACTTTGTCAAAACTGATTGAACTGCACTGTTAGGAGAAGTGCATTTTATTACTTATTAATCATGCCTCAATGAAAATACAAGTAATAAATGTAAAAAACCCCTGTTTCAAAATGAGGCATACAATTTTGAGCTTCAGAGGAACCATGTCTACTGTAGCCAGCAGTATAGAACAGGGTTTAGCTGCTAATTAAAGCTGAACTCTACCTGCACATGAAAATTTCTCCAGCCAGAGATAGGGAATGCAGAGATGGTATTTCTGACTGATCTTCCTGTGAACTTGAAATTCATGTGGGGCTTTATTTTCTTTGTAATTCCACTCATGTAAGAATTCAATTTGAATTTTATTTAATCTTTAACTTCTCTGGGAACTTCATAATGACAGGGAACTATAGTCACATTATGGTTGACTTTTTTATTTTTACTGGAGAGGCTTCATGGTTTTTTATGATATAAGTATCCTAATATTGCCCTTTAATTTTATTAGAGAACTTCCAACATGCTACTTTGTGCAGTATTGCTACATATAATTTGCAATGGGCAAAAGAACAGGATGCTAACGTATACCCTTCTCATGAAAATTTACTCTGTATGGGGATACTCATTATGGGGAGATTTGGCATGGCCTGCAAAAGTGGTGAATGAAGCCAGACGTGGTGTCGCACGCCTTTAATCCCAGCACTCGGGAGGCAGAGGTAGGAGGATCACCATGAGTTCAAGGCCACACTGAGAGTACATAGTGAGTTCCAGGTCAGCCTGGGCTAGAGTGAGACCCTACCTCAACACCCCCCCAAAAAAAAAGTGGTGAATGAGCCCTGAGTGATGAGTCCAGTCTATTGGTTCCCCACATACATCTTCATGATCCTTCTTAACCTTCAATGACACAAACATGATTTTGTTCACTATTTTCAGATCCTTGTCTTACTTCTCAATGTAGAACTTGTTTTAGGTAGAGGATGTGGCTTTTTCTTTAGAGGTGACATTTTAAAATCAGTAATACTTGCATTGTTCATGAACACAATTAACAGAGAAAAGCAGATTTATGAGAAAGAATTTTTAAAACATGTACAAAATGTGTTTGAACTATGAAGAGGAGATGTTAAATGAACAGTAGTGAAGGGTGGTAAATGGTATAGAAAGGAAGAAAGAGGGGCCTGGAGAGATGGCTTAGTGATTAAGCTCTTGCCTGTGAAGCCTAAGGACCCTGGTTCGAGGCTCGATTCCCCAGGACCCATGTAAGCCAGATGCACAAGGGGGCACATGCATCTGGAGTTCATTTGCAGTGGCTGGAGGCCTTAGTGCACCCATTCTCTTTCTATCTATTTTCCTCTTTCTCTCTCTGTCTCTCTCAAATAAATAAATAAAAATAAACAACAACAAGAAAGGAAGAAAACAAAAATAAGCTTAGGATTGCCCAGTCAACCAGGTTCAATGATGTTGAGGCTTAAGTGGATGACAAATTAGAAAAGCAATTCTGTGTTCTGATATCTGTTCGATTACAAAATATGAAGCAATTTCCAAAGAGCCTTGAAATTCATGGCCATTATTCACTGCTTGAATGTCATCACTATGGGAATGAGTCTATGTTCCTCAAGGGATGAAGGGAGTAGACAGTGCCATTCATTTGGCATGCCTTGGCAGTGTACAAAATGTCCTGATGGAATTATGGTCTTATTTTACTCACCACCATCTTAAGAGATATTATTAATTTCCTAACTTTACTGGCAAAAGAAAAAAAAATACTTAGCTACGTTTACTAAGTTCACTTAAAGCTAGAGCCAGACTTCTTTAACCGGAATGTTAGTCACCTCCCTCACCTGAGGTACATCTTTTTGCAAAGGTCAGTTTCCTAACAACGCCATTATTGCCATTCCATTGAGAGCCACACTGCCTTTGATGCCTACTCACCCACCCATGCTCCTCTTCCCATCCCTAACTACCTTGTGATATGTTATAACATTAGCACGTGTGCTTACTGTTCATCCAGAATAGGAGCTACAATAGAGCTGTATTTTTTTCTCTGCTTTGTTTCAGATATATTCCAGATGCTTTCCAAAGGGACTAATATTAAGTAGAGATTTAAAAGGATATATTTGTTAAATGAATTTTAAGTTACAGCTTTCTGGAAGCATAAGAAAACAAAGAACCTTTTGTTTTTCAATAGCACAGTTCAACTGGGACTTAGAAAACACAGGACTCCAGAGTTCTTAACGGTTCAACATTGTGAAACCCTGAATCTAACCACTGACTGAAACAATCGTGGTACTGACTGCTTCGTTGCACACTGAGCTATTTGGCAGAAGATGACTCTAAGACATAATATATGTTAACATATGTAAAGTGGATAGTGACTGATTTTCAAAACATTATTCATACATGTGTGACTTTAATTAGGAAGCTATCATAGACACATTATGAATTTTCATGAAGAAAGGATCCAGCATCTGGACACTGCACAAAGAGAAATGTGGTTTTCTTCCTTTTCCAGAGTCTAGAAACCCTAAATTTCCTTCAGATAGAATTTCTTCAGAAATGGCAAAATGAAACCCTACACTGTAAAGTCAGTGAGCTTTCACCACCAATTTTAAAATGGAGATTCAAAGCTTATAAAAAGTCCCACAGCTTTACATTGTTTTCTCTCAGAACTGAACATAATAATATTTCTTCTAAGTTACTGCTTTGTGCATGTGGTTTTAAAGATAGGCACTTGTTACAGGAATATTTATTTGAAGACATCCATCATCTTTGTTTCCTTTGAATTATAATCAGCTGTAAACCTCCTTAGAGTTGATTTCTTTAGTATAAAATACTTCAAGAAACATTTTATAAAAAGAAGAATCCTTGTAAACAATTTGTTCATGTATGAATACATTTGGATATGCACATTAAAATGACTTTTTAATTTACTAACATTTCCACTTTGATCTTATAATACTTATATCTGATAATTACTAAATGTCAGTGTTTAATTCATGTTTCCGTGATAATTTTGAAGTCTACTAGAAGATAATAAATTACCTAAATAACTTTATTTCCCCATGTATCATTAAACATAAAACAGATTTGATTCAAACATTATAAATTAATTTCCATACTGCTCAATGCAAATAGCTGCATTTATACAAGAAAGTGTGGGTGGGCTATCAGCATTCTTTAACAACCTCATAAATAAATAATACTAAAAATATATAAATGTTTAAACTTTTTTTGTGAAATGCCAATTAATTCAACTTGCTTCTTTGTAAAATGACTGTTATACACTGTATTATAAACATTAGCATGCTTCCTTTTCACGATGGTTTAAAAAGTATCATTGTCTTCATAGTAAAGATGAAAAAACGAGAGAAATATAATAAATGGTCCAATTAAAGTAAGCGTTAAGTGAAAATCTTTACAACAAATTCTCTTATGTGTCTAAATTAGCAGAGCTGATTATTTACATAAATCCTTCAGCTTCAGAAAGATAGGTATTATATGTTCATGTTAAGAATGCATTAATGTACTAGTGTGTATTATATAACACAGGGTCACCTCTACACTGAAGTAAGCAACTCCAAACAGGTACACAGGGCTGTGCACACAGACAGTGAACTTTCTTTCTTGATGTGACATTACCTACATATGCATCAAGGAAGAAACAAAGTTTCATTTATTCTTTTTTTTTTCAAATGGCTCCTACTTAGGACAAAAGAACTATTATTATTTTTTAAAGTATTCATATATATTTATTTGTAAGAAAAAAGAGGGAGAGGGAGAGGGAAAAGGAAGGAGGAAGAGAGAGGGATAACGGATAACGAGAAAGAGAGAAAGAGAACAAATGGGCACAGTAGGGCCCCTGTAGAGGAACTCCAGATACATGTTCCACATTGTGCATCTGGCTTTACTTTGGTACTGAGAAACTGAACCCAAGCTGTCAGATTTTTTTTTTTTTTCATGACAGGAAGGATCAGTTAATTTTCATTCACCATCTACTATTCCTTTACAACCATTCTTAAATCCTGCTTGAACTTTAAATTAGTAACACTTAATTTATTGTTTAAAAAAACAACAACCCCCCCAATCTAAGTTCAACTAACACCACAATATTTATGCTAATCAAAATTTACCAGCCATGGTCCTGCACTTGGGAAGGGCAGAAGTAGGATTGCTATGAGTTCAAGGCCAGCCTGAGACTATATATTGAATTCCAGGTCAGCCGAAGCTAGAGCAAGACCCTACCTCAAAGAATAAAAAAGCTAAAACCAAAAAATTATTATATGATAGGCATATATGATGTCAGGCATGTGATTAGCACTGTGTGATGGATGATGTTTTCTGAAACGAGACCACCAGTTCATTTAAAGTGCTCCCTCCCAAGATTGTGGAGTATACTACTGATTTCACATAAGCTTTTCTCAGGCTCTTTTAGGCTGGCTGGATGGCTTGCTTTCTATCCTTTCTTTCCCTTCCTTCCTTCCTTCCTTCCTTCCTTCCTTCCTTCCTTCCTTCCTTCCTTCCTTCCTCCCTCCCTCCCTCCCTCCCTTCTTTCTTCCTTCCTTTCTTTCTTTGTTTCTTTCTTTCTTTTGCAATTTGTCATCTCTGGTTTCATTGTGACTTCAGGTATTAAGAACATCAAGTTAAATGCTCATTTGTATATACTCTCTCCACAAGTAACTTCTACAATAAAACGTCAAAGTTTAAAGAGTCATAAACCCCTTCATACAAAGCAGGATTTATGAGATAACACTTTGGAATTTTTGCTAATTATTACAAATCACAATTGAAAATACCGCTCTGGACGTGCTCTTTCCATGGCTATAAAGGCCCCTCGGGTAAGGATGCATCATTTCATAATCTTTGATTTGTCCTCTTCAATGCTGAGAAGATAAGCACCACGGGGGTCTGGTTTATATCCCTGGAAGGGGACAATGGCTCTAATCTGCAATCTTTTTGTTTTGTTTGAACTGTTCAAAGACCATTTTCAATTTAACTTCACTGCTTCCCTTGTCTTTTGATACAAAGCTGTTTTGATTACAGTAGGTTTAGAAGTAGTGAGTGGAGGATGTGGTGGTATCGGTGTGTGTGTGTGTGTGTGTGTGTGTGTGTGTGTGTGTTCATGCATGTAAAGGAGATGGAATGGGATGCAGCATCCACGGGCTGTATCTGTTAATCTGCTTACAAACCTAACAGATTTTTCAGCTGAAATTTGGCCAATGTTAATTGTACATGCAGAATTCATGCTGGGAAAATCTCCTCGGGGGGAAAAAAGACAGAAAGCACAGCCTGCCTTGTTATGTAAGATGTTTATTTTCATCCAACCCAACCCACCATAAGCAGTACAGAAAATAGGCCAGCGCTTCTAACCAGTGACATCACCTTGTCATCAGGAGAAAGTGGGAATGGCTGGGTACCATATTGTTGATAAAGAGGATAATTTCCTTTCACCATTGTTTTCATGTGGACACCTTTATTCCTGGAGATAGTGATCTCACCTACATTTGATGGCTATTATTTCAGCTTCTGTCGCAGCAGCGAAGCTCCTTGGATTTGAGTCCTTGAATGAGGCACATAAATACTTATTACAGTAATTTTTCTTACAAAGGATTGGATCAGGTCAGCAGAACACTGAACATCCTAGAGGAACTGCTGAGGAGGAGGGATGGTCACCATGATATTTAATTCTTAGGCAGTGTTTTATAAGCACTGGGTAAGTTGCAGGATGCCTCCTCTACTGAGGCTATGTTACATATACGTACTAGGAGATGGATACAGGATTGCTTGATGAATTATAAGAATCAATTGAGAAGTTTTAAAAAATATTTAAGATATTCATTGTCTATTATCTTCTTTATAATTTATAACAAGTAAAGGGGGTGAAATTGTGTCTGCATATGTACAATTTTCTTTGTTAACACACAGATACTAAAATCATAGTTCTGGTTACTATAGAAGCTGACTCAGTTACTCAAAAAATGTAACTTATCAAAGCAACAATTGTATTTTTGTTTATGGTGGCTTTGGCAAAAATTACTTCTTTTTCTGTCAAGTAACAGTCTTCAAGACTATTCTAATTCTCCCACTTTTACATAAATACTGTTCTTGCCTATTCTTGATTCATTCTCCCTCTAGAGGATATCAGTAAGTATTGCAATTCAAACTTATAAATGTATATCTCAGCAAGTCTAACTTAAAGACAAGCTTGAAACTTCCCCCTTCACCTCTTTCAACTTACTGAGTCCCAGAGTCACTATCTGAATATTTTGAAATTTACAGCACCTTTTGCTTTAAGCTATACTGCATCTTTACCTCCTTTTAAACATCAGCAGCAACAAAATCTTATTCCTGGTGAAGTGCAGTTTCATAGGGAAAGAGAGATATACTGAAAAAAGCTACAATATCAGTTTATAATTTACTGAGTGGTGTGTCTTTATGACTCCAACAGTCTTATTATTGTGTTCTGAGATTTGCATTGCATTTTTCTCTAGGATCCTTGAGGTTAATGGATGTCATTTAACATGTAAAGACTGAATAGCACAATTAAAAATGCCCAGTAAACTACATATGTGACAGTCAAATATTAGTGTTTGAATAAAAATAACCATAGACATTTATTCTCAAGATGAATATGAGAAAGGCCCCCTTTCTGCTTTCCAAGGACACAAACAACTTATCTGGGGTAGTTGAACAAATCATCCAAAATATATTTTCTACATCAGTAAAATGGAGATATATGTCCTGCACGTAGGGAAGGGCCAATATATATCATAAGGTATAACTTGAACAGAGAAGATTCTATTTTTTTGCCATTTTCATAATACAAATTCTGCCTTGTATCCTAGAACTTGGAGGATGAGGTGGAAGAGTTGCTGTGAGTTTGAGGCCAGCCTGGGACTACAGCATGAGTTCCAGGTCAACCTGGGTAAGAATGAGACCCTATCTTGAAAAAAAAGAAAATAAAAAACAAAAAAAAAAAAAACAAATGGCATATGATTACACACATGATGTATTACAACTTTTAACAGATAGATTACCTCCTATCTTTTGCTTCACTTTTGCTTCACTGAGAATGGAGAAAACATTTCCCTGTGTTCATGTTTTGATTTACATTATTAAAATTTCTGATGGATTTGGTCCAGAAAGGAATCTGAAAATAGAATTTGTTTCTTTTCAATAAAAATAAAAGAAAGAATAACTCTTCATTTTATCTTTCTTTAAAATGCAAAGATTGTTTTTCCCAATATTTAATATTGAAAAAAACCAATCCCACTTGTTACCATGTAAATGATTAGAATAATCTTTAGTGAGTTGGTTTCTCGGGTTTAACAAGCATCAGAAGGTATGTAAATATTCTAACCCCAGCACCACAGGCTACTGTGTCCAATAAAGTTTCACATTTCAGTTAAGCACTAATAGAGTTATCATATCCTCCTTTTACATCATTATCATCTCCCCTTTACATGGGTAAGCATCCAGTACCTTTTCTTGTTATATATTTTAGGAAATGAAGGTGGGAAGAACACAGTAATCCATAAACACTTTATTTTTACAGACACTTGTTCTGTCAAAAGAAACTTGGGGAAAAAAAAACAAAACACAAATCTTTCTAGGAGGGAATTTTTAATTGAGACTCGCAGCTTCCATACAAACAACTGAGGGTCCCCTAGCACTGATGATTCAGGCATGGAGTGACCCTCTGACTTCAACAGTTCCACTTTCCCGAAGCCTCCCAAATCCCTGTTGGGCTGACATGATTAAGTTTTTGCTTCCTTTCACAACTTCTTCACAGAAGATTTTGTTTTGTTTCTTTCACTTGTCTATGTTTTCTTGAGGAGCACTCATTAATCCCTTGACAGGCAATCACAAAGCTATCTGGAATTCTGATTAATGGCTATAGAGACAAGAACCACAAAGAATGGTGCTGAGGTGCATTCTTAATGAGGGGAGGGCATCCTTGTAGCTCTCTGTGTGACTGGGAACAGGTTCCAAAAACAGGCCTGACTCCTGCTTAATAGGAGAGTTGAGAGGAAAGGAAAATTAGTACCCGCATCATCCTAGCTTCCATTTTAAACTTTTGAAAATTTTTTTTTTTTTTTTCTGGTCTATTCCTTCTGAGAAGAGCCTAATCAGACACCATCTTTGCTTTTAGAGGTTGCCATGGTGACTGGACTAAAGAGACTATCTTCTCTCAGCATCATAAACACACACTTTGTGGGATTCTGCCTAGGCCTGGTTATCATCAGACATTTTCTTTGATTGATCCAACTAATAGGGAACATTGGAATGGTTTGTGGCAATCACAAATGATAGTTCCCCATATTGATTCTTTTTTCTTTTTTCCTTTTGCCCTTTCTATGTCTGTGCCATGTCTCTTTGAAGTATATATCAAGGCACAATATTTATAGGAAATAAAAGAGAGTATTTTTTTTGCTGTTATTGTTTCAAAATATGGACTGAGCATAGCAGATAAAAGACTGTCCTGGGCAATCAGAAGTAATAGTGCAACTAATTGATTACAAGAGCCAGCCACTAATTAGAGGGGTAGAGAAAGAATGCATAGTAGTGTGTATGTGTGTATGTGTGTGTATGTTTTTCTAGGAATGAATTCCAGGGCTCTGCACACACCTAACAAACACTCTACCATTGAGCGGACATTTACAATCTCACTGTTTTCTCCTTCTATACTTTATTTATTAGGGCTATCTTAGTGTCATAGTAAAGTTGAGAGAAAATCAGGATTTCTGTATGTTCTCGGTTTGTACAAAGCCAACCTAGATGTCAACAACCCAAGACAGAGTGATACATTTATTCCTATTGCCGAGCAAACATTGACACATAATTAGTTATCAAAGGCTATAGTTTATATTAAGATTCACTATTTTGTGTAATATAGACTATAGGTTTGGGTACCTATATATTGATATGAATCAAGAATTATAGTAAAATTAGAATAATTTCACTGCCTTACACATCCTCTTATCATATTCTTCCCTCCTTTCTCCTTAACCTCTGGCATCCACTGACTGTTTCACTGTCTTCCTGGATTTGTCTTTTCAAAAATGTCATATTTTTAGAATCAAACAGTATGTATAGCCTTCTTTGATTAGATTAGGTTTAAACAATTATAAACGAGGTCCCATTTTCCTTTCCTACCATGTTGGTCACTTCACTTTTCTAAAGCTTCTGAACAAAGTATAGCTAGTCATAGTCAAAGTGGCTCAGAGTTTAGAATTAGTTTCCCAAGTGAAGAGAGCAGAGTAGCGAATGAAAACGCACAGAAAAGAAAGAGGCACCCCACTGCCACTACTAAAAGATAAAAAAGCAAGAAAGTGACTGACTTGGAATCTGAATACCTAAGCTTTAGAAAAGAAGACGGGGTGGGAAGAGCTGAAGATATGGCTTAGTAGTTAAGGCACTTGACTACAAAGCCAAAGGATCTGGGTCGTTTTCCCAGACCCATGTAAATCCAGATGCACAAGGTCAGATGCACAAGGTGGCTTATGTGTCTGGAGTTTATTTACAGTAGCTAGAGGACATGGTGCACCCATTCTCTCTTTATCTGCCTCTCTCTTTCCCTCTCAGAAAGAAAGAAAGAAAAAGAGAGAGAGAGAGGAAGGAAGGAAGGAAGGAAGGAAGGAAGGAAGGAAGGAAGGAAGGAAGGAAGGAAGGAAGGACAATAGGAATAGGAAGACTGTGTGGTGGGAAGTGTGGGGGACGTCTAACTGTGACCTGGGGTCTGTATGAAGACTCCCTTAGCAAAATCTATCTTGAGCTCTGAACCATGCAATGTCCATGCATGGCATTCTTCAGGGTTGAAGAAGTAGTGAGGAATCTTCTACACCCCCTTGTCAGGAGGGTATGCCCAGAGATGTGCTAGGTGAAAGCCTTCCAATACCCTGACCAAAATTAATTGCCTTCATGGTACTCTTGGAGCTCTTTGCTTATGGCTCCTGTAAGCAGATTAATTATTTTTAGATTTTACATTATTATTATTTACATTCTAGTCTCCCTATTTCATTAAACAACAAATTTCTCCAGACAGGCCTCCTGTGTATGTTTTAACTTTGTGTTATTCAGAGTGCTTCAGAAATGCTAACTGTACTATAAACATTGGTTCAATTAAACAAGTTTGATTCTGTAGGTCATGTATGAGCTTTCTCCCTATCACCACACTAAGAGGACACTATGGTTATCAAAATCTTTCTTTACCAGGTTTTGCTTTTCTGTTCAGCAGCTAAGTGGGCTTTCTACATTAAGCATGATGGCCTGGGAGAGCCCCAAGGCTTAACTTGAAACTCCACATCCCATGTAAAGAGCAGCCCGTGGCCTGTAGCCCCAGTCCAGAAGAGAAGCAGAATCAGTGAAGCTTCGCAAACTCCAAAATCAGGAGATGCCAGCTCCAAACAAGACAGGGAAGAATGATGAAGCAGAATCCTCTCCATTCTGCTCTGGTCACTATAAGTGAGCACTACCACGCTTCCCGCTCACAGGAAAGTGTGTAAGACACCATGCCACACATACAGCATACAACACACAACACTATGCACATGTACACACACACACACACAGTACCAAAACAAAACAAAACCAAAACCAAAACTCAAACGGGTATGTGTGACACCAAAGATTATGGTGGTAAACATGAAATATTATATCTTTCTATTCCCATAACTCCCCATCAGTTTTTTCTGGGTTTTGGTTTACAAAACATCCAACCACTTGGAAGCAAGAATTTATAGATAGACACGTGATCTTGAAACAAACTAGATCACAGAAAACAACCTCCCACCAAAGAGACCTTTATGTTGGGAATGGAAGAAATGGAAAATGAAGCAGGAGCTTCCTGTGTTCCAAGGCAAAGTAAGACTGCATTGTCACGCTGCCGGGAAGGACATCACACCCAAGAGGGAAAAGTGGCTTAGGGAATGAGTGGCAGATGGCTCCCATATGCAGTGTGGTGAAAAACGCCCATGTTTGAATCGTAGCTCAGAGCATCAGAGAATCCCTGGATGTGAGGGGAGTCAGCAGATGGGCATGATGGGAGTTCCAGGGAAAATCAGCATGAAGACAGACTGCAAGGCAGATGGCTTCCCTTCCCACACCTGCGCTCTCCACCCTCCAGACCCCTGTCCTATGTGGGATCCTGCAGTTGAAGGTGGGCTGTAACCACTGGGAAGAAACCCTAAATGTGGATAAGGTTCAGCTTCTCTCAATAGAGGAATGGGTGTTCTATGTGAACAATTACGTTGAATTACAGTAAATACATCAAGTTTGTTACTTAAATACAGACATCTTCTTAGTACATGGGAGGATGTGAAATGACCAGGCAACACACAGGATAGAATTCGAAGGTTGGTAGGGGCGAGGGACACTCCATTATAAGGAAGCCCTGACTTGACTTTACTCCTAGTTTCTATTGAGAGTTTAAGGTGGCAAAAGTTATGGGGAGTTTAGACCAAACTGAAAAATGTTGTATTGTTCTTGGCATTTTTTTCTTTTTTCCTTTTGGTTTTTCGAGGTAGGGTCTCACTCTGGTCCTGGCTGACCTGGAATTAACTATGTAGTCTCTTGGTGGCCTCGAACTCTCAGCGATCCTCCTACCTCTGCCTCTCCAGTACTGGGATTAAAGGCGTGCACCACCTCGCCTGGCTTTGGCATAGTTTTTTTTTTTAATTTAATTTATTTATTTGCAATAGAGAATGAGGCAGAGGAAGAGAGAGAGAGAGAGAATGGGTGAACCAGGGCCTCTAGCCACTGCAAACGAACTCCAGATGCATGCGGGTATCTGGCTTACGTGGGTCTTGGCAAATCTAACTGAGGTCCCGTCTCTCCAGCCCCCTGCACAAGTTTTTTGACTCAAACATTTTGTTTCAGAAGATACTTAGCACGTCAGGGAATCATTGTAGAAGCTATTGAGTTCCTCGTGTCCTAGCAGCTCACACCCAAGGCACATCATTTTCCGTGTCCCCAGGCATAGCCTGTGCAAAGATAAACCTGCCGTGGACAAGTATGATGTCCACACTTAAACAACTGTGCTTGCAAAGCTGAGATTCAAACGTGATTCAGAAACCTATGGGCAGGAATAAACTCATTCTCATGGGTATCAAAATCCTCCAACAAGTTGAGGAGAGGGGAGAATAATTGAACCTACACCTTACCTGGCATGCTCAAGTTTATGGAGTTCAGCCATGAATTACTTTCTTGGACTAACTATCACAGAATATGTCTCCACTTAGAATTAGGTGAAATTGTATGATAAAATAAAATAAAAGTGAGTCCTGGATTCTGCTGTCTGCATTGTCCTATTTACTCATGCAAGTTAGTAATTTGTAGGAGACAGCTTCCAGTTCAACAAAATGGTCAAGGTCATTATTATTGAAGCTTGAATTTCACAGGGCTAACCATGGCAATGACTTTGTCAGGTAACTGTGGTCACTCACTTTTTGTCGTGACTGGTCAGCAGGACAAAACTGTACGCAGTTCCACTTGAGTATGATTATTTATTTTTCTAATTTTACCTCTTAGTCATTCAGCAGAATCATACACGAAATTATAACTGTGTTCCATTCTTCTCAAGCACCTTCGCCAAAGCAATCCACAAATTTACTCTTGATTGAAGACTCTCTGCCTGTCTTCTATTTCACAGAGAAAGGGTGTGTTCTTGAATCATGGTCCCCATATGCACAAATACACCGTTATGCACTACAGAATAGTATGTTGACCAACAGTCAGCCACATGCTCCATGGGGGTCCCATGAGCTCCTCTTATGTAGTTGTGTTGGTAGCCATCTTTGTTAATGAAAGCCCACTTTTCATGTTCACAAAACAAAATTTCCTAACAATACATTTCTCAGAATGTATGCCCATGGGATGTATGATTGCTTGTATGAGTGTGTGTCCATTTATAACATATATGTATCTGTGTATATTCAGTGAGAGATAGAAATCTCCTCTGCCCATTAGGCCCTTTCTCCTGTGCGGTCTCTGATCTTTTAAGTTCAAACTGTGGGCTTTTGTTATGACTAATGAAGTCATTCCTTATCCCCTTTCCTGCTATGTGTCCAGACCCAGCCCACTAGTTGCACTGTGTGCATTAGGTACTTTGCACTCTTTTCAAAACTTTTTAAAATTAATTAACTAATTTGGAAGGAAAGAAAAAGAGAAGTGGACAGATAGAATACAGGCACACCAGGGCCTCTAGCCACTGCATACGAGCTCCAGATACATGTGCCACTTTGTTCATCTGGCTTTACGTGGGTTCTGGCAACGTGAACTCAGTCTCTCAGGCTTTGCAAGTAAGTGCCTTTAACCACTCAGTATCTCACCAGCCCTACTTTTCCCTCTTTAATCATCCATATAATTACATCTTTTCATAGGCAATCATTTCCCCTGAAGGTCCTTACATCTATTTCTTATCAGTGCTAATAAATACCTACAACTCAGAAGGGCTGACTAAAACATCACTCTATATATCATTACTGGTTCTTCCTTCACATCTAGGCATAACTGTGCACTTCCTCTGTATCCCATTGTGCCACATACATCTTATGTTGATTCATTCACTTATTCATTCACTCATTCATCCATCAAACACTTTCTGATAATATTTATCATGTCCAACTCAGAGGAAAGAGTTCATACCTTTGATTGCCAAACACACTACTGAAGATAGAATTAGGCTGCACCTTCATTTTATTATCTTGAAGAACATTAAAGACGAATGCTGAATAATATTCACTGTTGTGATTGCAGTCCCATTTGGGGGCTCGAGAACCTAGTAAGTATTGAAAAACATGCTGAGTTCAAATTTCTCTCCTGTCATTAATGAAATTTATTTCCTGTAGGGTTCCTTTTTAGAATAATATATTTAGCTTTTGTATTTTATTTTTATTTATGTATTTGAGAGAGAGAGAGAGAGAGGGAGAGAGAGAGAGAGAGAGAGAGAGAGAGAGAGAGAGAGAGAGAAAGAGAATGTGTATGCCAGGGCCTCCAGTCACTGCAAATAAATTCCAGATACATGTGCCAGTTTGTGCATCTGGATTAGGTGGATCCTGGGTAATCAAACTCAGGTCCTTTGGCATTGCAGGCAAGTGTCTTAACTGGTAAGCCATCTCTCTATCAACTATTTAACTCCCTATTTAACTTTTTAAAACTAATGCATATGTGTTATTACATTTAAATGATACAGAAAGGAAAAGTTCAGTATCTTGTGATCGGTAATCTTACTAAACAAATTAATATCATTGATATGTTTCCATCTCTCTTACAAATTATGCAAACATATCATGAGTTTATTTGCATAATTTGTAAAGGCAATGTATGGGCACCCTATGTTTCTGCTTTTATTATCTCCATTGTTCAGATGAGGAAACTAAAGTTTAAGAGATTTTGTAAAAGCCAAAATGGAATTGAAATTCAGGTAGTCTGACCCCAGAGTCTGGGATCCTCGTGGAGCATAAATCCTCTGTGTTCCCAAGAAAATTCTCTATGGACAGTGGTAATAACAGTGATGACACCAAAAGAACCCAGGGAAAAAGGAGCTGAGGACCGGAAGCTTAACAGTGCTAGAGTATTTTCCGAGCATGTTGCAAATCTGGATTCAATCTCCAGCAACACACACACACACACACACACACACACACACTTTCAGCAGATACCTATAAACCGTAAAGGGTGTTATAAAGACATTTCAAAGCATTAAAAGCATAAAAACAGCAGTAGAAACAAAAATAGGCCAAATTCTCAAAAATAATAAATCAATGATATATCTGAAAAAGGAAAATGTGAAGATACAAGCTTTCTTTAAATCTTGGAGTATAAAAAATGATGTAAACTGTAAGAGAGAATTAATAAACTCTGAGGGCTGGATAGTGGGGAAATTAGAAGTTTACAAACCTTTCTTAGGCCTGTCTTCTGAACAGGACAGCACCTGTACTCAGAGACTTGAGTAGAAAAAGAGTTTTATTTGGCAGGTCATTTTTATTTCTCAGTTCGGTTAGAGAATTTGACACCTTGGACTTGTCAGTCAACTAGCTTACACACATAACATCCCCCCGCCCCCCCCCACCCCTGCCGAGTCCCGAGTGTCAGCCAGCACTCACCTACCTTCCTTTTACATAGTCTCTGGGCTGTTCATTCTTCAGTTTGCTTCCAGCCTGCCTTGTGCTGGCTGCTGAACAGGCAGAGTTGTATGTCATTAATTCCACAGCTTATGACCATCTCCTCAACTTTCCTCCAACCTCATACATGAAGCCTTCACTCTATAATAGTTCACTGTCAAAATGGTTTATTTCATCATTATTTTCCCACCTTCTTTCCAGAATAATACTGATTTAAAAAAAAAATTTGACTCCTATGGGCAAAAGATTCTGGATCGCGTAATTAAATGACACAACTGAACATGTATTGATGGCAGTATATCCGCAAGGGAAAGAGAATGTTCCATCAGTCAAGATTTCCCCCACAAGTAATTCATTGCCATCTGTTTCAGTCTCTCACACATCACTTCTGATGGATCAACATGGAATGGAAAACCGGGTCAACATTTACTTTCATAATCAAGCTACATTTTGCTTTGTCAGTTTCTTTGGACTATAAATTAAAAGGATACAAGGTTGTTTCAGTCATGGGGCAAGCAAGCCAGGTGTGGTAGTTTGAATATATGTCCCCCAATATATTCAGTGTTTTACTAGTTATAGTTTGCATCTGCAATCACCTTGCTAGAGGCAATGTCACTGGGGGCCGGTCTTAAGGTGTTAATGGTGTAGGTTTGAGATTCCATTGTAAAGATATGCAAATATGCTTAGCAGGAGTTCCTGAAGTGTGCTGTGTGACCTTTTGGCTGTAGTTTTGCTCTGTGTGCTGTGGTGGCTGGTTGGTTTTCTCCCTCTCTCTGTTTGGCCCTGTGAAAGCAGGCTGTTTTTCCTGCCTTTATGGAACTTCCTCTGGATCTGTAATCTTCAATAAATAATATCCCTTCCTCCATAACTGTGCCTGGTCTGGAAGTTCATCTCAGCGAACCTGAAGCTGTCTGCTATACCAGGGAAGGGACTCTTCTGGTTCCTCCCACCCAAAGCTATGAAACTCAAATAGAGGCAAAAAGAAATTATAGGGAGGAAGTAATGTTTTGCATGATTTTGGTCTTCCTTTAATTTTAAGAGACTCAAAGAAAAAAAATTCAACTGGATACTGTAAAAATTTCTGGGTCCAATTCTGGGTTCAAAAAGCCCTTAATTTCTAACTGCACATTTCCAAATAAGGGTCTCTAGCTTATACAATGGTGGATGGGATAGCCATTTTTTCTGGCGGTCTTATAAAGACAACTCTCAAAGCTCATAGGGTGCCCAAAATACATTACCTCTAGCTTCCCTTCCTGTACTAAAGACTGAAAATTTACAAAAATCATAGAGTGACTGGATTGTGGAATTTGTGGTGAAAGGAGAACAAAAGTAGGAAGCCACATTCATGCTGCAAGAATGTCTTAGACAATTTTGAGCCAGAGAAGTCTTCCTGCTGACTCAGCTGTGTGTGTTGGATGTGAATATGTGGGAACATACGTGTGCATGCGTGAGGTGGTGGTATTAGGAGACTTTCCTATGTCCTCACTCACAGTTAGGCCTAATGCATACCTAGAAATCTCCATTTTGGAAATTTTATCTTTTGCATTTTAAAGTGATTTAATATTGATAATTGTATGAATATATTTTACTTTTTATTTTTATGCTATGTTTTCTTTCTTTATATTTTTGCTTTTTTAGGCTTTTCATGGCTTTACCCTGTTCAAATGTTTTTCTTACTACTCTTATATTGTGAAAAGACTATATATATATATATATATATATATATATATATATATATATATATGGTCATTTTTATTGTCATTGTCATTTTTATACCATCTGTTCCCTTTTAAATATTTTGATTCTTGTTATGACTATGGACAATACAAATTTTTATGTGGGATGTTCATATCTACATGGTCAACCTTTTAAGATTTTCTTCATTTTAGGGTCTTCTTCCTGGCTCACTGTTAGCAAGCATGTAATAGTTGCTGAGGGTGTTGGGATTCTAAAAATGTCAATTATTTTATAAGATTGTAATTGTGCTTATATTTTGACCAACTATCCAAATCCATTTTGGGCTGCTATGACCCAATACTTAAGACTGGGTAATTTAAAAAGCTAAAATTAATAATAATAATAATAATAATGGCTGAAGGCTGCTGGGAAGTCTAAGAACACAACACTGGCAGCTGACTAGGGTCCTTGCTGCTTCATTCCACTATGGAAAGCAGAAGGGTTAGAGACAACACGTGGAAAGACATCTACTACTGCAACAATCAAGCCATTCTGATGACAAGGACATCAATAGGACATCTTAACTGCTGTGATTTCCAACACTGTTGTGTTCGGGTAAAGTTTTTAACACAAACATTTAGAAACATAATAAAACCACAGGTCTCATCTAAAAGTTGCTTAGAATGAGTAAATCTCCAAATTCAACTCAATTTTTTCCTCATGATCTATTGTTTATTTTTCTACTGATTTTTCCATACTATATAGTTTGAAAGTCTTTTGTTAATACATATACATTTAGCTTTTTGTGATTTCTTGACAAATAGAATTTTTTTCTCGCATGATAGTATGTGTCATAAAGTCTGCTTTGCCTCATAGCAAGTTATCTATACCAGTTATCTTACAGTTAGGGTCAATTTGAACCTATTGGTATTGTATACTTTGCATGGCTTTTTGGGAAGTAGGATGTAATCAAATCCAGACCATTTATCCCATTTTGATATTAAATTGAGTGATTAGTCCAGTTACATTTGTTAATGTTTAACTTTTATTTACCTTTTAATTTTGAAATATTCTTTAGATTGACATAAATTTTACCACAGTACAGACAGTTCACATATACCCTATAACTTGATTCTTCTTTTATCCAGTTATATTACCACAGTCAGATTTTTAAAAATTTTTTATGATTTTTTTTTTTTTAGAGAAAGACACAGAGAGAGACAGACAGAGAGAGAGGGAGAGGGAGACAGATAGAGAATTGGTGCGCCAGCAGTCTCTCAGCGGCTGTGAATGAAATCCAGATGTGTGCGCCCCCTTGTGGTCAAGTGTGGCATTGCACCCTTGCGACACTTTGCATCTGGCTAAACGTGGGACCTGGAGATTGGAACCACTGGAGATTGGAACCAGCGTTCTTAGGCTTAGGAGGCAGGCGCCTTAACCGCTAAGCCATCTCTCCAGCCCCACAGTCAGATTTTTAAATTAGAGAATTAACATTGTTGGAATGTTAAATAAATGTACTGACCTATAAACTTATTTGAACTTTTTATTTTTTTCTTAATATTTCTTTTTCTTTTCAGATCCAGTTTAAGGTCTCATATGCATTGTATTGCCTTCCTTTCTTCCAGTCTGTGCTAATTCCTCAATCATTCCTCATTTTTCAAGATCTTGATTCTTTTGATTAACAATGACCAGGAACTTTGTAGAATATTTGGATCTGACTGCTTTCTCATGACCACATTGATATTATACAACTTTTTTTCTGCAGGAATTCCACCAAATAGTTTTTATTCTCAATGCATTATTGTGATGCATCTTATCACTATTGTGTTAACCTTGATCGCTTGGTAAAAGAGGTGTCTGATGAGTTTCCCTGCTAAAATGTTGCTGAATTTGTCCTTTCAAATAATCAGTTTCTTGTGGAAACAGTGTGGGATTATGCTTAAACCCTGTTTGTCCTCAAAATTTTGCTTATTGATATTAACAGCCATTGCTTTTATTTTTTTAAAAAAAACATTTATTTTTATTTATTTGTAGGAAAAACAGAGACAAAGAAAGAGAAGATATGGGCACAGTAGAGCCTCTTGCCTCTGCAAGTGAATTACAGATGCATTCATCCCTTTGTGTATCTGGCTTTATGTGGAAACTGGGGAATCATATTCAGACAGGGAGACTTTGAAAGAAAGTGCCTTTAACCACTGAGCAATCTCCCTAGCCCAACATCCTTCTGATGATAGCAGATTTTAAAGTGGTAAAGTTAATGGGCACATTTATTGGGTTGACTGATGACTTGGAGTGAAACTAGAGATTAAAGGTTGCTGCAACACATACATGCAACCATGTCATGTGAGGCATCTAACTTGGTGGGTGTTGAGAAATGAGAGGTATCTGCCATAGAAAAAAGGTGCAAATGGAACCCCAGACAAGTAACAGCAGGAGAATGGTGATGAAATGGGTCATGCTTTTGCATCAAGGAATTTGTGCATCATTTAAGAAGCAGGGGGAACTGAAACTCTCTGTAGAAAATCAGTCATTGTACAAGTACTGGTTACTACGCATCCCATCAAGATATAAAGCAAGGCCGTCTAATCAGCAGTTAATGAGGAGACTGGTAATTACATATGGGAATGGAATGGAGCAGGCCATAGATTACAACAAAGTAGCCCAGATAAAGGACCCTTCCCTCAGCTCATACTGACAACTTCATCAACCAGCACTGGTTAGCAGAGGAAGAAAAGGCCCAAACTGAGCTGATGAAGGTACCAAACATGCCTGGATGAACGACCTAAAAGTAGGTCTGAGCTACACAGTACTACCCATAAATGAATTTTTAATGTGAAAGTTAGCTACTAAATTTTTAATGTGGAAGTTATCTACTAAAATATAAGCTCAAAGAGACAGTACTAACCTCTTATGATTTTAATTCTTCATGGAATAATATCCCTTTTATTGGTTCTGAAATAATAACACCCTTCTTATCTGCCTTCACAAAGACTGGATTAGTAGCTAGACATTAGAACCATCAATCTGGACTTGTGCATGAGTTCTACCAACTGCATTTTAAACTATGACCATGACAGTGCCATAGAAGATGACTTATTTTCTATAGAAAATCGGAAGTATAATAGGCAGCTGTGCCTTCTCAGTGCTTACATTCATTTATCCATAGATTTTCCCCACTTCAAAATTTGCAAAAGAGAAGAATGATCATGTGATTAGGTATCCAGGAATATTAAACAACATTCAATGTATTCAATATTCTCTGAGAACTCGGCCATTGTTAAGATTAATCGATGGACAAAAGTTTAGAAAGATGGTGAAATTTTTATTTATGTATTTCTCTATAAGAGTCCTGACTCTTGTGGAACCGCCCTCCCACCATCTAGCAAGCAGCAAGCCATGCACTACATATAGCAATTTAGTAGTTGCAAATTACTCTTGCCTTTTTTTATGACCTAGAGCAAATGATCAGTATTTCCACACTAGATTTATTTTCCATAATCCATCAAGAGCATTGCTTTGGGGGGTACTGAAAATGAGACAGAAGAGTGCTAACATGACAGATGAAGACTGAAATAATTAAATTGTGCTTAGCACAAAGCTACTATACATCTCTTTGACTAGCCATCTTTTGAAAATGCCTTAAATGCCAATTAAATAAAGACTACTTAGTGGTGAACATTGTTCAATGCCATTCTTCCTTTTGGCAGTTCTGGCCTCATCAATAGCACTTTCAAAAAGATAAATTAGTAGCCTATAAGGTTGTATATCACTTATGCAGTTTGCTTTCTTTATTTTTCTCATTTACTCATATTCATATATGCACATATATACATATATGCAGAATACACACACATATACAGAAATATATATATATATATATATATATATATATATATATATATAGAGAGAGAGAGAGAGAGAGAGAGAGAGATAAATATATAGATATATATAGATTTGAAATTAATTCATTCTAAAAAATTTGGAGTAAGCAAAATTTGAGATATTCTTCTATTCATTTATTTACTAATGTATTAATTCAATAAATAAGCTGACAAGAGATTGATCCTCCCCAGCATCCCCATAACTAGCTAGATACAAAGAGGCACAAAACATCTGTCATCTCGATGTGGCAATAGGAGTCAGAGTCCGGAGAATGGAGAGGCTCACAGTTCAGCTAAACTAAAGTACCCAGTGTGGGGAGGCACAAGAGAGACCTAGTCTCAAAGGAAGGGAGAAGGAGAGGACAAACACTCGAAGGTTGTCCTGTAACCTCCACACATGTCACGACACCACACACACACACACACACACACACACACACACACACACACACAGTTTTAAAGCCGAATTCTCCTTTTTGCCTTTCTGAAATCCCAAACCAGAGATGACCAGTTAACTGTTTAGCATGAATCTGCCGGATCACTTTTTTCCTTACGTTGGCAAGCATAGTTACACTATTTTAAATAAATGATATCACACATGCCATGCATTCTATTCTATATTTTGCTTTTATTCATTCAATATGCACTTAAACATTTTTCATGTCTATATCAATAAGTACTTTTTCTTTTAAATGATTGCGAAGTATTGAAGTCTTTATGACTACAAAGGCTTTACTTAGATAGATATAACTTTTTAAAATATTTGCTCTCTTTTGATAAATTCTTATCTTACAACTTTCTGTAGGCTGCAAATAATTTTGCAATTACCCTCTTTATTTGTTATATCTGGGTGCACAAATGCAAATACTTCAGTGAAATTTCTAGCTTAAAAGCCACCCACTCTTCAAATAATGCAAATCTTGTTAAGTGGAAAAACTACTTCTGATAATAATATAATGTATGAGACTTCTGATTTCTCTCTATTCCTTGACTAGGTTTTATAATAAGCTTTTAAATTTTATATAGTCACATGGACCAAGTGTGATATTTTATTAATGCAGTTGTACAGGGGTTTTTGTCTTAACCAGTAATGTTACTCTTTGAAATTAAGACAATGCAAATAGGAACTAAAATATGTGCTAAAACTTCTACCTGTCATGTACATAATTGCAGAGGAGACTCAACTATCACACAGAGATTTAGGCACCCTTCCAACTAATCACACATAGAATACGGTGAACTGTCATATATCTGCATATCCCTTCTCAGATGTTAGTATAATTGAATTAGAAAGAGAAACGTTATAGAAGTTCTTATCATGTTCAATGGCAAATCAACATCACCTTGTAAAATGCACTCATAGCTGTTCGATGAGCCCAACCTTATATGCGTGTTCTCATTCAGAAAGTTTCAGTGGTAGAATTTCGCTCTCTGACATGAAATGTTATGGAACTCTGTGTGTTTTATTGAGCCATAAAAGTTTTTTTTTATTTCATTCTACCAGTAAGTGGTAATTTAAAATGACTTAATTGCTTCTTTATTTATAAGCAAAAAAAAAAAATCAAAAGAAAAAAAGGACAACCAATCAGGCTTCAAGATTGTGTCTTGGGTTAAAGATATCACATTCTATGACTTCATACTAATGTTTATATTCTTACTGTAAGATGCAATAATCTGATGACATAAAGAAGTTTTCCATGTCTTCTCTAGAATGAGATGGTGTAAGAGGAATGGCAGTTGAGATCATGACCAGCCTGTGGCTGAAAGAGGAGGCCCCACTCTCATGGATACTTCTGGAAGGAGAAATCAGGGTTCCTACTTTCTAAGATACACAAACTACAAGGCAAATTTAAATTTATATGTAATAAAAATGATTTTACTATTTATAATTTCTTTATTTCTTTATTTTCTGGTATATGTTCAGTTCTTGGGTTTTAAAAGGGCAAGATAATTAAACAAAAGCAACTACATTTAAAATGTAGGAGTAATATAAGAATGAGTTCTGGTGTGCTAGTGCACAAAAGTTATAAATAAAAATTATCTCCTAAATATTTGAAAAAGCTAGAAAAAAGGAGTTTGAATGTTTTTACTAGGAAAAATTGATAAATATTTGAGAAGAGAGAAGTATTGAACTTCATTTAATTTCATAATGTACATATGATTCAAAATATCACCTGCTCCTCTGTTTACATGTATAGCTTCATAGTATTAGATATGAGTTCAAATAAATTTAAAACATGTAAGATTTGAAAGATATGGGGCTGGGAAGATGGCTCAGCAGCTAAAGGTGCTTGCTTGAAAAGCCTCCTGGCCTAGGGTTCAATTCCCAAGTGACCCATGTAAAACGATTCCAAAAGTAGCCAAGCATCTGGTGTTTGTTTGCAGCACCAAGAGGCCCTGGTATAAGTTCAAACAAATAAATTTTTAAATCATGTTTTAAATTTTAAAAAATAGTTGAAAGCCAAAAATTTAAATGCAAGTGATTTTGACAAATGCAAAGCATTCTTTATACAAGAAAGCTATTTGCCTGAAGTAAAATGGTAACTTACACTAGCAATGGCATTTCGCATCACAACATACACTTGTTGTTTCTCAGTTACAGATATTCAGCTATTCAGTGCTACCAAATGACTATAGCCAAAGTACTACTTCATCACCGAAATAGAGATCACAGACCATTCCTTTAACTATTTATTTGAGTATTTTATTTGTTAATTTATGTATTTGAGAAAGAGGGAAAGAAAGAGAGTAAGAGAGAGAGAGAGAGAAGGAGAATGAGTGTGCCAGGGCCTGTAGCCACTGTAAACAAACTTCAGATGGATGCCACACCTTGTGCATCTGTCTTATGTTGGTCCTGGGGATTTGAACTTGGGTCCTTTGGCTTTGTAAGTAAGTTCTAAGCCATCTCTTCAGCTCATCTTTAAATATTTCATTTGTTAGACATTCACTCAACAAATGTATTGCTTCCTTTAAATGTGTTGAAAGTGACTTTAAACAATTTCTTTAGGATCAGTCTATTCAAAGTTTCTAAATCTCCATTTCCTTTTAACTCCATTCCTATAGCCTTTTCATTGTGACATTATTTTCATAAACATTTTACACCAAGAGACATCATTGTTACCTATATCCTCATTCATCTTTCCCTGAACCCAGATACCTCATGTGCAACCCCACTCTTTTGAAGGACATTTTCCAGTTCACAAGGATCATTCTCATGTGTTTTGAAATCCTCCTTCATTTTGGTCACCATTTTCTCTGCTTCCATAGATGCAGAGTATTATGTCCCTTGCTTCAAGGCATTGCATTCCTATTTTAAGAAATGACCTCACAGGTGAACTATTCCAGAAAGAGAATTTTCTGTGTTGAAATTGCCTACTTTTGGTGAGGTAGTAGCTGCAACCCAAACCTTAGATATTTTTGAAGAAGTGGTGCAGGTGGACAGTGAGTGGTATCTGAGAATCTTGACATAGTCGCTGAAAAAGAATGACGATTGTAATATAGAGAAAGATGTGTGGATCTTCACTTTCCTTTGTCTGTTTTGGGTTTTCATGTCTTCTACTGGTTGGTTAACCTTAAGTATTTAGGGGGTCCTAGTTCAAACATGTTCTCCTCTGCGGTTACTACTTTGTACAAATATCCCAATGTTTCTGATTTTTTTTTTCTTTTATAAAGAATGATCTTTTTCATGGCTTCAGGGAGGAAGGCAGTCATGACAAGGTGTTACGATATACACAACTTGGAAAAATCCCCAAGCACCAACAATTCCCAGCTATGAACAGGCTACATAGGTGTCTCTGGAGATTAGAAATAATCTAGTTTCTGAAGCATAGGAAAAATCATTTTTCAGGGCTGGAGAGATGGCTTAGCGGTTAAGGCGCCTGCCTCCTAAGCCTAAGAACGCTGATTCCAATCTCCAGCGGTTCCAATCTCCAGTGGTTCCAATCTCCATGTCCCACGTTTAGCCAGATGCAAAGTGACGCAAGGGCGCAATGCTGCACTTGACCACAAGGGAGTGAACGCATCTGGATTTCATTCTCAGCAGCTGAGAGACTGCTGGCGCGCCCATCTCTATCTGTCTCCCTCTCTGTCTGTCTCTCTCTGTCTCTCTCTCTCCAAAAATAAATAAAAAATAATAAAAAAATAAAAAAAACATTTTTTCAAATCTAAAAGAATATTTATCAACATCTTTGCTTTTTGTATATACCTAACAGTTTACATGGTATCTGAAAACCCTTATACCTGCCACTCTCTGCAGGCAAACCCTTGGAAATGTGAGCGGGTGTGTGATGAAGATTATTTGCTAAATTTCACTTCAGTAGAGGCATTTGTTGGTGGTGATGCTTGTGTTATTTTAGCCGAGTGAGGAATTGCAAGTTGATATTAGGTTCTTATACTAACTAAAATGAGTTTGGAATTAAGACTAGGGATTCGTGGTAGCAGAAAATAAGAGGCTGTTGAAAACAAGATAAATATCATGCCCTCCAAACCTCAGGGAACACTGTAGAAGAGGGGGTGGCAAGAATGTAAGAACCAGAGGGTGAGAAGAAATACTTTTGAGCACTTTCCTCTGATATGAACCAACTGGTACATTCATGACCGCATAGCGGTTGCTGGAACCTCCACAAGATCTGCACTTTTCTGAACTGTGGTAGGAAATGTTTTCCTTAGGGAGATAGGAACGCATGCCTTCTCCCCAGAGAGGGGACCAAAATAAGTTTTGGTGAACCAATGATTTTATAGGGGTTATAGACAAAGCAAGATAAGAGGTTGCTTAGAGGGCAAACAATAGATGACTGGAACATAGTTGTATCATGAGAAGTCTCATCCCGTCCTGGATGACAAACTCCCTATAGCTACTTCAACTCAAAGGCAGCTGCAGCACACAGTCTTGAGCACACTTCGTCACTTGCAGCCGGGTCAATTGGAAAGTCTCATCCCCAAGCAGTCGTTTCCCCTTGATAGAGCTTTAAGGCAGGGTTTGACAAACCTTTCCCAGATTGTTGACTGCCTGATTTTCTGAAACTTGCTTCCTGCCCAACATCCCCCATCTTCCCAGAAGGGATTGATTCAGTGTCTAATTAACATAACCTTGAGTTATGATTGTATGACTTTTAAAGTTTCAGGTCTCTCAGGCTTGATCTCCTGAATCAGAGTCTTCTTCCTCTCTTCAGGAAAGAATATTTCAATTCTAAGGAATCTAATACACAACAGGAGCCCATCAACATTTTGAAATAGAGTTTAAAGGAGGACAAAAGGTTCTCAGTGGAATGAGGGTGGAGGAGTGGGGACGAAAGAGGATAATGGGATGCGAATATCATCAAGTGACAGTCTGTTTGTTAAAGTTCTCAATAAAAATGAAAAAAAAAGAGTGAGGGGTCAGGGGCTGGGGAGATGGCTTAGCAGTTAAAAGGCACTTGCTTGGAAAGCCTGATGGCCCAGGTTTGAATCCTCTGTACCTATGTAAAGGTAGATGCACAAAGTGGCCCATGTGTCTGGGACTTTCTGCAGTGGCACTAAGCACTGGTGTACCCAATCTCATTCTCTCTGTCCTTGCAAATAAGATATAAATACATTTTTAAAAATAAAAGGGGGTTCAAAATATTTCCATCTAATTAGATTTGAAATGACTGAAAACTCTTCTTCATAAGTTGTCAAAATAAAAGTTGTCTTTATAATTAATATTAAATAGAATTTGAAGTTAACATTGAAGATTTTTAATGCACTTGAAAATTATTATTTTCCTTTAAGTGATTCTAAGGGTGCTAGAGTGATGAGGTTTTAGATCTTTGTTGTAAGCACAATGGCATTTCCCCCACCTTGTTTTTGCTTTCAAATTTAGCATTTTGAGCTGCTATTACTCACTTTTCTCTTTTCTGGGACATTTAGCATGGAGTCAAGACAGTGTCATTTCACATGCAAGCTCTGACACCATTACAGGCCCTCTGACCTTTCTTCAAATAGCTAATTCCCTGGGGCCTGAGGTGGTGGCAGAGATGGCAGCAAATGACAAGGTAGTGAAAATTCTACAGTGTTCATTAGCTCCTTCGCTGTCAGGCCTTCTATGACTGGAAATGTATGATGTAAGTAGACTAGAAGAATTTATGAGGAAGCGATTCCAAATGAGGACTACTATGGTTTATAGATCTATGAATATTTTTATGACCTTAATTTTACTTGTACTGCTTTAAAAATGATGGCTAAAATTACTTTTTGATATTTAGTAGCCATGTAAATATCAACATTATCCACTAGTGCTTTATATTAAATGGTCACTTTGGTATTGTCTGAAAAAAAATGAAAAGCTAGTTAATGGGATAATTTTTTTTCCAGTAGTCTATTAAATTTATGTGTCTCCCCAATGGTAGGCAGAAATCTCCATTGATTTCCAGTCTTCTCATTCTTACATAATAATCTCTTTCTGAGTATAGATGGTATCTGTGATTTCTTTGAAAACATCACCCTCATGATTATGCCCATCATTTGCTTACAGACATTGCAGATACAGTATATATAATTAAAGTCCCAAATTAGTTGACTTTTTAATAGGGATATTCACCAGGTAAGGCTGATCTAATCACATTGACCTTCTAAATCTGGGTCTATGAAGACAGAGAGGAGGACATTTGAGAAACACAAGGAGTTGAGGTACAATTGCTAGCCTGAAATTAGAGGGGGCCATGGGTCAAACAATGAATAATAGAGTCTTTTAAGGAGCTGAACCTGCCCCTTGGTTGCCACCAACAAGGAAGCGTAGGGGACTTCAGTTTTATAAAAAGAAGGCAATATACTTGACTGGAGAGATGGCTTGGTCATTAAGTGCCCTTCTTACACAAGTATGAGGACCTGAAGGGGCCTGAGACCACATAACATTACATTTCCATAACCCATGGAAACTGCTGGGCATGGCCATGGCCATGCATATAGGCAAGGCTGGTAAATAGCAATTTCTGGAGCCTGTAAGAGACTGTCTCAAGGAAAAATGAAATAACAGGCAGGTGAGTGATGGAAGGAGCACATGATGGTTTCTTGGCTCCAGCAGGCCACAGGAAAAGTTTACAGGGCCACATTAGCACACTCCACCCCATACACATCACCACACATGCTATGCACACATGAAGAAAAGGAACTGGACCCTGCAGACAAGAATGAGATTCGAGGGCTGGAGAGATGGCTCAGCAGTTAAGGTGCTTGCCTGCAAAGACTAATGCCCCAAGGTCAATTCCCCAGGACCCATGTAAAGCCAAATAAACAAAGTGGCACATGCATCTGGAGTTTGTTTGCAGTGGCTGGAGGCCTTGGTTCACCCATTCATATTCATTCCCTCTCTCCCTCTCTGTCTGTCCCTTTCTCTGTCACTCTCTCTTTCCTTGCAAATAAATAAAGCATAGAATGAGATTGGAGGTAATTTCCCACAGTGCCTCTAGTCAAGCAATTAGCCCTGTACCTTGATGGTATAGCTTTATGACATCCTAAACAGTGAACAGCTATGTGGTACCACACTTCTGACGTACAGAACTGTGAACTTATGGGCAGCTTTGTAAATTTGTAGTACTCTTTTACTCAGCAATAGAAAACTGCTACACCTACTTCTCCCCTTTTTATTCCAAGTGATCTTCTTGTTTTGCATGTTAAAAAGTACCACTGATTTTTTTGAAAGGCCATTTTGCTTCAGTATTAACTTCAAATATTTTAAATATTAGCTCGTATAGGAGAGTTATCTAAATGTTTTTACACTATTCTCTCAAGCTGTGTTTAAAATGTCCATTGGTGCAAGGGGAGAGCAGCAAGAACAGTGTTGCCATTAAAATTTTTCTCTGTTAAGAAAAACACAGTCTGGAAAAGTAATAAAACTGTATGGCTTGCTTGGACTCATCATATTAATGTGAAATTTAATTCAGTAGATGAGGCAGAAAACAAACAGGAATGTAACTAAAAGCAATTTAGCAAAGAAGAAACTGCAGAGGAGATTGTCAGGATTGGAAAGGAATTTCTTGAAGGAAGATGCTTTTGAAGATCCTATCTATTATCTTGTAAACACAGGGAATTCCAGAGAGAGGCTTAGGGGAGAAAGAGTGCCTGAGTTATAATAGAAATGCTCATATTTATTTGATGCAAGGCAAGAATGACAATCTAGGCAACTAGTGTGCTTTTGAGGGGTTTCAACTGAAGTGGAATTATACAGCAATTCTCTTTAAAGTAAAAAGTTTAGATAAGTCCAGGCACATTGTCAAGTGATGGATAGAAGATGGGACCTACTCCAGGTTTTTTGGTCAGTCCTTCCCAGTAAACAGTATATGTGTCTACTTTGTAGAAAAGTAATACTAAAAGCCATTTGCTTTACACTTGTTTTGATTTAATTTATAAAAGAACTACAAGAGTTGAAACATAATTTGCAACTTCTTTCATCTAAAAATTTAGAAGTTAAAATAAAGAACTATTGACTAATGTATTTAAGATTTACTTTCTGTATATCTTAGCCCTGGGGAAAATGGAAGCATTTTGTCAGGACAGCAAAGACAGTTATAAGGGTTCTGCTAATAAATAACACAAAAGGCTCCTTAGCATACTCTGATAAACATCCGGTATCAGAAAACTTGCTGAAGTAGTCTCCATAAAAAGCTCTTTCTTGAGGGTCATTCTAATTTCTCTATATATTGTTCTAAATTCTAATATTGTGTTTAATTAGAATCTTACATTGATATATGTTATTAAAATTATGAGATAATCTTTTCTTATCTGTTAGAATCAATGTTATCACAGGTGAATACTGAGTGATGTCTACTGGGAAAAGAAACCATATATATTCCTGTCCCAACTAGAATTCATCACAGAGAGAAAGTACTACATAATTCCTACAAAGTGCTAACACAAGGTAATAAGTTTCTAAAGGAAACATACCTGTGAGAAAAGTGAATTTGTTCTGTTTCTAAATAAATCAAAAGGCCTTTGATTTGGGATGCCTTGCAATGTTTTCTTTCTTTTTTTTTTTTTTGTGAAGGTGAATATATCACACTTTGAGGAACAAATTTTAAATTTTAATCCAGAAGAAGATGACAGATGCATGTGTCACATTAAGACATAAGTGAATAAATTCTATTTTCTCCAGATAGGGTGCAAATCACAGACCAAAATCAAGATTCCACCAAAGCCCAGCTTCTCAAACCATGAGTTTATTGGACTTATTCATAGGGGCATGGATTAGGGCTCAGTTACAAAACCGTGGGTGAACCCCCAAGTAACTGTATTATTGCAAAGTCCTATTCCACTGTGGATGAAGCTTCTTCGTGAAGCCCTCCTTTCAGGTAACCTTCTACTTCCAGTACATGCTAGCATCACCCAGGATCACGTGGAGAAATGTGAAGGAAGAAGAGGATAATGCTGGAACTCCAGGTGAGTGTCCTGTCATCCTCCCATTCCTTTTTCTACTAGGGATTGGAACTAGGTCCTTCATTACTAACTATTACCAATGTATTGCCAAATAGTCGCCAATGCATCTGAGCCAAAGCAATCTCTCTCCAAAAAAGCAATGGAATGATCTTGTTATGCCTAAAGGAAAAAAAGTCATACTATAACCGTGTGTAAATTTACATTGGTAAAACTCTTAGTAAGGGTCTGAGAATGAGTTACTGAGGTTCGTGAACAAAGGTCTGCATGAGGTTATTGATGGTTAATGAATAGATGGGAGACACTGGATTCAATAATCTGGTTCTGGCTGGCCGAAACTGGTGTTCATTGGTTGCCTATTCTAAGTGAAGTTAAAATTACAGTAATTCCTCTAAGATAATGTGCTAGATAAAATTCTACAGCATGAAAAAGCAGAGAGGCTGGGGCTAAGCTGATATTTGAATCATTGGGTACCTACTACTTGTGGTTGTTGCCAGAGTTGCCCTTGGCAGTTCTATCAAGCTAGGCATGGCTGCATGTTCTCAACAGGAAAATTAAAGAGGTAAGTAATACTGAAAACTAGGGAACGAGAGGTCCACTGACTGCCTTGCCCATCTTCCATGATTCTGACATAAGGTGTGCGTTAAATAATGATCCTGCCCCTCCTTAGCCCATCATCATTTCCAGTCTCTCCCACAAGGTGATCTGCTAACTTAGTCAATTGCCAGACTGCATGAAATCTTTTTCAAGGTAACACATTTCTCCTGTGGCTGGCACCATGTTTTGTTTTTCCCAGCATGACACTTGTGGGACTACTGAGTATTCTTAGGATTCATTGTCTCAAAAGTCTTATGGCCAAAGGGGCAGACACAGTGTTGTTTTTGAAGAATATTTTCATTCCTGTCAGGATGATTGCATATCCTTTTTGGGCCTGTGTGACTCACTGTACACCGTGATGTTGAAACTTACATCAGTAGTGGAAGCATTATCTAACAGGTGGGCTCATGTAACTGAAACCACACCCCTAGTTCTAGAGGAAGATTCTGAGTTTGCTGACAGTTACATGAAAGTTAGAGGGATGAGCTAATGATTAATGATTCTGTATTCTTCAGGTAAATATGTAGGAATCCTGCTAATGACATCTTTAAGGTATAAAACCCACAATCACCCAAACATGAAGAAAGATGTGACTTGCACTATTAACTTATACAGTTATAGCCCTTCCCACGATTTGAGACATGAATTTAAAATTAATTACTTGGTGAGCAATATTCATGAAAAACCACAAGAAACGTATGTCCTTAAAGAAATATACAAATATATATTCAGAAAACTGAGCACTAATAAAATGGATTTATATACACAAACCTTTTGGGGACATATTTGACATTGGGGTTAGATCTGACAGGTCCCAAAATGCAGTCACCAAGGATAGCAAGATGGTGACAGAGACATAAGGAAGTGGATTATCCACATTCCTCAAGAAACCTTGAAGCCATTACCCCTCCTTGCCTGCAATGCCACAGGTCATGGTTTCCTGCCCCCTTATTTTGTAAATCACCTGGTCACTGTTCTGGTGTCACACCCTGGCTATCTTAGATCTTCCCTAAAGGACCCTTTCCTGTTCAGCTCTACCTGTTCTTACCTTCCCCCACTGACCCTATAAAGCCCACTATACCTGAGGAACTCTGGTGGGCTGTGCTCCTCTCTTGTGAGCTAGCCCTGGAAGTTCATGCTTTTCCCTAATAAAAGCTTTCCATCTTTGCCTTAGAGTGGTTTGTGTGGTTGTTGTCACTCCCGAACCTTCCAATTGGATTCTAACTGAAACAGCGATTAGATATCCATGTACCCAGTGAAATCCACTGGTCAAAAGAAATTGTTAAGGGTGTTAATTGATGAACTTCTTTTGAGGCAAATCCAACAGACTACCTTTTTTTTTTTTTTTTACATGAAACTGGGAGAGAGGTAAAATTAGTGCACCAGAGGATCCAGCCACAGCAACTCAACTACCGATGTATGTGCCCCCTTGTGTGCATGTGCTACCTTGAGGGCTTGCATCACTGTGCATCTGGCTTATATGGGATCTGGAGAGTTGAACATGAGTCTTTAGGCTTCACACGCAAGCACCTTAACCACTAAGCCATCTCCCCAGCCCACCTGATGAATCTTTTTAAGTGTTGCTGCTGTTTACAATTTAGATAACTTGACATTAGGATAGGTTCTACCTTGGTCTAGAGTGGATGCACATCAGATTGCCCAAACTCCCTATTTAGAAGTAGAAATTGAAGTGAAGGAAACCAGACAACCTTCTTCAGTGCAAGCTTATGGTATGAACCCATGTCTACTAAATTCTTACAGTGTCATTGCACAACCCTAGGTCTGTGAGATTCGTGGGAAGAGTGGGTAACATGTGAGGTTATCTAGCTCCAAGAAAGAACCTGGGAGACAAAGGTCATGGTCCCTTTGTTTCTTCATTTTGCTGCTCAATATCTATTTTATTAAAATTGGGAAGTAGGCATAAATCCTATTCTTTGGAGGACTGTATGAATCTGAGGGGAAAGCCAAAGCCAGACGATGTACATCACAATGGATGTGTGAAAACCCCTCTGAATAGAGAAGTGTGGGAATGTGCAAGGTGTTAAACTCAAGGTCAGTGACAGATCACCAGCTTTGCCTAGGAAGATGTGATTCTTGAACGAGAAATGGCCAAATGTTACGTAATGAATTTATGACAGGGGCGAAAAGTTTGTACAGATCACTACTTAGTGACTTGGAGATACAATGACAAGAAATGCTTGGGCCATTCAAAATATACTTAGAATGTGAAATCATTTGGATTTTATGTAACTATATGTGGTGGTTTGATTCAGGTGTCCCCCATAAACTTAGGTGTTCTGAATGCTAGGTTCCCAGCTGATGGAGATTTGGGAAATAACATCTCCTGGAAGCAGTGTATTGTTGGGGGTGGCCTTATAGGTATTATAGCCAGTTTCCCCTTGCCAGTGTTTGGCACACTCTCTTGCTACTGTTGTCCACCTGATGTTGGCAGGGAAGTGATGTCCACCCTCTGCTCATACTGTCCTTTTCCCCTGCCATCATGGAGCTTCCACTCAAGTCTGTAAGCCAAAATAAACTTATTTTTCCTCAAGTTGCTCTTGGTTGGGTGATTTCTGCCAGCAGTGCGAACCTGACTGCAACACTATATAACAAATAATTTGATCTTTTAGAAAAATCGTTAAATAACTATAATTGACTGGTTTTACAATCACCAGAAAATTTCTACTCCACCTAATGACATGCCCAATGGACTAAAGAACAATGTATCTATGGTGGCAGAGACTGATGACTCTTTAGCTGGAATAAATATTGCTCTGTCACAGCTAATCCTATTAGAGTTTCTTCAAAGACAGTATCTGTATACAGTTTGTTTTCTTAGATACTGTTAGCCTGGGAAAGAGCTACTTCATATTTTCATTAAAATAGACACATTGCAAATTTTATAGTTGCTTTCTTTACTAATCATGTTTCTACCAGGACTTGCATTAAATAAATCTCACGGGTAATCTTTGCTTAGCTTCAACAAAATAACTCCACACACAAAGAATTAGGTAAGGGGATGTCTATGATATGTACTGGCTTGCTCTTCTTTAAGGTTTCAGTTGAATATTGATCTTCACATGTATATGCAAAAGCTAACTTGAGTAGAAAACATAAGCAAAGGGTTTAGAACCAAAGCATGCATATGTACGTACACAGATACATAAAAATAAACAAAATAAAATAAGTAGATATAGACAGGATGCAATGCAAAATAATATTTAAAATTGGATTCAGTTCTAAAACTAACCAAATGAAAGCTAGAGTGACTGTATTAGTATTATGTAAAATAAGTTTCAAGTAAAAATATTACCAGGCATAACCAGGATGATGTGATAATGATAAATAGTTATTATAATATGTGGTCAACTTATCAATCAGATACAACAATAATACAATATTGACATACTGATTACAGTCTTAAATGCAAAAAAGCAAAAATTTATAGAAATAAGAAACAGTCACACATAAACACAACAGGATATTTCAGCACTACTCTTTCAAAAACTGGTAGGATGCATACACAGAATATCAGCTGGAATAGAGAGGACTTAAAAACTGATTTAATTAGTTAACTGATATTTGTAAATTATTCCAACCCCAAATAGTAGAATATACATCTCTTAGTCTGCATGGGATGCTATAACGTCAACTCAATAACTAACAAACAACAAAATCAAGGCAACTGAATGCTCACTTTCTGTTGTAGAGATGCCACCATCTAGCACTTCTGCCCTCCCATGAGGAGAGGAACAATGAAGCTCTCTGGGGTCTATTCGAGGACACTAATTTCATTCAAGATGGTTTCTTCCCATGACATTCTCACTTGTGAAAGGCCTCACCTCCTACTACCATAACATTGGTGATTGGGTTTAAACACGTGAAGAGTGGAAGGATATTTCAAACACCAGAAACAGCAAACATGGGCATACATGAAAATTATATTAAGATAGAATATTTTAGGCCATAAACCTTTTTTTGTCCATAGATGAAGATGGTTGAAGTCACAGAACAGCATCCACTCTTCAGTGTTTAATCTGCTATTATAATTAACCATCATATTATCAAGTTAAATGTTTTTACTACCATAATTTACATTTTATTTTTAAATACATTTTAGCTTTTGATTGAAAATCTTAGTCTTTTCATACATTCCATTGATGGTAATTGACTTCCTCGAAACCCTGGACCTATGTTAATATTTCCACCACATCTATTCTTTTCTTCTTGCCTGTTTTATCCTCTTTCTTTTGGTCATTTGATTTGGTTTTCGGTCATGTCTGATAATTTGCTTATTGAATTCTGAGCACTGTGAATAGAAATATTCTTATGTTGCCCATTCTTTACTTCTTAAAGGACTTTTGTCTCTGGTAATCAGATAAAGAGTAAGTAAATTACATGAATCCAGTGGAGGCTAGCCTATTTCCGGTTTGCCCTTTGCTTGGGCACATCCTCCCCCGCCTCCCCAAGCTTTCATCCATGCAGCTGCTGTTCCTACAAGAGCTCGTCTCTTTGGTGAACATTTAGTGCCATTTTTGCTTTCTTCAGCATCAGGAGACAGGCTTTTGGTCTTGAAGAATATCTGCATTTTATGTTCATCTTTTACTTTTTAGTAGTTGTTTTCTGCTTTTTTCTCTCAGTGTCTCACTCTGCACATTTGCAATTTAGAAGTCAGAAACTGCCTTCAGGGAACACTGACTGCAGAATACTGTGTTCACATTAATATCTTTTACTTCTTGGTAAGATGTTTCCTGTTTCCCACTCTAAACTTTTGTTTTTCACTAATCTGTTTTTCGTCCATTATTTGGGGCATTGATCTAACATTGATCTGCAGACATGTCAATTTAAACCAGGCACTTTTCATAGCTAATGTTATATATAGCATGTACAAGCACAAATTTAGGTAATTTCTATATTCTTCTGTCTTCTCAAATGTACTAATAATGACAGTTAATGTTAAAACTTAACTATGGCATTAATCTAGAGTAGAGCTGTCCGATATAAACATCATGCAAATCACATTTGTATTTTAAATATATTTTAATATATCTCATTAAATAAGTAAACAGGAGAGGGAGGTGACAGAGTGAAGTGCTTGTTGCACAAGGATGAAGACTTGAGTGTGGAAGCCTAGAACCCATGCAAAATGTCAGGGCAGGCATGGTGGCATTCGCCTGGAATCCTAGCCCTGAAAAAATAAGAGAGTGATGGCTACCTGGGCCTTCCTGGCTAGCTAGTCTAGCAGAATTGGTCAACTCTAAGTTCAGTGGAAGACTCTATTTCCAAAGCGAAGGTAGATAAGTGACTGAGGAATGCCTGGCATCAACCTCTGGACTTCACACACACACACACACACACACACACACACACACACACACACACACACGTCCCCACACATGTATGTGCTCACATACCTTTGGCTATTCATAAACATATGCATGCACATAATATGCTTATACACATGCTAGAGTAAATAAATAAGTACGCAAAAAGTAGTACGTGTATTACATTTCATGTTTTGCTTAAATTTATAGATTCAGATTCATATATTCACAAGGCCTTGTACATTTTAAACACATATCTCTTCTCAATTCATATTAGCTCCATTTCAAGTGCTTAGGACTCAGCTTGAGTGACTCGGATCATGGTCATGTAAAAGTTACAGAATATTCAGTACAGATGTGACAGAACTGGGAAGTAATTATACATGACATACTGACACTGACTTGAAAACTGAATTGTCTCCATCTAAGAAACAAACAGGTCTCTAGTTGTACGAGGAATATTTTATCATCTAAGATGAACAAAAAACAAAATGTAGAGAGAATCTTTGTAACAGATCCATATCAATTACCCCATCCTGTAGTGGAGAAATATTCTAAATTTTGTGACTCAATGGAAAGCAGGATTCGGCTTTCCTGGAACAACTTGTAACAGATGAGAGCTTGCATTATGCATCCCAGGATTTAGGTTTATTACTTGGACTAGGTGTCATGTAAAACGTTTTACAGGGTGATTCAAGCACACATTTATTTGTCTTTTTATCCACATAAAATAAATAGATGACAAATCAAAGCATGATTGCACCAAAACAAGTTGTGGTGAGCCAATGAGTTTATTGGGGCTATTTACAGAGCAGGATGAGGAGTTGCTTACAGAAGCCTGTAAGGCACCCACATCACCAGCAAGCCCGCTCTGACCCTGGTGATGACTCACGGAAGCAGAATGGCTCCAGCACTTTGAACAACTTGCAAGCATCTTGGGGGGTTAGTCTCCTCGCTCCCAGCACTTGTTTACCTCTTATATCACTTTAGGGAGGAGTCTTTTGAGTTTTAGTTTTCCAAGATTTGACGTCTTGAGCATCCTGAACCTCCCTTCTCCCCTCAGGAGGGAATATTTCAATTCAAAGAAAACTGCTAGAAACAACATCAGTCAAAGTCTGACCATCAACAGTTGTATACTGCTCCTATAGCCTTGGGAAATAGGACTGTGACCTTTTAAGGTTTAGCTCTCAGCTCTACTAGACTTGTTGGCCTCTTGATTCCCTCCTTCCTTCCTTTGCTATACAACACAGGGACTATTATATACGCCTTCTGCTGTAATCCGAATGTGAAATGTCCCTCAAAGGCTCATGTGTTTGAACACTTGACTCCAATCTGGTGACATTGTTTGGAACACAGTGGAAACGGCAGGAAGTGGATTCTTGCTGGAGGAAGTAGTTCACTGGGGGTGGACCTTCAGGTGTTTTTAGCATAGCGTCTTCCTGCCCACTCACTCTGCTTCCTGACATAATGCAATGTGACCCTTTGGCCTCCTGAGCCACGTCTTCCCCGTGATGGTAGATTGTAGCCCTGGATCTGTAAGTGAAAATAAACCCATTCCTTCTTCTTCTAAGGTATTTTATCAGAGCAGTGAGAAATAACTAATACATCCTCTAAGGATTCAACAAATTACAGAAATACTTGAAGAGTATCCCCAGAATACTTTGACATATTCACAGAAATAACCTTGAATGAAAGAAATGGAGGCTCAGCAGTGAGCTTGTATCTGCATTTCCATTCTAACCACATAACTTCTGGGTTGCAAATGTTATTACAATGGCTGTTTCCTAAACTCCTTTCTGACAATTTTTCTAGGTTTTTCCATGAAACCCTAATTTTATGGAGTTTGTGAACCATGATTTCACTATTTTAGCACAGCATGGTGACCATATGCATATATCTAGGATATACATATATCTAGGAACCAAATGACCTGTGTTAGAACCCCTTTTTCCCTAATTATTAGCAAGCAGGACTCTGACACATTATGATACATATTTTCCCCTCAGCTTCTTTATCAAATACTAGTAATCTTTATATTTACCTGTTTAGCCGTCATGAAGGCTTTATGGGAAAATAAGCACATTTAAGTGTATTATAGATGCTAATTGTGTAAAGGCACTTTTTTCTTTTGTAGTCTGCTCTTCTTGATACTAAAAAAAAAAAAAATTATGGCATGTTTATTCTATACCAGACATTATTTTAACTCCTCTTATGTTGGTCATGTAAAATCATCTGGTAACTGCGGGTATAGCTTAGCAGTGGAACATTTTTGTAGCATGAGCAAATCCCTGGGTTTGATTTCTACCTCCACTAAAAACAGCATATACCTTAATAAATGAGAATAATTGTTTTACATCCTATACTTTGGGGGAAAGCTATTCTGTTGTGTGACCAGTCTGTTGAGGTAACTTCCAGAAGCATAGGTGACACAAGGCAGCTGCATCAGCACAAATCTCAACCCAGTATGGTGATGACTTACAAAAGCTATATCCCTAGAGCTCCCTGTGCTGCTCATAGGCAGCACTCCTGTGTGTCTCCTCTCTCCAGCAATTGTTGCTGCTTTCATAACATTGGGCTGAAACCTTGTCAATCTTGTAAAGTTTCAGGAGCCTCCTGAGCCTTGTAAGTTTCATTTACGTCCTAAGTTTTAAGAGCATCCTTCCACCAGGGAATTAGGAGGAAATAGCTAACAATATATGCATAGTCTGACAAACCACTACAAGCCTAAATACCTTTTTGTTATTAGGCTTCATCTTGCATTTTCATCCCAATATACAGACTTGATTTTTTTTTTCTTAAATTGTTTACCAGTAAGTAAAATAGCTTGTTCATCTGTTGGTTTTAAGTGCTGTCCTGCAGGTAGCCCACTGCCTGTGTCTCATCATGATATAACTTGAAATACCAACCATAGCACTTTGATCAGCACATTGTTATTTGTTTTTCCAAGATAAAGAAATTGATTCATAAAGATAGTTTATCTACAATTTCACAGATGCCTTGTACTCAGTTACATATTTAATGCTGAGTATGAATTCTATTTTTCTAAATCATAGTGGTAATACAATATTCAATGACCTTTAATCACTTTGCATACAGTTCACAAAAGGGTTCTTCCATCATCAGAAACATCCTTGATATTTTCATAAAGGTTAAGCCAATCTTCAAAGAATGCACATCTCATAAATTCACTTCATTTCACTGACATCATCTCTCTCTCTTAATCTCTTTCATCTTCTCCATTTCCCCTTTCTTTTCTCAAGTCTGTGATTATAAATATTTCAGCAGCTGTACATAGTCCATTACTTAAATGGGTTTCATGTCAAAGAATTCTGGAAATTTGCTTTAGGTGAATTTTAAAGGAGAGGATTGTGGTTAATCCTTTGAAAGAATGACTCTTATCTTCTACTTGCTGTGCCAGCCAAGTCAAGTAAGAGCAGGTTGAATGTAAGGAACTCACACTTCCCAAAGCCACTTCTGTACTGTTCCAGAATGCTAACAAATATACCCTGTCCACTGAGATATACATCTAATCTAAATAGATTGGATATAGATATATTTATATCTAAATGATGGCATCTTCTCATGTAATACATTATATATTTTCTTTGCCAAGTGTTTTAAACACCAGTAAAGACCTTGAGAGCTCTATGGAATATAGTTGGCTAAGACTTCCTTTGATAACACTGATTTCCAACCATGATCATGAGTGAATTGTAAATCATTTTAGAAGGTTCTTGTTTCACTTCTATTTCAATTTCACTATTTGGCCATATTTTCTATGCTGTATTTTAAGCAAAAAAAAAAAAATTCACTTTTTCTTTCTTATTAATGAACCTCTGTAAAGCAGCAGAAAATACAATCATTACTCATTTTTCTTACTTGCTCTTTGGCTAGATGTATTATGTACATAACAAAAAGTGTCATTATGGCTACAGCAAATCTCAAGTTTATAAAAATAAGTGCATGTGTTCCCTGTTGTTTAGATAGCACAAATAACTATCCATTTGCATTCCCTATAATATTATTCCAGTTCTATATTGTTAAGAATGATGAACTACAAGCCTTTCTAAGTGAAAATCAACTTGTTTAAATAATTTTTACTCAAAACTCATGTCAATCATTTAAGAATTTTGAAAATCATTCAATTTTCTTTTCCTTTTTGGATTAGCTTGAAAAGCTTTATGTATTTTCTAGTTCCAAGAAAAACTAACAATGCAAACAAGTGACCAAGAAGGATATCAACAATAACCCACTGCCTGTCTCCTAACCTGACTACTGTACTTACACAGGAAATCTACAAACTGAAGTTATCAGAACTCATGCAAAAGATAAAATGTTCATTTGAATATCCAGGTACTTGGGCTCTCTAAATTAAAATGTATGGGTATCTTAATGAATATTTTCCTCTTTTAGTGACCAAATGTCTCTCTGTAATCGTGGCCACTATAATCCATCTTATTCTGGATAGCTATGCTTAGACATTATCAGACCTAGTAAATTAATTCTATTATCCCTAGTCTCTGTCTCCCTTCCATTGTTCTCCTATCCCCTGCTTCATGACACGATGCTCAAGCCTTAAATTCAATTCTTCTATCTCTACTGTGCCCTTCCAGTTCTCTCACACAACTACCTTGCTGCTTCTCAAGTAATTCCCATAGCATAGGAGCTTCCCACAGACCCTGAAGTCAAGTCTTAACAAAGCTCCCTGTCATCACCGTTTTTCCTCTGCTTTTCCTCTAAACAATGCTCTGCACCCAAGTGGTTACTTAAATACATCTACCCATGTTCAATGCCCAGTTAAAGGTCACCACTGTCCTCCAAAGAAAAAGGAGGCTACATAATAAGGGTTGCCTGCTCTTTGTGATTTAGCCTCCAGTTAATTACATCTTTGACCTCACAGATTTCCCTTCTTGGCCTGGGGCCTGATGCACTGTGCTTCTTTGCCTCTGGTTGTTTCCTTGTGCATTTTCTTGTCATTGTCTCCAATACCACCTCCTCTTTGCTGGGCTCTCATTATAGTTCTTGGTTTTTCCTAATATCCATGTTAGGTCATTCCTTTGGCTCTAATAGGAGCAGTTTTTCTATGGAAAAAGCATATGTTGTATAATAATTTCTTATTTATTCTTCTGTGTTTCTAAATAAGTTGGAAACTCCCAGAGGACAAGAGATGTGTCTTTCTTGCTGATTGCCGTGTTTCCATATTTAATATAGTAAAAGGAATTTAGCAAGTGTCTAATTAATTATTAAGTGAGTAATACAAAAATGAATATGGGGGCTGGAGAGATGGCTTAGCAGTTAAGGTGCCTGCCTGCTAAGCCTAAGAACTGGGTTCCAATCTCCAGGTCCCACGTTTAGCCAGATGCAAAGTGATGCAAGGGCACAATGCTACACTTGCCCACAAGGGGGCACACACATCTGGATTTCGTTCACAGCAGCTGAGAAACTGCTGGTGCGCCCATTCTCTATCTGTCTCCCTCTCCCTCTCCCTCTCCCTCTCTCTCTCCTCTCCTCTCCCCTCCCTCCCCTCTCTCTCTCTCTCTCTCTCTCTGTGTGTGTGTGTGTCTCTCTCTCCAAATAAATAAATAAATAAATAAATAAATAAATAAATAAATAAGGCATTTTAATTGCTTCAGTTCTTTTGAAAAGTCTGTAAATGTGAAGATATCAAAAAACTAGAGCAAAAAATATCTATTGAGATATGAATGAGAAACAAAAAGAAACATATTTCTCACCCTGTCCACACCCCTAACACATCAGTTTTTCAAATCATCCAGGATATATAATCATTGGATGTATGTTTGACAACTTCAGTTAAGCTCTCTGTGGAGGCATTTAACAATATCCCTGGATTTTTCAATATTAACAGTAAATACACTCTATTGCCACAAGAGAGGGAAATTACCCTTTTAGAAGGTCTAGCCTATAGATTGCTCTTTTAGGATTTCAGGTTTGGAACCCTACAACTCAGCTTCATCTAACTTCCCAGGGCTCTTCTTCTGGAGTTGGTCTGATGCCTCAGTGTACTTGACTCACATTCTACAAGGTAAACCCTTGCCAGAGAACTAATAATAGCTTACAGGGATAAAGTATTATTGCATTCCAGGTAAAACAACATTTGTTACTTATAGTACCCATAAGAATGAAGTATTATTATTATTTATTATCATTATCAGCGAAGAAACTGAAGTTCAGAGTATTTAAGAAACTTAAATTCAAGTAGTTTGAGTTCAAACTAATATTTGCTTAATGATGATATATTTAGCCCCTTGGTACAACTCTTACAGATAATTTCTCTTACACTGAATATACACATTTCCTATAACAAATGCAACATTAGGAATTATATATATAGACAGATAGATATAGAAATTAGATAATAATTATGAGTAATGCCCTAATGATCACTGAATTAATTAAACTGAAATAAAGGAAAACGGAGACTTATATTGGCTGTGTTTTGATTTGCTTCAAGCATATTTTTCATGTAAGTGTATTATGGTTATGGAAATTAACTATTATTAACCCTTCAATTTGTAAGGGACACAATAAATCACCTTAAGACTTATAATAGTTAAAAAGTATAACTAATTATTGGGCTGGAGAGATGGCTTAGCGATTAAGGCGCCTGCCTCCTAAGCCTAAGAACGCTGTTTCCAATCTCCAGCGGTTCCAATCTCCAGGTCCCACATTTAGCCAGATGCAAAGTGACGCAAGGGCGCAATGCTGCACTTGCCCACAAGGGGGTGCACACATCTGGATTTTGTTCGCAGCAGCTGAGAGGCTGCTGGCGCGCCCATCTCTATCTGTCTTCCTCTCCCCTCTCTCTGTCTCTATCTGTGTCTCTCTCTCTCTCAAAAAAAAGTATAACTAATTTTTTTTTATATTTATGCGGGTTTACCAGGTGGATCTCTATAAATTGGTGAGGTTTACATGTGGGAAGTTGCATTAAATCTTTTGGGCATCCAAGCAGGGGGTCTTAGAGGAAAACCCTTGGTTCAATCTTTAGCCCCAGGATTCCCTATAGCCTTGAGAATTTCTTACTGACCAGCAATACTTAGGATAATAGTTTTATTTTTCAGCCCAGCAGGTCCTGAACCTCCTGTCTTACCTTTAAATTATGCTTACAAACATGCTAACCCTTCTCTATCTCTGCATACCTTCTCATACACAGCTTGAACAGCCTAATCAATATTTCTTTTTTTCGAGGTAGGATCTCACTGTATCCCAGACTGACCTGGCATTCACTCTGTAGTCTCAGGGTGGCCTCAAACTCACAGTGATCCTCCTATCTCTGCTTCCCGAGTGCTGGAATAAAAGGTGTGCACCACCACACCTGGCCTAATCAGTATTTTTACATTCTATGAAGAGGTAGAAACAGAAAGCCATGGAAAAAGATATTTTATGTTCATTTTTGGTCTTTCATATGATTGTAGGAAATATATTTTTTTAACTTTTAAAAATATTTATTTATATATTTACTTATTTATTTAAGAGGGATAGAGAGAAAGAGGCAGAGAGAAAGAGAGAGGGAGAGTAGGGCTTCCTCCCACTGCTAATGAACTCCAGATGCAATTGCCACTTTGAACATCTGGCTTTCTGTACGTACTGGGAAATCAAACCCAGGCAGTCAGGCTTTGCAAGCAAGGGCCTTTAAGAGCTGAACCATCTCTCCATCCTTGCAAGACATATTTTGACAACTATTTTTCTCTGTGCAGTGTGAGAGTTTATCTCCTCTCTAATTTTCATCATGTTTTGGCCATTTTCCCAGACCTCTCTCAAAAGGTTCCTTGTTACCTTCCTAGCCTTCAAGTACCACCAATGTCCAAGACATTGCTACATATTCTGAGTTTTTAAGATGTGAGAAGAGGGGAAGGAGGGGTCCCTGGCTCTGACGGGAGACTTCTGGCAATGGTAGGTAGGGCTTGAGAGCCCTCTCCACATTTTTGACAGCCTCAGACTTCCCTGCTTTTGGGGAAGCAGAGCCTAGGAGCAAAGAACCTCTTCCCCCACCCATGCCCCATTGGCAATTGGAGCCAGCAGCCTGCTTGCCTTGAAAAACCCAGGTGCAAACTGTCCAATTGCAGCCTTTAGAAAGACAAGTGCCAGTTCTTGGCAATCGCCATAGCAACTAGGAAAATGGAACTGGTGGGGGATTTATTGACAGGACTAACTTTCTCATCTAGAGCTGACAGCATCTCTTGATTGGTCCTTGTAATTTTCACGTTTGCACGCACTCAAACAGACACGGCCTGCGTGGGTCTATATAAGATTGCGGGCATAGCTTCTCCACCTCAGACTCATTAGAATTTATCAATGTGACTTATTAGACTCTAGAGTTCCTCAGTTCTGACTCAGGGGTCATACATCTGACCCTGGGAGCCTCTTGGACTCTGATCCTGCCTCTGAGACCCACTGGGGCTGATCTTGGTCCCTGAATCAGCTCTTTCTGTGCTCAGATTCCCTCCTGTCTAGAAGACAGACCCATAGCTCCCGTTTCCTGCTCCCACTGTGAAGGGACCTGTTGTTCCGATGTTCCCAGCTTCTGTTTGGGACCCACAGATCCTGGCTCCTGTTGCAATGGAACATGCTTTCTGGGCAACAACAGGCTCTTGCTCTGATGGAGCCCAGTGTTCCAGTACAGCATGGAGGTCCTGATTTGTACTTAGCTAGGACCCTCTTAGCTGGCATTCCAAGGTCTGCACCAGTGGCAGCCATGCAGCACAGTGCAGTGTCAGAGCTCTCATTTTGGCACCCTCGTGGTTGGTAACCTGCTGCGACTGCAAGTTCAGAGCTCTTAGTTTTCATTTTGCGCAATGCTCCACGGAAGGTCCTTTTCATTTGTTAAGCCTTTGCTGTATACCCACTCCATTCTTCATACTGGAAAGGTGAGACAAGATTCTGAAAGAAGGATCAGCTCTCTTTAAGGAGCTGAAATGAAGAAAGCATTTGTCGAGTTAGCAGAACCACTTTACATGTTGAGCATTAAAGGGCATATTAGAAGAATTAGCTTGCACATGGTTTTTGGAGGCGCTGGGGAAGCAAATGCCTTGATCAGTACACTAGAGTAAATGAATATCTTGGTTCCTTGATCACTACCCTGGAGGAGCCCTCTTTTTTATTCAGTTTATTTTATGTTCTATTTTTTTTTTACAATTTTTATTATTGCTTATTTATTTGTGTATGTATGTGTTCATGTGTGTAAGTGTGGGGACACACATGTGGCAGTCAGAGGACAAGCTTTGGCTCTGTCCTCACCATTCCACCTCCTTGGAACCTGGGTTTCTCTCAGTCTTGCTTTGTGGTTTTTCTTTTTGCCTTGCTCACCAGGAACATCCAACAACTTCTTCTGCCTGTGTCTCCCACCTTTCCTCCAGGGTGCTGGCATCACAGAAGCTTGACATGGCTTCTAGCTTTTCTTACGTGTGGTTCTAAGTATCAAACCCAAGTACTCAGGCTTGAGCAAACTTATGTATCTACTGAGCCATCCCCCAGCCATGATTTCTTTTAAAGACAGGACATCACTCTATAGCCTAGAAAGCCCTCAAACTTATTCTGTAGTTCAGATTCATACCCATCATATAGACCATGCTAATCTTGAACTCATTGCATTCCTCCTGCTTCAGCTTCCGAATGCTAGGATTACAGATCTGAGCCATCAAGCCTGGCTTCAGATAGCCTCGAGTCAGTCCTCTGAAAGCATGGATAGTGGTGGTCTAGGTGGAGCTTATGTGGGGAAATCTGGAAGCTAAGCCAGCCAGACACTGACGGTAGAATATGCAGAGATCCAAGGAAAGCTGCAGCTTCTGCTGGTCCTATTGGACATCCTGGAGACATGACTGAACATCCAACAGACAAGATGAAGAGCTGAGTAGAATGATGGTACATCAAAGACAAGCAGGAAAATCACTGCAGCTGACAACTACGTCTCTCTGTCTAACCATGAAGACTTCCCATGAGTCAGGCTGACAGAGGTTTTCCTTCAAAGACTCTCACAATGATCCCGCTGTCAGTCTCCATCTCGTTGTCATCCCTAACACAGTAAGAAACAGAGAAGGATCCTCAAAATGTATTTCAGCCTGACCAACTTGATGATACAATGACCCAGTGCAAGGATGAAAGAAATCTGTTTCTCTTTATCAAAGAATGAGACCTTTCTCTTTCCTTATGCAGATCTAGAATTTAAGGTTTGTTAAGATGCCCGGCCAATGGCAAAACCACACTACAGTGACTAAACTGCAAGTGACGACAGTGATCGTGGGTAGATTTTTAATGCTATCATAAACTTCAGTTTCATCATTTTAAAGAAGTACATAATACTATACACTTATGGCATTTTCATAAGAATTATAGCACATAAAAATGCTTAGTGTAGCATAAGACATTTAGTGAATGCTGGTTGCTATTTTAAGAGGTTGTTTTACATGACTTAAGTATTTTTAGAATGTTCTTCAAATATTGTTGGGGTATGATATTCCAATATTTTCCACTAATTCTCAGTTCAAAGGTAGTATATTTTCTGTGGCTGATGGAAGAGTTCTTTTTTTTTAATAAATGATTACGAGAATGCATAATGATTGTATATAAAGTTAATTGATACTATATAAGGTCTATATTTCCTAGCATACTGTGTATGCATATTCAAGGTAAAGCAATTACCTTCTCATTGCTGGAATAAAGCATCCAACCAGATGTGATGTCTTCTTAACATAGGCTGAATTCATAGAGACTTTTCAATTGCTGTGGATTAAGAAGAAATGGCTCTGAGAAGATGTATCTACTATTTTCTTATTGCTGAGAGATAAAATGCTTGACAAGAAGCAACTTATGCAAGGAAACAGGTTAAATTCTGCTACAGCTCCACTGGGTGGAGTTCATCAAAGTGGGAAGGTATGGCAGGCTACAATGGGAAGTTGAGGTCACATCATCACTGGCAGACAGGAAGTAGAAACAGATACATCAAATGGGGGTCAGGTTATAAAACTGCAAGGTCTGTCTCCATTGACACCCTTCTTCAGGCAAAGCTCTGCCTTCTAAAAGTTACACAGCCTTCCTGAATAGCTCTATAGCAGAGGGCCAAGCATTCAAGCACATGACCCTACGGGGATATTTTACATTCAATCCACCATAGGAGAATAAAAAAAAAATAGATCACCACAGACTTACCAGTTATATATCATTTCTAATCTATTTTACCCATCACTTACCTCATCTTATTATATACTTGATCCAGTTATAACAGCTTTTCTCTCCTTTTCCTACATGTATTTGCATAGCCTCCTCACCCTTCTTTTCTTTCTTGTAATTGTCCAAGTAGCTAACTAGCAATTATTCAGTCTCATACTGATCCCATTCTGAACATTCAATATTCAGGTACCATTGTTTTATTTAAATTTTTTCTTTATTTTTATGAGAGAGAGGGGGGATGGGTGCTCCAGGGCCTCCAACTGCTGAAAATGAACTCCAGACACGTGTCACCTTGTGCACGTGGCTTACGTGGGTCCTGGGGAATCGAACTTATGTCCTTTGGCTTTGCAGGCAAGTGCCTTAACCACTAAGCCATCTCTCCAAGCCCCAACATTGGTTTTATCTAAGTTCTTACTCAGTCAAGACTTCCTTAAACTTATGCAAATCCTTCTTCCTAAATAGTAAACTTGGGGTTTATAACAAGATTCCAATAGCTGACGTTTTCATGTTTGCACCTGGTGGTTGAGTCCCACTGAACGCTTGCCCTCATAAGTGTCTTTTCTCCTATTTGGTAATGACCTTCTGACCTGTGGTAACCCCCATGTATGATTTCACCAAAATATCATGCATCCATATAATTTGTAGGTGCACCATAATTTACCAAGAAGGTTGCCAGGCAACAATGATACTCAAAGTGTTTACTCCTGAATATCAGAAAGTCCTTTCATTTACATTCGTTTGGTCCCTAGTCACCAACCAGAAATTTATCAGTACCCACAATTTCAAGATTTCCAGTTTCCTGCCATGATGCTTTGTGCCCTCTCCTCCCACCACATCTCCAACACCATCCATCTTTCTCTACTTTGAAGAGGATAAGGTTTGGCTTTCTGCCCTCTCCGTTTCCTGCTTTCTTATAAATTCTTATTAAGGTTTTACACAGTAATTTTTTTTTCCTGTAGAATTCTTCCAGAACATGTCCTCAGGGCTCACACATTTAAGCAGAATATTAAGGTATTTTTCTAAACAAAGATAGTTTTCTCCCTGTGGGGAATTCAGGCCAGCTGCCATCATTACAATTTATTTATCCTGCCACCTTTGTTTAAATAGAAAATCAATGAAGGTATTTTGTTATTTAATATGTGACATAGCAGGAATAGTGTAATATTTTTTTCTTAGAAGTGTCATTTATGTTGATACACATAAAATCTAGTTGTCTCCTTACATATCTCCTTACATATCATATGGTAAAGATGATAAGAGTTACTATAATGGTATTGCACGGTAATGCTCATGACTTCTGTTCACCATCTATTTCCAAAGAATTCACAAGCTCCACTCCCTCTAGACTTGGGTAACCATTCTTGGACCATGCATGAAATTTTTCTCCTTCTCTTAGGGCAATTTCTTTTCTTATTATCCTAAATATATTCATTTTCTTCTACAAATAAAGCAGGCATTCATCTAAAGATAAGCAATGATTAGGGAATGGGATAATGATACAAAGTTCTCAGCCAGGTCTTGACCCATGATAGTAAAGTCATATTGTTGACTAATTGAAGTTGTGTCTTATCTTTGTGATGAGTGACTATGTTTTCTTTTTTTTTTTTTTTATATTTTAAGATGTTTAGTGTGCTGGCCCATGCCAACTATATTGTTATTCCCATTATTGAAATCCCATATGGCTTGAAAGTACTCTAGTCACAGTATTAACAAAAAAATACTTGATGTAGAACTCACTGTAGGCAAAGCCATAAGGACGAGCCATGGAAGAGATGAAAAGGGGTGTGTCTACCATACTATTCTTGTGCTTGGATCAGGGGTGCAAGGGAAAGTCATAGCAAAATAAACCATTTGTGAGAGCTATAGTTGCTTTATTTTGGTTCCTTATATGTATATGCATGCATTTCTGTAAATATAGATATAATAGATAATAAGACTTCTGTCTTGCCAGCTTAATCTCTTGACAGTTACAGGCAATAACACTAAATTGTTTATTGCTCTATTTCCTGTCTCTGAAACATGCACATACCATTGTCCTTAACTCCAGAGCTCTTCACAATGACCCATTCTCAGAGGAGCTCTCTCCTATCCTTTAATACTCTGCTGAATGTTACATCCTCCAAGAAACGGGTCGGAGGGATGCACAGGCACATTCACATTAATCCTTTCAATTTGTTCCTCTTTAGAGTGAGCTATGACAAACAAAAAAGATGGAAGATTTTATATTTAAAACAATCTGCACTTCTGATCTGGTCAGTGGAAACTCTCCATTTCCTTTCCCGGTACCTTTGTTTCTATAGTAAGCACCATCTGCCTTGCCGATCATCTCTCTATATAACTTCTCCTGTGAAGAACCTTCTGTGGAAATCTCTAACAGGTTCCAGGAAGGAAACAGAAAAGCTGGGTTAAACACTTTTGTAAAAGTAGATTCAGAAGGGGAGACAAAGAAATCAAATAATTCATCTCCATGACAATCACTGGACAGGTTCTGATTAAAAATATTGTTTTGATTCCTGCTATATAGCCAAAGAAAAATTTCATGGACTATGGTTTTCTTTACTGAATTTAGTTGCTGCTACAAGTTTGGGGTAAGAAGAGATTGGCACCAAGTCCTGATTTCTTCCCACTATATGATATCTCTCATTTTCACTATACTTTATATTCCTAAAATTCATGTTCAAAATGGTCTTTTGGCTGGGCATGGTGGTAGATGCCATTAATCCCAGCATTTGGGAGGCTGAAGTAGGAGACTCACTGGGAGTTTGATACCAGTCTGCAACTAGAGTGAGTTCCAGGTTAGCCTAGGGTAGAGTGAGTCCCTGCCTCACAAAACAAGAAATAATTTCAATTTGTAAAAATGTTCTTTTGGTATATCAGTTGTCCTCAGTGGTGACCACAGTAAAAGCAAACATAAATAAAGCATATTTTGAGATGTAAGTAGACAGTGAAGCAGGACATTGGTTGGTTTCAGTATGCATGCAGTTATATGCACAGAAACCTTTTACAAATAAATGATGAGAGGTTTCTTAATGGCCAAAATTAATGGAACAAAGAGTTTAAGTATACATTTTGCATAATTTCTTATACATATATGTGCATTCAAACACAACCATTGAGATTAAGACTATAGTTCTAATAACAAAGTTGACATTGTGTATGCCTGCCTTATTCAAGTACTATCTGCACTGCTGCCAAGTTTCTCAAATTACTCTGCTTCTTACAGAACTCATTTTCAAATAAATTTTTCACTAATTTCAAGGGGCTTTAATCTCTTTAGGATCATGATGAAGCCTAAAATTGTGTGTCTGGTACCCCAGAACACTGAAGAACAAAGACGTGTCAGCTAAGTCTAGTCATGTTCAAAAGACTTTAGTCCCTCCCTAAGTGCTGACCATTTATGCTGGGGAAATATTTCAAAGGGTTTTCAGAGATGAGCTGAGTTAAAGATGGGCCCCAGGAAAAACACCAAAACTCTATAGTTATACTGTAAACAAGATTCCTTGGTATAGAGTTCCTTTCTGTGTTATGAATACAGAAGCATCATTAAAAATTCACCTCACATACATTTTTATATCAGGAATGCAACACAAGTGTACGATATTAAAAAAAAAAAAATAACACAAGAAAGTTGCCCCAAAACTTAACCGTCAGCATCCTGAAACATAATAAATGCCAAACAGCCTCAAAGGAATTAAGGTGCTTTCATGTTGCTGAGCAAGATGCAGAATTAAAGATGAGGGGAAAAAATCACACACACACACACAGACACACACACACATACATGCACGCGTGCGTATGCAATTATTTACAGCACAATTACCACACAGCTGCTCCAGAAATTTGGAGGTGATCTGCCTTTTTGTTAAGTTTAATCTGATTATGCTCTTGCTCTGCTCCTTCAATCTCCAAAACAAATTCTCACTGAAGTATGATACCTCCGTTATATACTCACTAATTTCTTTATGAATGGGATTTGCTTTGTGTTTATTTTCCCTCATCCTTCATTCATGTATGTAAGATCAGAGTTGGGCTAATCAATAGGATATATTTCTTGTTAGGATTCTGTTCCTTTCTCATGTTCATATGATGACCAGCCATCAGTGGAGAAGGCTTTATTAATTTGTTTTAAACTCTCCTTTCTATATATGTACCTTTTATTTCATCACTAGGTCTTTCTCTATTTTGCTTCTCAATTTCTCTATTCTATCCTTCTTTGGAAATTTATTGTCAGTCTTCTTTCTCCCAGTGACATGTTTTTCTCTTGTTATTTCTCCTACTTCTAAGCCACTTCAGACAGTTAGTGGCATGAAATCTTCAAGTTTAGCTTATAAAGCACCTTCTCTTCCCACTCTAGATGTACAACAATAATATTTGCTCAGAGTTTAACATGTATGAGGTATTTTTACATATATATCGTTAGCTTTTTCAACAATGTGAGAAATTGTTACTAATTATTGTAATTTTAGAGATGAAATATAAGATTTAGAAATTGCCAAACAAGTATAAATAACAGAGTGAGGCAAAGATTTGAATCCGAATTACAGTGTCTCATGCAACCAGGAACTTCATAATGTTACCATAATGTGCTAATTACATGCTATTCAAAATACCTGATAGTCGACTTCTACAGAAATATTAATGTGCATAATGATTTTACAACAGATTCCTATCATATAAATAGTAGATAGTAAATACATGACATAGAAATGAGTTGCTTTGACTGTTAGCATACAACTAATCATATAAGGAAATTAGGACCCAAGCCTGACAGATTGAAAGCCTAGTCACGGCCACTGTTTATTACAATCAATTAGGTAGGCTGACTTCCTTGCCAAAAGCAGATAATTCGAATGATACAACATTTCTTTTAGGATGACTTGTATCAGCAGGATGCCTTATCATATTAGATTTTAAACACAGACACTTTCCTTGAAATAGCCATGAGATGAATTGCTTTCCAAAGGGTTTTGCATAATTTTAATTTGCCTTTTATTGCTATTAATGGACCATCTGTACCTGTGGTTTTCAACAAAATTTTAAAACAACATACTGAGAAGGTCTTGTCATTTAAAATGCAGAAATGTATAATTAAGTAAGCTATGTCAAATGGAATGAAAAATTGTATTGATAAGTTGTAAAAAAATCGGTAAATATCTGCAGCAGGTTTTCAGAAATTGAACCAGCAGACAGTAATTTGGATCAACTGCTGAATGGTTATCATGTTTTCTATTCTGTGCTTGATTTGTGAAGCTTAACTAGGCATAAATAAATAAATAAACAAAGAACAATAAAGTAAATGTCTAATTCAAAAATGAAATGATATTCTTTCCAATTGGTTTAATGTTAGAAATTAAGGAGAACTCAGATGATAGCAACTAATTTATAAGCTGATTGCTAGTTCTTTATACAAATTTGATATTTTGTTAAAATATTTATGGCACAACTGAAATATTGAAGGTGAGATTCTTCATATTCAACACAATTTTAATTGATTTTATTTGCAGTTTTAAGCATTTTCCTAATGATAGAGACTATCTTTATTGATCATTGATTCATACATATATACCAGTTCTTCACATTCATTTCACTAAACATCAGATGACTATCGGAGCTGCTAGCCATCATATTCTTTCCCAAGTGTCTCTGTGTCTATCCTCAGGCATTATTCATGTGATTAGGTTAGACATGAGGGATTACTGATAAGCCTACCATTTGCATTTTCATCCTTTTCCAGATAAAAATCTAGAAAGAGCAATCCACTTAGGAAAAACTAGAAAGTCTAGAGCTGTCAGTGGTCCATGGACTCTGAAGACTAACAGGTAAGTACTTTGAAATATTCCAGTTATTGTTTGAGTCACTCTTAACCTTGTTCCTTTGAGTCACACTCTTGGCTATTATCCTTTCTGACGTCTGCTGTTGGCAGAGCTCTGTGAGGTTTTCTTTGTGTATTATTCTTCATTTCCAAAGATGAAGTGAATTTTGTTTGGGAGTGTTTCATTTCTACTTACTTCTTGCTGACTTGATGATACACATTTGAAAGCTAGTAACATTCTTATAGGCAGATAATACTTCTTCTGTTTTTCTTTCTCCCTCTGTTCTTTATATTGATGCCCTCAAAACTTGGAGTTTTCTCTTTGTTTTCCAAACAGTTCATATAGAAAAATGCACTTTTAAAGTGATGGTTTATTTGATCTCTTTAGTCACTCACTAACTACTAAAGAAGCTAATAATTTAATTTCACTATTAATTATTCTATAATTAACCATAGATGTAATTTAGAATGCTTCCTATGAATTTATTTTATTTCTAATTAAATAAAAAACAGTCATTTGGCCTCAATTTCCTATATATTCATAAGATTTTCTATAAACTTTTTTTACCTGTCATTCTTATATACTGAGAAAACATTTTGTAGACTATTCATTTATCCCCCTAATCTATTATAATCTAGTACATCATTCACAGCAATGCTTTTAAAGTTGTATTCTACCCAGCTCCGGGGTGCTTCAGAAGAAGGAAGAGGGGCTGAATTTCCCTGGGATCTGAGCCTTCTAAATCCTCTTCAGAAATAAAGAGCAGGACACTTAGCATTGTTAGGCATTGGAGCTTTACTGAAGATTTTCTTTGAAAAAATATTCTACTGCTTACCACACATTTTAAAATCAGAAACCTATGACGTGCTCTGCTATTATTTTCAGCTTCCTACAATTATCCCCATTTTCATGGAAAAAATAGAAGGAGGAAAATAAGAGCCAAACGGAACTTCCTGTGCTAGGAGCTTAAATAACCCTCCTTTTAAATGGCCCTCTCCAAACAAAACTACAAAGGTGATTTTCCATTTCACTCTTTGAGAATCAAGAATAAAAAAACAAGTGAGTAATATCCCATGTTCCTCTTTCTAAAAGCTTTATATCTGCAGCTAGATAAGCCATTGTTACTTAATCAAGCAGGTGCATGAAGCCGTGAGTAGGGTAATATTTGCTTTGGCATCCTAACTACAGACTGAGGTGTAACCAGTCACAGTGGCGTAGTTACAATCACTAAGTCATTTCTTTATTGAGATAATCACCTTGATTTATGTACTATCCAGGGTTTCTTAAAAACATTATAAACATATCATAGTTCCCAATATGGATGAGAATAATTTCTTATATTACTAGTTTTGAAATATCAGTGCAATGCATAGCATCAAGGACATTCTATCTCCACTTGACTTCAATTGTTTCAGTATGACCTTGTAATGAAAACACAGAGCCAAAACACAGATGAAAGCCTTTTTCAGTTTTTGTATTCTGAAAATAATTTATGCTTTCCTCACTCTTGGTTTATAAACTGATTCATCGATAACTATGTACTAGGATTGTTTTTAGCTCATCCTTGTTAACTAAAGTAGAAAGTCTGAAGAAAACACAAAACAAAAAGATTGTGTTTTTGAGCTTTTAGAACAGTTTCTTAAAAGCAAAAAGATTGTGTTTTTGAGCTTTTAGAACAGTTTCTTAAAAGTAGATTCAATTTAATTAGCCTTTGTCTTAGCACTTAGTACGTACATGGCAACAATGTGAGGGAGGGTAAGAAAAACTTCATGAAGGCAGGAGACCTGGGTATTTCTGAGTTTGTCACTAATGGAGCTACAAAGCATTGGTCTCCAAAGAGTGGATAATCCTTTCTTAGTCCAAACCTTTCCCATGAATATTTGAGTTGGAAAAAGTTAATTAAAATTACTGAGCTGGAGAGATGGCTTAGTGGTTAAGGCATTTGCCTGAAAAGCCAAAGGATCCTGGTTCAACTCTCCAGTACCCACATAAGCCAGATACACAAGGGGGTACATACACTAGCAGTTGGTTTGTGGTGAATGGAGGCCCTGGCATGTCCATTCTCTCTCTCTTTCCCTCTTTCTCTCTCTCAAATAAATAAATAAAATATATTTTTAAAAATTACTCAGAGCTTTTCAGTCAATTTTATCAAATACATTTAAGACCCAAATAAAAAATGGCTATTAAAGCATATGATGGGAGAAATATCTCACCACTTTGCATTAATGACATACAGAGAACATTTTAGATTTTTGGGTTTTGTTTTTTTGGTTTTGTGAGATAGGGTATCACTTTAGCTCAGGTTGACCTGGAATTCACTATGTACTCTCAGGGTGGCTTTGAACTCACGGGAATCCTCCTGCCTCTGCCTCCTGAGTGCTGAGATTAAAGGAGTGTGCCACCAGGCCTGGCTCATTTTAGATTTTAATTATGTTTATCTTTTCAAAATTTTTAAAATTATTTTATTTATGTTTGGAGAGAGACACAGACAAAGACAGAGAGGGAGAAGGAGACAGAGAATGGGAGCTCCAGCAGTCTCAGCTGCTGTGAACGAAATCCAAATGTGTGTGCCCCCTTGTGGGCAAGTGCAGCATTGCACCCTTTGTGTCACTGCATCTGGCTAAACATGGGACATGGAGATTGGAACCGGGTTCTTAGGCTTAGCAGGCAGGCGCCTTAACCGCTAAGCCATCTCTCCAGCCCAATTATGTCTATCTTTAGAAAGAAAAGCACAACATTTATACCCACCTAATATCTGGAGCTAGATCAGCAGAAAGAAGTGTTCGCTTGGCTTTCCTTCCCTGAAGCCCAGAAGCTAAAGAAAGTGCTTGTTGGTTGAGATGGTCATGTATTGCTTTGATTTGTTCTACTAAAAGGATATTAAAGGAGAACTAGAGGCTTAATTTTACTTATTCATAAAGCTAAGTATGCCAAATTATATTTTAAATAAGTAATGTATGTTGTTTTAAAGTGTATAAAGCCATTATCTCTTTAAAAATGGACACTGCTCATTAAATAGTCTTAAATTTGTTTTTTTCTTAATATTCAGAGGAGGATTATTTAGTATTGTTCAATCATTTTTTTGTAGACACTTACATTAAGAAGATATTTCCAGCTCAGCCAAGTGTACCCCCCCTGTAATGCTCTGGAGAGTAGGAACTTGGCTTTTATTTTCTGGGACAAAATTTTGAAAAGGCTTAAGGCATTTGTTTTAATTTTAATTCCTGAGGCTTTTAAAACAACAATCTGGAATAGTTGGAGAATGCTTTCTTCTATCACAGTAAGTTTCCTGGAATAAACCCAATGCTGCTGCTTGGCATTTATTAAAAGTGGATTTATACCGAGAGCTCATTAATGCACTGTATTTTAATTTATTTGGGATAAAATATAAAGCCAATTGTTTAAAACATGTGAAGGAGATATTTTGTTAAAATTTTTCTAAAATGGCAAATACAATTTTGAATGCTACTTGTAATGAAGCTCACTGTATGTAGAAAAATAGGCACATATTTACAGAGCTCATGCCTACCATATATGATATAATTTTCCCCTTCATTGATAGTCTTGTGTACATTTCTCTTATTTGAATTCAGTAGCTTAGAATTGTAGCTTAGAATTTATCTAAATTTCTATTACAAATATAGAACAAATATGTGGACACAAGCATAAATAATACATTTATATATTTGTATAAAGGTCTATCTGAGTTTATTCAGGGAAAAATATCATGGGGCTATGTAATCACTAATTTAAGTATATATTTTGTCTAATATCTTTGCATTGTGATTAAGTCAATCTCTCTGATTCAAGCACATGAATTTGTTCATTACCTGTTCCACTGCAAACTTGGTTCCAACACACTATATATTCTTTGTCTGGAGTATAAGGCTAAAAGCAAATTTTGGCTCAACTTCACCTTGATAATAGGTAATTCTTACATGTCCCAAAGTTATAAACCAGGATAATGGCAATATTTCTAACTCCAAGTGTAAGTACAGCATATGTACTATGATAAGTTCAGACAGAGCAGTAACACTGTATTCAGTAGAAAGAGTCCAGATGTCTAATTTTGCTACACTCAACATGAGTTTTTTGGTCAAATTACATGGTTTCCAAGAACATGAGATTTCTAGACTGAAAAATGGGTAAAATTTAGAACATTGTTGGATGCAAATATTTATCTCAAACTAGTAACTAGATTCTTTTAGAATCATTCTGCTCATTGCAGGGTTGATTAAAATATGTGCATCTGAAATTATTCTATGATTAACAAGAAAGAACATCATTAGCACATGAGCTAAAGCATGATTTCCTCCAGATGCATCCAGACATGTGAATAGCACTCACACACTGTTTGATTGGCAAAAGCAATGCCATTGAATGAAGTTGTGAGTGTGTGCATGATGGACCTACCTTCATATATGTTATTTATTGATTATTTAGACTGAAGACTCTAACCTTTATGGGAACCATCTCTCAAGAACTCAGCTATTTTTAAGATGATGCATTTTTGTTAAAGATACAAAATATAGACTTCCTGTCAAGATCCCATCTGTCTAACCACACTTCACCTTATGGGGCAATAAGAAGAAAGATATGTGGGTTTTTTTAGGGTCAGCAGGTCCTAGCAGACATCCAGTGGGAGGGTGCAGAGGAACAAAGTAGGGAATCTACTGATTCCCATGCTCTTGAGTAGCCCACCAATCTCCTAACCGCTTAAGCAGCTATCCCAGCCATCGTGCCAGCCACTGTGCTGTGTACCAGGTTCACTCCTGTGCTACCTGCAGGCTCTGTGGATTCAGGCCAGGCACTGCTCACCTTTCCCATGCCAAATGGCTCTCATTCTTCCCTCCCTCACATGGTTTCCCTCCATTTCTCTGCCACTGGGACTGCCACCACATCCCTCCACCATACTGCACAATCCCATACCCCCTGCATTGCACCATCAGAACACGCAGTCCCATCCATCTGCTCTGCCCCAACACTGGACCACACAGTCCCATTCCCCCTCTTCCACTTCGCCGTGCCACTGGACAGAACCTTCCCATCCATCCCACTTCACTGTGCCATCAGAGCCTTTCATCCCATCCTCCCTCCACCCCACTGGACTTCATGGTCCCATTCCTCCTCCCCACCACTGGCCAATGGCCACCAAGTCTCTGGGTCCTCACCAGGGCCATGCCAACTCCTCCCACCTGAGCAGACAGACCCCATTATCATCAAAAGCCTTATCTAGTCAAACATAAAGGGGAACAGTCACTAAAGACACTTCAAGGGTAAACTACAGCTTCCTACTAAATTAAGTAAGATTCCCACACTGTGATGGGAAGACCACAGTGCCAAAAGAATAACAGAAAACACCAAATGGCAGAAACCACAATAAGGTTGCCTAGTCCTGCAATGGAAGTCACTAATCAAAATATAGAAGAGACAACAAGATCACAATCCCAAACTGAAAACACAAGCCATGTGACCCTGGACAAGCCATTGGCAGAACTTTCATAAAAGCAACAAAAGACCAACAATTGTGTGAATGCTATCCTCACTAGGTTGGATCTAATAGAAATAAACCAGGGAGACTTCCAAAGACAGTTAAGTGATCTAAAGGAGAGCCAAAAAACAAGAGGACCTCAATAATGAGCTGTATAAACTCAAAGACATTATTAAATGCAAGGATGAAGTCCAGGAAGCATTAAGAAAACCATAAAATGACCTGAAAGGGAACTCAACAGAAAACAAACAAACAAACAAACAAACAAACAAAAAAGCAATAGAAAATACAAACCACATTGAAGAAGTTCAAACCTCTCTAAACCTCTTAAGAACAGAATCAGTCAGGTGGAGGATAGAATCTCAGAACTGGAAGACAAGACAGAAGAAACAGTTTGTGAGTCCAAAAATTTGAGCAAATTCAAAAATTTTTGTGAACAAAACATGAAGAAACTGTGGGATACTCATAACCATCCCAACATTCAGATCATGGCTATACCAGAAAGGAAGGAAATTCAGACCAAAGGCATGGAGAACTTATTCAAAAAGTTATCAAAAAAAAAAAAAAAAAAAAAAAAAAAACCTTTCCCACCCCCTCAAAAGAGAGTCCCATCAAGATACAAGAGACTACAGAATTCCAAATAGACTGGACCAAAGGAGAAACTCTCCAAGACATATTAAGACTCTAAACAATGAAAACAGACAGAAAGGCCTTAAAGCAGCAAAAGAGAAATAACACATATAAAGGTAACCCCATGAGAATTACTGAAGACATCTCAATGGAAACCCTGAAATCCAGAAGGGCCTGGGATAGAACACTGCAAAGTCTAAGAACCTATGGCTTCAAACCCAAACTACTCTGCCCAGCAAAAGTATCTCTCATAATAGATGGTGAAAGAAAAACTTTCCATGATAAATTTCAGCTCCAAAACTACATCAGCACAAAGCCAAACTTATGGAGAGCACTTCAGGGAATTCTCCACACCGAAGAGTCAAACAACCAACCTCAAGAGCCTACAAGAAGCAGACAACAATAACCAAACCCAGAGAAGGCTCAAAAAAACTACAAAGTCCAAGAAAACACCAAACCACATAAACCACCACAATATGGCAGGTATTAAATCAAACCTCATAGTTATTACCCTAAACATTAATACCCTTAACTCACCCATCAAGAGACACAAGCTAACAGAGTGGAGGAGAAAAACAGACCCCTCAATCTGCTGTCTTCAAGAAACATCACCACTAAAGACAGACACCTCCTTAGGGTAAAAGGGTAGAAAATGATATTCTAAATGAAATAAAAAAGAAACAAGCAGACACTGCTATACTAATATTGGATAAAATAGAACTCAAACCAAAAGTAATCAAAAAAGATAAAGAAAGTCACTTCTAACTCATCAAGGGGATGATCCAACACGAGGATATCACAATCATCAATCCTTATGAACCAAACACAGGTGCACCACAATTCATAAAATAAAATGTACTTGACAATAAAATAGAAATAAACACCAACACCACCACAGTCAGGGACTTCAATACTCATTATCAGCAAGAGATAGATTATCCACAAAGAAAATCAACAGGGAAGTAAGGGAGCTCAACAATACCATCATCAACTAGACCTAACAGATATCTACAGAACATTCTACCCCAAATCTACAGAATATACATTCTTCTCAGCAGTCTATGGAACCTTCTCTAAAACAGATGATATACCAGGTCATATGCAGCCTGCCTTCATATATTTAAGAAAATTGACATAATTTCTTGCATGATATCAGATCTCAATGCTGTAATTCTAGAAGTTAACAACAAGAGATGAGCCAAGAACTCCATCAGCTCCTGGAGACTGACCAATGTACTTTTAAGCAAAAAATTGGTAGTGGATAAAATAAACAATGAAATTGCAAAATTTCTAGAATTGAATGACAATGAGAACCCATTGTATCAAAACTTATGGGACACAATGAAGTCAGTCCTTAGGGGAAAATTCATAGCACTAAATTCCTTCATAACAAAGATAGAGAGATCACAAATCAATAACCTACTATCCATCTAAAGGCATTAGAAAAACAAGAATCCAACCCTAAAAGCTCCAGGTAGAAACAAATAATCAAGATCAGAGCAGAAATTAATGAATTGGAAACTAAGCAAATGATTATGAAAATTGATGAAACAAAGACCTGATTCTTTGAAAAAAGAAACAAGATTGATAAACCCATGGCTAATTTGATCAAGTGGAAAAAAAAGAGATGTTTCAAATTAACAAAATTAGAAATGAAAAAGGAGTGATTGCAACAGACATAAATGAAATTGGAAGAATCATCAGGACTTTTCTTCCCAAACCTGTACTCCACAAAATTGGATAATCTGGAAGAAACAGATAAATTCCTGGACACATACCCCTTACAAAAACTAAACTCAGAGCAGATTAATCTCCTAAACAAACCTATCACATCCATTGAGATTGTAAAGGTAATCACAAACCTCCACCAAAAGAAGAGTCCAGGACCATATGGCTTCTTCGCCAAATTCTAGCAAACCTTCATGGAAGAACTGAAACCAATTTTTCTCAAACTGTTCTATATAATTGAAGAACAGAGAAAGCTCTCCAACTCCTTTTTTTGAAGCTAGTATCAACCCCAAAACAAAACCAGACAGAGATACAACAAGAAGAGAAAACTATAGGTCTATATCCCTGATGAACGTTAGATGCAAAGATCCTGAACAACATCTTTGCAAACTGAATTCAACAGCACATCAAAAGCATTATGCACCTTGATCAAGTAGGCTTCATCCCAGGAATGCAGGCTTGGTTCAACATATGGAAATCTGTCAATGTAGTATACCACAAAAATAAGCTTAATCACAAAAACCACATGATCATTTCAATAGATGCATTAAAAAGTCTTCAATAAAATGCAACATCACTTCACGTTCAAAACACTGGAGAAAATAAGCATGGATTCTTTATATCTCCACATAATAAAGGCTGGAATTCTACTCAGCAGTTAGTAAAAAATGACACAAAGGAATCTGAAGAAAAATGATTGAACTTGGAACAGATCATTATCAGCAAACTCACCCAATCACAGAAAGACAATCATCACATGGTCTCACTCATCTGCGGCTCCTAACCTGGGTCAATCCGAGATGCTTATATACCTAATAGGCACCTCAAGGACCAGAAAAATAGGGATAATAGAGCTGGAGGGAGGGAATCACAAAACTGGACCCAAATGGAATTAAAATCCTATATTCTGGAAGACAGACTAAAAGGCTGAACCTTCATCAGAACCTTAGAGGATACACGTGAATAAAAGGGCCCTGGAGAGGGTGACATGAAGCCTAACCTTAACTTTCTCCTGTTTCTCTCTTTTTTTTTCCTTCTTTATTTTTTATTTTTTCTTCTTTTTTTTTCCCTTTGCACTGGCCTGTAACTCCCAGTACCAGGATGCAGTTAATACCTACAATAAACTATTGATCAGAAAGACCTACAAGGTTTCCCAAAAGAAGACAGACTTCTGTCAGAGCACTTGATTGCCCACCAAAGATTAATGGTAAGACCGTACTGCTGAAGACACCATAGGCTGTCTGTATGGAACATGGAGAGACTTGGATGGAATCTGGCAGAGAGTCAGTCCCCAGACAGTTAGCCCATCTAGTGCCAGAAGGTGTTACATGAGCTACTGGGGAAGTGGCCAACATTTGTCCAAGCAACTTGAGGTCTAAGCTACTCAGAAGCAAACAACCTGAAGTGGTGCCAACACAAGTGCAAAAGTAGCACACAGCCATGGTGGGTGGGTAACCAGCTGCTTTTGGATTGGCTAAGAGATCCACTCAATGGAAAGGGACACATATCTGGAACTGGAAAACAAGTCAGAATCATATCAAAATATCACATTCGCTCTCCAATATAAAGCTCTCACCACTATTTGGCTACAAGAAGGCCAGCACCTATTAAATTCTCTCTAAACTAACAATGGTTATCCCATTTACCTGTGCTGCACTCTCCATTGGAGAATCTGCTTCTCTTTTTCAGATGGAAGCAGTACCTGAGGAGACAAAAAGCCCATCACACTTCACCAGGGCCCTGGCTGAAACCATACATGAATTGGGAAAAGAGCAAGAGTGCTGGTCTCTTGGTGAACCTGACATCAGCACAATGGTGAAGGAGATAGACACTGAGGACACTCAGCTCCAAGTAAACCATAAATCCAGAGATACACTGAAGTCTACCTAAAATGAACCCAACATAGCACTGGGAAATTCGTGGAAGAGGGAATGGAAAGATTGTTAGAGCCACAAGTTGGGACATTATGTACAGAGACATTGCATGTTACCAACTGATGGCTACCCCTACAATGCATGACCCACAATCCCCATGGGGATAACTGGCATCACCAACAAGGAAGATCCCTTTTGGGTGGGGGCAGGAATGAGGGTAAGGATGGTACCAACAAGTGCTGTTTACCATACTGAGTATGTCCATAAAAGAGAAAGAGAGAGAGGCAATGTGCAACCACTACATATTTTAGTAATAGTAATACAAGTATAAACAAACTTTATCATAGTGACTATTATTTTAATTTGTTTTTATATGTCCTCTAGGAAAATATATGCACATGTAATAAAGTTCTTGTAAATAATTTTAAAGTCTGTTCTTCATCTACCATGGAGTTGTGAAAACATACTTTTATTCATTTTTATTATTTTAAATATGTTATTTATTTACTTGAGAGAGATAAAGAGGCAGATAGACACACAGAAAGAAAGAGGGAGGGAGGGAAGGAAAGAAGGGGGAGAGAATGGGTATGCAGTGTCTTCAGCCACTGTTGGGCCCTATGAAGCCCGGGTGTGAGGCCTAGTGGAACTTCCTAAGCCTGACTAGAGTTTGGCAATCTGTCTTTGGCCTACTACTTCCGCTTAAGAATTTTCAGCAAGGCCTAAGCCGAAACTGCCTCCGCCCAGCTACTGCTGACATGGTGAAATACTATTGGCCCTTACACCTTTATCCCATCCTGAGACCCTCCCTCTTTCTCAAAGTTATATAAACACCTTCCCATTACAATAAACTGAGTTTCTGCCTTGACAGACTCCCGGCTCAGTGTGGTTTTTTTCTCCCCTGTGTTTTAGGGGGGGAGGGGTCTGAGCCACCGACACCCGTCATCCCGCTCAGCCTCGAGGGGATCCACTGGCCTGGCTCTCTCTCTTCCGCTCTACCTGCCGGGGGAAGAGGAACCGGCAGACTGGTGCCCCGTGTGAGGATACGGAACTACCTGCCGGGGGAAGAAACCGGCAAGCCACTATAAATAAACTCCAGACATGTGCCACCTTGTGCACCTGGATTACATGGGTCCTGTGGAATTGGAGCTCAGTTTTTTGGCTTCAGAAGCAATTGCCTTAACCACTAAGCAATCTCTCAAGCTCTGAAAATATAATTTTAACTTACTATATAATCATCTATGAAATAGATTTAGCATAATTTTTAATTATTATCTTATGTGTAATAAAATTGTTCCAACTTTTTATATAAAGTAATACCTCAATCACCAACATTGTATATAGCTCTGCATGCATATTTGCTTAATTGTATTCTAAGACAGTTCCAGAAAATGTGTGGCTAACAATTTAATGTTTCAAGTATGTAGTGAAGAATCATGATATAGTAGCAATTTATAGTTAATTGACAATATTTAGACAGTTAATACTACTGTCCTCTTGCTAAAGTTGACTATTATCATTGCTAACATATGTATACACACACACACACACACACTCACATACACACAAACTTGTAAGAATAACTTTATTTTAGAGTTTTTAGAGATTAGATATTTCAAGTGAATACAAAATTGGTTTGTTTTCATTTCCTATTATTACTTTTATTACGATAATTTTATTTATCTATTTATTTATTTATTTATTTGAAAGAGAACAAGAGAGTAAGTAGATGGGTACAACAAGGCATCTTGCCACTGCAAACCTACTCCAGATGCATGCACTCCCTTGTGCATTCAGCTTTACGTAGATACTGGTGAATCAAACCTAGGCCAGCAGGCTTTGCAACCAAGTGCCTTCAAACACTGAGCTATGTCTCCACCCCACAAATTACTTTTATTTCCAATAGATAAACTATAACTCTTACCCTCATTCCATATGATATATATTCTTGATTTTATATTTAATATTTATTTAAAGCTACATTTTAATATTCCAGTGGATGCTTAAGGTTATCAATTATGTAAGCTGAATTCCTAAATAAGTTTTAGTGTAAGTTTTAGTGTTACTAGAAATGTTGTCAAGTGAAGTGAAATAGAAACTGGGATAAAATTACTATGCAAATTAGTTTAATGAGAATGAAAGTTTTGGGATGTTGACAATGGAGATACCTTCACTCATTGCAAAGCAGTGCCCCTTAATAAGGGAAAATTCAGGGGACAATACTCCTATTTTTACTCACAGAACAATTATATTTAAATGAGTCTGTATGATATTATGGGAGTCTGTCTTTCTAGAGAACTTCTTTTCAAGTATGCTTGCTCTCATAGAATTAGAATGTGACAAATTCATCAGGAATTTAATCTTGGATTGGATATCCATTGTTTCTGTGACTGTAGTTAAATGACTTAATTTCTATTGTTTGGCAGTTTCTCTTCATTGAAATGCATAGAAGATTGTCTGCTTTCTAGTGCCAGTACAATGATAAGACTTTTAAAATGCATGTGCACATATGCTAGATATAATAAGTATACAAAAAGGTGATTGTGGATGAGAATTAATTTTTATGAAGATTCAAGAGCATCACTTTGAGGAACATTATTTAAAGAAAAATGTTTACTTCTTCATAGTTTACAATTTTCAAAAATATTTCTTCTTTAGAAATTATAATTCCTGGGAGACTTCTGGATAAGATGGCTGCATAGGAGTCATACCAATCCAGTCTAGGGGGGGATTTGAGCAAAACCACAACAAAATATGCTCTTCATCTGAAAAATGAAGGTGTATAGGTTTTTATTGGCCACAGCAGAGAAACAGGAGAGACTAAGATCTATTAGAAAGGAAGAAATCAGCCACAATCCCACTGAGGAGCTTGTAGACCCAGACCAGGACCAATCTGTGCAGACCTGCATGGACCTGCACACCTGCCCAGCATCCAGCTACAGGAACAGAACCCAAACAAGGAAAATTTCCAACCTCATCAGCCTCCTTACAAAGTCAAGAAATCTGAGGAGGAGCTGCTGAAGGGGACACAGGCAAGACCAGCTGACCAGTTCCAGTACAACTCCAGGCTTCCTTCACTCTCCTATCCCCCAAACCAACAGCTCTCTGAAGAATGCATTCAGCTCCCAGCAGCAGGGCATCCAGCACAGCTGATCAGAGCACCAGCTCCAAAGCACAACACAGAGTGATTGAGGTGAGCACTCAACATTGGTGAGTAAAGGCACTCAAAAAGGTAAAACTGACTGACAAAAAAGAAGGTACATGGGCCTGCACTGAAAGTTCTAATCTTTCTTTACATGTCAGGGCAGGTTATGGGTTACATATTTTTGGTTGGATTTACTATTTTTCAATTAAGCTGTATTTGGGGATTGACTATTGTTGCCTTTGATGCTTTCAATTCATAGGTTCTTTGTCTTTTTTCTTCTGTCATTATTGGGGGCAGGGTCTGATTTGGACCCAGGCTGACCTGGGACCCATTTCAGAACAGAAATATCAACCTCCCACCTGATAGGATTAAGGGTGTAGAGCAGCACACACCTTTAAGGATTTTAGCTTTATAAAGTTATCTGTTTGTTTCAATCTCTACACTTGCATACTCTGTGCTGGTTATTCTTGAATGTGTATATTGCTCAGTTGAATTTTTGAATTTGCCAGTAAAATGCTCCACCCAGCCTACTAGAATACTTGAATAGCAGGCATACTCAACACCTAGGATTATTTCTGTTGTTAGATTGGGGTACAAGAGCTACACTTGGCACCTTAAATTCCTACTCTGAAGGTACATAAAGTTGGATTTCTAAATCTAAAAGCACTGCAGATTATTAGAAAACCCAAGCATCAAATCAATTCAGGTTGTAAAAATCACAACATTATAACTCAAGAATCACAAACAATCAAAACAATACAATCCCACCAAAAATTATAAATCCATTAGAAATGTTTCCCAATGAGATTGTTTTAGATGAAATGCCTGACAAAATTTCAGAAAAAAATTACTTTATCTATACTCAAAGAAATCAAAAAGGAAACAAAGGAGAAAACAAACTCCTGAAGGAATTCCAAAAGAACACCAGAAACAAGCTTAATGAAATAAGGAGGTCACTATAAAATATGAGTAAGGAAATAGAAATACTGAAGAAAAAACAGGCAGAAATTCTAGCACTGAAACACACAGTCAGTCAAGTAAAAACCTCTATGGAAAGTCTCACCAGTAGAATGTATGGACAGAACCAAATATCTAAACTAGAAGACCAGGTGTCAGATCTAATACAGTTCACCAAAGAGAAATACAAGCTAATAGGAATATATGAATGAGAATTTCAAGATATCTGGGTATAGAAGAAGGAGAAGAATTTCAATCAAGAGGCTTAGTAGGCATTTTCAACAAAATAATAGAAGAAAAATTTTCCCAAATTTTGAAAAAAAAATATAAATGAAGATACAAGAAGCTTTTAGAACACCAAACAGACAAAACCTGGAAAGAAATTCTCCTTGTCATATTATAATTAAACTACTAAACATGCAAACCAAAGAAAATATATTGAAAGCAGTTAGAGAGAAAAATAAAGTCACATACAAAGGCAAGCCTATCAGGATCACAGTAGATTACTCAACACAAACTTTAAAAGCCTGAAGGGCTTAGAATGATGTATTCCAAGTTCTGAAAGATAACAGCTGTCAACCAAGGTTACTTTATCCTGCAAAGCTATACATTCAAATAGATGGAGAAATAAGGACATTTCACAACAAAAACAGGCTATTATGACAACTAAGCCAGCTCTACAGAAAATAATTGAAGAAATCCTCCATGTTGAAGAGAAAACAAAGCATACACATGAGGAAACAGGAAAAAATAAACCATACTCAAATCACAGTTAAAACCAATAAATTCATATAATTAAATGATGATAAGAATACAACATATCAAAACCATCAGGGCAAAATGAAGGTAGTCATAAGAGAGAAATTTATAGCTCTAATTTCCTATATTAAGAAAATAGAAAGTTCAAGTAAACAATTTACTGCTTCACCTTAAGGCCTTGGAAAAATAAGAACAAGACAAACCAAAATTCAGTAGATGGGAAGAAATAATAAAGATTAGGAGATAAATTAATAAAATAGAAATGAAAAAAAAATCCAAAGATTCAATGAAGCAAAGAGTTGGTTCTTTGAAGGGATAAACAAGAATGATAAACCCTTACCAAATCTGACCAGAAGAGAGACACAAATTAATAAAATTACAGATGAAAAAGGCACCATTACAACAGACACCAAAGAAATTCAGAAAATCATAAGGACATAGTTTAAGAATATGTACACTTCTAAGTTTGAAAATCTGAAATAAATGGGTGATTTCCTTGATTCATATGATCTACTAAAATTAAATCAAGATGACATAAACAATTTAAATAGACCTATAACAAGTACAGACATCCAAGCAGTTATAAAAAGTCTCCCAACTAAACAAAGTCCAGGCCCAGATGGATTCACTGTTGAATTTTACCAGACATTCCTGGAAGATCTAACACCAATGCTTCTCAAACTTTTCCATAAAATAGAAAAGGAAGGAATTCTCCCGAAATCCTTCTATGAAGCCAGCATCACCCTGATACCCAAACCGGACAAAGACAGATCAATAAAAGAAAATTACAGACCAATCTCCCTCATGAACATAGATGCAAAAATTCTGAACAAAAATACTGGCAAACTGAATACAAGAATATACCGGAAAGATTATTCATCCACACCAAGTAAACTTTATCTCAGAGATGCAGGGATGGTTCAACATATACAAATTGATGAATCTAATGCACTATATAAATGGACTAAAGGACAAAAATTGCATGATCATCTCAATAGATGCAGAGAAGGCATTAAACAAAATCCAACATCCCTTCATGGTAAAATTCCTTCATAAACTGGGACTAGAAGGAGCATATCTCAACATAATCAAATCTATTTATGACAAACCTACATCTAACATAATACTAAATGGGGAAAAAGTTGAATATGTTCCACTAAATTCAGGAATAAGACAAGGGTATCCACTGTCCCCACTTTTACTTAATACAGTACTAGATGTACTCTTCTTAGTACACTATCTTAGAGATACTTGTACAACCATGTTTATCGCTGCTGTATTCACAATAGATAGGAAATGGAACCAGCCTAGATGTCCCTCAACAGGTGAATGGGTAATAAAGAGGTGATACATTTACACAATGGAGTTCTATTCAGTGGTAAAGGAAAATGAAGCTATGAAATTGTCAGGGAAATGGATGGATCTGGAAAGGATTATACTAAGTGAGGTAACCCAGGCCCAGAAAACCAAACATTACATGTTCTCTCTCATATGTGGATCCTAGCTACAAATATTTAGCCTTGTGTGTTAGCTGGAACCAAAAATCTGTAGCAGAGGCCAATAAGCTAGAAAAAGGCTATAAAGGAGGGAGGAGAAGGAATGACTTTAAGGGATGATATTGTATATATGTAAGTAGAAGAACAGATTACAGGGAGTATAATGGCCTAAGTAAGACCAGGGGAAGAGATTGAGTAAGAGAACGGTAGGGGGAGGGTCAATCAAAATTCAAGATATTCTGAATAAGACATATGAAAACCTAATTTTTTGGATAATGGCACATCCAGAAGCCATAGACTGCTACTAGAAAGTTTTCAGTACCAGAGATGGGATGCCTTCCAGAGAATTGTTGTCTAGAGAGGTCCCCATTCCCTACAAAACATTTCAGGCCACTGCATGCAGCCGTATGGGAGACAGAGGTCATCAGCAGTGAAAACAGTGGACACTGAACATTTAAGCTTGGCCATACAGGCCAAATGACTGAATGGGTGCAGTAGTGGCATGTCTGCTCTTGGGGTAACCAACTGGTCCATAATTGGACTGAAGGCCCTCTCTAGGGGAGAGAATACATACCTGGTATTGAAAACCTTAGCAAAAGTCTATGGCAGGAGAGGTCATGAGCTTGCTCTTATCTGACTAAATGTATATATTATTCCCATGAAGCTGCACTGAAAGCACTATGCTTAATGTTCATATTCACATATTAATGCTACTCTCACTTCTGTTTAGAGAAGCTTCTCTTTTCAGATGGCAATGACCACTAGGATGACCCAAAAGGCAACATAGTTCTGAGAAGAAGGGATGGAGGAGTGCCCAGCACTGAAACACCTCTGTCACACCCTCCAAGGCTCAGAGACCATTGCAGAAGAGGGGGAGGATAGAATGGAAGAGCCAAAGGAAGGGTATGACTTCTTACAATGCAACTGCCCAGACAGAAATTGGCCTTGATATCCATGACCTTGCAGTGCCTAGCAATACCTTTGCAAGACCCTCAAAATAGAAGAAAAAGATGATGACATCAAATTAAAAGAGAGACTAATGGAGAGAGGGAGGGATATGATGGAGATTGGAGTTCTAAAGTGGAATGGGGGAGGGGAGGGTAATATCATGTTTTTTTTTGTATGTAAGTATAGAAGTTGTCAATAAAAAATAATAATTAAAAAAAGAAAGAAAAAAAAAAAACATTACAGGCTATTGCCAAGGCACTTGGTTTCCTATGAGTAACAGCTGGTAAGAACCTATTGCTGAAGACTTTACATGCCTGGATGGCAAGGCTACTTAGAAATCAAGCTGGTGTTGAGGTGAAAACCTTTTCCCTGTAGACCAGCCAACTGAAAGCTACAAAAATCTGCACTGCATGCAGCCCTATGAGAGAGAGAAGTCATCAGCAATGAAAACAGCAAACACTGGAAACCTCAAGTTTGGCCACACAGGCCAAATGACCGAATGGGTACAATAGTGGCATGACTTCTCTGGGGGAAACCAACTGCTCTCTAATTGGACTGGAGGCCCACTCTATTGGAAGGAATACATGCCTGGTATTGAAAACCTAATCAAAAGCCTATGGAATGGGAGGTCATGAGCCTTTAGGGGTATAAAGTCTGCTCTTATCTGGCTAAATGCACATGTTATTCTCACCAAACTGCCCTGAAAGTGCTACACTTAATGTTCATATTTATATATTAATGTTACTCTCACTTTTGGTTAGAGAAGCTTCTCTTTTCTGATGGCTGTGACCACTGGAATGACAAACAAAAGACAACATAGTGCTGAGAAGAAGTGACAGAGGAATATAGAGCACTGAAACACCTCTATCACAACTTCAAAGGCTCAGGGTCCATTGTGGAAGAGGGGGTAAAAAGAATGTAAGAGCCAAAGGAAAGGTACCACTCCTTACAATGCAACTGTTCAGACAGAAATTGGCCTCGATATCCATGACCTCACAGTGCTTAGCAATACCTTCACAAGACCCTCATAATAGGAGAAAAAGATTATGACATAAAATTAAAAGAGAGACCAATGGAGAGAGGGAGGGGATATGATGGACAGTGGAGTTGTGAAGGGGAAAGTGGGGAAAGGGAGGGATTTATCATAGTTTATTGTCTGTAAGTATAAATTGTCAATAATTTTCTTAAAAAAATTGTAATTCCTGAATCATTCTTTAAGAGAATAAAAATTTTACTTTTGTACAGATATCAGAATTTTTCTCATTTTTAATGCATGTAAGGATCTTTTATTAAATATTTTTATTTATTTATTTATTTATTTATTTATTTATTTATTTATTTATTTATTATTAGAATGAGAGAATGGGTAGGGTAGAGGGAGAGAAAATGGGCATGCCAGGGCCTCTAGCCACTGCAAAAGAACTCCAGATGCATGCACCACCTTGTGCATCTGGCTTATGTGGGTCCTGGGGAATCTAACCTGGGTCCTTAGACTCACAGGCAATCACCATAATCTCGAAGCCATCGCTCCAACCAAATGGAATTTTCTAGTTTTATGATCAAAAACTTACCATTCCTGCTCTTTTAACCTAATTCCTAGGTCTCAAAATCCTACTCAACTTGCTCAAGTTCCACATAGATTTGGGAAGTAAAATATGAGTCATGTAAAAAAAAAAAATAAAGAGAATGTTGAAAACTTCTCAAACATATCTCTTTGCTTGCCAGTTTTTAAGAGTCTCAATTATTTCTATATTCAGAGAGCCCTTAGGCTGGACACTTTGTAGATTGTACTGAGAAGCACATTTTTTTTCAAATGTGGCCTACAAACTTTAAATTTTATGTTTGTTCCCTTTCTGAGACATCATGGAGAAAAGACATGTTAAAAATAGGAGGTGTATCTTTATGCAGATAGGGAAATTGTTATGCTAGATGCTTTGCATAGACGGAGAAGATATGGCACTGGGCTTTGAAGATGTTTGTGTGGGCTAGTGTGCTTTCAATTCATCCTTATTTTTTGTTATAATCCCCTCAGGTCTGAACTGAGAGACTCTACTCCTTGTGTATCTCTGACTGCTAGCGTTTGCATCTCAAAGTGCATGTGACTACCAAAATCTCTGCAGTTTCCCAATTTCTCAGCCATAGCTCTTTTATTATTATTATTATTTATTATTATTATTATTATTATTATTATTATTATTATTATTTGAGAGAGACAGAGACAGAGAGGAAGAGGCAGAGAGAGAGAATGGGCATGCCAAACTCCAGATGCTAGCACCCCCTTTTTCATCTGGATAAACGTGGGACCTGGAGATCAAAAGGGTGTTAGGCTTGGCAGGCCTTAACTGCTAAGCCATCTCTCCAGACCCAGCCATAGCTTTTATAGTCAGCAACAGGAGAAATAGTATCATAGCTATCTATGTAGTTAAAGATAGGCAGATGTGTCTATACTAATTTCCATTTGTCTATCCACACAGCTTTGGCTCATTTCCAAGTATGTCTCATGACTTTTGATTGGTTATTGCTGTTTTTTTTTTTTTTTTTTTTTTTTTTTTGTGATAGGGTCTCACATTCGCCCTGCCTAACGTGGAATTCACTCTGTAGCCACAGAATGGCCTCAAACTCCTGGCAATCCTCCTACCTCAGCCTTCTTAGTGCTGGAGTTAATGGTTTGTGCTACCATGCCTGGCTGCTTATTGTTCCTTATATATGCTTTAATAGCATCTAGATGGTTTTTCCCTTGAACAAACTGAATGCTTAAGCTTCTTATATTCTGTTGTCCTTCCTGCATTGGGATTTGGATGAGTGGAAGCTAGTTTTCAAATGTGGCTGCATCTCTGGATGTGTGCTTCTTTTTCCATTTTAACCTCTGTGGTGTTAGCCTATTCAGTACAACCTTAGCAATGCATTTAGAGAATTTTTAGAGTAATAATTTATACAATATTTTCAGGTAGTTTTTAAAGTAAGTATAATAGATAGAGATCATAATGCTGAAAGCTCCATTCAGTCTGTCATTTTCTCCTTCTTGAAGATTTTATAATTGTCTTACAAAGGAGGGATTGGCAACCTATGGCCTATGGGAGTAATATGACTCATAGATTTTATAAATGGAGTTTTTATAAATAATGTTTTATTACTATAGCCACTCTCATATAGGATTGGCTTTGGAAATATATGTTTTTGACTTTTCACACTCATGTGTAGTATGGATGGGTTATTTTATTTTTATCTACTTTATTTCTGTTTCTTTTTTCTCCTTTTCTCTCAGCCCCTTTCTCCAACAAAGCCTTCTATTGAAGATCTTTGTATCAGTTACCTTATCATTGCTGGGATTAAAACTAACAAACAAAAGATAAACCAGAAGCAGGTCATGGAATGAAAGGGTTTATTTCTGGCTTACTGTTTCATTGGGGAAGTTTTAACCTGGGCAGGATTGCATGACAGAACAGACAATTGAGCAACACATCTTGCCACATCAGCTGGGAGGAAGCTGCAAGAGTGAGCTGCTAGAACTAGCAAGGGGGTGGTGGGAATGGATTATAAAGTCCCAAAGCCTGCTTCAAGGAAAACACCTCCTCCAACAAGACTCCACTTCCCAAAGGCTCCGGCAGCTGGGAACAAGTATGAGGCTCAATCACATCTGAGGCTATGGGGGACATTTTACATTCAAACCACCACAGTATTCATCCAGAACTCTTCATTTAATAGTTGGGGATTTTTTGCCCCCTTGAAAATGATGCAGGAAGCACAAATAAAACCATGGGGCTGATTCAGTTCAAGGCCAGCCATATTCACCTGCCTCAACAGCCTACCCCTCACCATGTGCACAGTACTCGCAGAAGTCTTTTTTTTTTTTTTTTTTTTTTTTTTTTTTTTTTTTTGGCCTCCTCTATAAAGCAGGATATCTGACTTCTGGGAGAAAAGCAGGCCTTAGCTCCCAGTGTCATTCAGAGCTTGTAACCATCCCTTTTGAGGGAGTTAAGCTCTTGGCTCCCACTGTTTGTTTCTGGACATGGACCATGACCACCCCATTGCACTGACTCTGAACATTGATTCATTTTGTTACAGAGCACTTTATTTTGCATGTGAGCCAGGCCATATCATTTTTATATTTTCCCCATCATTACATATGTTCAGAGCTAAGGAGCTGTGAAAGCATTAATTTGGTGTATCATCTACCCTAAAATTTAAGCCAATGTCATGCTTTCATAAGGACAGTCTGTATCTTCATGTAGGCTGACCATCTGTAATGGTTTCTCAGAAGGGATATTCAAAAAGAAAAAAAAGAAAGAAAAAGAAACAAACCTGTGTGCTAAGAATAGAAGAACTAATGAGAACACTTGTGTGTACACTCATAACTAAGTACCTTAAAATATGTCATATGAAAAGAGAAATGTTTTCCTTAAAGTGTCACTATTGTTTGAAACATTCTGGAGTAAACTGAGAGTGTTGAATTACTTATGATCCTTGATTTGAGGAGTTCTTTGTGAAGAGATAAACATTTGGAGCCTTGGAGGAGCATCTGCGGGACAGTTGGTTTTCAGCACATGTACTGGATGGGAAGAGGGATAGATGTCAGAGGTATTCAGTTAAGCAGTGACTTCCCTGCTGTGAGAGCAGGCATGTGGTGGGTGATAAACAGATACTTCCTTGGCCCTTGGCAGGGCAGAGAAATGATAAAGCCCCAGCAGGAATCTTCAAGATGCATCATATGCACTCATTACTGTGTTGGCTCCCTGAAGAAATTATATTAATGACTAAAACTGAAGAAATAGACCAATAATTTTTAAACATTTTATATATCATCTCTCATGAGAGTGCAGTATACGAAGGAGCATACCAAATTTGATTAGGGAGGCAGAAAATTTATTCTGACTCTGTAATTAATGGGAAGTGTGATCTTGGCCAAGTCAATAACATTCTTTGGGCCTATATTCTCATTCAGAAAATTGGTGGCCACCAGACTTCCTGATTATCAAGGTCACTTTCAGCAATAAAATTATTTCTTTCATCATAGCCTTTTATATGCTGGAGTGTCAGCTTAAATGGTGAAGAAAGGTTACCTGGACCAGTAATTCACAGGCAGTGCTCACAGGGACCACTGCATCCTCTCATGACTTTTGGGGGCAGGAGGGAAGATAATCAGATAGCTTCTCCCTTCCTGTTCTTATTGTTTCTTGAAGATAGGCTGTTTCTTTGTAACATATTAAGCACTTTGGAAATATTACTAGAAGGAAGTTTTTTTTTTCTTTCTTAAGATATGAAAACTCCTGATCACCACTGATGATAGATATAAATCAGTGTTATTGATGAAGTATTTATACATCCATCTTCACCCTTTATAAGTTATTCTGGGGCTAGAGAGATAGCTTAGGGGTTAAGGTGCCTGCCTCCTAAACCTAAGAACACCTGTAAGATTCTCTAGGTCCCACGTTTAGCCAGACACAAAGTGATGCAAGGGCGCAGTGCCACACTTGCCCACAAGGGAGTGCATGCATCTGGAGTTTGTTCACAGCAGCTGAGAGGCTGCTGGTGTGCCTATTCTCTATCTATCCCTCTCTCTCTTTCTCTCTGACTCTCCAAAAAAAAAAAATCATTCTGTAAACTGGGTGTGGTGGTTTATGCCTTTAATCCCAGCACTCAGGAGGCAGAAGTAGCAGGATTGCCCTGAGTTTGAGGCCACCCTGAGACTTCATAGTGAATTTCAGGTCATCCTGAGCTAGAGTAAGACCCTACCTCGAAAAAAAAAAAAAAAAAAAAAAAAAGTATTTTGTGTATGTGTTATATTTATAGTATATGCATGTGTGTGTGTGTGTGTGTGTGTGTGTGTGTGTGTGTATGTTCACAGTGACATGTGCCCAGTGTGCACACATGCAGAGGCCAGAGGGCATTCTTTATCCTTCTCCTATGTGGTTTCTTTGAGACTGAGTCTCTCAGTGAACCTAGATCTACTTTTTTACAGTCATTCTGACTGCCCAGGAAGTTCCAGTGATTTTCCCAATCTGCGCCCTCCCTTAGAGCTAGAGCTATAGATATGCATGGCCATATCCAACTTTTTATGTGGGTGTTGGGATTCTAACTCATTTCTTATGAATGAAAGGCCAGGACTTTCACCCGGCTGATCCAGCTCCTACTACTATATCCCTTGCTTCTATTCAGTGTTATGTGGACACAACTGAATTATACTCTTTTTAGATTTTGTGTTAAAATCAGAGATAGACATGGTCATATTAACTCATCCTATTTTATGGATCACAAAAGTGTCCTTAAGTAACTTAACACAGAAAACAGCAAGCTGGTTTGAAGTAAAATTCAAATTTTTCGAAAATGTGAACTAGTTACATTCTTTGTCAGGATATTTTGAAGTGAATATTGAAAATATTGACTTTAGTTCATATTCTTGAAAGATCAATCTTTATCTCAGTATAATTTATCAGAAATACTACTGTTTTTATTGTTCTTGGACATTGTTATGTTTTCTCATCAAAGAGGACCCTGCATTTTATCTTTTCCTTGTAAAATTAGGAGACATGATTGAAATAATTTTAAATGGTTCAAGTCATATTTATATTCATTTGCAATGTTTTAAATATTTCTGTCAATTCTTGGCACCCATGTAAAAATAATACATGCCAATAATATTGTATATGGAAATATGGTTTTATCTGAGATTTTTAAACTTCAGACCTAATGATCCTATAAAGTAAGTTTCCAAAAAGTTTCGTGTAACACACCCTGAAAAATATGAATATAAACAATTTTAGAAAATATTGCCTTTCTGGAGATTTACCTTGGCTCATTAGAGGCTCTGAGAGGTCCTGAGGTAAAAATTAATTTGGTTTACCATGAAGTTTTCCAAACATATTTGAGTATATTGCCTCCTATAAAAATAGTTTCCATGATTTTTCTTACAAACTGTGTATTTTTGGAATACAATTCAGAAAATATTGACCATAATTCATAATACATAATATCAAAGCAATAATACAGAAGTCTTATCCTTCACCATTCTCTGATCATATGTCATTTTCACTTTATTGTCTTCTAGAAGGTATAACAATGTCTGATGATTTATGACAATGAAAAAAATCATGCAGTCCAAAGATAGTAGCAACAGGTCTTTTTTTTGGGGGGGGGGCTCTAAAACTTTATTAAAATTGAGATTTACAAAGTATACAATAAAAATGACATTTTTCTTAAAGAAATGTAAATGAAAACAAGATCCATGCGACAAAGAAGCATCCCTGATAATTTATTCTTAAACATTTGTTAACATTTTTTAAAAATACAAAACAAACCAGGTGTGGTGGCACATGCCTTTAATTCCAGCACTCAGGAGGCAGAGGTAGGAGGATCACCATGAGTTCAAGGCCATCCTAAGACTACATAGTGAATTCCAGGTCAGCCTTGGCTAAAGCGAGACCCTACCTCAAAAAAAAAAAATATATATATAATATATATTATATGTCTTTTATTAACTAATACTAAGGCATTATTCGCAGGCTAAAACTTACCTAGTAATTTCTTAGCCCTGCCATTTTACATTCAGCTCCATAAACATGGAAAACTGTGGCAATTAGAGGCTATAACTGTTTTTAAAATTCACATTAAGATAATGCTGCTCACGCTATAAGCAAGCTCAAAGAAAGTGATTTCACCATTTTCAAAGTTATCATCAAGTATAAAAGAGGAAGCAGGCAGGATAGTACATGCCTGTAATCCCAGCACTCAGGGGCCGAGGCAGGACTCCACACATACAAGGTCAGCCTAGGCTGCACAGTAGACTCTGTCCCAACCCCAGCCCCCCAACACACACACAGTGTCTGGAAGGAGCATACAAGTGGGAATGTGAACTCCATGGTTCCTGATCAGGCTGCAGACTGATATTGATTATCTTTATTTCCAACAGGCTCTGGGTCCTGCTATGCAAGGCACCAAATACCTTTCTATTTCTTTCTTCATACATTGAAATAAGGATCTCCCTTTGTTGCCCATGAAGGTTTCATATGCCCAGACTCAAGTGATACTCTCACCCAGCCTCCCAAGTCTGTGGAACTACAGGTGAGCATGAGACACCAAACCCAACCTTCAAGTAATCTTTTTTGAAGGTGATGAACCCAAATTCCAATGAAATAGCAACCCAAGCCTATAAATCACCAAGATACCTCTGACTTACAACTGTATAAGTTCCCCCTTGGAAAAAATTTTTTCTACTACATAGAAAGAGAAATAAAAGGTTTAGGCACAGAAGCCAGGCATGGTGGCATGCACCTTTAATCCCAGCACTCAGGAAGCAGAGGTAGAAGGACCACCATGATTTCGAGGCAACAAGTCTTCGAACCACATTTTCTAAGAGCCAGAGCAAAACTCCCATTCACTCCTGCTTTCCTATAATAAAATTAAACAAGTGTCTAATGCAACTTAATAGAAGGTTTAAATGAAATCTATTGGCAAATATAACTTCTATTACTCAAGATTCAACAAACAGAAAGTATTTACTACTAAGTGTATTTTTAAAAGTAGGATGTGTTTTAATATTTTCCATACTCTCCCTAAAACAATTGAAGGAAGAACACTTAGAAATGTACTTGAAGTCATGTAGCCATTAGGAAGTAGACACAAGAATTCAATGAGATTTTGTGGTTCCAAGTAAAGCCTATTTCATTGTACTGTTTGCCCTTGTTTATTTTCAAGCCATAAGTGAATGAACATAAATGAGCTATTTTTCAACTTTGCTTCATTTATGAGTTTACAACACTCTGTAGTTTTAGAAAGACTCTTTTCTTTGGTAAGCCTGAATGACTAGCTACAATATTAATATGTGTAGTGGTTGCAATGTAAGTGTCCCCCATAGCCTCAGGTAGTTTTGATTAAACTTCCTACTTAGCTCCCAGCTGATGGAACATTTGAGAGGTGGAACCATTGTAGAAGATGTGTGTTTCTGGGCATGATATAGTTGTAATTGATGAGTTTAGCATATTGTGTGTTCAAAGTCAGCTTGTTCTTGGTATTCTCTCTATGCTGTTGATGGGTGATTTAATGAACCAGCTTCCTCAACCCTGTTGAAATTTTTCCTCCAAACCATAAGCCTCAAATTAATCCTTTCTTCCCCAAATTTGCTTCTGGACAGGTATTTTTGTCCCAGCAATGAGGAAGTAATTGCTGCAGAAATACTGATATCAAGGGTGGAGGCATTGCTGAGATGCATCTAACCACGTGGTTTTTGGTCTTTGGATCATGTTTGCATGAGGAATGTGGAAGGATTTGGCACTTTGGACTGGAGAAGCATTGCAATGCTGTACATAGATCTTGATGGACTATACTGGTGAGAGTTTGAATATTCTAAATGCAGAGAAAACAGTGGACTATGAAAGTTTGGTTTATGATGTTTACAAGTAGAAGAAAATAATTTTGTTGAACTTGGGCTACTGGTAGAAAATGTTGATCAATTCTGTCCATTTCCTGAGAATTTGAAAAATATTAAATTTAAAAGTAATGGACTGGAATGCATGACAGAAAAATATGAAAAATACCAAGCTGACAGAGAAAAAAGTGTAAGCAAGTTTAAAGTTACTGATACTGGGCTGGGGAGATGGCTTAGCAGTTAAGGTACTTGCCTGTGAAGTCTAAGGACTCATGTTCAACTCTCTGGGTCCCGCATAAGTCAGACATACAATGGTGCACATGTGCACAGAGGGGTGAACACATCTGGAGTTAGACTGCAGTGGCTGGATGCCCTGGCATGCCAATTCTCTCTCTCTCCCTGTCTCTTTCTCACACTCTCACTCCCTCCTGTATAAAAAAGAAGTGATGGATTAGTGGTTAAGGTGTTTTGTCTGCAAAGCCAAAGGACCTTGGCTCAGTTCCCCAGGACCCATGCAAGCCAAATGCACAAGGTGACACATGCATCTGGAGTTCATTTGCAGGGGCTGGAGGCCCTGGCCTGCCCTTTCTCTCTCTGTCTATCTCTGTGTCTCTCTCTCACGTAAATAAATAAAATATTAAAAAAAAAAATAACAGAGGCCAGTCTATTGGGCCTGCCTCAAAAAAAATAAAGTTATTAGAACAGAGACTTACTTTAGGCAACTTAAACTGCAATTGTTAGAGAGATTACCACCATTAAAGTAGAAAACAATGTTCTGCCTTGGAACACTTGGAAAGATGCCCTGAGGTGAACCTAACCCACTGAAGGTTTAAGCTAGCATGAATGCAAATTCTTTTAAAAGGTGGGGTCTTGCAGAAAGAATGCTCAAGGAGTATCCTGCCTTCAATGCCAGGCTTTACCTCCTTCCCATCCTCCCATGCCCCCACCTGGATTTTGTAATTTGTTTATTCTGCCTACCTGGTACTGGTTTTGAAAGCAGGAGAAACACAAGACAGAGGGTCATGAAACGTTCATGGCTCCAGGAGCTACTGAAATGTAGCAATGTAAAGCAGAGTGTAAATCCTTGTATGGAGGGCTGGAGAGATGGCTTAGCAGTTAAGTGCTTGCCTGTGAAGCCTAAGGACCCCCGTTTGAGGCTCGATTCCCCAGTACCCACGTAAGCCAGATTCATTCGTAATGGCTAGTTTGCAATGGAGTTCCTTTGCAATGGCTAGAGGCCTTGGTGTGCCCATTCTCTCTCTCTCTCTCTCTCTCTCTCTCTGTCTCATTCCCTCTCTCACACATATAAATAAATAAATATAATAAAAAAAAAAAAAAACCTTCTATGGAGACCCTGAAAGGTTTGTATGGATTGTAATGTAGACACAAGACGTTTAGAGATACAGAACTTCTAGCTCTGGCTTGGTTGGAAATGCCCCGGGAGAAACAGCCCAGCAAAGCAATAAAACATTGCTGAGGTCAATTGGAGCCAAAGGACTCTCATGGGTCACAGATGCACTTAGGGAACTGCAGATGTTTGATTTTTGCCCTGCTGGTTATTGAGCTTGCATTGGTCCAGTGTCATCTTATTATGCCTTCTTTTGGCAGCGGCAATGTTTTCTTGTGTTTTAATTTTAGGAAGATCACAGTTAAGAGGCTGTCTTGAATCTCAGATGAGACTTGGGCTTTTGAACAGTGTCGTGATTGATGAAGACTACAGGGACTTTTTTGTTTTGGAGAGAGTCAGAGAGGGAGAGAGAGAGGGGAGAGGGGCAGATAGAGAATGGGTGTGCCAGCAGCCTCTCAGCCGCTGTGAACGAACTCCAGAAGTGTGTGTGCCCCTTGTAGGCAAGTGTGGCATTGTGCCTTTGCATCACTTTGCGTCTGGCTAAACATGGGACCTGGAGAATCCAATGGGCATTCTTAGGCTTAGGGAGCAGGTGCCTTAACCGCTAAGTCATATTTCCAGCCCGATTACAGGGACTTTTAAAATTGGACTGAGTGTATTTTCCATTGTAAGATGATCCTGAGTCTGTGGGAGCCAGGGGCAAAACGTGGTGTTTTGAATGTAAAGGTACCCCAGAGCCTCAGGTACTTTTGATTAATCTTCCAGAGGATGGAGTCTTTAGGTAGAATCTTGCTAGGAAGTGTATTGCTGGGGCTGGACTTCTGGATTCATGAGTCTAGCTCTACTGTGTGTTCAGAGCCAGCTTGCATTTGCTGTTCTGTCTGTGTTGCAGATGTGTGATGCTGTGAGCCATTTGCTTTTCTCTACCATGATGAAGTATCTCCTCAAAACTGTCAGCCTGGAATACACCCTTTCTTCCCAGAAGCTGCTTCGCGTCAGGTGCTTTGGTCCAGCAATGGGAAACTAAATGCTACCATATGTTACTAAAGCTATATTATTGCCACTCCTTTCTCTGACGAGGCATCATGCAACAGCATGTCTGATGTGGCCTTTGGTCTAGATTCCACCCCTCATTTGATCATCTTAACTTATTGTTATGAAAATAGAGACACAGTATAAGACTCAGGAGAACGCACGCCTTTAATCCCAGCACTCTGGAGGCAGAGGTAGGAGGATTGCCGTGAGTTCGAGGCCACCCTGAGACTACATAGCTAATTCCAGGTCAGCCTGGACCAGAGTGAGACCCTACCTTGAAAACAAAAAAAAAAAAAAAAAAAAAAAAAAAGACTCAGGAGAAGACACTAGAAATAAAGACAAAAGCTGATTCATTCTTATGCACTGACTATAGCAATTTCTGAGTTTTACACAGATGAAAAAGAAAATTGTTTTCGGAGGTCATTACCATTGCAAGGGTTTCATATAGCTGATTGACTGATTGATAGATCAGTTACATGTCACATATTCACACAATGAGATAAAATATTTACTTGCAATTCTATCCTTGGCTGCCGTGAGGGATCATCACCAAAAGGCAATGGAGATAAAGGTGAAGATGAGAAGAGGATGGAACAACCTGTCCTTTTGAGATCTAGAAACTGAGTTGAAATATTCCTCACCTCCCAGGGAGCTTTTGGTCAGAGAGGCCCCACAACAATGCTGGCTATGGCCAATGTACTTAGTTTCCCATAGAAATGCGTGACAACACTCTGCTGCTGAAGGCACTCCATGCTTCAGTTGTGGAACACTGAGAAGTCAAGAAGAAATGAGCTGGAAACCTCCTACATGCTGGCTGTCATTATGCCAGCAAGTATAATGCCAACTGTTGAGGAAAAAAAGTTAATCCACTGACCAGATAGGCAAAATATGCCCACTAGTGCAATAGGGTCAGTTGAATTAAAACCATTGTGGCTGAAAATAAGAGTGAATACAAGATACTACTGGGTAATTGGTATTGTTAAAGCATGGAGGAATGAGACTCAAGAGAACCACATGAGATGACAACAAGAATTCTATGCAAGTAGATGTAAGAGTTATAATTGTCAGATTTTCAGTTATTTCTTTTTTAGCATGAAATATGTAATCAGTATTGTTCTGGTTTATATATGGTGATTTCCCCAAACGCTCATGTCTTATAAAAGGTTTAGCGGTCTATTGATAGGACTTGGAAAAATGATTGGACACCAAGAGCTCTGATGTTATCAATGGGTCAATCTCTTGAAGGGTTTATAATATAATGGGATTAATGAGATAGTATGGGAAATAGGAGAAAGTAGGTTGCTGGAAACTGGGGATAGGAGCATACAATAGATAGATATATCTTGGCCTCAGCTCCCTTCAAGTGAACCTCTGTTTCCCAGATAGCATGAGGCATGCAGCTCTGCTCCACAAAGCTGTCAAATACTTCCTCTCTGCCCTCATATCCTGCCTCTACCACAGGCCCATACAAATGGAGCCAGTTGACTTAAACTGAGACCTCTGAATCCATGAGCCAAAGTAAATCAATCCTTTTTTATTTTTTATTATTTATTTATTTATTTTTTTGAGAGAGACATCCAGAGAGAGAGAGGGAGAGGAAGACAGATAGAGATGGGCACGCCAGCAGCCTCTCAGATGCTGCAAAAGAAATCCAGATGTGCACACCCTTGTGGTCAAGTGTGGCATTGCGCTCTTGTGTCATTTTGCATCTGGCTAAATGTGGGACCTGGAGATTGGAACCGCTGGAGATTGGAACCAGCTTTCTTGGGCTTAGGAGGCAGGCACCTTAACCACTAAGCCATCTCTCCAGCCCCAATCCTACTTTTAAGTTGTTTCTCTCAGGCTTTATGCCAGTAACAAAATATTAATTAGCAAACATATGCAAAGTAATTCTGCCAAGTTTAATTAAATTGCTATTATTATTATTAATTTCTATATAGTATGCCAGATTAGCTATACTGTTATTCTTCAGTTTATAGTTATTAAAGTCATAGTTTCTTCTGATTTCCATTCTGAGATATAACATATAACCAGTTTTTAAAAGTGAAATTCAGCAAGCATATTCATTTAAAAATATAATACTTTATATCAAAGATATAAAATCTATTTAAATACCATTATTAAAACTTATGTGTAGATATGTTGCTTAGGCATATCTTTTGTTCTATGCAGAACATTTCGTTCTGACTTACAAAAATTGTCATTCACATAGTTTATGTAAACTTTCAGTGTAGAAACTACTTCCACACAACACTGAGAACAGTAGAGCTTTTTTTAAAGACTTATATTCTATGCCTTCTGTTTTCTTCTCAGCCCTATTTTCTTTGTTTCTTGTGGTACTACAGCTGTTCCATTTACATGAGAGCATAAGTGTCTTATTTTTTACTCTCCAAACATTTAAATAAGATTTTTGTCGGGATTTTTGCAATGCTGAGGATCAAACCTGCTGTCTTGCACATGCTAAGTAAGCACTCTACGACTAGGCTACACCCCCGCTCCTAAGGGAACTGCATGATGAAACAGAATTGAAAAGACTAGCCCCAGAAACTGTCCAAATAAGCTGAGTTTAGGTGAATTGTTGTTAAGTAATTAAGATGAACTATGTAGTCTTGTGAGAGTGAAACGGTAGGTAACTGACACTACAATACTTGGATATTTCCTTCTATGGGTGTCATTTTAATATCAATGTAATGTTACTTCTGTATCTAGTTGGTGTCAACTCCATGATACTTAGTGTGGACAGATTCACAGTCCCCTTAGCACTCCTCCCCACATTGTCATGCATGAGGAGGATCAGCAACCAGAGCTCACACTTTTAATCTCTGCCTTTGGCTTGGACAGGCCTCCCCTCTTGGATGTAGGCATCGTTTTATGTCTTTGCTCCCTTTTTCTATCTGCTGTTCTGTGGTCCCACATCAAATAATTGGTGCCTGGATCCCAGCACCTGCTCTGTAAGGCTGATCATCATGCTTCACCCACCCTTAACAACAGAGAAGCAGCATGCCAAAGGTGCTCCTCTGTAATTTTATAGTCCTGTTACATGTAAATATACTTGTTGTGAGAGCAAGTAGATGGTTGTATAAGATATCCCAGAGGAGAACTGGTGTTACAGGTAGTCTTTGGTTTCCATGGATGTTTCTAAGCCATCACCTTTAAATTCAAACATCAGACAAGATTAATCTGAAAGATCAGCAAGGCCCTGTCATTGCCGACCCCATTAGGACCCCTGTGGTTTGTGGCAAGCGGCTAACACCTACTTAAGCTTTCATTTGTCAAACATGATGCATATTTAACCTACCTCAAAACTTGTTGAGGATCTTTGAAATACTAAGTGCCCAGCATCAAATATTACTACCTATATCAAAAGTAAACTTCCTCACTAAACCAGCCTGCCTTCTGTAAAGTCACACTGCTTAAAAACAAACAAAAAAAAAAAAAAAAAAAACCTCAGGATTTCCATAGGAAAGATCTTTCAAGAAGCTTAGGTATATTTGCATAGCCTCCATTACTGGTACTTGAGAGAGAGGCTTTGCACTTTTCTACCTTTGTTCTGCCTCAAAACCCAGCTTACTGAAGATGTTTTTACAGGCTTTGTAATCATCACTGAAGATTTTGATGAGATGAGCTTAATTGTTTCTATTATTTCAAAGTTGTTGATAAATGGCTAATCATCTTGTTTGCCACAAATCAGTGTGAAATTGAAGATAAAACTTAATTCTGAAAACTGACTAAGGCCTAAAAGAACATGTTTCATGTCCAGTAGCTCCTATTTTTTATAGTAAGCATTTCCTCCTTGAAGGCTGTGTTCAGCTAAAACTACAGATCTTGGAAAGTAGGGATAGAGTTGCTTTGATGACTTGGAAGGAAAATGCTTGAAGTCCACAAGTTGCTCAATAGTCATGTGCTACTGATTCCAATAAGTCTTAGCTCTTCAAGGCCAGCATGACAAGGCCTGTCACTGTTATCACAGTTTCCACTTGATATAGCAAAAGTATACCTCTGAATTATTTATTGATACTTTAAATGAGACATATCCTCAATCCAAATGTAATGACGTCTTCTCAAAGCTGTCTTCTGAAGTTGGTGCTTGATGATCAGAAGCAGGTGGTACCAAAGCAGTGTCGCTGATGGCCTTATCACATTCCCCAACATGTAAGCGTATCCTTTTTGTTTTCCTTCTTTTACTTCCTCTCCCAACACCATTCCCACCCCTGTGCATCTCTGAAGCCCACTGTTGTCTCTTCCTAAATGGTGTTAAGGGCTGGCGAATTAGCCATGCTGCCCAATATACCACAGCTGCGGGCTTTAACTTCTCTGAAGCATCTGGAGCTGAATAAAGAGCCTCTGTCCCCACTGAACTCAGCATGCACTGCCGGTCTTCCTAGGTCCCCTTCCCTGACTCCCCATGACATCTTGTAAGACTGGAATCCAAGGAACCTCTCTGGGCCATCTATAGATAAAGACAGTTTGATTCTGTTTTTACTGTCTTCATCCCTCTAAGTAGGTCGACTTGCAGGTTTCATTCTAGAAATCACTGGTCATTGTGACAGCCATTCATGTACGTGTGTGTTATGTTATTTGTCAACTACACGGCAGTTGGAAGACCTCTTATTCCTTTTAACACTATCCCATTAAATGTTACTGCACCTCTACCGTTTGCCATGCAATAGGACACTCGGCCTGTATTAAAAGGGCCAAGAGTAAATGCCTTTTTTTTTTGTTAAAGATGTCTGTAGAGTTGTCAGTTAATGCTGAGATTTGTCAAATAGCCTTTTCAAAATACTTGTGAAATATGTAAAAAAAAAATAAAAATTGATCTACCAAAAAAAAAAAAAAAACCCCAAACAAACAAAAAACAAAAAAAACTTAAGTATAACATTTCTTATGTGTAATCCTTTCTTCCTTGCCCATGTGACTGTTCATTCTGGCACTATTCTTCCTGTTACTGGAGATTTCAGCATTAGGACAATTTTTAAGACCTTCTTAATTCTCGATGATTAACAGAGTATATCAATGCAGTCATGGGTTTGTCTGTCTGTGTGTGTGTGTGTGTGTGTGTGTGTGTGTGTGTGTGTGTGTTTGAGAGAGAGAGAGAGCCAGAGAAAGAGAAAGAATGGGGAGTGGGTGCCATGGTTTTCCTTTGGAAGTCAGAGAGATCAGTCGTCATCTTCTATGTCATTTGAGGCAGGGTTTCTTCCGTCTAGATCGCCCTCTGGTACCATGGTGCACTCTGCTACACTTGACAACAGCTCCCAGGAAGTTCTGTCTCTGCTCCTATCTCAAGCCCACCATAGCTTCCAGGACTCCAGCTTCTCCGTGTGGGATCCGGGGAAGACTGAACGCTTTGTTCACTGACCTATCTCCAGAGCCCCTAGGCGTTGTTTTGAACTGGCGATGCTTGATGTTGCCTCTACGTGTTTCCTTTCTGAACTATGAATCTGGAAACAAATGTGGAATTTGCATGCATTTATGCTCTCAGGAAAAGGCACAACCCACCTTTCATCTTCCATTGCTATCATCTATAACAAAATAATTGCTGTAGTTTTTCCACTGATGGTTCCATGCTAACATCTCACTGAAAAGGTTAAGATGAATTAATTGACTCAGTATGAGTAGCCATTGTGCCAAGGCTATGAGTACCCTAAGAGCTAGTAAAAAATCATAGTGCAGGGCTGGCTCTCTCTCTCTCTCTCTCTCTCTCTCTCTCTCTCACACTCACACACACACACACACACACAGAGACAAACCCATGACTGCATTGATATACTCTGTTAATCATCGAGAGATGGCTCGGTGGGTAAGAGCACTCACTGAACAAACGCAAGGACCTGAGCTGCATCTCCAGGCCCCGCATAAAAAGCCACGCATGCCTATAACCCCAGCACTGAGGGGTGTAGACAGGAGAACTGCTACCAACTACCTAGGCAGCCAGTCTTACTGGAGGCTCCAGGTTCAGAGAGAGCTTGTGTCTCAGGGAAATACGGCACAACAGTGACAGAGGAGAACGCCTGACATCTTCCTCTAGCAAGTGTAGCAGAGTGCACCACGGTACCATGCATGTGGAGCGCATGCCTCGGCACACATGTGGACATACCACATGCACACCTAAAAATCAAGTTGGGTGCAGACTTGATTTACAGTTTATTTGAAATGATTCCTTTAAGTTTTACTTGTTTGTCATGTTTGGTTGCATCTTAGTCCTAGGTCACTGATGAAGTCACTTTATATTATGCTGTGTTGAACTCAGTGTCCCCCCCCCAATTACTCATGCATACACATTACCATATTGATCATCATCAGTTGTTCTTTCACTCTTTTAAAAATACTTATTTACTTGCGTGAGAGGGAGAAAGAGGCATACATATGTGTCTGTCTATCTATCTACAGAGAGAGAGAATGAGCTTGAGAATGGGCATGCAAGAGCTCCTAGTCACTGCAGACAAAGTCCTTGCGCTTGTGCCACCTTAGGCTTGTGGGTACTGAGGAATAGAACCTCAGCCTTAATTTCTAAGCCATCTCTCCAGGCCCTCTTTCACTCTTCTTTCCATAATTAATAATTATAATGTGGGCTGGAGAAATGGCTTAGCGGTTAAGGCGCCTGCCTGCTAAGCCTAAGAACTGGGTTCCAATCTCCAGGTCCCACTTTTAGCCAGATGTAAAGTGAGGCAAGGGCGCAATGCTGCACTTGCCCACAAGGGGGCAACGCTTCTGGATTTCATTCACAGCAGCTGAGAGACTGCTGGCGCACCCATCTCTGTCTCCCTCTCCCTCTCTCTCTGTCTCTCTCTCCAAAAATAAATAAAGTAAAAAAATTAAAAATAATTATAATGTGTTTGCTGCATATTTTTGATCCTGTATCTGTTTTTAAAGGACATAGTTTATCTTGTAAGATGACATAACTCTGCATTATGCCATATATCATAATTAGTTCTTTTTCCTCCCTTGACATTATGCTTTCAAGACATATGACCATCACATTCATTGCTTGCAGCTACTGCATGGATGCTCTGCAAAGTGTAACTACAGCATTGTCCTACCCTCTTCCAGTGACAGGCACACAGAGTACAGGCAACTTATCACCAATTGAAATAATTCTGAAACTTCCATGAAGCATCATGTCTCATCATGTTCTTGGGTGTATATTTAAGTCCATACTTATAACAAGAATTTCAGTGAAGTAGAAGATAAAGACATAGAATTTAACTATATGCTCTTAGGCGTTCCTCCTCAATATTAGTATGAGTCTACATTCCCCATATTACACGAGGATTCCCATCCACATAGTCTTCATGTTCCACAGGATTTCTTACTCTCCTCTTTCTGGAAGTCAGATAATGTGCTTTCCAGTTCTTTGCAGTTGGGTGTGTATATATAATTGCTTTGAGCAATAGTATGTGCATAAAAATGACATGATTTATTGCGGAAGAGGGGGCGGATAGAATGGAAGAGCCAAAGGAAGGGTATAACCTCTTACAATGCAACTGTCCAGACAGAAACTGGCCTCGATATCCATGACCTTGCAGTGCCTAGCAATACCTTTGCAAAACCCTCAAAATAGAAGAAAAAGATGATGACATCAAATTAAAAGAGAGACTAATGGAGAGAGGGAGGGGATATGATGGAGACTTGAGTTCTAAAGGGGAATGGGGGGAGGGAAGGGAAATATCACGTGGGTTTTTTCTTTGTATGTGAGTATGAAAGTCAATAAAAAACAATAAAAAAATGACATGATTTGTCTTATTTACTTCCTAAGGCACAGTGACCAGACTGTAAACACCACCACAGTCTTAGGTCTAAGAGATGGTGAACTGGGTTAGACTGGCACATTAGTCCAAAATATGTAAGTTTCATGAACAAAATGCAGAGCTTCATTTTGGTTTAAGTCATTTGAATCTGGGTGTTGCTTATTATCTCCACATAACCTGGCCATTCTGACTCATAGGTACAGTTTGTTACATGTTGCTAGCATATCAAGGACAGAGTAATAATCCATTTCTACTTTAAGCTACAGTTCTCTAAAAATTACTGACCACAATCAGTTCTTAATATGTGTCTTTGTCCTTTCATTTTCTTCTCCAATCTGCTTAATAGCCATTACTTTTGCATATTTTTCTTTCAATTACCTCTTTATCTTTCATCTTTAATTGTAATTGTAAGAATTAATGTTTCAGCACTCCTTTCTTTTATTAAAATGTTTTATTTATTTATTTTTAAGAGAGAGAGAGAGAGAAAGAAAGAGAGGATGAGAAAGATAATGGGCATGCCAGTGCCTCCTACCACTGCAAACAAACTCCAGATATATGTGCCACTTTGTGCATCTGGCTTTATGTGAGTACAGGGAAATCAAACCCAGGGCTTTAAGCTTTGCAAACAAGTGCCTTTAACTGCTGAGCCATTTCTCCAGTCTCAACATTCTTTTCTTATTAGTTTTATAATCAAAACATGCCTTCTCCCTCTCATCTGAAAATGTTATCCAAGTTGCTGAACAGAAACCATAGTAATCAAATTGTTATTTGCTTTACACTTTCTATTCTTAATGCTTTTTCTCAGAAGCCTTTGTATTTCAGTAATTTGTAAAAAATCTTTGCCCAATATTTTCTTCTATTATCATCACATTTTTAGTGTTTACGTTATGTCTTTTGGACCTCTGAAAGTGTCTTCTTTGTTGTTATAGTTAAGGATGTAGTTATGTTTGCTTACACACAAGGGAAGAAGATTTGGCAATGACACTCTAGTCCATGCTTGTCCTTTCATGGCTTTATAATTGCATGACTATGCTTTGAGATATGATTTCTTTTCAGTTGGTCCACACTACTGTTTGAATGCTTTTTTGTTTTGTCAGAATTCAAAATTGGCAAGTTAAGTCTTCTGGGAGATGTTTGAGTCAAGAAGGCCCTGCCTTCATGGATAGGCTATTGTCATTATAAACAGGTTCCATGGAGAAAGGTTTGTGTTTGAGTTGCTTTTCAACTCTTTTACCACCTGAAAGCAGAGTCTCTTCACACAAGAGGATTCAGCAGTAAGGTATCATCCTGGAAGTAGAAAGCTGTCTTTCACAATATATAACACCTGTTCATGCCTTCACGTGGACTCCTAGCCCCCAAATGCAGCAACTTTTTTATACATTAATCACATAGTCATGGGTATTTTGTTTTAGTCATGCAATTAGACTAAAAGAGGTTCTCTTGACTGTTTTGGCACAAATGCTACACACAGTTTCTAAAAGGCTGCTTAATACTATGTTTTAACATTAAGTTTGTAAAAAACAAAAACCTGGGATGGCTTAGTGGTTAAAGCATTTGCCTACAAAGCCAAAGGACCCAGCTTTGATTCCCCAGGACCCGTGTAAGCCAGATACACAAGGTGGTACATGCATTTGGAGTTTGTTTGCGGTGGCTAGAGTCCCTGGCACACCCATTCTGTCTCTCTCCTTTTTTTTTCTCCCTCTCTCTCCCTCACATAAATAAATAAATAAATAAATGTTAATTTAGAAAAAAAATTGAATATATTGGTAACTTTATGCTATTGGCATCTTTAAAAATCAAATATTCCAACTTAAAAACATACAATGTCTCTCAGTATAGCAAAAGTATTACATTTTCCCCCTAAAGATCATTTTATTTTTTAAATCCTATACATATGTTTGGTTATGTGACTACTATAGGGTATGATTTGTGATTTTATGTTATCTAATTGGTTACTATTAATGCAGATAATGGCTTTTGATTTTTGTCAGGTGAACTTGGATTATTTTATATCACTGTGAAACCAGATAGAGTATGGTAGCTAGCTAATGAACTGGCCATTGTACTGGTATCAAGATTTCTGCCCCACTGAAGCTCTTTCATTTGGGTTGTTTTGTTGTGCCCAGGTGCATAGTTATTTGCTTTGACCTCCCTTACATGCCATTCCTTCTTGAGAGTTCACATGATGGGGCCCTTAATCATGAAGCAAATACCCTTGAGCACTCCAGTACTGGACACAGCCTTCGCTCAACAGGAGATCCTCCTTAGAGGTTTCAATGTACCCACATTTTCTGTCCTTTAATATAGAGTCTATTGAGTATTTTTTGATGGCAAAGTCCATTATTTAAAACATCAAATACTGAAGAGTAATTTGATTGGAATGATGCACTCAGGAATTCCCTTTGTATACAGGTCAACATGACCTTACGTTAAATGAGCTCTCAATTTGGTGCTTCTGGCAAGCTTACATTTAATCTTCTGTAATTTTCTGCTCTCTTTCATCTTGCCTCACTGCAGATACTCTTCCTATTGCCTTCCATCTGCTCCATCAGGTGTTCTCTGCTTGTCTCCATGAAAGCTAGGGCAATCACTGTTATACTTATCTCTGTACCTGACTGCATGGCTCTCATATCTTCTCCTTAATTGATCTTTTCATTTTTTGTTTGCTGTGTTGAATTTGATGTGATTTGGAAAACATGAGAAGTAATGCATTTTTTATTAGGTCTAAAACAATTCCAAACATTTCTCAAGGGAGAGGGATCACTACAAATTAAACAACGAAGCTTTAGTGTCAGAATTTAATGAGTTGATTTGTGTCCATCAAAGTATTTTCATCTATTGCTTTCTTTAAATACTGACCCTCAGTTCTGTCACAGTTACTCGAGGTTACACAGAACTGTTATTTAAAATACATTTTACTGTTATGTTGAAACATTCTGGAAAAAATCATAGGCTAACATCTATAAGATATTTGGAATAAATATTGTTCAGAGAGGATATCAGAATATTTTTTCCTTGGATTATAATAGTTCATTTGTAATATAAACTAATATAGATTAGATCATCTTTTAGTCCTTTCTTTAGTTATGCTAAAGTAAAAGTATTTTAATATTTTTGTTAAAAGTTTTCAAGTTATTCACAAACATTTTATATATATATATATATATAATCTTCAGATTTGAATTTTAGTTTTATAAAAAAAATAAGATGAGTTGGTATCTAGGGTCTCCTTTTGAGAAAAAAGGAAGACATTATAAAAGAAAATTATTTTTATATAACACTCAAGTACATACTTCTTAATATGCTTGAAAAATCATAATTTTAATATAATACTTATTTACCCATTAGGGAACCATTGCTGATTTCATACTTTTGGAATTATGACTCATTATTTCAACAACTGTTCTTTTGAAACTGTTACTTGTGTGATTCTATATGAAACTTTTCAACAAGTTCCAGGTAGGGAACTCCTAAGCCAGGAGACCAGAGGAAGGCTCCAAGGCATTGTTTAAATGCAATAGTTGTTTGTATTACCTTTAAAGGTGGTATTTCAGCCTGGACAATACTACACAGTGTGGCACTCTATGGAGGGGATGGGCAAGGAGGTATTGCTCATGAGCAACTGACTGAATTAGCACAGTTTTCATGGTAGTATGTGGACGAACAACATACCATTAGAAAAGGGGCTTCCAGACTGAGTCATGGCCTGTGTTCACTTCTATGATGTAAACATAGCAAGAGGTTGGAGGACTTAGCCAATACGAAGCAAATGGAGACAAGCCATGGTTAGAATGTATTCTTGCCTCCCTTTCAGATGTCCTTTATTTCCCAGTACAATCACTCTGGATATCTTATTTAACTCTTTTTAAAAATAGTTTATTTATTTATTTACTTATTGGTGAGAGAGAGAGAGAGAGAGAGGGGAGGGAGGGATGGAGAAAGAGGCAAATAGAATGGATACATCATCTACTGCAAACAAACTTCAGATGCATGTACCACCTTGTGTATCTGGCTTATGTGGGTCCTGGGGAATCAAACCTGAGTCCCTAGGCAAGTGCCTTAACTTCTAAGTCATCTCCCCAGCCCTTAATTCTTTTTTTTTTTTTTTTTTTTTTTTTGGTTTTTTCATTTTTCAGCTTTTCAAGGTAGGGTCTCACTCTAGCCCAGGCTGACCTGGACTCCACTATGTAATCTCAGGGTGGCCTCTAACTCATGGCGATCCTCCTACCTTTGCCTCCCAAATGCTGGGATTAAAGGCATGCACCATCACGCCTGGCTTAACTCTTCTTTTAGCTTTATGAAATACTTTTTATTGTTATTTCTATAGAATGATTTTTTTTATGTGATTGGGTGATAACTTAGGGATCACATCTCAATGTCATGAAGAAATTTTGATGTCAAATTATAAAATGGGAACAAATTTTATAATAGAGAGAAATGAGCCTTATTCATACATGGTATTTTAGAGGATACTGTTTAACTCCACACATATTAATATTGATTTTATAAGTTCCCATGGCTCCATCAAGTACATTTTGTATTTATTATTTATTTTATTTATTTGAGAGAGACAGAGAAAGAGGCAGATAGAGATAGAGAAAATGGGCATGCCAGGGCCTTCAGCCACTGCAAACAAACTCCAGAAGCATCTGGCTTATGTGGGTCCTGGGGAATCGAACCTGGGTCCACTGGTTTTGCAGGCCAGCACCTTAACCACTAAGCCATCCCTCCAGCCCCAACCTTGTGTATCTATGATAACCATCAGAAGGCTTGCCCATCTAGAGTTTTATGCAGTCAACAATAGCATTCACATACACTGGGATATCACTATCTTGAAGAACACATGTTGTTTTCAGTATGTACTATCTTGACATGTCATATATGCCTTGCTTTCTGGGCCTACTCCATCTTCTTTAATAAGGACAGAAAAAGGATATAACATAACACATGGCAAGCATGGGTACAAGTACTTTTACTTAAGTTTTGAAAATTGTCTGATGTGCCAGAATTTACATTATTCCATCTTATACTTTTCCTAGTATATCTACTTTTTAATTTTTTTAAATTTCTTTTTATTTTATTATTATTTGAGAGAGACAGAGACAGAGAGAGAGAGAGAGAGAGAGAGAGAGGGAGAGGGGAGGGAGGGGGAGAGACAGTGAGGAAGAGAGAAAGGAAGGAGGCAGAGAGACAGAGAATGGGCACGCCTGTGGCCTCTCAGCCACTTTGTGAATGAGCTCCAGATGTGTGCACACCCTCGTGGGCAAGTGTAGCATTGTGTCACTTTTGGGTCTGGCTAAATGTGGGACCTGGATATCGAAAGGGCATTCTTAGGCTTGGCAGGCAGGCACCTTAACTGCTAAGCCATCTCTCCAGCCCAGGATATCTACTTTTTCATTGAAGGTATCTCACTAAACCTCATTTTATTTCTGCCAAGTTGCAAGGTGTGATCTCAATTTGCAGCAAGTATATACTTTACTTTCTGCTGGAAGCTCTGCTTCCATCCACAGCATCCTGAAAATGCTGTGACCTCTGTGATACTTAGACATTTTTTCCCCTAAGAATTTTATTCTCAGTTTCCTTTGCTGGCAGTGTTGGTTTATTATTTTTGATAGGAATGTGATTTCAAAACTAATTTGCCATGAAAATTCCCACTATAAATGAATCCACCCATTGTACAAACTTTGGTCACTGTTGTATTTGCTTGGTGTGCTTCTAGGAGCAGAATCTCAGAAGTAGATCCAGAGCACTGCTTGTCCAATATCACAAGGGTTACACTAACATAATTCATTTCCTCTCAGATGTCCTTGTAACATAATCTAATGACTTTCAGCAGCTACTTTGAAGGCAATGCCTATATATCACTGGACACCTGGATAAGGAGTAAAATACTATTTCTTTATAAAGCAAAGAATTTTTATAAGTGGTTGCTTCTTCCTAAATTTAGATTAGTTATGAAATATATGTGAAAAATTTTAAGTCATTGAAAGTAAGCTTAGTGAGGGCTGGAGGGATGGCTTAGTGGTTAAGGTGTTTGCCTGCAAAACCAAAGGACCCAGGTTCCATTCTCCATGACCCATGTTAACCAGCTGCACAAGGTCCCTATGGAGTTTTAAAAATTCAGTGTGGCTCTCTTGTTTTTTATGATTCTAGTGTACTCAAATGACTATATATATATTTTCTTTTTTAAAAGATTATTTATTTATTTATTTACTTATTTATTAGAGACAGAGAGAGGGAGAATGGCATGCCAGGGCTTCTAGCCACTGCAAACGAACTCCAGATACATGCGCCCCCTTGTGCATCTGGCTTACACGGGACCTGGAGAATTGAACTGGGGTCCTTAGGCTTTGCAGGCAAATGCCTTAATTGCTAAGCCATCTCTCCAGCACTATATATATTTTTCTATTAACTGTTCTCAATACTGAGAAGTGTTTTTCCTGTTTTTGTTCTCCTGCAATCATTCTCAAAATGAAATAATTTTAATCACACATGAATGCAATAAAGTTAAAGAATGTAAACACCAGTCATAACAAAAGCCTAAAATAATTTTAGAGGCAATGTCTCTATTTAGTATTATCCAAATAGAACCAGAAAACTCTGTTTCTTGTGAAAACACCCTTGGGCTTACTATGAAAATATCATCATTTTGGGTCGGAAGTGATAGCTGCTATGAGCAGAAACAGAAGCTGGGGTTTTCTGAGGGATTCTATGAGACATGTGTTCATAAGTCACAAACATTTATCTCTAGGTAGAAAAGTGTCACAATGACAGGCAAGTGGGGACATTGTTTCTATGTAGCCCTCAGAATATTGGAAGCACCATTGTGAAGTTTTGGCATATGGGTGAAGAGCATCACCAGTGCTATTTGATAATAAAGATGCCAACCTGTGAGTTCAAATGAGAACCACCTGAGAATCTTTAGACAGAACTACAGAAGACCTTGAAGGGAGCTAAAAACATATACAATAAGTCTCTCCAGAAAGATTAGGCGATAACTGATAACTGATTTTTTTTTTTAACAAACCTATCAGAGTCACACATCCTAGACAGACAGAAGTACCTTTCATATATTTTTGAGGCATGCCCAACAGAGAAAGAGAAAAAGAAAGAGATAGATAGAGAGAGAGAGAGAGGAAGAGAGAGAGAGAGGAGGAGAGAGAATTGGCACATCAGGGTCTCCAGCCACTGAATTCAAAGTCCAGAAACATGCAACTCCTTGTTTGCATGTGCGACCTTGGGTGCTTGTGTCACTTTGTGTGCCTGGCTTATGCGGGACCTGGAGAGTGAACATGAGTTCTTAGGCTTTGCAGGCAAGAGCCTTAACTGCTAAGCCACTGCTCTAGCCCTACCTTTTGTATTTAAGTTGCATGTCTTCATGATATGTATTTCCTGCTTGTATCAAATCAGGTCATTTGATAAGTGCTATAGTTCTTATTTACTGTCCTTCTTCCTAACATGTTTTCCTTCTCTTACAATCTTGAAACCAACCCGAGATGTGAATGTCTTATATATTTGATAGACTAAGATCTGCATCTCCTTTTCCTCTTTTATCCCTGGCTGGATGTGCTCACTTTCTGTAGCTCCTTTTCTCCCACAGTGCTGTTCTCTAACCTGAACTAAGCATTCATCAAGCTTCTACCTCGCCTACTGCTCTTAGCAAGACATCTTCTTTTTAGTCATTGCTTACCTATTAGGTTAAACAATAATAACTGGAAATTTAAGAATAAAGTGTTCTCTGAGCATCCTGACAACCAAAGGAAAAAAGGAATGAAGTTGTATAATTTAATAATTCACCAAATAATGCATAATAAGGTTATTTGAAAACACTGTTTTTGCTTTTAATTTCTGGGGAAAAATGTTTCATGCATCATTATAAAATTTTACATATAAGAGTCAATGTAAAAACTGAAGTTCTTTCTCTAAAACATTTAAAAACAATCTTTTTTTTTAACAGATATATTCTCTCTTTTTATTACACATTCTTTAAAGTGACTTACCAAGCATTAATTTTAACTTCAAGAAGATGAATAGCATTATTCAGTCATGTTGTTTTCTGATTATATTTCTTAACATAGGTCAGAACTTTGAGAAAATGTCAGAGTAGGTGGTTAGCTTGTCTCCTTAAATCAACCCATGTTCAAGTAAAGTTTTGACAAGACCCAGTTATTTGCAGTCAATTTGTGGAGTAACTCTCTATTGAGTGCCCAAGGCGCATATGTCTACACTGCTGATTAAAGAGTATGGCAGGCATCTTCCATACCAGATGTGCAGATAGCACAGTTTAACGATCTTCTGGAATGTTTGGAGCTTGTTTGCATTCTCATCCAGTTAGATGGCAAGCCGTATAATTTGCAGAAAGCATAATAGTAGGATGTAAAAGAATAGGTATGTATCTCAAACTTGGGCAGGGTAGGACACTTGGGAGACAGTAAAGAAAAAGAAGTCACTGGCCTTTAAGTTGGCTCAAGATTTAGCATAAAGCAGTCAATAAACATTCTACAGTCTGATGTCTCAAAATATGAAAAGAGGGAATTATGTTCTGAAATCTTGCTTTATTAAATAATTTATCAGATAATTTAGCAGTTTGTTGCTGTGACTAGAACAGTACCGCAGAGCACCTCTCAAGCAATACTGTATGTTTGGGTGGGGTGAGTGGAGGAGGAGCTCCTTTGCTAAAGCTCGTAACTATGCTATTGCATCATCAAGAGTCATTGTCTGGAATTCATAAGTTTCTTTTGCTTTGTCCCTTTACAACAATGTTAGTTCAATATTTAAATCTTTGTGAAAGTCCTGAACAAAATGCAAGTTTTTCTGTCCTCCATCTTTCCTTTCTTCTTGTTCTATCTCTTTCTGGGAATGAGGCAAGGCAGGCCATTGAATAATGAACGAAGTCATGCAGGATCTTCTATACTCATTGTAGATTATCGCTCGCCTCCTTTAGGGTAGCTAATGTGTCTTCTAGCCCACCAGCTCAGCCAAGGATATGCAGGCTTTCTATCCATGGCAACAAAATTAATAGGTATGACTGAGAACTCACCATGACTCCTTCTGATTCCATCAGTTACTTCTAGGCATCCATAGGGCTCAGGAACACTCTTGGTTACTCTGATCTCTGAGCCCTCTCACCTGCTAAGAGGCACTCCTAGGCTAACCCCTGGCTTTAATTGCTATCTTTAAAGATGCTTCCTAGCTGATGGTAAAAGCCACCCAAGGGGTCAACATGCAGAAGCAGAATTCTGAGTGTATATTGAAATAGTTCTCCACCTTTGTCCACCATCATCATGAAACATTCTGGCTGTGTGGAAGGCTGACCTTTTCTCCTGGTTGCACCCAGACCTGAACACAGTCAAGTTCATGACCCTTGTCCTATAAACCTGTAGCCTTCTGCTGAGTGTGATCTAGGCCATTACCTCAAACACAGCATCTTTTTTTCTCTGTGTGAGATCTTAATGTTTTCCATTCTTAAGAGTCAATTGTTTTTTACATTTTTTTTCTGCTAAATGTACCTTACAGCTTTACAGAATAACTAAGATGCCACACAACTTCTGAAAGTGGTTGGTAGTGGGCACAAGTAGAAACTTGGGTCGTTCAGACAGGAATCCGATAACTAATGAGGTGGAAATATTTGTTAATTCTGGGACATGAAGTAGCAGAACTATTTCAAGGAAAAACATAAAACTTGCTCTGTAAAAATAACTTTAAAAGTTCTTTAGGAAATGTTTTGTTTCCAGTAATTAAGGACAAGTACTTCAAAGTAAACCTTTGCATGAAGAGAGCCTAAAAAATATAAAAATAAAGCTGGGTGTGGTGGCGCACGCCTTTAATCCCAGCACTCGGAAGGCAGAGATAGGAGGATAGCCGCGAGTTCAAGGCCGCCATGAGACTACATAGTGAACTCCAGGTCAGCCTGAGCTAGAGTGAGACCCTACCTCAAAAAACATATATATATATATATATATATATATATATATATATATATATATATATATATACACATACACAAAATACTCTCTGTGAAGGTTTCTGAAGTTAAATGGGGATTGAAATCTAGTTTGAGATTAGAAAGATTGAAATGTGAACAGATAAGATATTATGAGAAGGGAGCTAGCTTGTCCCTTGTGGCTATTGGCTGATTCTAGAAGAGTTGGTACCAGTGGTATCATTTGGTGTGAGTGAAAGTTTGGGTAACAGATCCAAAATGGCAGCTATGGCTCTGGTAACGAACATGGTCTGTAAGTGTTGACTAGAAAGGTAACAAGCCCTTACTAATGTGAAAGTTAGCATTAAGTGGGTTAAAGGGGTTGAGGAGATGGTTTTATAGGTTCAAGGCTTATCATGCAAGCATCTATCCAAACCTGAGTTTAGATTCTGAACCCCCAGGCATGGTGGCATGCACCTGTTATCTCATTGTTGGGGGTAGAAACAGGGAACCCCTGGGGCTCTAGCTGAATTGGTGAGCATTAGGTTCAATGAGAGACTCTACTTCAAAAAATAAGATAGAGAGCAATTGAGCAAGACAGAAGATTGCATTGTTGTCTTCATACTTGTGCACATGCATCTGCACACACCTATGCCACACACATACAAACATGTATGTGCACATGCATGCACACCACACACTATGCCTACAAAAAGATTAAAGTGATTAAAATATCTAGAGACACATATTATATATAGTGTGTGTGTGTGCACGCCAAAAAGGACACAAACAAGTTTTAAATAGCAACACTATTCCTAACAGCTAAAAACATTTTTTAAAAATATAAATGTTGGGCTGAAAAGATGACTCAATGACTAAAGGCTCTTCCTTGTAAAGCCTAATTGCCTGGGGTTCTATTTTCCACTATCCACTTAAAGCCAGATGCACAAAATGGCATATGCATTTGGAGTGTGTTTGCAGTGGTAGGCAGTCCCACGTGGTGCACCCAAATTCCTCCTCTCTTTCTCTCAAATAAATAAAATAAATAAAAATATTCTAAAAATATGAATGTTCATAGTGGCATTATTTATAAGGGTGAAAAATCCAATATTCATAGTGACCATTTGGATAAATCAATTGTAATACATTCATTTAAAAATACTATATTTCAATGACAATGAACAAACTATAACTACAAATGACAGTATGAGTAAATCACTCACATACATCTTTTGGAAAAGAAGGCCCACAAAGGTCCATATTGTATCATTTCATTTATGAAGTTTAAATCAGTACAACTGAGCAGTGCTGGGAGTCATGAGAGTATCTGCCGTGGAAATGCATGGGGTTCTGGCTTTATTATATGAGTGTGACTGGATCATCAATGTTTGTGAAGCTATGTACTTGTTCTTGTCTTCCTTCCAATAGATATTTTATCATTACTATTTGCCCAACAAACGATAGTCATCTAAGAGTGCATACAAGAATATCAAAGCATCAACTATAATCTTGAGAAATTTATCTCTTAATCAAATTTTCATCACCATGAGAAATAGGCATGAGAAAACCAACTTGAAGGAGGAAATATTTGGATTGAAATGATGATTGAATATTGAATATTGAATAAATATTGAATGAAGGAAATATTTGGATTGAGATGAAATGAGTCCATTCTCACTGGTCTCCATCAATTCTGAGTCTGTGGTAAGTCAGAACATCATGGCAGAGGACATAGTGGAGAAAAGCCGCTCAATTCATGGCAGCCAGGATGTGGAAAGAGGCAGAGCAGGGTCTGGGTTAAATTATGTACTTCAAAGGCATACATCCAGTGACCCATTTCCTCCAGTTAGGCTCCACTCCCTAATGTCAGTCATCTGTGAATTCATGAACGGATTAATCCATTGTTCAAGTTAAACCTCCATGATCTAATCACATCTCTATACTGACCCCAGCAGGGGATGACACCTTTAACAATGAGGTAGCTGAAACATACATCCAGGTCACAACAATGCCCATGTCCTCTTCACTGAAAACTACAAGATATTGAGAGCTTTGAAAGGCCACATAAAAGATCCAAGGTCATTGGTAGGTGAACTTTTTTTTTTTTTTTTTTTTTTTTTTAGTTTTGCAAGGTAGGGTCTCACTCTGGTCCAGACTGACCTAGAATTAACTATGTAGTCTCAGGGTGGCCTCGAACTCTCGGTGATCCTCCTACCTCTGCCTCCCGAATGCTGGGATTAAAGGTGTGCACCACCACGCCCGGCTGGTAGGTGAATTTTAATTTAAAAAGATGTGTACATTTTCAGGGGAGAGAGAGAATAGGTGTGTCAGGACTTCTTGCTACTGCAAAGAAACATCAGATGCATGTGTCACTTTATACAACTGGCTTCACATGGGTACTGGGGAATCAATTGAAACCTGGCCATCAGGCTGTGCAAGCAAGTGCCTTAACCACTGAGCAATCTCCCCAGGCTTTGCTTGGTGAATTTTAACTATCAACTTGATTAAAGAATAAGTAAAGCCTGGTAAAACATTACTGTATCTATAGGTATGTCCATGAGGGTATTTCCAGAGGAAATTAGCATATAAGTCTAACTGGAAAACCTACAGGATTCACCCTCAATGTAGATAGGCCTCATTCAATAGGCCAGGGGCTGGGAAAGAAGAAAAGCACAGGAAAAAGAAATGTGTCAATCTATGACCTGGGTCTTCTCTTGACCTTTGACATAAGACCTCTAGACATCTTAAGTTTTTGGACTCCACAGTTTATGCCTATGGCCACAGATGTTTTCAGACAACTGGCCTCAGACAGAGTAATGCCAATGGTTTTCCTAGTTTGAAGTGTTTGAATTTGAACTAAGCCTTGCTACTGGTAAATCAGAATCTTCACCCAGCAGTGGTATTTTCTGTAATTACCTAACTAATTGCTTTGGTAACTGCCTTATTTTTTAAATATTTTATTCATTGGCGAGGAGAAAGAGAGATAGAGAAAGAATGGGCGTGCTAGGGCATAATGCCACTGAGAATAAATTCCAGATACATGCACCACTTTGTGCATCTGGCTTTATGTAGATACTGGGGAATTGAACTTGGGCCATCAGGCTTTGCAATCAAGCACCTTTATCTGTTAAGCCATATCTCCAGGCCCCTATCTATTGATCTGTTGATCTATCTATCTATCATCTATCATCTATATATATCTTCCACCAACTTACCTATCTACCAATCTATCTGCACCACACATCCATCTATCTGTCCTAACAATCTCTCAGAACTCTTGTACTGGTTTACTCACATTCACATTAAAAGTAAATGTATTTCCATATAAAATTCCAGTAACTTTGTTATGAAACATGATACATTTAAATGCTAGAAAGAAATAAAAATAGCTAATGCTCTATTAAAACAATGATAATAATGACAAAGGGGTTGTTTCATAATTATTAAAATTTGTAAAGGATTATGTAATCAAAGTGATATTGGTGCAAGAAAATATAAACAATAGCAGCAAGAGCTATGAATGTCCAAACAATACCACATATACACAGAGACTTTGTTTTTTAAAGGGCTGTGGCTACGGATTTTTGTAATTAAATGGAATAAGAACTCCTAAACACCTCTGTTTTTAACAATTAGTGCTTATAGCATTGATAACCATGCATTTTAGGTATATTTAGGTGTCTAAGTATGAAAAAATTAGGCAGCTATATCTCTAGTAGACAGGGCACTGCTTTGAACACATTGACTGGAGATTTAATAAATAGAATGAAAAAAAGTACAAGATTTTCATTTTTTTCTTTAAAATTAAGAGTTCTAGCTTAGAATATGTTGTAATAGATCTTATATTCAATATATAAAGAATATTTACATATTAATAAGGTAAACCATGTTTACATGTCAATAAGGAGAAAGATAACCAAATAGAAATACAATGCAAAGCCTGAAAAAATATTTTTGAAAAAAAAGATAGCCTGAATAAACAACTAAACATTAAAGCTGCAATGAATCATTTCTACAATCCCACCAAAAAGACCAAATGCTAATATTAGCAATACCAAACACTAGACACGTGGGTGGAAGTATAATAGTATAATTATGAGAGCTTTGGTTTTTTTACAGGCTTCTTGTGGAAGGAACAAAAAACACTATCTTCAAATCTGTTTCTACATCTACATAGCTAAACTATGATTTTCCACAGTGGCCTATCAGACATCTTTGAAAATGAACACACTATTAATACAGGATAGTGGTTCCATAACCAAATTCCATCATTGTGATTTCTGAGCAAGTTCCATCTTAATAATCAGTCCAGGGCCTGGAGAAATGGCTTAGTGGTTAAACACTTGCCTGTGAAGCCTAAGCACCCCGGTTCAAGGCTCAATTCCTCAGGACCCACATAAGCCAGATGCACAAAGTGGAGCATGCATCTGAGTTTGTTTGCAGTAGCTGGAGGCCCTGGCGAGTCCACTCTCTCTCTATCTGCCTCTTTCTCTCTCTGTCTGTCACTCTCAAATAAATAAATAAAAAATAAACAAAAAAATTAATAATTAAAAAAATAATCAGTCCAGTTTCTTTTGATAATTTACTTCATTCTGGTTCTGATTAGAATGTTTCATGAAGGTTTTAGTCTTGTTAGGCAGGACTTGCACCCAAAATACAGATTTTGTATTTGACTAATCCCCAAAATGTCATTTTTTTCAGCAACCAGAATATTAAAGGCCTCATTTCCTTTTCCTCTTTAATAATAGAAACAAGAAAATGGATTGTTTAATAATCAATCACATTAATTTTTATAAAGGTATAAGTGTAGTTCTCGGTGTTATTGACTATAAGCTCAATAAATATTTCTTATATGTCTTAGTTGTTTTAAAAGTAACAAATATGACACTTTCATTTTCTTCTAAGAAGCCATATTAATAATACCAGGAAAATTAGAAATAAACAAAACCATAAGATCTCAAAGTAAACTAAGGAAATGTCAGATTTATCCACTAAGAAAAATGTGACAAAATGTTACTGAAGTGTATGAAATAGCTCATATGCTTTAACCTGTCACAGTTTGAGTTTTATAGCAGTGAACAAATAAAATATGTGAAATACGTGAAAAAGCTGTAAACTTGTTACTATTATAAAGAAGCACAGAACGTTTCTAAAAGACAATATCCATGGTTACGTATTTCAGGAAAAAGTTGGCCAATCAGGATCGCCTAAACCTAGAATGAGTGGAGGATTCAGAGTTTTGATCCTACTTGACCTAAAAATTTAGGACTACAAAGATGGAGCTAAATGCAGAATCACATACAGACAGATCTGCAGGAAGCAGTCTGTCAAGCGGGCAGGAGAGCAGAGAAACACTCTGTGAACGCATCCTCGCAGTGCTGGCCGGTCTCAGGTGGCTCAGAGGAGAGAGTGTGAAATAATTTATACGCACAACCATGAGTTACATGGAGGATTGTTGATAACCGTGGAAATGAGGTTGGCTCTCCCATTACATAAATTACCTGCAAATAGTTGGTTTTGGAAATATTCGCCTGTTTCAAAAATGAGTCATAGCCATTGTGGAACAATTACAGAATCTCTGAGGAATCGGTTGCCACAGTGATCAAAGCTGGATTTGCTTTTCTAGAACATCAGTAAAGATGTTTCTAGATATAACATCCAATGTCACATATTGGTGTTTTCAAGGGGACCAGCAACAATATCTCTAACAAGAGATGTTAGAATTGGTGTCTTATGAGAGGATGTCTGCATATGATTGTTGATGCTATCTCACCAATGGAACCCCCTCACCCCATATTCCTGTTACTTTGGTTCATTCAGAGAGCTCCTGGAGGCATCCATATCCCTGGATGTATTCTGTTTCTCTGAAGTGAAGCACAGAAAGACATGGGTGTGGGTATTGGGGATAAATAAGTATGACAAATTCAAATCCAACTCTTCATTTATGACCCTGTGGGATACATGACACCAGAAGAAAATACATACATTGAGCTTGGCGACATTTGAGAATCATGGCTTCAGTTGGGACTTTAATATTGAGAGCAGTTCTGATTCATAGAAGCTACATCATCATTTATTTGAATAATCTAACATTGTTAGACCTGTATGTTATATCCAATTTCTCACTGATAGAAAAAAAAAATGCTGTCATAGATTTATCCATGTCTCTCAGTCTTTGTTATGTCTATAATTGTTTCCTTGATTAATTTCTCTCCTAGAAGTAAAGTTCTGATTCCAATTATGATGAAGTGACATTATTTCATGAACTTTTTTGCTGTTATATCTTTTAAAGATGAACAAAATATAAAGTAGAATTTTTGAAGGCCCTGGAACATAATCAAAGTGGTTGGGAACAGGAAGGGCTGCAACCATTTTATAATGGTTATAATGGAAAGAAGGACACTAGATGAACCCAATAACCACTTTTCTTTTCCACTAAGTGTGCTTAGGGACTTTTGGCTATGTAGAGAAGAGAGCTTTAGGCAGAAAACACAATTCATAGAGTATGAAGGAGAGAGTCTGAGACTGAAAAAGAAATTAAGTGGCAATAACGCAGAAAGAGAAAACATGGAGAAGGCCATCAAGTCTCCTATAGATTCTCATCAAGGTACTGATAGATTTCTAATTATAAAGGTGAGAAAAACAGAAAGTAACAGCTGGAAGGAGAGCAACTGAACACAATTTAGCATCCTCTTATAGCTAAGAAAAGGGATTAGGGGTCACATTCTACCAACCCACAAAAGCCTGCTAAATGTTAGGCTCTTGAATGAGCTCACAAAAGGCCATTCCAAAATAATAAAGGCAAAATGGAAACGTTGTAACCTTTATAGAAACTGAAATAAACTTCTGCAAAGATTAATTAAGGTAATCTGATATTCTATCTGCCTTCCACAGAAAACAATCTTCCTTTGTAGAAGATAATGTTAACCAGAGGCAGCATACCTTTTTAACAAATTGATCATTTTCATTATCAAATTAAAAATTAAAGGCATGCTAAAATACAATTGAATAAAAACAGAAGAAAAACAGACAATCAAAACAGACAAATGAATGAGCCAGATAAGGGAACAGAGAGTCAGATACAGGTTTTAAAGGACACATCATTGATATACTTCGAGAAAATAGAGGAAAGAATAGGAAAGTTCAACAGAAATTTAGACCCTATCTACAATAATAAAACAAACTTCTCTCCCGCCTCAGAAAAACCCTGCCAAGTAGAAATTCTACACTATATAAATATATATATTCACTAAGAGTACTTTATTAGCATATAAGCAAAGAATAAAAGAAGAGGAAATGTCTAACAAATGTCTTAACCCAAAAGGTATTGTTTTGAAAAAAATACTAGTAGAGAGTTTCCCGGATGGAATAAAGACAGCAAGCCAAAAGTACAAAAAGATATACAAATCCCATTTAGTATAAATCAAAGAAAAGTCACAGTAGGGAATCTGCTAGTCAAACTACTGAAAACCAAGATAAAGTAAGATCTTAAAAAAAACAGCCAGAGGGAGAAGGAAAAAGTTCAAATAGGGTAAAAACAAGGTCAAAGAGTTTGTGAAATTTAAAAATATGATGTGAATTCTCAATGTATTCCATGGAGATTCTGCACCTATTCCATGAATCCTGGAGACTCTGGCATTTCAAGTAGTGGAATCTTTAAGGTTCTTTCATCTCTAAGCTGCTTTGGATTCTGAATGACGAGTAAAGCTATTGGAACTTTGGAGATTCAGTCCTTGTGAAAGTTTTCTTTAAAAAAAAATAAGCATGGTTTCTATTGACATTTTCCTAGTGTTCTCGTGTATAATGTATGTCTGTTAACTATGTACATGAGCTGATTTTATAGGTTTGCATATTCCCTCTTTTTCTACCTCAAAGAACAAAACTGCAGGGGCTCTCACAGTTTTCATTACTTATATATTATTGCTTTGTATTTTGTAAATCAAGCCACACTCATTTGGGGAATGGTTTATGCATTGCAGGTAGGTGCCTGAGTCATTTTAATTTTATTGCGGCTCTTGGTTTCATAACATGCCTTCAGGTGTCCTTGAAAGAAGTACTTTCATCCAGGCATATTCAAATAACCTCCTCTGGCTTCCATGGGCAGCAATTAAGGTGTCTTGTATCATCTGGTCTCTTTATACAACTAACCCTGTTGAAGCTGAGATGCAAAAATTTTACCCCCTGTGATTTAAGTCTGGCCTAATTCCAATCCTTAATTGATGAAGGCTTTGTCCTGTGTTTAGTATTCAGCATGAGCAAAGCATTTCTCATGAAATAGTTCCAGAGGATGAAAATGACCTAGCTGTTTCAAGCCTCACAGCAAAATAGAATGAGCTTCTGGACCAGTACTGAGGCTCTGTGCCATTCTGACCACTTGGTCTTTCCTCACAATTATCTTAAGATACCAACTGGGCTCATTTGGAAAATATAAAGCCCTATTAATATATCCCATAGCGTGAAAAGGTAAGGTACAAAATGTGATGTACACAACTTAGAATTGTAAACAAGACAATTAATAAAGCACATAAGGAAAACCTGGAAAGAATTCTACCATAATAATAATGATGATGATGGTTTGAGTGCTAGGATAATAGGCAATTATTTTTCTTTTTACCATTTACATGTTTTCTTGGTTGTAGTTGTATCACCTTTATAATTAAACAATAAATTTTCTTTAAAAATAATGTAAAAACATTTCTCTAGTAAATATTTTTGACAACCTACTTTTATAACCTCCTCTCCTACTTTTATAACTTTAATGATATACTTGGAATTATAATTCTGTAATGTCATAATTAAGCTCCTAACATGTTAATAACCAAACTGAGTTTTCTGACATTATGGACTTGCTTATTCTTAGACATCTTTTTAGCACCCATACAATTAAAATATTTTAATTACATTTTGCATGACTGTCAAGCAAAGTAATTGCAAATAAGTTTCTGTATATCCATTTTTCTGAAGCTTGACTTATAGGAATCCAAACACAGCAGAGCACTGCATTACCCAAGCAGGAGACAAGGCGCTGATTGTGATGGCACTGAACATCATTAGGAATAAAATCTTTTAAAAAAATATTTGTGGGGCCGGGCGTGGTGGCGCACACCTTTAATCCCAGCACTCGGGAGGCAGAGGTAGGAGGATCACCAAGAGTTCGAGGCCACCCTGAGACTACATAGTTAATTCCAGGTCAGCCTGGACCAGAGTGAAACCCTACCTCGCAAAACCAAAAAAAAATATATATATATATATATTTGTGGGGCTAGAGGGATGGCTTAGTGGTTAAGGCACTTGCCTGCAAAGCCAAAAGACCCAGCTGAGATTCCTCAGGACCCACGTAAGCCAAGATGCACAAGGTGGAGCATGCATCTGGAGTTCATTTGCAGCAGTTACTGCAAAATGGTGCACCCATTCTCTCTATCTCAATCTCTTTCTCTTTCTCGCACTCTCTTTCAAATAAATAAAAATAATAAAAAATATATTTTGGTCTGGATAGATGGCTTAGTGGTTAAAGGCACTTGCCTGCACAGCCTAAGAACTTATGTTCAAATCTCCAGGTCCCACATAGCCAGATATATAGTGACACAAGTATGCAATGTTGCATGTGCCCACAAGGGGCACATCAGTCTGAAGTTTGTTTGCAGTACTAAAGGTCCTGGCATGCCCATTCTGTCTCTCACTCTCAAAATAAAAATAATAAAAATGTTTTAATTTATTTATGAACAGAGATAGAGAGAGTATGGACCTGTCAAAGCCTCTTGCTACTGCAGATGAACTCTAGATTCATTGTTCACCTGGTGGATCTGGCTTTATGTGAATACTAGGAAATTAAACCTGGATCACTTTGAAAGCAAGTGCCTTTAACCACTGAGCCATCTCCCAAGCCCAGAAATGGAATTTTCCAACAACTATTTGATGTTGTGAATGACTTAATCACTAAAAGTAAGATTGATTTATTGTCAAAACGATATAAACCTTTCATATGTCCTTTAGCAAATTTTCTAGACTACACATACAAAATTGTAAAAAATAATATGAAGTTTTAATCTTGCAGTTGACGTATTTGACTCCAAAATCAGTTTAGAGATAAACCCAAAAGTGTTTGTATGCAATTAATCTATGTTCTTCCCATGTGATTCCTTAATATTCTCTATATAATCTGAACAAATATAGACTATCAATAGCATTCCAAGGTAACATCATTTTCATGTTTGTCTGAGGGGAAAATATTTAGTAATCCTTAAGTATTTTATAATTTAATAAATATATTTATAAATCATATAAGCCTGATGCACAAGGTGGTGCATGCATCTAGATTTCATTTGCAATGACTAGAGACTCTGGCATGCCCATTTTCTCTGTTTCTCTCTCTGTCTGCCTCTCTCTCTCAAAATATTTAAAAAAATATATAAGGAAAAAATAAAGAAAAACCATTAGGGATATGAAGAGGAATAATAAATAGCATCCATTAAGAAACCTGAGAGCTACCTGGTTATATCATGGCTGACTTCTTTACATGAATTCCTCTAGTAAGCCTTGAAAAATATGTGTTTAATCTCTTGGAAAGTATCTAAGTTTGGGGCCATTTATTAAGGTGACTTAGAGCCCATGCTATATATTTCAAATGAAACACTTTTTTGCCAGAGGTGGGTTTGGCAAGAGGCACCTAACTGTTTAAAATACTTTATTTACTTATTTATTCATTCATTCATTCATAAGAAAGAGAGAGGGAGAAAGAGAGAGAGAGAGAGAGAATGGGGGCACCATGGCCTGTAGCCACTGCAAACGATCTCCAGACACATGTGCCACCTTATGCATCTGGCCTTATGTGGCTACTGGGGAATCGAATGTGGGTCCTTTAGCTTTGCTGGCAAGCACCTTAATTGCTAAGCCATCTCACCAGCCTTACCTAACGTTTTTAAAAACATTATTGTTTCACTAAACAAAAATGAGCAGGTAATATCAAGCAAGCCTCCACATGATATGATTTTAACCTCATCCAGTGCTGTAGAAGGGACTGCGAATCAGAGTTGGCTGCCCTGGGCTTTTGTAATCATGATCATTTTTACAGAATCATCTCTAAGGAGAGGCAGAAGGAACCTTCAGTTCAATTATTTCAGAAGTGAGCTTTCTTCCCTCCTAAACCACTCTTGTATAAAAGCTTAATACATAAACCATTATGAGTAGAACCCCTCCATTTATTGCCCAAGAGGTCACTGAGCAGTCCTTACAATGCACTTGGCTAGTCTTTTCTTTCTCCAGGGGGTTGTTAAGCCTCTGAACAAAACAAAACAAAAGTCATCAAAATAGATTGTAGAACAAGAATCCAATTCTATTCTCTCTTACTTGAGACAAATCAACAAAGGAATCCTGAAGAAACGAAACAGTGTCCAAGGTTACAGGACACAAAGCTTTGTATACATGATGCTTCCAGATATCATTCACCATGGTAGAAATCATGAATTCGTGAAAGATTCATCCCTACAAATCAAGGATTTTTTCCCCAATAAACTTCCTGTTGTGTAATGGAATGTTTCCTTCACCTGCCTCAAATTAATCAAAAGGAAGGGTAAGAGAAGAATGTTTTTTTGTGAAAACATTAGTCCCATCAAAACTATAGATAGTCCAGGAAAGTTTTTAAAGATGCAAGAAATGATACTGTGCTTTTCTGAGGGCTCACACAATATTCAGCGGAAGTTGCACTTTTGTGTAGCCCTGGGGGAACCCTGGCTGCCGATGGGATTATGGATGTTTCACTGTGTTCACTCTCCAGATTCCTGGCAATATTTATAGAAGAGTTGTTTCCCAAGCACAAGAGCCCTTGACAACACTGATTGAACTACAGGTGCACTGGACTTCTGATGCAAAAACGTTGATTATAGTTGTGGTCTATGTTTCAGGACTCACTAGACATATAAAGTTCAGTGTTAACAAATTCTTGGACTCCTGGAGTCTCCAGTATGTTTTGATATCCATTCTCATTTTATATTACTATATTTAAAAAAATGTTTATTTATTTTATTTAGAATGAAAGAGAGAAAGAGAGAGAGAAAGAGAGATAGTGAGAGAATAGGCTCATTAGGGATTCTTGCCACTGCAAATGAACTCCAGCCACACATGCCATTTATATTATTTTAATAGATGATTTAAAGTATTTACTGTACTGCACTGATTCCAGCGTCCAAAGAAGTCCCTTTCTCAATCCACACTTTGGTTGTCTCCCTTACTGAAGAGTTAAAGCAGCATTCAAATAAACACAAAAGGGCTGGAGAGATGGCTTAGTGGCTAAGGCGCCTGCCTGCTAAGCCAAAGAACGCTGGTTCCAATCTCCAGCGGTTCCAATCTCCAGGTCCCACGTTCAGCCAGATGCAAAGTGAGGCAAGGGCGCAATGCCGCACTTGCCCACAAGGGGGCGCACGCATCTGGATTTCATTCACAGCATCTGAGAGACTGCTGGCACGCCCATTTCTGTCTCCCTCTCCCTCTCTATCTCTCTCTCTCCCTAAAAATAAAATAAAAAAAAATAGTAAAAAAAAATTTAAAAAATACCTCAATAAGAAAGAGGCATTCTGGGGCTGGAGAGATGGTTTAGCAGTTAAGAACTTGCCTGTGAAGCCTAAGGACCCTGGTTCGAGGCTCAATTCCCCAGTACCCATTTAAGCCAGATGCACAAGGTGGCACACGCACCTGGTGTGCCCGTTCTTTCTCTGCCTCTTTGTTTGTCTCTCTGTCACTCTCAAATAAATAAATAAAAATAAACAAAATTTTTAAAAAGAGGCATTCTTATTACAGCAATAATCTGAGATAGATACAATAAGATGTTTACTAGGTCTTAGAATCATCTGTGAAGTCTACAAACTGAAACAATGAAAAAATAGCATGATTATTCATGTACAGAAAAGTGACAGATAAAAGTCCAGCTGTCATTATTACTAAGGACCAAAGTAAAGATAAAGTTAGAGCCGGGCATGGTAGTGCACGCCTTTAATCCCAGCACTCGGGAGGCAGAGGTAGGAGGATCACCGTGAATTCGAGGCCACCCTGAGACTACATGATGAATTCCAGGTCAGCCTGAGCTAGAGTGAGACCCTACCTCGAAGAACCAGGGAAAAAAAAGGTAGAAAAAAAAGTTGGTAGAAAGTATATTTAAAACACTATCTCTCTATCACCTATATGACTGTAATTTCTTCTGTTCTCCTTCAGAAGCCAGTATTAACCACACAGCACCGGAGTGTGAATCAAAATAGGAGCACACATCCAATCCCTTATTAGATGCACTTCAACTCCAAAAACTTCATAGTTCACTCCTGTTGTGGTAGATCTGATACCTACAGTCTGGCAGGTGCTCCGCTGTGGAGGCTCTCCTCTCTTGCCTCAACAATAAGATGCCTGAATGCAGAGCTTCTCCAGCAGAAGCCACAGAGGCAGGGCATGAGTAAGAGCTGTGCTCACTCCTGGAGCATGGCGGGACCACATGATGTGTGCGTACCAAGATAGGAGGAAGCAGCCAGGTTTGAGTTTCTTGAAAGGCCTCACGCAAAGAAGCTGGCAGCAGCAAAAGTGGTCCATTTTGCTTCATTACCAGAAGTGGAAGGTGAGGTGTCAGAAGTGACTGAGGAGGTCGATTGCTTTCATGAAACAGTGCCAGTCATAGCTATCTGGCAAGGTAGGTGGGTGGGTGGTGCCCAGGACACATTATTATTATTATTATTATCATCATTATTATTATTTATTTATTTGGAGAGAGAAAAAGAGAGAGAGAAAGGCAGAGGTCCACCACACCTTGCTTTGGTAATTTTTTCTTTTTTTCTTTTTTCTTTTTTTTTAGGTAGGGTCTCACTCTAGCCCAGGCTGACCTGGAATTCACCATGTAATCTCAGAGTGGCCTCCAACCCATGGTGGTCCTCCTACCTCAGCCTCCCAAGTGCTGGGATTAAAACTGTGCACCACCACACCCAGCTCTGACTAGTTCTTATGAAAAAAGAAAAGAAATTCATTTAAAATCAGCAGAGAGAAAAAAGGATAATTGGTCACTTTATGCACCCTGTTGAAGGTAGTCTGTCCAGTATGTTAATTATATTTTTAAAACTTGTTTGATAGAAGCCAGGCATGGTGGCGCACGCCTTTAATCCCAGCACTCGGGAGGCAGAGGTAGGAGGATCGCTGAGAGTTCGAGGCCACCCTGAGACTACATAGTTAATTCCAGGTCAGCCTGGACCAGAGTGAGACCCTACCTCGAAAAAAAAAAAAAAAAAAAAAAAAAAAACTTGTTTGATAGTAGAAGAAACTGAAGCTCAGAAAGACGGTGGGTTCCTTGTCCTTCCCTGCCCCCAGAGACTGACTGGTGCATTCATGACCCTGCGGTGAATACCAATAACCTCATTTAGGAAGGCCCTCAGTGGAATGGGAGTCAGGAAGAGGGGCTATTACAGTAAAAGCTGATGGGGATATAACCAACATGCAATGTGTTCATACACTGAAGTTCACAATTAACAAATGAAATGTTACAAGGAGAGGAGACAGCACAGTGAGGAGGCTTGTGATTCTTATGGTTTGGGGATGAAGTGTCCCCTCCAAGGCTAATATATTAAAAGGGCTATATCCTGAAGAAGAAATGCTCAGAGTGGTTGGTAGGAAGTGATGGAGTCATGAGAGCTCATGATTAATCCATTGATGGGTTTATAATTTGGAGGGCTATTGACAGGTAGTAGAACTGTGGAAGGTGGGGCCTGGTTGAGGAAAATAGGTTCCAAGGTCTTTTGCCCTCTCCCCTTCTTGTTTGTTCCTCGATTTCCTGATCACTGTAGGGTGAAGAAGCTTCTTTTGCCATGACCTTGAACCCTGACATCTTGCATCATCACAGACCCAAAAACAACATGGCTAGCCAATTGTAAATTGACCTCTGAAAATTTGAGCAAAATAAATCTTTATTCCTTTAAGTTGCTGTATCTCAGGTATCTGTCACAGTGATGAAAAGATGACAGACAGAATCCAAAATATATTCCTAGAAAGAGTGACGCCTTGCTTCCATTGAGCTTTACGGAACTCAATGAAGGGAGTGTGTGTGTGTGTGTGTGTGTGTGTGTGTGCACGCTCATGCATGGTACCTTGGTCTTTTGAATTTTAAACTCCAATACTATCTTAGTATCATAGAATCATATGCTTGAAAACAGTATATATGAGGGATGCCAGCACTGTCTGGGTGATCATGGATAACTGGCTTCCCTTTTTATCTCTGGTAGGTCATCTATGAAATAAGAAGATTGTATAAACTGATTTCTAAATTTAACTTTTGTATATTGTGAAGATATAAAATCATACCTCAGGGAGAGGCAAGAGGCGAAAAGCAGACGGATAGGATGCGAGGGCAGAGGATGAGGAGGAGAGTGTAGGCCAGTGTGGGTAAAGTCCTGTTGCTTTCGTTGTTTACACCTTAAACATGCAAAATATGGCTTTATTTTCCTTTGCCTTTTATCCTATTTATCCTTTACACTGCCACTTTTCTTAGCAGACATTGCTAAACTCAATTTATAATTCCAAAAGTAAAAACCTATACTTTTAGGACCTAGAAGTATTTCAACATCTGTTATGCTTTTGTTTGTGGAAATAAAGAAAATTCTCTGAGCTTTGAAAGTCACCCCATAGCTGAATTTCCAGGAGAAATGGTGCTATGAAGTTTAAGACACACACACACCCACACACACACACACACACACACACACACAATGGATGTGAGACTGGGAGATTGTAACCTCGGACGGGTTTGTTGCTGCAGTTTTCAATCTTGTCACAATGGTTGTCACAAAGATGAATAAAGTTGGTGCCATATTCCGTTTTCATTACCATCCAAGGGGCTGGGATCGGAAAGGATTCATTTTGTGCCACTGTCATTTCCCATTACTATCTTCGTCATGAGAGTGAGTTATAACAGCTCCCGGATGCCAGCCATGGCTTGACTCTCATTACATACTTTCATTCTCAGGATGAAGACGGTAATACGAGTAGAATGTCGTGTAAAAACAGAGCTCACTCTCATGACAGTTGGAAATTAGTGATGAAAATGGGAAATGGCAGAAAAAAAATTAATCCTTTTTTTGTGACAAAAAATTGTCCTGCAAACATTATCACGCACCCAGGGTATCCTTCACGGTGACAATGACATGGCATTGAAAAGGCAAACAATGGCCAGCTCCTGGAGCCAATGAAAGGATTTCAAAGCATCCATCTTGCTTGATGCTTTAGAAATGTATCCCTTAATCCTGAATAATGTAACATCCATTTAGCTCCAAAAGAAATGTGATAGGCAATTAGGAGCACCTCTGTTCTCCATTCAGTGATGTGACGATCTCCATTACATCCTGGCATTGAGGCTCTTCCAAATTTATGGAAGTTGTTAAAGCTTCTATATTGTGTACATTTTACACACACACACACACACACACACACACACAGTTTGTGTATTCATATACTCAGTGTTGGAAATTTATTTAGTGATAAAATAAAATCAAAGGTAAGACTTCTATTTTCTCTTTTTTCTTGGATCAATCAATTACAAAAACAACAAAGCACTTACTACTTTGAAAATTAAAGAAATAATAGCGTTTTCCATCAATGTAAATGGCTTTTATGCCACATAATTATTTTAACTATTAGAGTCTATTTAAGGTCAACTCTAGATATACATTCTCTAATGAAAACTGAAAGGGAAATGTAACGTTTATATTCAAATTTTGAAATTCATGCCCACAGTCTCCCTTCACTCTCAATTTTTTGTTTTGTTTTTACTGTAGCAATCCAACTGTTATGATTCCAGAACTGTGGTGTTTTTCTTTTCCCGCCCATTGGTTGTATCTTTTCAGAGTGAGGTTTTGAACATGTTAGTGGTGGAAAGAACTTGGTGTGAAATAATCTTTTCATTAGATTTCACTTAGAGCAGTCTATTTAATGTTCTATCATTTGCCAATCTACATAAAAGATACTCAGTATTTATCTACTTTTCAACACATGTCATAGTGGAGAGTGGGAAAAAAGCATTTAAATATGCACATTGAACATAGAAACATTTATAAGATGGTTATTGAATACAGAAACGTTTATTATGTGCACCTTAGTATCTGGCATTCATTTAAGGTTGCTGAATGTTGACACAGTTGCCTGCTATAAGGACGAGCCAAGAAAAGTAGGCATGAGAGACCACTTTTATTTGTGTGAAAAGAAGGCAATTACACCAGGAGAAATCACCTACATTCACTTGCTCTTTTTCCTTTTGTGGGGTTCATTGCAAGGGCACATTTTAAGTATGAAAATCTTTTATACTTATTGTAAGGGCCTGTGGTGGAGGAAATAAAATGGTAATTCTTAGGAAAAAAGGACAAATTCTTTTAAAGTAGTAGAATTTTTTTTTTAAAGGAGCCATTTCAGAATAAATTTACATAGTTTAGTCAAACCATTGATGGAGTTCTCTCAATTAAAAGTCCAAAGTAATAGATGATCCTAAAGCTTCCTTTAAAGAGAGCTGGATGTAACTGCTCAGGGTGGAAGTATAGAACTCTTCAAGTCATAAAAGTAGCATAGGTTATTAACCATGAGTACACCACGTTAGAAAAACCATAAAGCATCTGTTTTCAAATACTAATTGCCAGAAGTTCTAATTCACATCTCGAGTATGACCAAGGAATCTTTTTTTTTTTTTTTAGTAATTTTACTGTATTCTCAAAAATTCTGGGTTTGTGCAAGCCTAAGTGAGTATTTGAGTTCAGATCCCCAACATTCACAAAACATCTGGGCAAGGACCGTGTGCCTGCAGTCTCAGAACTGGGGAAATTGGGAATACTTGAGTCTTGCTGGCTCGATAGGCTAGCTGAATAGGTGAGCTCTAGGTTTAGTGAGAGACCTTGCCTTAAAGAATAATGTGGAGGGCGGCAGAGATGTTGAGCAGGTAAATGTACTTTCTTAGAAAGTCAGATGACCTGGGCTTGATCTCCTAGCACCCACATAAAGCCTGACAAAACACCCTGGCATGCACATACATACACACACACATAATAAATATATGCATAATACATACACACATAGATACATAGATAATACATATATATATGCCTTCAAATAAATAATTAAAATTGAAATTAAAAAAGAATTAGGTGATGAATAACTGAGGAAGACCTCTGATATCAACCTCTGGCTTCCACATGCACATGGACATACCTACACCTACACACACACACACACGCACACACACACACACAACATAAACATGCTCATGAGACAAAATAAAATAGAATCAAAGTTATTCTTTCATTGGAAGCCACTGATTCGTAGCCTCGATTCATAAAATAAGAAATAGCTTGGACTGCAACTTTTGTATGGCTGTCTTGATCAAATTTTCCATTCATCCTGAGAATACTCTTATTTAGTCAACTTAAGTGCTAGGGATTTGTCTAAGTACCCGTTATGTGCCAAACACTTAATTTGGGGAGCTGAAAACATAATGGTGACAAGGCAGAACCTTCAAATAACTTCCAAAACTGAGATGTTAAGGTAGGAAAAACAAGCATTACAATGCATCTGCTGTAGTCAGGTTTGCATTGCTGGTAGAAATCACCTGACCAAGAGCAGCTTGTAGGTTAAAAGGGTTTATTTTGGCTTACAGACTCAAGGGGAAGCTCCATGATGGCAGGGGAAAATGATATCATGAGCAGAGGGTGCACATCACCTCCTGACCAACATTAGGTGGACAACAACAGGAGAGTGTGCCAACATTGCCAAAGGGAAATTGGCTATAATACCCATGAGCCTGCTCCCAACAATACACTGTTCCAGAAGTCATTAATTCCCAAACTTCCACCAGTTGGGAACCCAGCATTCAGAACACAGAAGTTTATGGTGGACAACTGAATAAAACTACCACATTCTGCCCCTAGCCCCCATAAACTTATAAACATCCATGATGCAAAATGCAATGCATTCAATTCAGCTCTAAAAGTCCCCACAGCTTTTATGAGTCTCAGTGATATTCAAATGTCCTCATAATCCAAGGTTTTTTAACTGAGCTACAACACCAAAAAAAAAAAAAAAAAAAAAAAAAAAAAACCATAGTGGCATAGAATAAACATTCACACTGCAAAATATGACATTAGGCACAGCAAAGAAATATTCAACCAATACAACATTCAAACAGGGTCAACATCCAACTCTGTAGCTCCAAGTCTAACAACTCCAGTCAGTGACAAGTCTCTAAGTCCAGTAATTCTAACCAGCAACAAGTCTCTGGAGTCCCAACTTCACTCCCCCAGCTAGGCCATTCACAATCACAGAACACCACATCTGGGGCCAGCAGTTCTTCTTAGCAGCCGTCTCAGGGTCCTGGCATCTCCACTGGATCTCCACTGCAACCCACAGGCAATCCTCATGGCTGCATCAGGTTTCCATGCAGGCATCCAGCAAACCCGCTACAAACTGCCCATGGCAGTTTCTGAAACACAAGACCGTGCTACAAATTCAACGACTCACTCTTTCCTGCACTTCTTACTCTCTATAATACCAGGTGGGGTGCTAATTTGTTCATCCAGGAGGGAATAAATCAGACTTTGAAGAACAGCATTCAGGTCCAATCAAAAAACCGCATCCTTTCTGTTGTCTCAATGCAGTTCAGCTAGCCCAATCTCAATGATTGCAATCTATCATATAATTGCAGCTGAATGGGCAGAAGTTTCAGCCCAAAGATTTCATTTCTGTGCCATATCCCTCTGCACACACCTGTCCATTTCTGTGCACTGCAACCCTGCACAGGTTCTCAGGACATGGGCATAACAGCAAGCCTCTCGCACAAACTGTTTCTAGCCCAGACCAGGCAAAGCTCTTTCTTGTTCTCATAAGCAAAACTTCACAGTCCATAGTTCCTACTGCATTCAGGTCTTTCAACTTTGACCAGAATAGTCCATCAAGCTGTACTTGCAGCACTGCAAGGTGTCTCTTAGACCAAGGTTTCTAATCCTTCCATATTCCTATTGAAAATCAGCTCCAAAAGGCCAAAGCCACACAGTCAGGTGTCTAGCTGCCACCTCACTCCTGGTACAAACTTTACTGTTGTAGTCAGGTTCGCATTGCTGGCAGAAATCACCTGACCAAGAGGAGCGTGTGGGGAAAGAAAGGGCTTACTTTGTCTTATAGACTCGAGGGGAAGCTCCATAATGGCGTGGGAAAATGATGGCATGAGCAGAGGGTAGACTTCACCTTCTGGCCAACGTCAGATGGACAACAACAGGAGAATGTGCCAATACTGGCATGGGGAAACTGGCTATAATACCCATAAGCCTGCCTCCAACAATACAGTGCTTCTAGGAGGTGTTAATTCCCAAATCCCCACAAACTGGGAACCCAGAATTCAGAACAACCCAAGTTTATGGGGGACACCTTAATCAAACCACCACAGCATCATATTAGCTATTATTGAAAGCAACTACTTTAGAAGTGGGTTTGTCGACGAACACTCAGTTTAAGCTACACCAGGAAAAATAAAACATGGGTGATAGTCAGGTGGAAAAAAGGCACAACCAAGGTAGGAAGAGGTTGGAAAGGAGTTTGGTAAATTGCACATGGTTGTCAGGGTACCAGGTAGGATAATATTAAGCACCTCTGACTACAGCATTTAATAAGTTAGAACATTTTAAGAGTTTTACTCATTTCATTTTCACAACCATCATAATAATAGGCCCTGTACCCTTAGTCTCATTTTATTTAGGAATAGAGACATTGAATGAGGATTTTATATATTTATCAAAGAATTAAAAAATATTTAATTTATCTATTTGCAAGGAGACTCTCTCTATATATATCTCTTTCTTCTCTCTCTCTCTCTCTCTCTCTCACACACACACACACACAGAGAGAGTGAGAGAGAGTGACAGAGAGACAGAGAATGAGACTGGATACACCAGGGCCTCCTTCCTTCAAAAAGGAACTTCAGATGCACATGCCACTTTGTGCATATAGTTTATGAGGGGACTGGGAAGCAAACCTACGTGTCAGACTTTGCAATTAGGTGCCTTTAACCACTGAGTTACCTTCACAGCCCTTAAAGAATTTTTTTTTTAAGATAATGAAATTCATTGGAAGATACTAAGCAGAAGTAAAATAGTGTCAAGCTTACACAAAAATCTCACATAATCCGGGCATGGTGGTGCACACCTTTAATCCCAGCACTTGGGAGGCAGAGGTAGGAGGATCGCTAAGAGTTCGAGGCCACCCTGAGACTACATAGCGAATTCCAGGTCAGCCTGGGCTAGAGTGAAACCCTACCTTGAAAAAAAAAAAAAAATCTTACATAAATATAACCCTACTTCATTTTTTTATATCAAGTAGTTCCTATTAAAATGATCATATTTCAAAAATAAATTCAATAAAATTTCACTATTAGCCTCAGTTCAGCACTTATTAACAAGATGTTATAATATACATAACTTTATAACAAAAATATTGGTAAATATTGTATTTCTGTTAAATTCAAACAACTTTAAAAAAATACATGCTTAGTGCCTTGAGCTGAGGACAGTATTATGAAAGAAAGATGACTGTGGTTCACAGTTTATCACTAGCTACTTATGTAAATACATTTCTTAATAACTAAGTTGAACAATTAATATAAATCTGGTCCTATATGAGGCACGGTTAGGGGTATTAATATCTTATCTTTATGATTTAAATTTCCAAAAAAAGGAAACAAAGAAGTGGGCGATGAAGAAAGTACTTGAGCATGGCTATTTAAAACTAGAGTTAAAGAACACTGAATATGAATAGGAGTGCCTGAAAACTACTTGAGAGTTGCTTCAGATAGCTTCACCCTCATAACTCTAGGAAATGGAAAACCTATGCAAGTGGGGGGCCAGCCATCTTTAACAAAGGACCTTGGAGTGGTGTGGGTGATTATATCATGACTCTGTGCTGCTGCATACCTTCATAGTTATTTAAAGTCCAATCAGGATATTACTCTACATCTTATCCCATCTTATTTCACCCATTGTTAGGTTTTATGGTATTTCTGAGCTTTCATTATTGCAAGTAATTCCACAGTAAATATTTGGGGGTATTATTTTTTCGTAGGATATTTTTATGCAGTGATGAAAATAGATATTTGAAGAAAATGTATGATCATAGCGTAGGCACTTGATATATATTGTCAAATTTTCCCCAAAATGTTTCTGCCATTTATTAGTGAATTATACAGATTAACTTAGTATTAATGAATTGGGTTTTCTTTTCTTGTTGTTTAGATTTTATGTATTATTACTTGAGATATAATTTATATGGAGTAACATAGTTTGTTGTACTTTGACAAATGTATTCCTTGTGTGATTAAAACTTTAACCAATTTATATAATATTACCATGATCATCAGAAAGTTATCTATAGGACTTTTCTGCTGAAGTAGTTTCCATCTACCTTAGCCTCTATAAACCCCTGATTCAATTTTGCTTGCTATAATTTTGTGTTTTCAGAATGTCATATAAATGGAAACACTGGTCTTTTTCACTTAGTTTAATGCTAATGGTACTAATGGTGGCTTTCCATTAATTTATTCCCTCTTTGCCTAGAAATATTCTAGTCTATAGATCCACAATTTATTTGTCTATTGATGAGGTAATGTAAACTACATTCCCAGCTACAGATCTTGGTTTTTGATTAAGCACACATGATAATTTTATAATTTGTGTTTATGTGTGTCATATAAGAATTTTTCTATTATGATTTTATCTAATAGTTTTACATTTCTAGGTTTCAAATATTAATGCATGATCATTTTAAGTTAATACTGATATAAAATATGTGGAAATATAAGTGACATACTTTTTTTTTGTTTTGTTTGATGTTTGTTTGGATTTTTGCCCAAGTACAATTTGTTGAAAAGAGTATACATTCTCTGAAAATTCATCTCAGTACATCACAGTTATAAAAATAGAAGTTAAAAATTTAAATTTATTATAATAATATTCGTAAGACTGTTGTATTATTTAAATATTTATGGCAGAAAGTTATGTCCTCTCATTTATATATTTATAACTATTATGTATTTCTCTTTTATCATAATTTTGGCCAAAGTTCAGTTTAATTGATTGAACTCAAAGAACCAGTTTTTAAATTCAATGCATTCATTTGTTTGGTGTTTTCAGTGTCATTAATTGCTATTGATTATTATTTCCTTCCTTTTGATTACTTGAGTATAATTTTCTCTTATTTTTAATATGATAACTTAATTTGCTAACTGCTGTCACTTTCTTTTCCAGCTTTGTTGGGGTAAAATTGACAAATTTGTAAATATTTAGAGTGTCTATTATAATTTAATATACATATATATTATGAAATAATGATAACAATCAAGTTAATCCATGTATCATGTCACATAGTTACAATATTTATGTTAAAGCACAAGAAACACATTGAAGCAAATTTCAAGCTAAATTACAGTATTAACTATTATATATATGTCTCCCACTTCCTCCATCCTCATCTCCTAGTGAGCACTGATCCATGACTTCAGGTTTGTTGTTTTTGTATTTTCTACATCCTAGGTAAATATAGAGCCATACAGTATTTGTCTCTCTGTGCCCATTTTTTTTTTAGTTACAATAATCTCTTAGAGGTTCATTTGTATTGTTGGAAATAAAAGGTCCTTCTTTTTAAAAGGTATTATTCCATTGAAGATATATCTTATTTTTTTAATAATTATTCTGCTAAAAGTCATAGGTTGTTAAATTGTATGGCTACTATGAAAACTGTTGGAATGAACACAGACCTATTATTTCCTGTCCTGCAGATATATATCCAGAAATGAGGTTGTTGGATCATATTGTACTAACTTCTATAATGACTCTAACATTCTGCATATTGACCAACAGTACACAGCATTTCTTTCCATACTCTCACCACCTTTTGCTATCTCTGTCTTTTAGATAATGGCCATGTTAACATGTGCACAGTGATAATTTATTGTGGTTCTGATATTCATTTCACAATGATTATCAATGTAGAAAACCATTTTACATATTAAAAGCTCATTTGTATGTATAACTGGGAAGAACATCTGCTCATATCTTTGCTTATTTTAAAATCAGTTCATTTATTTATACTTATTTATTTTTGCCTATATAACATGTGGGGTGTGTGTGTGTACAAATGTACCTGCTGATGGGCAAAGGCCAGTGGAGTCAGCTGGGTGTCCTTCCCCTTTGAAGGAGTGTTTATCTCTGGGGAGCTATGATTTTTTTGAGCCCCAGTGATTTTTTTTTTGGTCTCTGCTCTTCACAGGACTGGGGTTACCAATGTGCACAGCCAAAGCCTAACCATGTATATGGGTCCTGGAGAAGCAAAATCAAAGAATCTCAGGCCCTCTCAGTCCTTAATGCTTGCCACAAGTGCTCTTACCTGTAGAACCATCTCTCCAGCCCTATTTTGTTTTTGCCATTGAGTTACATTAATTCTGCATTAGTTACTTTCTGGTTGCTGTGGACAAACACATGGCCAGACACAACTTATGGAGGAAAGAGGATTTGATTTGACCTAAAGTTTTAAGAGTAAGTCTATCATAGTGAGGAAAGTATGACAAGAAGCTATGGTCACACCTACATATCTGCAGGGAGAAAGTAGAGAGAAGAATGCTGGGGCTCACCTAGCAGCTGCTCATGTATGTTAATACCTGTAGTTAAGGGGGACTGTCCCGCCTCAATTAGTGTAGTCTACAAAACTCTGTAACAGGCATGTCGAGAAATTTGTTTCCATAGTGATTCAAAATCATATCTAGTTGACAATTTAAGATTGACAATCTTATTTTGGCAACAATCTTTTATTTCATTGACTGTATTTTTGCTGTTATTTTGTCTTCTGTGCACTTGAGGTCATAGCCAAAATCCAAAAGAAATTAAACAACTTGTTTATGCCAATGCCAAGAAATTCTTCCCCAATGTTAGTTCCTATGAGCTTTACAGGCACAGGTATGAAACTTAAGTCTGCCATCTCTTTTCATTTCATTTTTCTGTATGGTAGAAAAATTTTATTCTCTTCTAGGTGGTTATTCAGGTTCCTCACCCAATGTATCTTTCTTCCATTGTATGGTAAATACTTGCTTCCTTGTTGAAAATTAGTTAACAAGCTATATCCGTGAATTTATTACTTATTAATTTTCAATGCGCCACTTACTAGGTCAGTGACATTTAGCCAACTACCTAACCTCTCTGTTTTATTTTTGCAACTGTTAGATTAGACCTCAATCTAAATGATTATTATAAAGTAATAACTATTATAACAATTATCATGTAAAGGGTTCTTAGCAGTTGAGTAACACTCTGCATATTATTCCATTTTCATCCTTAAAGGAAACACTTGGAGATGGTCGTATTTCAATCTCCTTCTTACATATTAGGGTGCTAAAAAGGTCACTACAAAATTAAGTAATGTAATAGCACTCATGGAATGAAGAGTAAGCAATCAATATGGAAATGATGATGATTATGTCAGGGTGATAGAAATGGCAGTGGTCAGAATATTGACAAAGCAAGCATTTCTGTGCATTGGCGTTATATCACCTTCTTAGAATAATGTGCATTTAGCCATTAGAGTATAGTATCAATTATGTATTTAATAAGCATTTATTACAATCCCCTAACAGCTAGACACTGAAGACTATATTAGTAGATAAAAGACCAACATGTAATAGTATGTTTAAGAAGTTCTTTGACTAGGAGAAAAGAAAAAAATATTTATATATATGGAAAAGAATGATCTCAGAAGGAAGGAAATGGCAGCAGGTAGATATAAAGATAAAAGGAGAAAAGAAAGGAAGTCAGGGTAGTCTTGTGGGATCTACAGGTAGCTTCATTTGTTTTGCACCATAGGAGGTATATTCCATTCTTTAATACATGCCTTGTATCACTGCCCATATTTAGAAATCAGCTGCTGGGAACACATGTAAACAGAGTGAGCATTTTTCTTAATGATGTAGGGTGATGTATAGCACATGTCAAACTAAATCTGGCTTATACAAAATGACTTACTGGATCACTGGTCCTAATTCAGTGTGCCATCTGTAAAAAAAAAAAAAAAAAAATCCTGCAATCTTGCAGCACATGTGCATACAATTGATATTATGCTGTGATGTTAAATTATGAGATCCAGATAGAAAGACAAGGATTCTTTTTTCATTCATCCTGTGACCAGCACTATTTTTTCAATATGCATATTTCATATTTAGAGGATTATGGAAATCACTAGAAGGATATGCACAGGCACCGAAAAGGGATGGTGTACGCAGAAACATTCTAGTAGCTTCCAGCTGTTTCAAATCCTTTGGAAGAAGGTTTGGTATAAATTCTTTCCAGGAAAATAAGTGCATTCAATAGTTGTAGATATATTTTGTGCTGATCCAGCTAGTATGTCGAAATGCTCTGCTTTGAGCAAGAAGACAGGGGAGCTTTGCCATACCACAAAGGGGCATCTTAATCCCATCATGCCTTTGTCACCCTCCAAGGAAATAGCATTATGTAAGCATCTGATTTGCATCAGGGAGGAGGCCTTATTTCTGAGAAAGCTGTTTGCAATTCAATAAAATCCATGTGCACATTGTTGCCTTTTCTGTGATCCCTTATGGTTCTGTTGATAATGATCTTCCCCCAGTGGAGACACTAGGCAAGGCGGGGTTTAAATCAGACAGCATATGGAAACTGAGAGTTGAACCTTCATGTTTTATGGCCCCTGACGTGGATGAAGATGGTTTCCACAGAGGACATTAGGACAAGTAAAGGCAAGTGTCATTGGAAGGCTTTGAATGAAAGACCGAATAGTCTTAGAAGTGAATGAGGGAAGGAAGAAGGAAAAGAGGTTGGAAACAAAGGAGAGAGAAGGGGAGTGGGAAAGCCCAACAAGAAAGAGAAGTACACAAAAGATACAGAATCAAAGGTAGAGACAGGTGGGCAGACAGAAGACAAAAAAGAAATGCAAGGGCTGGAGGGATGGCTTAGCAGTTAAACGCTTGCCTATGAAGCCTAAGGACCCCGGTTCGAGGCTCGATTCTCCAGGACCCACGTAAGCCAGATGCACAAGGGGGGGTGCATGCATCTGGAGTTCGTTTGCAGTGGCTGGAGGCCCTGGCACACCCATTCTCTCTCTCTCTCTGTCTCTCTCTCTCTCTACCTACCTATTTCTGTATCTCTCTCTCTCAAATAAATAAATAATAAAATATTTTAAAAAAAGAAATGCAAGTTGATTATTCATGAGATAAGAAAGCTATTTTGCCACTTTGGAGAAGGTCAAAAGTTCACATGAAATTCATCATTACCCATTTTCCTCATTCATTCCTCTCACCTTTATGGGTATACTGCTTATGCCAACAGATCTTATAAAACCTGGGATTTTTTTTTTTTCTTTCCCATTTTGAAGTCAAATAGCAACCACCTCCTTTATAGCCCTATGAATTTTAATTCTGTTTTCATCTGAGCTGAGCTGTGAGGGAACTTAATGATTTGGGGCTGTTTCCTGCTTTGGCTTGCTTACAATTTGACAGAAAACATTTGAGGTAAAACACTTATGGGGAGGACATGGCTTGGTGTCCTGGACTTGGACTTCCCAAGTAATGTGGGAGCAGTGCTGAAAGCAGCTTCAAGTAGAGATGAGAGTTGATAAATAAAACCAGTTACATAATAATTATTAGAGGATATTGTTTTGGGTTAGGCACTTGTGCTAGGCACTTACAGACAAGAAATCAAAATGAAGCTACTTTTTCCAAGGTCCCATGTTACTGAACAGAAGCCTAATACCTGACCTTTCCAGAAATCAGAAAAGAAGTCCAGACCAAATTTCTGGAGCGTGAAAATTCCAATCACATCTCTTCTTAATCCATGGTATTAGGGTTCGCTGTTAGAGAAATGTAGCATTTGATCTAACAGATAAAGACCACATGTATTACTTCATGCATGTGTCCATTTTATTTAAATGCTGTATGCCTCTCTAGATAGAGTGAACCAATAAGGCCAAGGACTCATAGATGAGAGATTGATAGATGATAGAAAGATAGATGATAGATAGGTGGAGGATAGAAAGATGATGGATAGGTAAGAAGAGATTTATTGTAAGTAGTTGTTTCCGTGAACCTGGAGACTGAGAAGCAGGGAGTCCAGTAGAGCTGGTGGTATCGATTCAATTCAAACCTGAAGGCCAGGGGAGCAGGGGGCTGAAGACATAAGTACAAACCCTAGTCCAATGGCCTGAGAATCAGAAACCCTGATGTCCAAGAGGAGAAGCTCACTGTCCCGTATCCAGGAGAGTGTATTATATCTTCCTGTGCCTTTTCATTCGACCCAAGCGCTCCATGGTTTAGCTGACAACTGCATCTTGTTCACTCAGGTCTACCAGGTAAGTTCTAATCACAGACACACTGTAAACACACTCACAGACACACCGAGAAATGTTTTGCTGTTTCCACAAAGCTTAGCCTAGCCAAAGATGCATAAAACTCATTGTCACACATAAAGCTCATTCATACATATGACCAAAGTGTAAACTGTACAGACCAGCCTTTGGAACAATAAACTATGTGGTCAGAGGCATGGCCACACTGGAACAAGTAGTCCCTCCATCCTTACGATCCTAAGTGGACTTCTAAGACCTCGAGCGGATGCCTAATACTGCAGCTAGTACCGAACCACAAATATCCTCAACTTTTCTGTACACACACACCTACGAAAGAGTTGGATTGTAAATTTGTCAAAATAAAATATTAATAAGACCAGGTAATAAAATAGAACTTTAAAATGGTACAATGTAATGAAAGTTACATTAGTGAGTTCTTTCAAAATACCTTATTGTACTGTACCCCTGCTTCTTATGATGGTGCGCGGCGGCAGTGTGCCTGCATGATGAGATGAGGGGAGGAGAGTGACCTGGGCTTTATGCTGTAGCATTGGGCTGCTCCTTACTTGTTGCTTGAATAGGAACACTGTAATGCTGTGACACTCCATCTGATAATGGAGATGGATTGTACACTACTAAGGAGCAGCAGTTATGAGTCACAGGGATGTTCATTTTAATCAAACCACTTAACTGCACTCCCACCACAAACTACGTTGACACTGACATCCGAAGTGACAGGTGTTTAGGCAGACAACTGACTCATCTGAATACTAAGTGGTTTTAGTGGGAAAAGTTGCATATTTCTTTCACCATGTGTGGTGCATCTCTGCAACTTTCAAAGAATCTATTAAAAATTTTTAATAATTCATTGTCCACAGTTCTTCCATCCATTTTTCGAGATTGTGCTCATGTATCAACAGGATTGTCCTCTTTTCTGAATTAAACCTTGCCCACTAAACTCTGTTATTTCTGTCTAAGAAAACAAGCTACCATTTCAAAGTATACTTACAAAATGAGTGCGAGATGTTGCAAATAGATTTTCCTCACTCAAACTCCAACTTCATGGAAATGAGTATGTGTTATGTCAAGTCATTTACATTACAGAAGGAAATGACTATGTGAAAAAACAATTGACTTGACTTGGAATCACCTCCTTAAAACTTATAATCATAGTATGTAATATTGGAAAAAGCAACCTCATATCTTTTAGGTGAATGACCATTACATCACAATATGATGAATCTTAAATTATTTATGAATTGGTATCAGTAAATTTCTCATGGAGTCTCCCTATATTCATCTCTTCCTTGATTTTTCTGTTTTGTTTATATATTATTTATTTATTTATTTATTTGAGAGAGAGAGAGAAAATGGGCATGCTAGGTTCTCTAGCCACTGCAAATGAACTCTAGACACATGTGCTACCATGTGTAGCTGGCCCACATGGTACTGGGGAATTGAACCTGGGTCCTCAGGCTTCACAGACAAGTGTCTTAAACTCTAAGTTATCTCTCCAGTCCTCTTTTATTGTTTTGTTGGAAGTAGAGTCTTACTGTAGCCCAGGCTGATCTGAAACTCACTCTGTTACCTAGGCTTGCCCCAACCTCACAGCATTCTCCCTACCTTAGTCTCTCAAGTACTGGGCATAAGTCACTACACCCAGCCCCCAAATTTTTGTTAAATACAATTTAAGGCCTCCTGGTAAGATATACTCTAAACTTCTTGCATAAAAGCTTAATCAATCTTGGTATCAATTTATCTTATTTACTATGTTGTTTTTACTATATTTCAGTTATTTACAAAAAAATTGAAGCATTATTCTCCTCTTTAAAATGTTTTTCTCTGAAAAAGACAGAATCTCTTTATTTGATTTTTGTTCCTGGAACAACTCAATAATGCATTTGAAGAGGCTTGTGCTCCTGGAATAATTGAATTTAATCTGTTCAGATGTTCAGTAAGTCCTTATGGTGAAATAGTGCTGCTAACTCTCTGGATTTGGAAAAAACTTTCACGGGTTGAAAGCACAGTCTGACAAAACTGCCTCCCGAGTGAGGCAATATCTACAAATTGGGAAGTGTTAAGGCTTCCTGTACTTCTCATGATTTGACATTAATTGGGGGGGAGGGCTGTCACTATCCTCTCATATTTAATATTAGTGGAATGATTCACAGAATGAATGTAGAAAAGCCTATGTATGACAGCACTTTCATGAGAGCAAACTGGAGCCAGCCAAATACAAGTGAAATAGAGACCGAGAGGGTCTGAAGGAAGACCCCTTCGACATCATCCCTGGGTGATTCTCTACCGGGTTGTTCACTTGAGACCCTTGTCCAGAGGTTCTGCTGACATTTCATGCCATGGGTTGCATTCATTTGCATGACTGATTGGATTCTTGACCGCATGACTGAGCTCAGTCTTTCGCCCAAAGTATCTTCCCAGAGATTAGGAGTCATGCTGCTATCTCGGGGCTCTGTGCTCCAAATACCCATTCATGGTGCTGCTCTTTCTGGAATGGCCAGTTCCTTCTAGGAACTATCTCAGGGCTTGCTGTCATCAGTATCAACACAGGGGTGGTGCCAGTAGCCCACCATGGGTCAAAAAGACACTCCTCTCAGGTTAAGTGCAAATATTTTAACATTTCCTTCCAAGAATTCAGTACAGAGGCAAGTTCTATATTATACAACCATATCCTTTTAAAAGCTCCATCACTTATCATTAAGTGCTTAATGGGATAAATTTAATGTTTGTGAACTACTACTAATCGTTTTGGCCTTTTGGCTGAGATCAAGTATAACATAATATTACCTGTTTTTCAGGAAGAAGATCATAAAAGTGTTTTTTGTTGTTGTTGTTTGCTTTGTAGAAGAAGGGATCAATAAAACCAGTGTTTTGAGCTGCAGAAATATAAATTGTAAGACAGTTGGACATTAGCATTTTAGAACCTGGAGGAACTTTAGAAATTCTTGAGTTCTGTAACACAGCTCTACAGAAACAAAAAGATCATGAGCATTAAGTGACATACCCATGACAGAAAAGCCAAGAGAGTCTCAAGTATGATCAAAATTCACATTTTTTAGCACTTCCTGTCAGTGACAGCAAGAACAGGAAATTCAATTCTGTGCTGTTGCAGGAGTTCTCTCAAAGACCTCCACCCAGGTAAAGCAGGAATTCCTGACTTAACAAAACAAACAAAAAACAAACAAACACAAAAGCAACAACAATAACAAAAATAAAACAAAGTTGAGATAAGAAAGAGTTTCAATATAGATTTAAGCTAGGGCAAAGGGAGAGAGGGGGAGAGAGAGAGAGAGATTCTTAACATGGTGCAAAAAGTTCCACCTAGGTCTCTTAACAATAGCCATATATATAATCTTGGTTACTCTTGTGGTTGAAAGTGTTTGTTAGGTGTTTCTTTATTCTTCTGGTGAATGAGCTCATAGTGTAATGCCAGAGATGTATTGGACAGGATTTCACAATAAGACAACACCATGGGTCATAAGGTCAAGGAAATCCTAGGTCACAAGGGCACAAGTAAACCAACTTCATAATCTTGTTCCAGAGACTCTCAGAAAGTCACAGGTTTCGAATTTATGGCTAGAAAAGGAATAAGGTTAAACTCAAAGGTCATGCATGCTGAAGCCCTAAGTGTAGTTCTTGCTCTCTCATTCAATGTCTCATTATAAGGAAATATTGTCTCTATGTAAGCAATCCTCACAGCTAATCTTACTGATTAGACCAAGATTTGACTCTTACATGGAGAGAGACGTGAACCAGGCTCCAGGGTGAGGGCTCCTGTCCCTTCCAACGTCCTCTTTGTTACCCTTGTCTAACCTCATTCCCACAATGCCACTTAAGCATGCTATGGGAACATGGTCCAATTCTTCCATCCTGGCTGACACATACATCCTCATGTCCTCTTCCTTCCCCATCTCTTGGGAAACGTTATTACATTAAAACTCTTATCTTTCCCCATCATCTTTTCTTCTACCTTTCTCTTTATTCCTTTGCAATTCGGGACAAAGAGTGATCTACAAATTCTCTTCCCTGAAATTTCTGAGCTCTGAAACCTAGCAAGAGTGAAATTAATTAGGTTAATTACAGCTCTCCTTAGGCATCATGATAACCTTAACTTGGTTTCTTAAATTTAACCTTCTACTAGTATTTGAGAGGAATTTCAAGAATAAGGACCTTGACATGTGTATGTACAGAGGTGGCTATTTATGTCCCCAAAAGGCAGAATCTGAGTAGGTGAGGCCATGGATTAGAGGTGCTGCTTAATGTTATAGGAGAATCAGAGCCATAGAGAGGTGTCTGCTGGCTGACCATCTCATGCTCCATCTTGCTCAAATAGGTCTAAACTGAACTCCAAGGTTGAGAATCTGCTATGGCCTTTCCATCATCTTGTCTTTTAGCATGGCATGTGAGAGCTGCTGCCTCCATTTCCCTCATCTCCAGTCACTGAAGCTACACCATACCTTTACAAGTGTCATGCTATTGTATAACATTATATACCATAGCCACATGGTGTTCCATATGCCTGGGGTTTTCTTTGCTAACTTTCCTGGTCCTTTGCACACAGGTGACTCCTTGGAAACTCAGCACTCTCTTAGCTGGACGAGGTGGTACATACTTGTCATACCAGCTACTTGTGAGGCTAAGGTAGGGCATTACAAGTTAGCTAGTTTGTGCTATGTAGAGAATTCAAGGCGAAACTGGATAATAAAAATATAAAGAGAGCTAGAAGATTGCCTCATTAGGAGAGCACTAAACACTCAACTAGCATACTCAAGGACCTAGTAGTATTTCAATCCCTGGTAATGAAAAGGAAAGGAAGGAAGGCACAAATGAGGGAAGGAAGGAAGGAAGTAACGGGGAGGGAAGAAGGAAGAAAAAAAGAGGAATGGAGTTCCCTCTGAATAATTCCCCAGTCATATTTGACAAAGGCATTAGCGATCGTTGCAAACTCTTGAGATGACACCCAGCATCTTTCTGTCACTCTCAAGTGGATTATGAACACGTGGAAGCCAGGACCATGTGGCATTTGAATTCTGACTTTTGTGCCTCCAGAACTTGGCACATAGTATGCCATAAACTGGTTTGATGAATGTAGAATACTTCTCACCCTCGTTCTCATCTATGTTTATCTCTCCTTGAGAATTGTGAAAATAGTTTTTAAAATGTAAAGTTTTGAAAATAACACCTACCTTAGCCTTGGAGAAAATCAGTGTCTTCAATAAAATTGTGTGCATATGTGCAAGTACACTCACATATATATTTAAATGTCTTTGTTTTCTTTTAGCTCCCCAGTGGTCACAGGATATTTTGAAATTGAACTTCTACTGAATATGAATTTTTCTCCCCAAGACAATGTGTTCTGTTCTGTTCTCAAATGTAAACAATTACACCCCAGGATGGTACTGAATGGTAAATGTTAGAAATCCACATTCTTTGCAGTGATAAATATTTCAAACATACTAAACACACACTATCGGTAGCAGCATCTGCACTTGTTATCTCCGCTGCTTCCTTCTGACAAAATGCAAATTGAATTCTAGGGATATTTTGTATAAACATCACAAGATCATTTTAATTTTTTTTTTTTTATAATCTAAAGGTCAGTGTTCCACCCTACTTCTACTGTCAGGTAATCGTTTTCAAGCCACAGACCAATCTTAGAGCTTCCCCAATTGTATAGCTCACAGAATATGGTAACTAAAGTCCAAGTTTATTGCATTGTCATTTTCCAACCATCTACTGACAAAGTCACAGGACAGCAGACTTTCTGTAATATTCACCTTTGTTCTCAAGTTCTCACTTCCACAAGGCTAGGACACATTGCTTAGACATTTCGAAGTTTATAAATAATGAATGAACTAGCTGAAGTGAATAAGGCATGATGTAACATCTAACTCTTCCAAAAGTGACATTTCTTAGACAAGGACTTATATATTAGACTGAGAAATTTTCTAGGTATGATTCATGGGTACATGTAGATGGACAAAGGCATGGAGATTGATTCTGAAGAAATCATAAGTGTGGAAATCTAATAATATAGAACAACGTAATTATTTCGAACAACCAGTCCAGCTTGGCTTTGCCAGACGTCAGTACCTGAAAAGTAGCAATGCTCTAGTTGTTCCTGTACTGTTTTCTGGCTTTAATATTTTTTTCCAAAAGGTGCTACCTTTTGAAAGTTTGAGTTTCCATGTGTGTGTGTGTGCTCGCGCGCGTGTGTGTGTGCATAGTTTCTCTGATTTTAACAGACCTTTGGGGCTCCTATAATGATTCTGACAAAAGTTACATACACTGTTGTAAAATGAGCACAATGGGAAAAATAAAGAAAGGTATAATATTTTTGCATGAAATATTCTGCAGGATTAACAAGAGTGGAGAAATTGTGCTAGTTTCCTTCGGGAAGTTCTGAAGATTGAAAATAGCTTTATTTTCGTTGAACTAAATAAGCAGAATTGTACCTCACCCCCACCTTTGGTATGTTAAAATATAGGCAGTCATAAAGTTTTGGCACTTTAGGTAGTTAAGAACTTAAACAAAAACAACAGAAATCTTCTCTCTTTTGACACTGAAATCTCAAATTTTAGAATATTGTAGTGAATAATTTTTGTCCATATACATTATGATAACAATTTATGTAAAATAAATTATATTTACATAGACATTAAGAATATTGGGAAAGTTAATAAAGCAAAATAGTATATATTTTAGATTCATATTCATGACCTAGATAACAGTATATCATTTTCAAAGTCAGCTCAAAGCTCAGTGGGAAAGGCTACCAGGTTAAGTTATTACTTCAGCCCTTGGGATATGTCTGGATAAATGGCTGCTGAGTCATTGCTTTCCATTAAATCATTTTTTTTTCTTGATAATTATACCTCTACTTGTCACACAGTTGGGTAGATCAAGTGAGTGATGTGACTGTGTTAATCATCATGAAAGCAAATATTGGGTGATATTGACTAGTATGATGGTGATTTTTATTAATAATATTAGTGTTATTGTTATAGAGGTGCCTCATTCTTTTGGGGATAAACAAATTATTTTCTCATTTGGTCTTTTTGTTTCTGTATCTCTAGTTCTCTAGGTCTGTATGGTAAATCCGCTGATCAGGAGGAAGAGGAGGGTGTGGACAAAGGGCTATGGAACACTGCCGTTCGGCTTGTGTTTTGCCTAGAAGATCTGTAGAACAGACACAATCTGGTTGTCTGGTTTGCAGTAACTTAATTCAAATATATTACTGATACAATGACAAAAATGTTAAAAATAGTTCTGTAGTTTACTATTTTTAGAGTATTTTACTTTTCTTAAAAAACGTGTTTTGTTCCCGTGAATGGTCCTGGGATATAAAGTTTCCTACCACACTGAGATGATAGAGGCCAATGTGATCAGCCACTGAGTTCTGCCAGCGACTTCCTGTGTGGTCCACAGGGAAGATACTAAATGTCAGGGGTTCCATCTCCCCATGTATAGAAGAGAAATAATACCATTTAAATATTTTTAATGTGTTGGAGTAATTTTTTTCCTGAAATGCTTTGAAATAAGCATCAAAGGGATTCACTTATGTGCTGTAGCTTTGATTCTGTGTTAATGAAGCAGAACATATTTTACATGGGAGAAAGACCTCATTGATGGTGCAATGGTAAAATTCTATGCATTATATTAAATCCATGTTGCTCCATTTCATTCAGATCATTGCAGACAATGGAAAGTGATCTTCCCATATTAACTGGAAGTCCACAGAAATGGTGAGAGAAATGGTGACCTTGGGGCTGGAGAGATGGCTCAGCAGTTAAGTTGCTTGTCTGAAAAACCTGGGTTTCATTCCCCAGTATCCACATAAAGCCAAGAAAACAAAGTGGCATATGCATCTAGAGTCTGTTTGTAGAGGCTCTGGCATACCCATTCTCTGTCTCTTCATTCTATCTCTTTCTCCTTGCAGTATAGATAGATAGATAGATAGATAGATAGATAGATAGATGATAGATAGATGATAGATAGATAGATGATAGATAGATAGATAGATAGAGATAGATAGATAGATAGATAGATAGATAGATAGATAGATAGATAGATAGATAGATAGATAGATAGATAGATAGATAGATATCTTGTAGCCAGAAACATTCCTAACTACATAGGTGGGAATGGTGGAGCCACACAATGGTTTTTAAAGTTTCCTCTACAATATCACATTCATATTAGTCAGCTTATATATCATTGTCCAAAGCAGTTTTCAGAACAAAGATCATGATCAATGGAATGGAAAAGTACATCTTTCACGGGGGCATGGAGTAAATGCCAGGGTATAGTAATATGATCTACTGTACCATGTACTATTCCAGGTCTAGTGTGATCAGGACTCCATTTCTCTGTTTATTTTAGTCCATTTACTAGCTCTAACCTCATGTCAAGTTTTCCTCATGCAGTGAACTTACAAGCATTCCAAACCTGACATGCAACAGAAGAGACCTTCTGTCTTCCCTGCCCGCAGGACAGTTTCAGGTGTCATTTTGATTGGGTCCAGTTGTGTTCATATTAAGTCTAGAAATGACTACCATGGTCAGATGAAGTCAAATGTTGATTACCTAAGATATAGGGTTGAGGTCATTCTGGATGACTTAGACCAGCAGGATATATCCTGAGTTTGAGCTTCATCCTGACCATCCTGCCCAAATCGTAGCAGGAAAAGTAGAAATGCAGGAATACAGCAGCAGATCAAGAAACTCACATCCACATTGTTCTTGGTCACCTTTTTGTATTGGCCATTTGTAAGGTTCTGTTGTTTTCCCTTCCCTAATTTCTGTGAAATAACAGCACGAAAATGTCCTCAATTTGATTTGAAAAACATTCTGTTGCTTGCAAACTTCAATGTTCTACCCTGAAAGTAAACGCAGAATTCACAAAATATTGATATGTAAAAAAGAATTCAGTGCAAAAGAAAGGAAAGGAAGAAAGGAAGGAATTAAGAAAGGGAAGAAGAGGAAGGAAGAGAGATCTTGGTTCGAATTCAAATTCTCCACTTATAAATTCACAGTTATGTGACTTTTTGCAGGTTATTGACTTTAATTAGCCAATTTCATTATTTTTTAAAAGCGATTACTTGACCTAAAAGGCTTTTGACAAAAAGTTCCATGAGCTAATATATATATTTAAGTTTGATATCTAGTATAGACCTAGTATATGACTAATTAACTAATTAACATACATGTTTTAGAAAAGTATTTTAAGAGTTTAGGGATAGCACAGCTCAAAGATTCAGGAGTTAGAACATCTTTGTAGAAATTGTTGAATTTAAGCTCAAGTTCCACATCTGGATATAGTTTACACATGGAAAATCGCTTGGACACCATCGGCAAGCATCTGAGATTTTTCAGGGTTGTGATTAGCAAGGATAGAGATATGGGAAAACACAAGATAGCCTAAAAGAATGAAAACAGGTAAGTTAGTACTTTTTAACTGCAAATCTCATATTCATATTCATATTCCTTTTTCTCCCATCACTAGGCTGTCAATAGTGTTTTGACCCTATCAGAAGGATACGTATGTATGTATTATGTATGTATGTATGTATGTATGTATGTATGTATGTATACACACACACACTTTTTGGAGGCAAGTCCAACAGATTGGCCTTTTTAATAAGTGAGAGCAAGAGTAGGAGCGAGAGAGAGAGAGAGAATTGGCATGCATGGCCTCCAGCCACTGTAATTGAACTCCAGACACGTGCCACCTTGTGTGCATGTGTGACCTTGTTCATGCATCACCTTGTGCATCTGGCTTATATGGGATCTGGGGAGTAGAACATGGGTCCTTAGGCTTTGCAGGCAAATACTTTACTGCTAAGCCATATCTCAATCCTGTATATATACTTTGATTTAACTATGCATAATTGTAATTTCCACTGGCTTAAGAGGAAAAAGTAACTTTCCAAATGGCATTAACTTTATGCCCAAATGAGCAATTACTAATGCCTGTATGTGCATTACCTAAAGTATTCTTCACTTAGATAATATCATATTTTTTTTCCTAATTAAATTGTGCCTGGTCCAAAAATGTAAGCATCATTTATTTCTGTACTTGATTTAGTAAATAAATATTCAATACCACAGGAGTACTTTTGGTTTCCTTTGATAGCTTTTGTCCTCATAAGTTTACACAAGCAGGATATGTTAGAGAGCCAACTCATGTCATCGATGATGTCATCATCAGAATATCCCATGCAAAAACTTCCACAGTCTTCTGTGTAGAATGTCTTTCCACTTGTCTGTAGCCAGATGCTCTTTCTCTCCCACCTTTATGATAACATTCTCCTTGTTTTGTTTGAAATCTGTTTCTCAGGGTTTGCTGGTGACCAGAAGGCTCCTCATTATAAATGGATCACTTTGAGCTTCTAATGTGGAAAGTTGGGTGAAATTTTTAGAACATAAGGATGGAAGTCAACACATAGTAATAACCTGAGGAAAATAAAGGGGATGGTTCCTTTAGAGAAAGCATTGTATCTGGCATTCTTTGGCTGGATTTTCTTGTTACTGAAGAAGTTGTTTTGTGTCTATTGTCAACCACCATCAAGGACTCAGTTATGCAACGGTTGCTGGATCCATCAGTGGGAAACAAAGAAAATCTTTACAAATCTGACAATTGAAATGTCATGGAGAATGTGGCATATCTACGTCTCATCTGTGCATACATTAAACCTAGGTTTCCCCTCAATCATTACAGAACATTCCTGGAGGTATCTTATTTAGAGGATGTACACCTTTTGCCTCACAGTGTGACATTTTCAAATAAAAACCTTGTGCTTTTAATCAGAATGAAGAGTTAGTTCCACCTGGACTCCATCAGTCTGTTAAAAAAGAGAATATTCAGAAATTATTAGAATCAAAATAAATAAGACACTTGGTCCATGTGTCCCATAGTGAAACATTCTAATTTGCATCACAATGATGTTAAGGTTAATTCCTTTAAATCTAAGTTTAGATCTCATCACTCAGAATTTACCAAAAATAAACATTAAAAATGGGCTGTTAAAATAGAAAAATTTATTACTGGGCATTTGGAGTGATTACTGATAATATAAAGAGTGAATAACCTCAGATATATAAAAGTTTATTTATTAACTTTCTGATTGAGAGGAAATACATTCCTCCTAAATTCAGATTTCAACAAAAAATGTTTTAAATAAGCAAACATATGTGATAGTAAACTAAAATTCAAGAAACTAAAATTTACTCCTTCAAGACATGAGTTTTCAGGCCTGAAATATTGGTTGATTTCATTTTAGTAAAGAATTAAATTTTTTTTTTTAAAAAACTAATGTTACAAGGAATTATGATATGGTTGTGGAAGGAGAATATTTATTAAAACTCAAAAATTGACAAAATCTTAGATCTATTTGTAAAAAAACAATATTTCTTTGTTTTGGATATCACTATTACTTTATGGAATGCTGACAATGATTTTGCTTACTAACTTGGGTTTCTGCATATAGCATGCAGAATCCCTTTGAGGACTAAATGGTAAAATGGATGTGCAATCCCTCTGTGAAAGCTTTCTTCATAGTCAAGCCCAGCTTGCTTTGCTTCACAGAAGGCCCTTGTTCAGTGTCTGCTGAAGGTTAAGGTGAA